>JANJGN010000009.1:92739763-93356194 GCA_026770705.1 Isurus oxyrinchus
AGTGCCAGAGAGAGATAGAAAGGGAGAGAATGCCAGAGAGAGAGAGAGAGAGAGGGAGAGAATGCCAGAGAGAGAGAGAGAGGGAGTGCCAGAGAGAGAGAGAGAGAGTGTGTGAGAGTGCCAGGGAGAGGGAGAGAGTGCCAGAGAGAGAGAGTGCCAGAGAGAAGAGAGAGAGAGAGAGTGCCAAAGAGAGAGCGAGAGAGAGAGAGAGAGGGAGAGAGAGAGACGGGGACAGTGCCAGAGAGAGAGAGAGAGGGAGAGAGAGTGCCAGAGAGAGGGAGAGAGTGCCAGAGAGAGAGAGAGAGGGACAGAGTGCCAGAGAGAGAGAGGGAGAGGTGCCAGAGGCATAGAGAGGGAGAGAGTGCCAGAGGGAGAAAGAGGGCGGGAGTGCCAGAGGGACAGAGAGGGAGGGAGTTCCAGAGAGAGAGAGATGGGGAGAGAGTGCCAGAGAGAGAGAGAGACGGAGACAGCGCCAAAGAGAGAGAGAGAGGGGGAGAGAGAGTGCCAGAGAGAGAGAGGGAGAGACTGCCAGAGGGATAGAGAGGGAGAGAATGCCAGAGGGAGAAAGAGGGTGGGAGTGCCAGAGAGAGAGAGAGAGGGAGAGAGAGTGCCAGAGAGAGAGAGAGGGAGAGAGAGTGCCAGAGAGAGAGAGAGGGAGTGAGTGCCAGAGAGAGAGAGGAAATGAGTGCCAGAGAGAGAGAGGGAGAGGGAGAGAGTGCCAGAGAGAGAGAAGGAGAGGGAGAGAGTGCCAGGGAGAGAGAGAAGGAGAGGGAGAGAGTGCCAGGGAGAGAGAGAGAGAGAGGGAGAGAGTGCAAGAGAGAGAGAGAGAGAGAGGGGGTGAGTGCCAGAGAGAGGGAGAGAGTGCCAGAGAGAGAGAGAGTGCCAGAGAGAAGAGAAGAGAGAGAGTGCCAAAGAGAGAGAGAGATAGACAGAGGGAGAGAGAGAGAGAGAGGGAGAGAGTGCCAGAGAGAGAGAGAGAGAGTGGGAGTGCCAGAGAGAGAGAGAGAGGGAGTGCCAGAGAGAGAGAGGAAGAGAGTGCCAGATGGATAGAGAGGGAGAGAGTGCCAGAGGGAGAAAGAGGGCGGGAGTGCCAGAGGGAGAGAGAGGGAGGGAGTGCCAGAGAGAGAGAGAGAGAGAGTGCCAGAGAGAGAGAGAGAGAGAGAGGGAGAGAGTGCCAGAGAGAGAGAGAGAGAGAGGGAGTGCCAGAGAGAGAAAGATGGCGGGAGTGCCAGAGGGAGAGAGAGGGAGGGCGTTCCAGAGAGAGAGAGAGATGGGGAGAGAGTGCCAGAGAGTGTGAGAGAGAGAGAGACGGAGACAGTGCCAGAGAGAGAGAGAGAGAGGGAGAGAGAGTGCCAGAGAGAGAGAGAGAGAGGGAGAGAGTGCCAGAGAGAGAGAGGAAATGAGTGCCAGAGAGAGAGAGGGAGAGGGAGAGAGTGCCAGAGAGAGAGAAGGAGAGGGAGAGAGTGCCAGGCAGAGAGGGAGAGAGTGCTAGAGAGAGAGAGAGAGGGCGTGAGTGCCAGAGAGAGAGAGAGAGGGTTAGAATGCCAGAGAGAGAGAGATGGAGAGAGTGCCAGAGAGAGATAGAAAGGGAGAGAATGCCAGAGAGAGAGAGAGAGAGAGGGAGAGAATGCCAGAGAGAGAGAGAGAGAGAGAGAGAGGGAGTGCCAGAGAGAGAGAGAGAGTGTGAGAGTGCCAGGGAGAGGGAGAGAGTGCCAGAGAGAGAGAGTGCCAGAGAGAAGAGAGAGAGAGAGAGTGCCAAAGAGAGAGCGAGAGAGAGAGAGAGAGGGAGAGAGTGCCAGAGAGAGAGAGAGAGAGACGGGGACAGTGCCAGAGAGAGAGAGAGAGGGAGAGAGAGTGCCAGAGAGAGGGAGAGAGTGCCAGAGAGAGAGAGAGAGGGACAGAGTGCCAGAGAGAGAGAGGGAGAGGTGCCAGAGGCATAGAGAGGGAGAGAGTGCCAGAGGGAGAAAGAGGGCGGGAGTGCCAGAGGGACAGAGAGGGAGGGAGTTCCAGAGAGAGAGAGATGGGGAGAGAGTGCCAGAGAGAGAGAGAGAGAGATGGAGACAGTGCCAAAGAGAGAGAGAGAGAGAGGGGGAGAGAGAGTGCCAGAGAGAGAGAGAGAGGGAGTGAGTGCCACAGAGAGAGAGGGAGAGGGAGAGAGTGCCAGAGAGAGAGAGGGAGAGGGAGAGAGTGCCAGAGAGAGAGAAGGAGAGGGAGAGAGTGCCAGGGAGAGAGAGAGAGAGAGAGGGAGAGAGTGCCAGAGAGAGAGAGATGGAGAGAGTGCCAGAGAGAGAGAAAAAGGGAGAGAGTGCCAGAGAGAGAGAGAGAGAGGGAGAGAATGCCAGAGAGAGAGAGAGGGAGAGAGTGCCACAGAGAGAGAGAGAGGGAGTGAGTGCCAGAGAGAGAGGTAGAGAGTGCCAGAGGGAGAGAGAGAGGGAGAGAATGCCAGAGAGACAGAAAGAGGGAGAGAGTGCCAGAGAGAGAGATGGAGAGAGTGCCAGAGAGAGATAGAAAGGGAGAGAATGCCAGAGAGAGAGAGAGAGAGAGGGAGAGAATGCCAGAGAGAGAGAGAGAGGGAGTGCCAGAGAGAGAGAGAGAGAGTGTGTGAGAGTGCCAGGGAGAGGGAGAGAGTGCCAGAGAGAGAGAGTGCCAGAGAGAAGAGAGAGAGAGAGAGTGCCAAAGAGAGAGCGAGAGAGAGAGAGAGAGGGAGAGAGAGAGACGGGGACAGTGCCAGAGAGAGAGAGAGAGGGAGAGAGAGTGCCAGAGAGAGGGAGAGAGTGCCAGAGAGAGAGAGAGAGGGACAGAGTGCCAGAGAGAGAGAGGGAGAGGTGCCAGAGGCATAGAGAGGGAGAGAGTGCCAGAGGGAGAAAGAGGGCGGGAGTGCCAGAGGGACAGAGAGGGAGGGAGTTCCAGAGAGAGAGAGATGGGGAGAGAGTGCCAGAGAGAGAGAGAGACGGAGACAGCGCCAAAGAGAGAGAGAGAGGGGGAGAGAGAGTGCCAGAGAGAGAGAGGGAGAGACTGCCAGAGGGATAGAGAGGGAGAGAATGCCAGAGGGAGAAAGAGGGTGGGAGTGCCAGAGAGAGAGAGAGAGGGAGAGAGAGTGCCAGAGAGAGAGAGAGGGAGAGAGAGTGCCAGAGAGAGAGAGAGGGAGTGAGTGCCAGAGAGAGAGAGGAAATGAGTGCCAGAGAGAGAGAGGGAGAGGGAGAGAGTGCCAGAGAGAGAGAAGGAGAGGGAGAGAGTGCCAGGGAGAGAGAGAGGGAGAGGGAGAGAGTGCCAGAGAGAGAGAGGAAAAGAGTGCCAGAGAGAGAGGTAGCGGGAGAGAGTGCCAGAGAGAGAGAAGGAGAGGGCGAGAGTGCCAGAGAGAGAGAGAGGATGGAGTGTCAGAGAGAGAGAGATGGAGAGAGTGCCAGAGAGAGAGGGAGAGAATGCCAGTGAGAGAGAGAGAGGGAGTCCCAGAGTGAGAGAGAGAGTGTGAGAGTGCGAGGGAGAGGGAGAGAGTGCCAGAGAGAGAGAGTGCCAGAGAGAAGAGAGAGAGCGAGAGAGTGCCAGATAGAAGAGAGAGAGAGAGAGTGCCAAAGAGAGAGAGAGAGAGAGAGGGAGTGCCAGAGAGAGAGAGGGAGAGAGTGCCAGAGGGATAGAGAGGGAGAGAATGCCAGAGGGATAGAGAGGGAGAGAATGCCAGAGGGAGAAAGAGGGCGGGAGTGCCAGAGAGAGAGAGAGGGAGGGAGTTCCAGAGAGAGAGAGAGATGGGGAGAGAGTGCCAGAGAGAGAGAGATAGAGACGGAGAGTGCCAGAGAGAGAGAGAGAGGGAGAGGGAGTGCCAGAGAGAGAGAGAGAGAGAGGGAGAGAGTGCCAGAGAGAGAGAGCCAGAGAGAGAGAGAGAGAGGGAGAGAGTGCCGGAGAGAGAGAGATAGAGACGGAGAGTGCCAGAGAGAGAGAGAGAGGGAGAGGGAGTGCCAGAGAGAGAGAGAGAGAGAGAGTGCCAGAGAGAGAAAGAGGGCGGGAGTGCCAGAGGGAGAGAGAGGGAGGGAGTTCCAGAGAGAGAGAGAGATGGGGAGAGAGTCCCAGAGAGTGTGAGAGAGAGAGAGACGGAGACAGTGCCAGAGAGAGAGAGAGAGAGAGAGAGGGAGAGAGAGTGCCAGAGAGAGAGAGAGAGAGAGGGAGAGAGTGCCAGAGAGAGAGAGGAAAAGAGTGCCAGAGAGAGAGAGGGAGAGGGAGAGAGTGCCAGAGAGAGAGAAGGAGAGGGAGAGAGTGCTAGAGAGAGAGAGAGAGGGCGTGAGTGCCAGAGAGAGAGAGAGGGTTAGAATGCCAGAGAGAGAGAGAGAGAGAGAGGGCGGGAGTGCCAGAGAGAGAGAGATGGAGAGAGTGCCAGAGAGAGATAGAAAGGGAGAGAATGCCAGAGAGAGAGAGAGAGGGAGAGAATGCCAGAGAGAGAGAGAGAGAGAGGGAGTGCCAGAGAGAGAGAGAGAGTGTGAGAGTGCCAGGGAGAGGGAGAGAGTGCCAGAGAGAGAGAGTGCCAGAGAGAAGAGAGAGAGAGAGAGTGCCAAAGAGAGAGTGAGAGAGAGAGAGAGAGAGAGAGAGACGGGGACAGTGCCAGAGAGAGAGAGAGAGGGAGAGAGAGTGCCAGAGAGAGGGAGAGAGTGCCAGAGAGAGAGGGACAGAGTGCCAGAGAGAGAGAGGGAGCGGTGCCAGAGGCATAGAGAGGGAGAGAGTGCCAGAGGGAGAAAGAGGGCGGGAGTGCCAGAGGGACAGAGAGGGAGGGAGTTCCAGAGAGAGAGAGATGGGGAGAGAGTGCCAGAGAGAGAGAGAGAGAGACGGAGACAGTGCCAAAGAGAGAGAGAGAGAGGGGGAGAGAGAGTGCCAGAGAGAGAGAGAGAGGGAGTGAGTGCCAGAGAGAGAGAGATGGAGAGAGTGCCAGAGAGAGAGAAAAAGGGAGAGAGTGCCAGAGAGAGAGAGAGAGAGGGAGAGAATGCCAGAGAGAGAGAGAGGGAGAGAGTGCCACAGAGAGAGAGAGAGAGGGAGTGAGTGCCAGAGAGAGAGGTAGAGAGTGCCAGAGGGAGAGAGAGAGGGAGAGAATGCTAGAGATACAGAAAGAGGGAGAGAGTGCCAGAGAGAGAGAGATGGAGAGAGTGCCAGAGAGAGATAGAAAGGGAGAGAATGCCAGAGAGAGAGAGAGACAGAGGAAGAGAATGCCAGAGAGAGAGAGAGAGGGAGTGCCAGAGAGAGAGAGAGAGAGTGTGAGAGTGCCAGAGAGAAGAGAGAGAGAGAGAGTGCCAAAGAGAGAGCGAGAGAGAGAGAGAGAGAGGGAGAGAGTGCCAGAGAGAGAGAGAGAGAGAGACGGGGACAGTGCCAGAGAGAGAGAGAGAGAGGGAGAGAGAGTGCCAGAGAGAGGGAGAGAGTGCCAGAGAGAGAGAGAGGGACAGAGTGCCAGAGAGAGAGAGGGAGAGGTGCCAGAGGCATAGAGAGGGAGAGAGTGCCAGAGGGAGAAAGAGGGCGGGAGTGCCAGAGGGACAGAGAGGGAGGGAGTTCCAGAGAGAGAGAGATGGGGAGAGAGTGCCAGAGAGAGAGAGAGAGAGACGGAGACAGCGCCAAAGAGAGAGAGAGAGGGGGAGAGAGAGTGCCAGAGAGAGAGAGGGAGAGACTGCCAGAGGGATAGAGAGGAGAGAATGCCAGAGGGAGAAAGAGGGTGGGAGTGCCAGAGAGAGAGAGAGAGGGAGAGAGTGCCAGAGAGAGAGAGAGGGAGAGAGTGCCAGTGAGAGAGATAGAGAGAGTGGAAGAGAGTGCCAGAGAGAGAGAGAGAGAGAGATGGAGAGAGTGCCAGAGAGAGAAAGAGGGAGAGAGTGCCAGAGAGAGGGAGAGAGAATGAGAGAGTGCCAGAGAGAGAGAGAGAGAGAGGGAGAGAGTGCCAGAAAGTTAGAGAGAGGGAGAGAGTTTCAGAAAGAGAGAGAGAGGGGGAGAGAGAGTGCCAGAGAGCGAGAGAGGGGGGGAGAGAGAGTGCCAGAGAGAGAGAGAGGGAAAGAGTGCCAGAGAGAGAGAGAGAGGGAGAGAGTGCCAGTGAGAGAGAGAGAGGGAGACAGTGCCAGAGAGAGAGAGAGGGAGAGAGTGCCAGAGAGGGAGAGGAGAGTGCCAGAGAAAGAGAGAGAGAGGGGGGGAGAGAGTGCCAAAGAGAGAGGGAGAGAGTGCCACAGAGAGAGGGAGAGAGTGCCTGAAAGTGAGAGAGAGGGAGAGAGTGCCAGTGAGAGAGGGAGAGAGTGCCAGTGAGAGAGAGGGAGAGAGTGCCAGAGACAGAGAGAGGGAGTGAGCGCCAGTGAGAGAGAGAGGGAGAGATTGCCAGAGAGAGAGAGGGCGAGATAGAGGGAGAGAGTGTCGGAGAAAGAGAAATAGGGAGAGATAGCCAAAGAGTGAGAGAGAGATAGGGAGAGATAGCCAGAGAGAGAGAAGAGAGGTAGAGATTGCCAGAGAGAGAGATAGAGGGAGAGAGTGCCAGAGAGTGAGAGAGAGGGAGAGAGTGCCAGAGAGAGAGAGAGGGGGTGAGAGTGCCAGAGAGAGAGAGAGAGAGGGAGAGAGTGCCAGAGAGTGAGAGAGAGGGAGAGAGTGCCAGAGAGAGAGAGAGGGGGTGAGAGTGCCAGAGAGAGAGAGAGAGAGGGAGAGAGTGCCAGAGAGTGAGAGAGAGGGAGAGAGTGCCAGAGAGAGAGAGAGAGGGAGAGAGTGCCAGAGAGAGAGAGAGAAAGAGAGGGGGGTGCCAGAGAAAGAGAGAGAGAGGGAGAGAGTGCCAGAGAGAGGGAGAGAGTGCCAGAGAGAGGGAGTGCCAGAGAGAAGAGAGAGGGAGTGAGTGCCAGAGAGAGAGGGAGAGAGTGCCAGAGAGAGAGAGAGAGGGAGAGAGTGCCAGAGAGAGAGAGAGAGAGGGAGAGAGTGCCAGAGAGAGAGAGAGAGAGTGCCAGAGAGAGAGAGGGAGAGAGTGGCAGAGGGATAGAGAGGGAGAGAGTGGCAGAGGGATAGAGAGGGAGAGAGTGGCAGAGGGATAGAGAGGGAGAGAGTGGCAGAGGGATAGAGAGGGAGAGAGTGGCAGAGGGATAGAGAGGGAGAGAGTGGCAGAGGGATAGAGAGGGAGAGAGTGCCAGAGGGAGAAAGAGGGCGGGAGTGCCAGAGGGAGACAAAGGGAGGGAGTTCCAGAGAGACAGCGAGATGGGGAGAGAGTGCCAGAGAGAGAGAGAGAGACGGAGACAGTGCCAGAGAGAGAGAGGGAGAGAGAGTGCCACAGAGAGAGAGAGAGAGGGAGAGAGTGCCAGCGAGAGAGAGGGAGAGGGAGAGAGTGCCAGAGAGAGAGAGAAGGAGAGAGAGCGAGTACCAGGGAGAGAGAGAGCGAGAGGGAGAGAGTGCCAGAGAGAGAGCGAGAGGGAGAGAGTGCCAGAGAGAGAGAGGGAGAGAGTGCCAGAGAGAGGGAGAGAGTGCCATGGAGAGAGAGATGGAGAGAGTGCCAGAGAGAGAGAGGGAGAGAATGCCAGAGAGAGAGAGAGAGCAGAGAGTGCCACTGAGAGAGAGAGAGAGAGAGAGGGAGAGAGTGCCAGAGAGAGAGAGAGAGAGGTAGAGAGTGCCAGACTGAGAGAGAGAGGTAGAGAGTGCCAGAGGGAGAGAGAAAGAGGGAGAGAGTGCCAGAGGGAGAGAGAAAGAGGGAGAGAGTGCCAGAGAGAGAGAAAAAGAGGGAGAGAGTGCCAGAGAGAGAGAGAAAGAGGGAGAGAGTGCCAGAGAGATAGAGGGAGAGAGTGCCAGAGAGAGAGAGAGAGGGAGAGAGTGCCAGAGAGAGAGAGAGAGATGGAGAGAGTGCCAGAGAGAGAGAGGGAGAGTGTGCCAGAGAGAGAGAGAGAGAGAGAGAGAGAGAGGGAGAGAGTGCCAGAAAGTGAGAGAGAGGGAGAGAGTTTCAGAAAGAGAGAGAGAGGGGGAGAGAGAATGCCAGAGAGAGAGAGAGAGAGAGAGGGGGGGGAGAGAAAGTGCCAGAGAGAGAGAGGGAAAGAGTGGCAGAGAGAGAGAGAGAGAGGGAGAGAGTGCCAGAGGGTGAGAGAGAGAGAGATAGATGGGGAGAGAGTTCCAGATGGAGAGGGAGAGAGAGGGAGAGTGTGCCAGAGAGAGAGAGGGAGAGGCAGAGAGTGCCTGAAATTGGGTGAGAGTGCCAGAGAGAGAAAGGGAGAAAGTGCCAGAGAGAGAGAGGGAGGGAGGGAAAGAGTGCCAGAGAGAGAGAGGGAGAGAGTGCCAGTGAGACAGAGAGGGAGAGTGTGCCAGAGAGAGAGAGAGGGGGAGATAGAGGGAGAGAGTGTCAGAGAGAGAGAGATAGGGAGAGATAGCCAGAGAGAGAGATAGGGAGAGATAGCCAGAGAGAGAGATAGGGAGAGATAGCCAGAGAGAGAGAGAGGTGGGGATTGCCAGAGAGAGAGAGAGAGAGAGCGTGCCAGAGAGAGAGAGAGAGGGGAGAGCGTGCCAGAGAGAGAGAGAGAGGGAGAGAGTGCCAGAGAGAGAGAGAGAGGGAGAGAGTGCCAGAGAGAGAGAGAGAGAGAATGCCAGAGAGAGAGAGAGAGAGGGAAAGAGTGCCAGAGAGGGAGAGTGTGCCAGAGAGAGAGAGGGAGAGACGGAAAGAGTGCCAGAGGGAGAGAGTGGCAGTGCGACAGAGAGGGAGAGAGTGCCAGAGAGAGAGAGATATGGAGAGATAGACAGAGATAGGGAGAGATAGCCAGAGAGAGAGAGAGAGGGAGAGAGTGCCATAGAGAGAGAGAGAGGGAGAGCGTGCCAGAGAGAGCGAGAGAGGGAGAGAATGCCAGGGAGAGAGAGGGAGAAAGTGCCAGAGAGGAAGAGAGAGGGAGAGAGTGCCAGAGAGAGAGGGAGAGAGTGCCAGAGAGAGAGGGAGAGGGTGAGCGTGCCAGAGAGAGAGGGAGAGGGAGAGAGTGCTAGAGAGAGAGGGAGAGGGAGAGAGTGCCAGTGAGAGAGGGAGAGGGAGATTGCCAGAGAGAGAGAGAGAGGGAGAGAGTGCCAGAAAGTGAGAGAGAGGGAGAGAGTGCCAGAAAGTGAGAGAGAGAGAGGGAGAGAGTGCCAGAGAGAGAGAGAGGGAGAGATTGCCAGATAGATAGAGAGGGAGAAAGTGCCAGAGAGAGAGAGAGGGAGAGAGTGCCAGCGAGAGAGAGAGAGAGGGAGAGAGTGCCAGTGAGAGAGAGAAACAGGGAGAGAGTGCCAGTGAGAGAGAGAGAGAATGGGAGAGAGAGAGAGAGAGAGAGAGAGCCTGAGTGCAGAGAAAGAGGGAGAGAGTGAGTGGCAGAGAAAGAAGGAGAGAGTGAGTGGCAGAGAAAGAAGGAGAGAGTGAGTGGCAGAGAAAGAAGGAGAGAGTGAGTGGCAGAGAGAAAGAGAGGGAGAGAGTGCCAGAGAGTGAGAGGGAGAGAGTGCCAGAGAGAGAGAGTGGGAGATCGAGGGAGAGAGTGTCAGAGAGAGAGAGAGAGGGAGGGAGTGCCAGAGAGGGAGAGAGAGGGAGAGAGTGCCAGAGAGAGAGAGAGGGGAGAGAGTGCCAGAGAGAGAGAGGTGGAGAGTGCCAGAAAGTGAGAAAGGGGGGAGAGAGGTCCACAAAGTGAGAGAGAGAGAGAGAGGAAGAGAGTGCCAGAGAGAGAGGGAAAGAGTGCCAGAGAGAGAGTGAGTGACGGAGTGCCAGAGAGAGAGAAAGTGGGAGAGAGTGAGTGGCAGAGAGAGAGAAAGGGAGAGAACGCCAGAGAGAAAGGGAGAGAGTGCCAGAGAGAGAGAGAGTGACGGAGTGCCAGAGAGAGAGAGAGAGGGAGAGAGTGCCAAAAAGAGAGAGAGGGAGAGAGTGCCAGAGAGAGAGGGAGAGGAAATTCCAGAGAGGGAGAGAGTGCCGCAGAGATAGAAATCGAGAGTGCCACCGAGAGAGAGTGTCACAGAGAGAGAGAGAGGGAGAGAGAGTGCCAGAAAGAGAGAGAGAGAGGGAGAGAGTGCCAGAGAGAGAGGGGGAGAGTGCCAGAGAGAGAGAGAGGGAGAGAGTGCCAGAGTGAGAGAGGAAAAGAGTGCCAGACTGAAGGAGAGAGTGCCAGAGAGAGAGAGGGAGAGAGTGCCAGAGAGAGAGAGAGAGGGAGAGAGTGCCAAAGAGGAAGAGAGGGAGAGAGTGCCAGAGAGAGAGAGAGGGATAGAGTGCCAGAGAGAGTGAGGTGGAGAGAGTGCCAGAGAGAGTGAGAGATTGCCAGACAGTGAGTGAGAGAGAGTGCCAGAGAGAGAGTGCCAGAGAGAGAGTGCCAGAGAGTGCCAGAGAGAGAGTGCCAGAGAGAGAGAGAGAGAGTGCCAGAGAGAGGGAGAGAGTGCCAGAGGGAGAGAGAGAGCGATTGTGAGAGAGTGCCAGAGAGAGAGGTGAGAGTGCCAGAGGGAGAGAGGGAGAGAGTGCCAGCGAGAGAGAGGTGGAGAGAGTGCCAGCGAGAGAGAGGTGGAGAGAGTGCCAGCGAGAGAGAGGTGGAGAGAGTGCCAGAGAGAGAGAGGGAGAGAGTGCCAGAGAGAGGGAGAGAGTGCCAGAGAAGGGGAGAGAGTGCCAGAGGGAGAGAGAGAGCGATTGTGAGAGAGTGCCAGAGAGAGAGGTGAGAGTGCCAGAGAGAGAGAGGGAGAGAGTGCCAGAGCGAGAGAGGGAGAGAGTGCCAGAGAGAGAGAGGTGGAGAGAGTGCCAGCGAGAGAGAGGTGGAGAGAGTGCCAGCAAGAGAGAGGTGGAGAGAGTGCCAGCAAGAGAGAGGTGGAGAGAGTGCCAGAAAGAGAGAGGGAGAGAGTGCCAGAGAGAGGGAGAGAGTGCCAGAGAGAGGGAGAGAGTGCCATAGGGGAGAGAGTGCCTGAGGGAGAGAGAGAGAGATAGTGAGAGAGTGCCAGAGAGAGAGAGGGAGAGAGTGCCAGAGAGATAGAGGGAGAGAGTGCCCAGGAGAGAGAGAGAGAAGTAGAGAGTGCCAGAGAGAGACAGAGAGAGAGAGAGAGAGTGCCAGAGAGAGAGAGAGAGCGTGCCACAGAGAGGCAGAGAGTGCCAGAGAGAGAGAAAGGCAGAGAGTGCCAGGGAGACAGAGGGGAGAGAGTGCCAGAGAGAGTGGGAGAGAGATTGCCAGAGAGAGAGAGGGAGAGAGGGAGTGCCAGAGAGAGAGAGAGAGAGAGTGTCAGAGAGAAAAAGAGAGAGGGAGAGAGAGCCACAGAGAGAGGAAAAGAGTGCCAGAGAGAGAGAGAGAGGGAGAGTGTGCCAGAGAGAGAGAGTGAAAAAGAAAGCCAGAGAGAGAGAGGGAGAGAGGGACTGCCAGAGACAGAGAGAGAGGGTGAGAGTGTCAGAGAGAAAGAGAGAGAGAGGGAGAGAGTGCCAGAGAGTGAGAGGGAGAGGGAAAAATTGCCAGACAGAGAGAGAGGGAGAGAGTGCCAGAGAGAGAGAGAGGGAGAGAGTGCCAGAGGGAGAGAGAGGCACAGAGTGTTAGAGAGAGAGAGAGCAGAGAGTGCCAGAGAGAGAGAGGGAGAGAGTGCCAGAGTGAAAGCAGAGTGAGAGAGTGCCAGAGAGAGTGAGAGGGTGAGAGTGCCAGAGAGTGAGAGAGAGGGAAAGAGGAGTGCCAGAGAGAGAGAGAGAGGTACAGAGTGCTAGAGAGAGTGAGAGCAGAGAGTGCCAGAGAGAGAGAGGTGGAGAGAGTGCCAGCAAGAGAGAGGTGGAGAGAGTGCCAGAAAGAGAGAGGGAGAGAGTGCCAGAGAGAGGGAGAGAGTGCCAGAGAGAGGGAGAGAGTGCCAGAGGGGAGAGAGTGCCTGAGGGAGAGAGAGAGAGATAGTGAGAGAGTGCCAGAGAGAGAGAGGGAGAGAGTGCCAGAGAGATAGAGGGAGAGAGTGCCCAGGAGAGAGAGAGAGAAGTAGAGAGTGCCAGAGCGAGACAGAGAGAGAGAGAGAGAGAGAGAGAGAGCGTGCCAGAGAGAGAGAGAGAGCGTGCCAGAGAGAGGCAGAGAGTGCCAGAGAGAGAGAAAGGCAG
The DNA here is from genome assembly GCA_026770705.1 of Isurus oxyrinchus. Classification (NCBI taxonomy): domain Eukaryota; kingdom Metazoa; phylum Chordata; class Chondrichthyes; order Lamniformes; family Lamnidae; genus Isurus; species Isurus oxyrinchus. The sequence goes on from JANJGN010000009.1 coordinate 92,751,765, forward strand.
AGAGTGCCAGGGAGACAGAGGGAGAGAGTGCCAGAGAGAGTGGGAGAGAGATTGCCAGAGAGAGAGAGGGAGAGAGGGGAGTGCCAGAGAGAGAGAGAGAGAGAGTGTCAGAGAGAAAAAGAGAGAGGGAGAGAGAGCCACAGAGAGAGGAAAAGAGTGCCAGAGAGAGAGAGAGAGGGAGAGTGTGCCAGAGAGAGAGAGTGAAAAAGAAAGCCAGAGAGAGAGAGGGAGAGAGGGACTGCCAGAGACAGAGAGAGAGGGTGAGAGTGTCAGAGAGAAAGAGAGAGAGAGGGAGAGAGTGCCAGAGAGTGAGAGGGAGAGGGAAAAAATTGCCAGACAGAGAGAGAGGGAGAGAGTGCCAGAGAGAGAGAGAGGGAGAGAGTGCCAGAGGGAGAGAGAGGCACAGAGTGTTAGAGAGAGAGAGAGCAGAGAGTGCCAGAGAGAGAGAGGGAGAGAGTGCCAGAGTGAAAGCAGAGTGAGAGAGTGCCAGAGAGAGTGAGAGGGTGAGAGTGCCAGAGAGTGAGAGAGAGGGAAAGAGGAGTGCCAGAGAGAGAGAGAGAGGTACAGAGTGCTAGAGAGAGTGAGAGCAGAGAGTGCCAGAGAGAGAGAGGTGGAGAGAGTGCCAGCAAGAGAGAGGTGGAGAGAGTGCCAGAAAGAGAGAGGGAGAGAGTGCCAGAGAGAGGGAGAGAGTGCCAGAGAGAGGGAGAGAGTGCCAGAGGGGAGAGAGTGCCTGAGGGAGAGAGAGAGAGATAGTGAGAGAGTGCCAGAGAGAGAGAGGGAGAGAGTGCCAGAGAGATAGAGGGAGAGAGTGCCCAGGAGAGAGAGAGAGAAGTAGAGAGTGCCAGAGCGAGACAGAGAGAGAGAGAGAGAGAGAGCGTGCCAGAGAGAGAGAGAGAGCGTGCCAGAGAGAGGCAGAGAGTGCCAGAGAGAGAGAAAGGCAGAGAGTGCCAGGGAGACAGAGGGAGAGAGTGCCAGAGAGAGTGGGAGAGAGATTGCCAGAGAGAGAGAGGGAGAGAGGGAGTGCCAGAGAGAGAGAGAGAGAGAGAGTGTCAGAGAGAAAAAGAGAGAGGGAGAGAGAGCCACAGAGAGAGGAAAAGAGTGCCAGAGAGAGAGAGAGAGGGAGAGTGTGCCAGAGAGAGAGAGTGAAAAAGAAAGCCAGAGAGAGAGAGGGAGAGAGGGACTGCCAGAGACAGAGAGAGAGGGTGAGAGTGTCAGAGAGAAAGAGAGAGAGAGGGAGAGAGTGCCAGAGAGTGAGAGGGAGAGGGAAAAATTGCCAGACAGAGAGAGAGGGAGAGAGTGCCAGAGAGAGAGAGAGGGAGAGAGTGCCAGAGGGAGAGAGAGGCACAGAGTGTTAGAGAGAGAGAGAGCAGAGAGTGCCAGAGAGAGAGAGGGAGAGAGTGCCAGAGTGAAAGCAGAGTGAGAGAGTGCCAGAGAGAGTGAGAGGGTGAGAGTGCCAGAGAGTGAGAGAGAGGGAAAGAGGAGTGCCAGAGAGAGAGAGGCACAGAGTGCTAGAGAGAGTGAGAGCAGAGAGTGCCAGAGAGAGAGAGGAAGAGAGTGCCAGAGTGAGAGCAGAGTGAGATAGTGCCAGAGAGAGAGAGAGGGTGAGAGTGCCAGAGAGCGAGAGAGAGGGAAAGAGTGCCAGTGAGAGAGGGAGAGGAATTTCCTGAGAGTGAGAGGGAGAGAGTGCCACAGAGATAGAAATCGAGAGTGCCACCGAGAAAGAGAGAGTGCCACAGAGAGAGAGAGAGGGAGAGAGTGCCAGAGAGAGAGAGAGAGAGGGAGAGAGTGCCAGAGAGAGAGAGAGAGAGGGAGAGGGTGCCAGAGAGAGAGAGAGAGAGAGAGGGAGAGAGTGCCAAAGAGGAAGAGAGGGAGAGAGTGCCAGAGAGAGAGAGAGGGATAGAGTGCCAGAGAGAGTGAGGTGGAGAGAGTGCCAGAGAGAGTGAGAGATTGCCAGAGAGTGAGTGAGAGAGAGTGCCAGAGAGAGAGTGCCAGAGAGAGAGTGCCAGAGAGAGAGTGCCAGAGAGAGAGTGCCAGAGAGAGAGAGGGAGAGAGTGCCAGAGAGAGGGAGAGAGTGCCAGAGGGAGAGAGAGAGTGCCAGAGGGAGAGAGAGAGCGATTGTGAGAGAGTGCCAGAGAGAGAGGTGAGAGTGCCAGAGAGAGAGGTGAGAGTGCCAGAGAGAGAGAGGGAGAGAGTGCCAGAGCGAGAGAGGGAGATAGTGCCAGAGAGAGAGAGGTGGAGAGAGTGCCAGCGAGAGAGAGGTGGAGAGAGTGCCAGCGAGAGAGAGGTGGAGAGAGTGCCAGAAAGAGAGAGGGAGAGAGTGCCAGAGAGAGGGAGAGAGTGCCAGAGAGAGGGAGAGAGTGCCAGAGAAGGGGAGAGAGTGCCAGAGGGAGAGAGAGAGCGATTGTGAGAGAGTGCCAGAGAGAGAGGTGAGAGTGCCAGAGAGAGAGGTGAGAGTGCCAGAGAGAGAGAGGGAGAGAGTGCCAGAGCGAGAGAGGGAGATAGTGCCAGAGAGAGAGAGGTGGAGAGAGTGCCAGCGAGAGAGAGGTGGAGAGAGTGCCAGCGAGAGAGAGGTGGAGAGAGTGCCAGAAAGAGAGAGGGAGAGAGTGCCAGAGAGAGGGAGAGAGTGCCAGAGAGAGGGAGAGAGTGCCAGAGGGGAGAGAGTGCCTGAGGGAGAGAGAGAGAGATAGTGAGAGAGTGCCAGAGAGAGAGAGGGAGAGAGTGCCAGAGAGATAGAGGGAGAGAGTGCCCAGGAGAGAGAGAGAGAAGTAGAGAGTGCCAGAGCGAGACAGAGAGAGAGAGAGAGAGAGCGTGCCAGAGAGAGAGAGAGAGCGTGCCAGAGAGAGGCAGAGAGTGCCAGAGAGAGAGAAAGGCAGAGAGTGCCAGGGAGACAGAGGGAGAGAGTGCCAGAGAGAGTGGGAGAGAGATTGCCAGAGAGAGAGAGGGAGAGAGGGAGTGCCAGAGAGAGAGAGAGAGAGAGTGTCAGAGAGAAAAAGAGAGAGGGAGAGAGAGCCACAGAGAGAGGAAAAGAGTGCCAGAGAGAGAGAGAGAGGGAGAGTGTGCCAGAGAGAGAGAGTGAAAAAGAAAGCCAGAGAGAGAGAGGGAGAGAGGGACTGCCAGAGACAGAGAGAGAGGGTGAGAGTGTCAGAGAGAAAGAGAGAGAGAGGGAGAGAGTGCCAGAGAGTGAGAGGGAGAGGGAAAAATTGCCAGACAGAGAGAGAGGGAGAGAGTGCCAGAGAGAGAGAGAGGGATAGAGTGCCAGAGAGAGTGAGGTGGAGAGAGTGCCAGAGAGAGTGAGAGATTGCCAGAGAGTGAGTGAGAGAGAGTGCCAGAGAGAGAGTGCCAGAGAGAGAGTGCCAGAGAGAGAGTGCCAGAGAGAGAGTGCCAGAGAGAGAGAGGGAGAGAGTGCCAGAGAGAGGGAGAGAGTGCCAGAGGGAGAGAGAGAGTGCCAGAGGGAGAGAGAGAGCGATTGTGAGAGAGTGCCAGAGAGAGAGGTGAGAGTGCCAGAGGGAGAGAGGGAGAGAGTGCCAGCGAGAGAGAGGTGGAGAGAGTGCCAGCGAGAGAGAGGTGGAGAGAGAGCCAGCGAGAGAGAGGTGGAGAGAGTGCCAGCGAGAGAGAGGTGGAGAGAGTGCCAGAGAGAGAGAGGGAGAGAGTGCCAGAGAGAGGGAGAGAGTGCCAGAGAAGGGGAGAGAGTGCCAGAGGGAGAGAGAGAGCGATTGTGAGAGAGTGCCAGAGAGAGAGGTGAGAGTGCCAGAGAGAGAGAGGGAGAGAGTGCCAGAGCGAGAGAGGGAGATAGTGCCAGAGAGAGAGAGGTGGAGAGAGTGCCAGCGAGAGAGAGGTGGAGAGAGTGCCAGCGAGAGAGAGGTGGAGAGAGTGCCAGAAAGAGAGAGGGAGAGAGTGCCAGAGAGAGGGAGAGAGTGCCAGAGAGAGGGAGAGAGTGCCAGAGGGGAGAGAGTGCCTGAGGGAGAGAGAGAGAGATAGTGAGAGAGTGCCAGAGAGAGAGAGGGAGAGAGTGCCAGAGAGATAGAGGGAGAGAGTGCCCAGGAGAGAGAGAGAGAAGTAGAGAGTGCCAGAGCGAGACAGAGAGAGAGAGAGAGAGAGCGTGCCAGAGAGAGAGAGAGAGCGTGCCAGAGAGAGGCAGAGAGTGCCAGAGAGAGAGAAAGGCAGAGAGTGCCAGGGAGACAGAGGGAGAGAGTGCCAGAGAGAGTGGGAGAGAGATTGCCAGAGAGAGAGAGGGAGAGAGGGAGTGCCAGAGAGAGAGAGAGAGAGAGTGTCAGAGAGAAAAAGAGAGAGGGAGAGAGAGCCACAGAGAGAGGAAAAGAGTGCCAGAGAGAGAGAGAGAGGGAGAGTGTGCCAGAGAGAGAGAGTGAAAAAGAAAGCCAGAGAGAGAGAGGGAGAGAGGGACTGCCAGAGACAGAGAGAGAGGGTGAGAGTGTCAGAGAGAAAGAGAGAGAGAGGGAGAGAGTGCCAGAGAGTGAGAGGGAGAGGGAAAAATTGCCAGACAGAGAGAGAGGGAGAGAGTGCCAGAGAGAGAGAGAGGGAGAGAGTGCCAGAGGGAGAGAGAGGCACAGAGTGTTAGAGAGAGAGAGAGCAGAGAGTGCCAGAGAGAGAGAGGGAGAGAGTGCCAGAGTGAAAGCAGAGTGAGAGAGTGCCAGAGAGAGTGAGAGGGTGAGAGTGCCAGAGAGTGAGAGAGAGGGAAAGAGGAGTGCCAGAGAGAGAGAGAGAGGTACAGAGTGCTAGAGAGAGTGAGAGCAGAGAGTGCCAGAGAGAGAGAGGTGGAGAGAGTGCCAGCAAGAGAGAGGTGGAGAGAGTGCCAGAAAGAGAGAGGGAGAGAGTGCCAGAGAGAGGGAGAGAGTGCCAGAGAGAGGGAGAGAGTGCCAGAGGGGAGAGAGTGCCTGAGGGAGAGAGAGAGAGATAGTGAGAGAGTGCCAGAGAGAGAGAGGGAGAGAGTGCCAGAGAGATAGAGGGAGAGAGTGCCCAGGAGAGAGAGAGAGAAGTAGAGAGTGCCAGAGCGAGACAGAGAGAGAGAGAGAGAGAGAGCGTGCCAGAGAGAGAGAGAGAGCGTGCCAGAGAGAGGCAGAGAGTGCCAGAGAGAGAGAAAGGCAGAGAGTGCCAGGGAGACAGAGGGAGAGAGTGCCAGAGAGAGTGGGAGAGAGATTGCCAGAGAGAGAGAGGGAGAGAGGGAGTGCCAGAGAGAGAGAGAGAGAGAGTGTCAGAGAGAAAAAGAGAGAGGGAGAGAGAGCCACAGAGAGAGGAAAAGAGTGCCAGAGAGAGAGAGAGAGGGAGAGTGTGCCAGAGAGAGAGAGTGAAAAAGAAAGCCAGAGAGAGAGAGGGAGAGAGGGACTGCCAGAGACAGAGAGAGAGGGTGAGAGTGTCAGAGAGAAAGAGAGAGAGAGGGAGAGAGTGCCAGAGAGTGAGAGGGAGAGGGAAAAATTGCCAGACAGAGAGAGAGGGAGAGAGTGCCAGAGAGAGAGAGAGGGAGAGAGTGCCAGAGGGAGAGAGAGGCACAGAGTGTTAGAGAGAGAGAGAGCAGAGAGTGCCAGAGAGAGAGAGGGAGAGAGTGCCAGAGTGAAAGCAGAGTGAGAGAGTGCCAGAGAGAGTGAGAGGGTGAGAGTGCCAGAGAGTGAGAGAGAGGGAAAGAGGAGTGCCAGAGAGAGAGAGAGAGGCACAGAGTGCTAGAGAGAGTGAGAGCAGAGAGTGCCAGAGAGAGAGAGGAAGAGAGTGCCAGAGTGAGAGCAGAGTGAGATAGTGCCAGAGAGAGAGAGAGGGTGAGAGTGCCAGAGAGCGAGAGAGAGGGAAAGAGTGCCAGTGAGAGAGGGAGAGGAATTTCCTGAGAGTGAGAGGGAGAGAGTGCCACAGAGATAGAAATCGAGAGTGCCACAGAGAGAGAGAGAGGGAGAGAGTGCCAGAGAGAGAGAGAGAGAGGGAGAGAGTGCCAGAGAGAGAGAGAGAGAGGGAGAGGGTGCCAGAGAGAGAGAGAGAGAGAGAGGGAGAGAGTGCCAAAGAGGAAGAGAGGGAGAGAGTGCCAGAGAGAGAGAGAGGGATAGAGTGCCAGAGAGAGTGAGGTGGAGAGAGTGCCAGAGAGAGTGAGAGATTGCCAGAGAGTGAGTGAGAGAGAGTGCCAGAGAGAGAGTGCCAGAGAGAGAGTGCCAGAGAGAGAGTGCCAGAGAGAGAGTGCCAGAGAGAGAGTGCCAGAGGGAGAGAGAGAGTGCCAGAGGGAGAGAGAGAGTGCCAGAGGGAGAGAGAGAGTGCCAGAGGGAGAGAGAGAGCGATTGTGAGAGAGTGCCAGAGAGAGAGGTGAGAGTGCCAGAGGGAGAGAGGGAGAGAGTGCCAGCGAGAGAGAGGTGGAGAGAGTGCCAGCGAGAGAGAGGTGGAGAAAGAGCCAGCGAGAGAGAGGTGGAGAGAGTGCCAGCGAGAGAGAGGTGGAGAGAGTGCCAGAGAGAGAGAGGGAGAGAGTGCCAGAGAGAGGGAGAGAGTGCCAGAGAAGGGGAGAGAGTGCCAGAGGGAGAGAGAGAGCGATTGTGAGAGAGTGCCAGAGAGAGAGGTGAGAGTGCCAGAGAGAGAGAGGGAGAGAGTGCCAGAGCGAGAGAGGGAGATAGTGCCAGAGAGAGAGAGGTGGAGAGAGTGCCAGCGAGAGAGAGGTGGAGAGAGTGCCAGCGAGAGAGAGGTGGAGAGAGTGCCAGAAAGAGAGAGGGAGAGAGTGCCAGAGAGAGGGAGAGAGTGCCAGAGAGAGGGAGAGAGTGCCAGAGGGGAGAGAGTGCCTGAGGGAGAGAGAGAGAGATAGTGAGAGAGTGCCAGAGAGAGAGAGGGAGAGAGTGCCAGAGAGATAGAGGGAGAGAGTGCCCAGGAGAGAGAGAGAGAAGTAGAGAGTGCCAGAGCGAGACAGAGAGAGAGAGAGAGAGAGAGAGCGTGCCAGAGAGAGAGAGAGAGCGTGCCAGAGAGAGGCAGAGAGTGCCAGAGAGAGAGAAAGGCAGAGAGTGCCAGGGAGACAGAGGGAGAGAGTGCCAGAGAGAGTGGGAGAGAGATTGCCAGAGAGAGAGAGGGAGAGAGGGAGTGCCAGAGAGAGAGAGAGAGAGAGTGTCAGAGAGAAAAAGAGAGAGGGAGAGAGAGCCACAGAGAGAGGAAAAGAGTGCCAGAGAGAGAGAGAGAGTGAAAAAGAAAGCCAGAGAGAGAGAGGGAGAGAGGGACTGCCAGAGACAGAGAGAGAGGGTGAGAGTGTCAGAGAGAGAGAGGGAGAGAGTGCCAGAGAGTGAGAGGGAGAGGGAAAAATTGCCAGACAGAGAGAGAGGGAGAGAGTGCCAGAGAGAGAGAGAGGGAGAGAGTGCCAGAGGGAGAGAGAGGCACAGAGTGTTAGAGAGAGAGAGAGCAGAGAGTGCCAGAGAGAGAGAGGGAGAGAGTGCCAGAGTGAAAGCAGAGTGAGAGAGTGCCAGAGAGAGAGAGGGAAAGAGTGCCAGTGAGAGAGGGAGAGGAATTTCCTGAGAGTGAGAGGGAGAGAGTGCCACAGAGATAGAAATCGAGAGTGCCACCGAGAAAGAGAGAGTGCCACAGAGAGAGAGAGAGGGAGAGAGTGCCAGAGAGAGAGAGAGAGAGAGAGAGGGAGAGAGTGCCAGAGAGAGAGAGAGAGAGGGAGAGGGTGCCGGAGAGAGAGAGAGGGAGAGGGTGCCGGAGAGAGAGAGAGGGGGAAAGTGCCAGAGAGAGAAAGAGAGGGAGAGAGTGCCAGAGTGAGAGAGGAAAAGAGTGCCAGACTGAAGGAGAGAGTGCCAGAGAGAGAGAGGGAGAGAGTGCCAGAGAGAGAGAGAGAGGGGGAGAGTGCCAGAGAGAGAAAGAGAGGGAGAGAGTGCCAGAGTGAGAGAGGAAAAGAGTGCCAGACTGAAGGAGAGAGTGCCAGAGAGAGAGAGGGAGAGAGTGCCAGAGAGAGAGAGAGAGGGAGAGAGTGCCATAGAGAAAGAGAGGGAGAGAGTGCCAGAGAGAGAGAGAGGGATAGAGTGCCAGAGAGAGAGAGAGGGATAGAGTGCCAGAGAGAGAGAGATGGAGTGAGTGCCAGAGAGAGAGAGAGAGTGATGGAGTGCCAGAGAGTGAGTGAGAGAGAGTGCCAGAGAGAGAGTGAGAGTGCCAGAGAGTGAGAGTGCCAGAGAGAGAGAGGGAGAGAGTCCCAGAGAGAGGGAGAGAGTGCCAGAGAAGGGGAGAGAGTGCCAGAGGGAGAGAGAGAGAGATTGTGAGAGAGTGCCAGAGAGGGAGAGAGTGCCAGAGAGAGAGAGAGTGAGAGAGTGCCAGAGAGAGAGAGGGAGAGAATGCCAGACACAGAGAGGGAGAGAGTGCCAGAGAGAGCGAGAGAGGGAGAGAGTGCCAGAGAGAGAGAGAGAGAGGTAGAGTGCCAGAGCGAGAGAGAGAGAGTCCCAGAGAGAGCGAGCATGGTAGAGAGAGAGAGAGTCCTAGAGAGAGCGAGCATGCCAGAGAGAGAGAGAGAGCGTGCCAGAGAGTGAGAGAGCGTGCCAGAGAGAGAGAGAGCGTGCCAGAGAGAGAGAGAGAGTGCCAGAGATAGAGAGAGGCAGACAGTGCCAGAGAGAGAGAGGGAGAGAGTGCCAGAGAGAGGGAGAGAGTGCCAGAGAGAGGGAGAGAGTGCCATAGGGAGAGAAAGAGAGATTGTGTGAGAGTGCCAGAGAGAGATAGGGAGAGAGTGCCAGAGAGAGGGAGAGAGTGCCAGAGGGGAGAGAGTGCCTGAGGGAGAGAGAGAGAGGTAGAGAGTGCCAGAGAGATAGAGGGAGAGAGTGCCAGAGAGAGAGAGAGAGAGAGGTAGAGAGTGCCAGAGCGAGACAGAGAGAGAGAGAGAGCGTGCCAGAGAGAGAGAGAGCGTGCCAGAGAGAGAGAGAGCGTGCCAGAGAGAGAGAGAGGGTGCCAGAGATAGAGAGAGGCAGAGAGTGCCAGAGAGAGAGAAAGGCAGAGAGTGCCTGGGAGACAGAGGGAGAGAGTGCCAGAGAGAGAGGGAGAGAGATTGCCAGAGAGAGAGAGAGGGAGAGAGGGAGTGCCAGAGAGAGAGGGAGAGAGTGCCACAGAGATAGAAATCGAGAGTGCCACCGAGAAAGAGAGAGTGCCACAGAGAGAGAGAGAGGGAGAGAGTGCCAGAGAGAGAGAAAGAGAGGGAGAGAGTGCCAGAGAGAGAGAGAGGGGGAGAGAGTGCCAGAGAGAGAGGGGGAGAGTGCCAGAGAGAGAAAGAGAGGGAGAGAGTGCCAGAGAGAGAGAGAGGGAGAGAGTGCCAAAGAGAAAAAGAGGGATAGAGTGCCAGAGAGAGAGAGAGGGATAGAATGCCAGAGAGAGAGAGAGGGATAGAGTGCCAGAGAGAGAGAGAGGGAGAGAGTTCCAAAGAGAGAGGGGGAGAGAGTTCCAGAGAGAGAGAGAGGGAGTGAGTTCTAGATAGAGAGAGGGAGAAAGTTCCAGAGAGAGGGAGAGAATTCCAGAGAGAGGGAGAGAGTGCTAGAGAGCGGGAGAGAGTGCCAGAGAGAGAGAGGGAGAGATTGTTAGAGAGAGAGAGAGGGAGGGAGTGAGTGCCAGAGAGCGAGAGAGGGAGAGAGTGAGTGCTAGAGAGCGAGAGAGGGAGAGAGTGAGTGCCAAAGAGAGAGAGAGGGAGAGAGGGAGTGCCCGAGAGAGAGAGGGAGACAGTGCCAGAGAGAGGGAGAGGGAGCGAGTGCTAGAGGGAGGGAGGGAGTGCCAGAGAGAGTGGGCAGGAGAGAGTGCCAGAGAGAGAGGGAAGGAGGGAGTGCCAGAGAGAGAGAGAGGGAGAGAGTGCCAGGGAGAGAAAGAGAGAGGGGGAGAGAGTGAGTGCCAGTGAGAGAGAGGGAGGGAGATAGACAATGTGTGCCACAGAGAGAGAGTTTGTCAGAGAGAGAGAGAGACTGTGTCAAAGTGATAGTAGCACTGAGTGCACTAACTGAGTATACTGTTAGGCTCATTAACATCCCCCAGCCAAGGCTGCAGGGAGCTGGGACTGAGGAATGCAGTCAGCAGGGGACTAGAGAATCCACAAGGAGAGAGCAGGGCACTTGAGAGGCGTTTCAAGGGCAAACCTGGGAATGGAAGTTCAGAGGGAAAGGTGACCAATTAGGGAATGGGTGATTTGTGGTGCAGAAGGGGTTTGGTTTTCAGAGGGTTGGGACTCGCCTGAGTGGTTGAAATAGGATGAGCGTGGAGACCATTTCTCACAGAACAGGTAGCAGTCAGTAATTGAAGGATGTGTTGGCATTACTGAGAGAGGAATAACCTCTAGATTGATTCCTGCGATGAGAGAGTTTTCTAATGAGGTGATATTGGGCCTATACTCACTGGAGTTGAAAAGAATAAGAAGCAATCTCATTGAAACTTCTGAAAGGGTTCGGCAGGGTTGAAACTGAGATGATGTCTTGCCTGTCTGGAGAATCTAGAATTAAGGATACAGTCTTAGGAGGAGATGGTGTCATAGTGGTGACATCACTGGACTTGTAATCTAGAGCTTCAGGTTAATGCTTTAGGGACATGGGTTCAAATCTGAACATGGTAGCTGATGAATTTAAATTCAATTAATTAATCAGAAATATAAAACTAGTCTTAGTAATAGTGACCCCATGAAACTATCATTAATTGTTGAAAAAGCCTATCTGGTTCATTGAGACCCCATTTAGGGAAGGAAGTCTGCTGTCCTTACCTGGTCTGGCCTATGTGTGACTCCAGACCCACAGCAATATGGTTGACTCTTAACTGCCCTCTGAAATGGCTGAGCAAACCACTCAGTTGAAGGGCAATTAGGGATGGGCAACAAATGCTGGCCTTGCCAGTAATGCCCACATCCCATGAAAGACTATATTGAGAAAAGGAAAAGTAATCAGCTGCTTTTGACTGAAGAAATTATTTCACTGAAAAAGTGTTGTGAATCTTTGGCATTGCCCAGCTTACCATGAGTATATTCAATGCTGAGATTGATAGATATTTGGACACCAAACAAATTAGGAGATATGGAGAGGGAGTGAGGCAAAGTGGAGTTGATCATATTGAGTAGCAAAGCAGACTTGAGGGGCCGATTGGCCCATTCCTGCTCTTATTTTGTATGTTCTTATGTAAAGGGTCAGTGAAATCTAGGACTTCACTGTGGGTAAATAGTGAAAGGTTATTGCAATTGGGGAGGTAGAGGTGAGAAACCAAGGATTCTCACTGGAAGAAGTAAGAGGCAGGAGGAAGATTCATGAAGTGAGGGCTATTTCACTGTGTAATACTGCACCACTTTTGACCATTGAAGTAGAGACTAAAACTTCATTTCAAAGAAATGGGATAAATATTTGTAAAGGAACAATATTTAAAGATCTTAGGGGGAGAATGGGATTACAGGAGAGAGTAACAATGCCAGGGGCCAAATAGCCTCCATCCTGTGCTGTTAATCCTATCAGCATATGAAAACTCCTTCAATGACTCCTGCCCAGGGAGTGGTTTGTAAAATGTTGGTGCTTTGCTGAGTTTAGGATGATCTGCCCCGTGAGAACTACCCCAAAAACCCAGCTCACTACCCATTCTGATCGAGGTCAGTCTGTGCTGGCCTCGTGTGAACTTCAAGTACCTGGCAGCTCTGACTGAGACTCCTGGTTCAGATGACACCTTCATGCAGAATCAGTGTCCAAAGCAAAGTCCAAGAAGTTAGGGAGAGAGGCAGAGCATCAACTGAGCGACCTACCACACCTTGTGGACTGCAGGGGGATTTTGGTTATGGTTTCAGGGTGAATATCGATGAGTTATAGGGTTATTACTAGTTACATTTAGGTTAAGATACAATAAAGAAACTATTACACTAGGTATTACACTACTTAGCCACCAAATTATGGGAGGGTGCTAGAGGAACAGATTTGCAGGGAAATTACTGAAGTGGCAGAAGTATAGCATAGTGATCAATATTCCCTCTAATTCTCCTTTGCTATGTTGGTTGTACTCAAATCCGTTTAAGATTGCCAAGAGGCCACACATGCCGACATCTTAAAGGGACCACAGCTTGCGCACAGCCTCGAAGGCACCTGCTTCATTGTTCTGCAGAGAAAACTCATGCAGCCCAGAGGAAACATGGTAGTGACAAAAGGTTACTTTAACTACCCCAAAATTGTATGTAGACAGTGATTATGTTAAGGAAAGAGAGAGGGAGGAATTATGTTCGGGAGAATTTTCTAGATCAGTATGTTTTCTGTTCAATGAGAAGAGAGACAGTGCTGGATCAAGTCCTGGGAAATGAATGGGTTAATTGAAAAATGGCAGAGGGAGCACCTTGGGAATAATTATGTAAAGATTAGATAAGTTTTAGAGAAAATACAAGAAGCAATCTAGAATAAACATACTTAGCTGGGAGAGGGTTAATTTCAATGAATTGAGGGATCTGGACAGGGTAAATTGGAGTCAAAGACTGGCAGGCTGAAATGTAATGGAGCTATGGGTGACCTCTTAAAGGGAGATGGTTTGGTTAAGTGCAGGTATGTTGCCACAAGGAAGAAAGACAGAGCAACCAAATCCAGAGGTCCATAGATGAAGAAGGAATTAGAGAGTAAAATTAAGCAGAAAAAGTGGGAGCATGACAAATGCCTGGCTGATAATATAAGGGAGAATCTGACTGAGTATTAAGTCCAGAGAAGTGAAAAAATAAGGGGGGCTATGAAAATAAATAGTAGCTAACATAAAAGCGAATCCATAGGTCTTTGTTGAGCATATTAACAAGAGGAGTGGGGCCAATTAGGGCCAAAATGGAGGCAGCAGGAACAGCAGAGGTACAAAATATGAATTGGTGTATACTAAGGACGAGGTCTTAGCCAGAGCTATGGTAACTGGAGTTTGTCCAGACACTAGATGAGATAAAAATAGACAAAGGTATTAGGTACTGGGAAGGCTGACAGTGTTTGAATTGAACATGTCACCAGGAGCTGATAGGATGCATCAAAGGATGCTGAGGAAAGTAAAAGAGATATGGCAGAGATGCTTGGTCACCATCTTCCACAATGTTCCTGAGGTACAGGGATGATGCCAGAAGACTGGAGCATTGCAAGTGTTATTCCCCTGTCCAAAAACTGGAAGAAAGGTAAGCCAGGTAATTGCAGGCCAGTCAGTTTAAAATGGGCGGAAGGAAAAGCATTTGAATCAATGATCTCTGAAAAAGTTAACAGGCACCTGGAGAAGAAAATACCAAGAAAGGAGCGTCAGCGCAGATTTGTTAAAAGCAAATGATGTTTGACAAACATTGAGTTCAGATTTTTGTTGAGGAAGGGTGGATGAGAGATGGGGGTGTGCGGTGGCAGGGGTTAATAATGCAGATCGGGTGCTATAAATAGAGGCAGAGTTTTTTAAAAAAGTTATGCTATATGTGTATAAAAACAGTGGTTTGACCCCAGCTGGAATACTGTGCCCAATACTGGGCAGCACACTTGAAGAAGATTGTGAAGGCTTTGGAGAGGATACTGAAAAGGTTTACCAGATTGGTTCCATCAAATGTACGATTACAGTTATGTGGATAAACTGGAGAAGCTGTGATTGTTTAACTTTGAACAGAGAAAGCAAAGAGGATTTTTGGGGGAAGGTTAGTGACCGGCAGGGCATCCAGCTGTGAAGTCACACACCAAATCCATAAAAGGATGGTTGTCTTGAGAATGATCACCCTGTGACCCCATGTATCATGGGAAAAGCTGAAAGAATTAACAAACTGAATTTGAATTCCACCAGATACCCTGGTGGGATTTGAGCCAACATCCCCAGAGTGAACTGGATTTTTAGTCCAGTGACATTATCACTACAGTGTGTGGCCTACACTAGATGTACTGTAGAGGTTTAAAAAGGCAGAGGTCACCAGTGATTTCTCAGGAATAATTAGGGATGGGCAATAAATGCTGACCTGGTCAAAGATGCCAACATCCCACAAAAGAATAAAAAAGAACCACCAGCCAAAATCCTCAACCAGACTTGACAGGGCTTGTAGCAGTCATGCGATTGGGTATCAAATGGTCTGAGATCATGTGGTCATAGTGTTGTGCAATCAAACCTCCAGCAATGCCATTGGCATTGCCAGACAATATGGTTGATGCTTAATGCTGAGCAAGTCACTCAGCTGCTGTTTTGCTTGGAATTATCTTAAGCTAAAAATAATCCAGAAAATACAACTTGCTGCATTCCTATCTTTTCCTTATTTTTAGAGCTCGTTCTTCTCCTTGTCTCACTTTCTTCTACTGCCAGCTATTCCTGTATTTGCTGCAACGTTTCCCAGCTGCTGTCTGGTTCGGGCATTTTCCCATCCCCTCAACCTTTTCCCTTGGGAATGTTCTCGCAAAAAATCAGGAAAATTGTTTTCTTTTTAGTGAACTGCAAGACATGCCGGACAAACCAGAAGAGGGTCAGAAAAATGACATGTCAGAAGTCAAGAATTTCAAAAGGAGCAGCCTAAAGAAAACAAACACAGAGGAGAAAAACACACTTCCAACAAAAGAGAGTATGTACAATTCAAGCTTCATCGCTGCACTTTACTGTTTCCCGCAGGACCCTATCCTCCCATTATATATGTCTAATGTAGATGCTGTGTATATGGAGACGTACATGCTGTGTGTAGATGGAGGATAGGACAGTCCTGCCTTTAGTTACTGTGTTAAAATTTATTGTTGAGAATAGCATAATTTACTTTTAGTTGCAGGTTAATTGATCTTGTTGGGTGTAGAGGGACTTTCACCTCAGTTTTGCTGTGGTATTTGCTCTTCTTTAAGTCAGTTCTTATCCTTTTAAAGTTTCCATGATGAGTTGGAGCCTGTCACCATTGTTTCTGATTGGTTCAGTTTGCATGGGACAGGCAATTCCTTTTTTGAATTCAACTAGCCAGTTTCAAACACACAAATCCTAAACTCTGATATTGGGCTAACAGCAATTCGGAAAAGCTTGAAAGGCAAATTCTAAAAGTGCACTTAGTTGAATAACAGCTTGTTAGAGGCATAAAGTAAGGGGGTTATGCTAAAATTTAATGAAACACTGATTAGGTATCATCTGGAGAATTGTATTCAATTCCATGCATTATATTTTAAGAAGGATGTTAAGGTCTTTGAGAGGGTGCGGAGATTTACGAGAATGGTCATCACGATGCAGGACTTCAGTTACAGAGAGAGATTGAAGAAGCTGGGGTTGTTGTTCTTAGAGCTGACAGATTGGTGAAAGATTTAATAGAGGTGCACAAAATCATTGAGGGTTTTGGTAGAGTAAATAGGGGGAAATTTTGGTGGGCAGGAGGGTCAGTAACCAGAGGACACAGCTTTACAGTAATTGGTAGAAGACCCAGAGGTGAGATGAGGAGCATCTCTGGAATGCACTGTATTATGGGCTGGTAGAAGCAGATTCATACAAACATACAAACTGGGAGCAGAAATAGGCCACTCGGCCCATTGAGCCTGCTCCACCATTCAATGACATCATGGCTGATCTGATTGTAACCTCAACTCCACATTCCCATCTACCCCCAATAACCTTTCACCCCCTTGCTTTTCAAGAATCTATTTAGCTCTGCCTTAAAAATATTCAAAGACTCTGCTTCCACCACCTTTTCAGGAAGAGAGTTCCAAAGACTCACGACCCTCAGAGAAGCAAAATCACCTAATTTCTGTCTTAAATGGGTGACCCTTTATTTTTAAACAGTGACACCTAGTTCTAGATCCTCCCACAAGAGGAAACATCCCCTCCACATCCACCCTGTCAAGACACCCCAGAATCTTAAATATTTCGATCAAGTTGCCGCTTACTCTTCTAAACTCCAGTGGATATAAGCCTAGCCTGTCCAACCTTTCCTCATAAGACAACCTATCCATTCCTAGTATTAGTCTAGTAAACCTTCTCTGAACTGCTTCCAGTGTATTTACATCCTTCCTTAAATAAGGAGACCAATAGAATACACAGTACCCCAGATATGGTCTCACCAATGCCCTGTAAAACTGAAGCATAACCTCTGTACTTTTGTATTCAATTCCCCTCACAAGAAATGACAACATTCTATTAGCTTTCCTAATTACTTGTTGTACCTGCATATGGACCTTTTTCGATTCATGCACTGGGACACCCAGATCCCTCTGCACCTCAGAGCTCTGCAATCTTCCACCATTTAGATAGTATACATTTTATTCTTCCTGCCAGATTGGACAATTTCATTTTTTCCCACATAGTACTTCATTTACCAGATCTTTGCCTACTCATTTATCTCTGTCCTTTACAGCCTTCTTCTGTCCTCTTCAGAACTTACTTTCCTACCTGTCTTCATGTTATCAGCAAATTTGGCAACCAAACCTTTGGTCACATCATCCAAGTTATTTATATAGATTGTAAAAAGCTTAAGCCCCAGCACTGATCTCTGTGGCACAGCACTCCACAAAATTACCCATTTAAGCCTATCATTCCGGTTAGTCTGCCAATCTTCTATCCATGCCAATATGTTATTCTCCTACACCATGAGCTTTTATTTTCCACAATAACCTTTGATGTGACACTTTATCAAATGCGTTCTGAGAATCTAAGTACAGTGCATCCACTAGTTCCCCTTTATCCACAGCACATGTGACTCCTTCAAATAACCCAAAAAAATTGGTTAAATATGATTTTCCTTTCACAAAACCATGTTGACTTTGCCTGATTACCTTGAATTTTTCCAGGTGCCCTGCCATAACATCTTTAGGAATAGTGTCTAACAATTTCCCTATCAGACATTAAGCTAACTAGCCTGTAGTTGGCTGCTTTCTGTCTCCCTCCATTTTTCAATAAAGGCTTTGAATTCACTATTTTTCAATCTAATGAAACCTTTCCCGAATCTAATTTTAGAAAATTCAAATTAATGCACTATCTCACTAGCCACTTCTTTAAAGAACCTAGGATGAACTCCATCAGAACCCGTGGACTTGGCAGCCTGCAGCTCCAACAATTTGCTCAGTACCACTTCTCTGGTGATTATAATTTTCTTGAGCTCCTCCCTCGTTTCCATTTCCTGATTTATAGCTATTTCTGGAATGTTACTTGTGAAAACCGATACAAATTACCTGTTCAATTCATCTGCCATCGCCTTATTTTCCTTTACTAATTCCCAGATTTACTTTCTCTCGGACCAAAGCACGTTTTGTTAACTGTTTCCTTTTTAAAATATCTATAGAAACTCTTACTACCTGTCTTTATATTTCTAGCTAGCATTCTCTCGTACTTTAATTTTTTCCTTCTTATTCATATTTTAGTCATCCTTTGCTATTTTCTGTATTCTTCCCAGTCTTCTGACCTGCCACCCATCCTTGTGCAATTATATGCTTTTTTAAAAAAGTTTGATACTCTCTCTAACTTTTTTTAGTTAACCACGAATGGTGGGTCCTCCTTCTTGGATTTTTTTTTCTGGTTGGAATATATCTGTTCTGTGTATTCTGAAATACTCCTTAAATGTCTGCCACTGCACCTCTATTGACCTATCCCTTAACCTAATTTGCCAGTTCACTTTAACTAGCTATGCTTCCATGCCCTCATAATTGTTCTTATTTAAGTTTAAAATACTAGGCTTAGGCACACTCTTCTCCCCCTCAAACTGAATGTAAAATTCAATCATATTATGATCACTGCTACCGAGGGCACCTTCACTATGAGGTCATTAATTAATCCTATCTTGTTGCACAATACCAGGTCTAGTATAGCCTGCTTTCTGGTTGGTGCCAGAACATGCTGTTCTAAGAAGCTATCCCAAAAAATATTCTGTGAACCCCTCATCTAGCCTACATTTGCCCATCTGATTTTTCCAGACTATACCTAGATTAAAATCACCATGATTATCACTGTACCTTACTGACAAGCTCCCATTATTTCTTCCTTTATAACCCGTCCCACTAGTGAGTACTGTTGGAGGCCTGTACACCACTCCCACAAGTGACTTCTTGCTGTGATCATTTCTACCCGAACTGCATCAACATCCTGGTTTCCTAAACTTAGGTCAACCCTCTTAACACTGTTATTAATTAACAGAGCCACCCCTCCACCTTGGCTTAGCTTCCAGTCCTTCCTAAATTTCACGTACCCTTCAATATTCAGGACCCAATCTATGTCATCCTGCACCCATGGGCAGAAATTCTAGGTCCAATCAGATGTGAAGTCACGCAAGATGACGTTGGGCGAGTGTCCTGACATCGGTGTGTGCACGCAAAAGTCAGAAGTGCGCACACCAACAATTAAGATGTTAATTAGTGCAATTAACGTTGTAACTGTCTCTGATTTTTCATGGCCCATCCAACCTTACAGTTGGCGGACAGGCGAATCAGCCAAGAGGACTTTGCATTTTTCATGAAACATCATCCAAGGGTGGAATGAGGTTTCCGTTATTAAATGAAAAAAAAAGGTGTATGGACAGAATGTTTATCATGTGTATGTTCAGGTGGCTGATTGTGATGCTTGGACATTTTTTTCTGGATTTTACAAACTTTATTTATTAGTTTTAAAATCATCAGCGCCCTGACGCAGCTCTCTGCCTTCAAGGAGCTTTCATTCAGCGCTCGCCCATGCCCGCGCTTACATCAGCGCCTGCCCTCCTCCCACCCCCACCCCGGCAGTGCTGAGCATTTCAGTGCATGCTTCATGCTGATTGGCCAGCCAGCATGAAATTGTGGCCGGCGGCCGATCACAGTCGGCGGTCCGTTCCCCAGCCGCTCCCGGGCCTGCCACTCACACCCGCATTCCAACCTCAGAATTCTGCCCCTTGTCTCTCTAATGGCTGTCGGATTGTCCTTATTTATTTCTATTTGCATCATCAATTCATTTGTTTTGTTTCAAATGCTACGTGCATTCAGATACAGATCTTTTAGTTTTGTCCTTTCATTATTTTTGTAACCTGTAGCCTTATCTGCTGATTTACTCTTAAATTTGTACTCTCTCTCCCTTCCTGTCATAATCTGTTTATTGTTTTCCATAGAAATACCTTTCTCTCTTTTTTCGTCTCTACTCTTTGATTTATCACATCTTCCTAAATTTGATCTCTTGCCCCCGTTATTTAGTTTAAAATCCTCTCTATTTCCCTAGTGATGTAGCTTGCTAGAACAGTGGTCGCAGTACAGTTTCAGGTGTAGACCGTCCCAGTGATACAGCCCCCTCTTTCCCCAGCGCTCATGCCAGTGCCCCATGAACTGGAACCCATTTCTCCCACACCAGTCTTTCAGCCACGCATTCATCTCCCTAATCTTATTTATCCTATGCAACTTGCATGTGGCTCGGGTAATAATCCAGAGATTATTACCTTTAAGGTTCTGTTTTTTAATTTAGCACCTAGCTCCTCATTCAGCCTGTTATTCAATAACTGTCAAGAGAAAATTGGAAATATACTTGACAAGGAAACATTTTCAGAGCTGTGAGAAAGAATGGGCCTCACCAGTAAGACTTGAATAAGTTAAGTGGAGGAGCTTACTATGCCCTGGATGGTTTCCAACGCAGAATACTTTTTTAAAAAGGTAAGAAAATTGCAGATACACTTGTCATCATTTCCTAAAGTTCCTTAAATTTAGGAATTCTGCTTTGTTTTGGAATACTCCAAAAGGAGTGAGAAAGCAAATAACTTTCAGTTGAACATTAATTGGAGGCCAGGGAGGAGTAAGAGAAAGCAAAACTGGGATCTATCATCAGAGACAGAGTAGAATTTCCCAATCCACAACTGGCCATTGGCAGGACCAGAAAATCCCACCCAGAGAGTCTGAGCACTTAGATGGCTATTAATTGCTTAAAGAGAGTTAACATGGAAATATTAAGGGTAAGCCATATGTGATTATTCTATTGACCATTTTGAAAATGTCACTAACATGCTGGATAGTACAGTATCTGTGGATATTACCTATATGGACTCCCAGAACAAATATTCTCAGATTCTGCACCAGAAATTATTAATAAAAGTGAGATTGCATGGAATAGGCGACCAACTTGTGACATAGATCAGAAATTAGTTGAGATAGTGAGAATATGTTCGGATTGAGGGACTGTGACAAGTAATGCTGCCCAGGATCTGTACTGGGGCATTGACTTTCCACCAGAGAAATAACCTGAAAAAATAGACAGTTGATATCCAAGTTAGCAGGTACCCCTGGGGTGTGGGGGCAGAGTACATTGTATGGAAAGGAAGAAGCCACAGACACAGCCTGAATGAGTGGGTCAAACTGTGGCAGATGTAATTCAGTGTGCTGGAGTGTGAAGTCACATACTAAGGGCAGAATTATCCGCTCCTGCCAACAATGGGGTTTTTGGTGGGCGGGAGCGGAGTATATGGCGCAAGGGGAAAAATTGATTTCCTGACGGTGGGAAATGAGAATTTGCTGTCAGGGCTGTAATCACGTGTCACCCTATCCCACTAAAGGCCATCAAGAAGCCATTCAGCATGTCATTGGCGGGATTCAAATTAACACCCGATCAAAATATTTCCCCGTACCCACCCCCATCCGATGGTCAGTCCGGCCAGCGTAAGGTGCCCATGTCAGGACTTAACAAGATGGCCAGTTGGAGCATGGATGGCTGGAGCAGGTGGTTGGCAGGAGCATGTGCAAGGTGCATGGTGACTGGGGTTGTGGAGGGGGTGGTGTTGGCGGTGGACATGGTGTAAGCATGCAGCCTTGTAGGGGTTGTGGGGGGCTGTTGGGGGAAGGGACTGGGGAGCGGTTCAAGGGCTATGGGAGAGCAATAGAGGGGGAAGGAGGGCAGCAAGGAACTGAGGGGATCGGGGAAGGGTTCAGATGGAGGGTGTATCAATTGTGGAATCCTGGAGGGCAAACTGAGGGTACTGGTGGTAAGAGGGATCAGTTACAGTTAAAGGGGCAAGCGGGATCCGGTAGGGCGGGAGGGTGAGGGTCCATCGGTGGCGGGTGATGGGCCGGTTAGGAAAGCTGGACGGGACTTGGAAGTGGACGTGGACCCTAGAGATGGGCAGGATAAGGGTGGGCATGGGGTCCATGTCAGGGGTGGGCTCATCGGGGAGGGAGGGCAGATGTACAGTGACAGTGATGGGCTGAAAGGTTATGGGGGAGGGAAATGGTTGGAGGGTACACCGGGGTGGGGGTGGAGTTAATGGTGATGGAGAGGACTGGGTGTGGGTTATAGGTGGAAGTTCGAAGGTGTTGAAACATGTTTGAAATGGCCATACCCTCTTCCTGCTGGCACCTATAGTGGAAGAAGGAGAGAATGAGTGACTGGATGGCTGCCTCCTACGTTGCACTGAGCATCATCATTAGGTTTCCAAGTGCAGAGATTAAGCTTTCTCACTGGATGGCTGGGGGAGGCTGGCCTTGCCGTTGGAACAGGAACAGTCACAGTCCTTCTTGCCAGCTTGGCAGCCTGCTCTTCATTCTGTGTGAGGGCATGGAGAATGGGCATGCCCCTTTCCATCTTCTTTTTCTCACGCCTGTTGTGCGCTAACTTGTCCTGCATGAGGAAAAAAGATGGTTTGTGAGCATTTCTGATGCAGGTGAGGTTTTCATGCTGCCAGTCCCCAGCAGCAACCCACCGACTGTGCCATGTGAAAGAAGGACTGCTGCTAGTCCCCAAGGTACTCCAGAGTGTAAACTCCAGTAGCTAGAAGGACAAGGACAACATGGTGTGACTGGGTCAGCGACTCACAGTTGTCTACCTACCTGCAGACTACATGCACTGCAGTGAGGCTGCACCCCAGCCCCTTGCTTTTACGCGTAGACAGCACAGATGGTGCCTTGCTATTGAGACCCATGTCCCAGTCCCCATCAGAGAGGTGAGTATGAGGACCAGAGGGTTCACTTACCCTGGTGGTGCAGATAAGGTCATTCATCCTTTTCCTGCACTGTAGGGAGGTCCTCCTAAGTGTGGAGTTGGCACTTATCACTCCTCCCATGCAGAGGTGGAGGGACGCATCCTCCTCCCATCCCTCGGGTAAGGGAATTCTCTCCTGTCCTCCACTGGATTCAAAAGTGTGCCCATCGAGTCACCGCTGAATCCTGGGGCTGGTGCTGGTTGGCTCCTGCCAGCCACGTCCTGCTCCAAATCTAACGGCAATGAATGAATAGCTGTCCGGGCACCTTTTCAATATGGTGCCCGGATACTATGGGCCTGTCCTGCTGCTTGGTTCGCCAGGCTGCATAATTAATCAGCCTAGCACTGTGTGGTTTGGCAGGTTTTCCCCTTCTAACTTCCCACCCCTGCCATGGGACTTAGGCCCAGAGAGGAAAATACTAGCTTATGGGGCTGGGAAAGAGAAATTAGAATTTTTCTTAATGTTGAGAGGCCAGCACAGTGTAGGCTGGAAGAGATTCCCAGTGTGCATTCAAACTAACAGGCAGGTGCAAAACCAGTCAAAAAGGCTCATAGAATGTTGGTCTTTATCTCAAAGGATTGGAGTTCACAAGGGAAAAAAAATTCTGATTAGACTCCAGCTGGAGAAATCATGTTCTGTTCTGGTATCATATCTCAGGAATGATATATTAGTGGGCACAACACACGTTTACCAGAATGATATAATGGCCTAAAAAGTTAAATTCTGAGAAGAGGTTGCATAATCTTGCCTTATACTCCCTTGTGTTTGGAAAGTGGAAAAGTGGTCTAATCATAGTATTGAAGATGTTAAAAGGATTTGACAGAGGTAGATGCAGATAAATCATTTGCTCTTGAGAAGGAGCCAAGAACAAATTAAGAGTTCACCCGTTCAGGAGTGAAAACAGGAAGTGCTTTTTCACACAATGGATTATGGGAATCTAGCATTCTCCCTCAAAAGGCAGTGCATGCTAGGATGTACTGCCAATTGCTTTTTTAAATCTAAGATTAGTAAATTTTTGTTAGGATACCAGAGGTATGAAACAAAGAGAGGTAAATGGAGTGAATATACAGGTCAGTCCATGATCTAATTGACTGAGAAGCTTTCAAGTTGGAATGGCTTCCCCCTGTTCCTATATTCTTGGGTTGACTCTGGGATTTTCCAGTGCCACCAGTGGCGGGCAGAATTATTGACTTTTGGCGGCTCTCTAAATTTTCCTGTCCCACCCGTAACGATGCCCGTCACTGGTGGCACCAGAAAATCCCATCTACTGTATTAAAACATTTCAAATGTAACTCTTCAAACTGACAAAATACGAGGTAAACCAATCCTTTGTGTACGTGGATGTACACATTGTTGCTCTTTTCATTCAGGGTTTCCATTTCAAATGGTCTTCTGGTTACTGTGCTGAGATTTTAAGAATGCTCAAGAGATTTGCCAGATGCCCTGCTAACTGCCATCCATCAAACCACAGAAGAAAGTGACTGGGATTTCCTGGGTTACAGATCCTAGCCACACAAATTTAGAAGGAACTGTGCATAAAATTAAAACTGATTTTTTTTTTTTGAATGAGCTTCGTATATACTTAACAACAAACTATGCAGGTTTCCATCAGAATTGGTTTAGTCTGGGGTTTTGAATTTTACTTGATTCCCTTGAACACTTTCTTAAAAGCAAACTGCTGTGGATGCTGGGAATCTGAAATAAAAGCAAAAAATACTGCAAAAACTCAGCAGGTCAGGAGCATCTGTGGAGATAGAAACAGCTAACATTTTGAGTTCAATATGACTCTTCTTCAGAGCTGTTCCGAAGTTCCCAGTTCCAAATGAGAGTCAAATTGGACTCAAAATTTCTTTAACTCTGTCTCTCTCTCCACAGATATTGTCAGACCTGCTGAGCTTTTCCAGCATTTTCTGCTTTTATTCACCCCTGAACATCATGTCTTTTTTAAAAGATGTGTTATAACTAAGACTGGACAAACATTCTATTGTTATCCCTTTGGTACTAGACTAGGACTTTGCACCTTTATGATGTTAAACTTTAAGGTGTTTGAGCAGCATGTTGCTAATGGCCATTTCTGTTGCCTTTGCAGCAATCGAACAGGAAAAGAGGAATGCGGCAGGGGCAGCCTCCTGAGATTGGCAGCAGACAAGGCTTCATTGCGCCTGTACATTCCACAATGCCGACCATTTTTTTATATGTATGCCTGGCACATCAATAATCACAACACTGCGCCTTGAGGGGAGAGGCACTGGCCCACTGACCCCTCAAAATTCAAGGCACTCTCTGCTTGTATTTGGTGATTTTATTTTCTCTGTTTGCTTTTGACACAGCTTTGGGCGGAATAATGGGGAGGAAGGTGGAGATTAGGGGTCTAGTGGTATGGGGGTGAGGGTGGGAGATGCTGAATAATTGAGCTATGGACTATGGCTGGATTTATACTATGTAATGGTGATGCATTGGCAATTGTTTTTGTCTTCCTATTAAAAAAACTCACTGAAAAAGTTTAATATAAAAATGAAATAAAAGATACATTTGAAATAAGCTGGCCCTGTATC
Source organism: Isurus oxyrinchus (assembly GCA_026770705.1). Classification (NCBI taxonomy): domain Eukaryota; kingdom Metazoa; phylum Chordata; class Chondrichthyes; order Lamniformes; family Lamnidae; genus Isurus; species Isurus oxyrinchus. The sequence goes on from JANJGN010000009.1 coordinate 92,776,098, forward strand.
TTGCTATTAGTTTGCAACACATTGCCACCATATAGTTAAGTAACAATTCCATTCAATTCTGCTCAGTGGGTGAGTGCAGCACCCAGTACACGATTGAGAGAGTGCAGCACTGTCGGAGATGCCGTTTTCTCAAATGAAACCTTAAATAGAGGCCGTGCCTCCACTGATAGAAACAATCACGTGGCCCTTTCAGAAGAAGAGCAAGGGTTTTCTCTGCAGTGTCCTGTTCAATATTCATCCCTTAAGCAACATCACCAAAACTTTCTGATGAGATTGAGTTTTGTTGAAAGATTGATATTTCCAGCTTGTTAGGTTTTTATATCACTAACATTATCTAGTCATTTGTCTCACTATATGTTTGTGGGAGCTTGCTGTGCATAGATTGGCTGCCTTACTTCCAGTAAACACAATTCAAAAGTACTTTATTGGCTGTAAAGCACTTTGGAATGTCCAGAAGTCATGAAAGGCGCCCTACAAATGCAACTTGCTTCTTCTATTGAGATACAAGGCTGAATTTTCCCAGCTTAGTTTTTTTTTCTGGTTGAGGCATCCAATTTTATATGCACACAATGCACACACCATTCTATATGCAAACAACGCTCACACCATTCTATATGCACACAACACACAATTCTATACACACAATTCTATATACAGACACACCACATCCAATTAAGAAGGGGCCTCCGGGATTGCTGTCCAATTAGAGCGGGAGTGTTGAGGATGCAGAAGGGTGATTCAGTGCACATGATTGCACAGATGGCCAGCAGCCTTCACTGTGTCTGCAGGAGGAGGGATGGTACAAGAGAGAGCAACAAAATGGAGGCAAGAAATGGCAGCTATTTCTTCCCTGCCAGCACTGCCCCTGAAATTGGTCTGCAGCCTGTGCCAGTGGATGGTCACAGACTTACCGATTTGCTTTCAAAGGCGGATTTCTATTTTACTGTTATGTCACTCTGACTGCCCACTGTGCACTCACCTCCTGTGGTTGACCAGCTGAAGACACTGCTGGGGTTCCCTGCCCAGCTGGTAAAGTTCCATTACCCTCAGAAAATTCCTGTTAGTTGCTTCCCAAACAAACCTAATTGAATTTCTATCACTGCTGGGCAGCTTGCTGACCCACCTCTGGGAAAAGTGGTCGGCCTAAGAAATCTGTTGGCAAATCAGCCAAAATTTTTTTCAAATTTTGCGCAACAAACTTGTCTCCATGGGCCAGGTAAAATCTCCAAACAGGTCAAGATAATAATAGGTATTTACAGAATGGAAGGAGGCCATTCAGTCCACTGTGTCTGTGCCAGCCAACAAGTCACCATCCAGCCCAATCCCACTTTCCGGCTCTCGGTCCCGAGCCTTGCAGATTACAGCATTGCATGTATCCAGGTACTTTTTAAATGTTATTTGGTTTCATTCCTGGTCTGGACTGATTTAGGTATGAGGATAATTGGAGAATAATTCATATCAGTGTCCAGGGGAAACTGGGTCATGTTGTATTGAGATTTGCATCAGTAGAATTTACCATTCTCATTCGACAAATAATATAAATAAACCATTCTGGAAATTGCATTGCACACATACTGCCTAAAATGATAGCTTGTGTGGCTCTGAATGCATTCTAGTAGGAGTATTAACAACAAAAGGTGAGTATTAACATAAGCAGATGGCAGTCAGAAGGACAAGGGCAGCAGACAAATGGGAACACCATCACCTGCAAGTTCCCCTCCAAGCCACTCGCCATCTTGACTTGTAAATATAGCGCAACGGGCAGGCGGGTAGGATACATTTGTATTAATCTCATCGACGGTTGGGATAAGAGGGCTCACTGGGGTTCCGAGTGTGCACAGTCAAGTATTTTATATTTGAAAGTTTTTGAAACTTGCCTGTGTGCTCTGCAATACTTCAAAATATGAGAAGACTCTGGCTGGTAAAAGTAGGGAAAGTTCCAAGATATTCTATAAGTATATCAATGGGAAGAGGATAACCAGGGGAAGAGTAGGGCCCATTAGGGACCAAGGGGGAAATCTATGACTGGAGCCAGAGGACATCGATAGAGTGTTGAACGAATATCTCACATCTGTCTTCACCCAAGAGAATGAGGATGAAGGTATCAAACTCGGGGGGAGAGACTGCGAGGTTCTTGAACATATTGATACAGGGAGTGACAAGGTATTGGAAGTGTTGGCAGGCTTAAAAGTGGACAAATCTCCAGGTCCAAATGATTTGTGTCCCAGACTGCCGAAGGAGGCAAGGGAGGAGATCACAGGGGCTCTGACCCAAATTTTTAATTTCTCTCTGGCCACGGGGGAGGTGCCAGAGGACTGGAGAACAGCTAATGTGGTTCCGCTATTTAGGAAAGGTTGTAGAGATAAGCCAGGGCACTACAGGCCAGAAAGTCTCATGTCACTATTGGAGAAAATGCTGAAGGAGAGAATCTATCTCTACTTGGAGAGGCAAGGTTTGATCAGGGATAGTCAGCATATGCCTGTCAGAGGGAGGTCATGCCTAACAAATTTGAATTTTTTGAGGAGGTGACCAGGTGTATAGATGAGGGTAGTGCAGCTGATGTAGTTTATATGGATTTCAGCAAAGCCTTTGACAAGGTCCCACATAGGAGACTTATAAAGAAGGCAAATGCACATGGGATACAGGGTAATTTCATGAGATGGATACAAAATTGTCTTAGTTGTCGGAGACAGAGGGTGATGACAGAAGGCTGCTTTAGTGGCTAGAAGCCAATATCCAGTGGCATTCCACAGGGATGTGTGCTGGGTCTCCTATTATTTATCATTTATATAAACGACATAGATGACTATGTGGGGTGTAGAATGAATAAGTTTGCGGATGACACAAAGATTGGCCGGGTGGTTAACAGTGAGGTTGAGTGTCTTGGGCTACAGGAATATATAGACAGGATGGTCAAATGGGCAGATAAGTGGAATATGGAATTTAACCCTGAAAAGTGTGAGGTGATACACTTTAGAAGGAGTAATTTGACAAGGAAGTATTCAATGAATGGCATGGCACTAGAAAGTTCTGAGGAACAAAGGGACCTTGGTGTGTGTGTCCATAGATCTCTGAAGGCGGAGGGGCATGTTAGTGGGTTGGTGAAAAAGGCATATGGGACACTTTGCCTTTGTCAATCGAGGCATAGATTACAAAAGTAGGGAGGTCATGTTGGAGTTGTATAGAACCTTGGTGAGGCCACAGCTGGAGTACTGTGTGCAGTTCTGGTAACCACATTAGACCATAAGACCATAAGACATAGGAGCAGAAATTAGGCCATTTGGCCCATGGAGTCTGCTCCGCCAATCAATCATGGCTGATAAGTTTCTCAACCCCATTCTCCCGCTTTCGCCCCGTAACCTTTGATCCCCTTACCAAACAAGAACCTATCTATCTCGGTCTTAAATACACTCAATGACTTGGCCTCCACAGCCTTCTGTGGCAATGAATTCCATAGATTTCTCACTCTCTGGCTAAAGAAATTTCTCCTCATCTCTGTTCTAAAAGGTCTTTCCTTTACTCTGAGGCTGTGCCCTCAGGTCCTAGTCTCTCCTACTAATGGAAACATCTTCCCCACATCCACTCTATCTAGGCCTTTCAGTATTCTGTAAGTTTCAATCAGATCCCCCCTCATCCTTCTAAACTCCATCGAGTAGAGACCCAGAGTCCTCAAACGTTCCTCATATGTTAAGCCTTTCATTCCTGGGATCATTCTCGTGAACCTCCTCTGGACCCTCTCCAGGGCCAGAACATCCTTTCTGAGATACGGGGCCCAAAATTGCTCACAATATTCTAAATGTGGTCTGACCAGAGCCTTATAAAGCCTCAGCAGCACATCCCTGCTTTTATATTATAGTCCTCTCGAAATAAATGCCAACATTACATTTGCCTTCCTAACTACCGACTCAACCTACAAGTTAACCTTAAGAGAATCCTGGACTAGGACTCCCAAGTCCCTTTGTACTCCAGATTTCTGAATTCTCTCCCCATTTAGAAAATAGTCCATGTGTCTATTCTTCCTACCAAAGTGCATGACCTCACACTTCCCCACGTGTAAGACTCCAAAATCTTACCAACGTCCGAGGTCAGGCTAATCGGCCTGTAATTTCCCGCCTTTTGCCTCACTCCCTTCTTAAACAGGGGGATACATTAGTGATTTTCCAGTCCTCTGGGACCCTCCCTGACTCGAGTGATTTCTGAAAGATCACCACTAACTCCTCCACTATCTCTTCAGCTATCTTCTTCAGAACTCTGGGGTGTAATCCATTTGGTCCAGGTGATTTATTTATCCTTCAGACCTTTCAGTTTTCCTAGCACCTTCTCCTTGGTAATGGCCACCATTCTCACCTCTGCCCCCAACTCTCTTGAACTTTGGGGATGTTACTCGTGTCTTCCACCGTGAAGACTGACGCAAAGTACTTATTCAGTTCCTCCACCATTTCTATGTTCCCCACTACTACTTCTCCAGTGTCATTTTCCAGTGGTCCAATGTCCACTTTTGCTTCTCTCTTACCCTTTATATATCTAAACAAATTCTTGCAATCTTCTTTAATATTACTGGCTAGTTTACCCTCATATTTAATCTTCTCCCTCCTTATTTCTTTTTTAGTTGTCCTCTGTTGGTCTTTGTAGGCTTCCCAATCCCCTGGTTTCCCACTGCTCTTCGCCGCATTGTATGCTTTCTCTTTAGCTTTTATGCTGTCCCTGACTTCCCTTGTCAGCCATGGTTGCCTCGTCCTCCCTTTAGTATGCTTCTTCTTCCTTGGGATGAATTTTTGCTGTGTCTCCCAAGTTACTCCCAGAAACTCCTGCCATTGCTGTTCCACTGTCTTTCCTGCTAGGTTCATCTCCCAGTCAATTCTGGCCAGCTCCTCCCTCATGTCTCTGTAGTTGCCTTTCTTCAACTGTAACACCGTTACATCTGATTCCAGCTTTTTCCTCTCAAATTGCAGGTGAATTCTATCATATTATGGTCACTTCCTCCTAAGGGTTCCTTCACCTTAAGCTCCCTTATCAAATCTGCCTCATTACACATCACTAAATCTAGAATTGCCTGTTCCCTTGTGGACTCCAACACAAGCTGCTCCAAAAAGCCATCTCGTAGACATTCCACAAATTCCTTTTCTTGGGATGCACTACCAACCTGATTTTCCCAGTCTACCTGCACATTGAAATCCCCCATGATTATTGTAACCTTGCCTTTCTTACACACCTTTTCCATATCCTGGTGTATCTTGTGCCCCACATCCTGACTACTGTTCGGAGGCCTGTACATAACTCCCATTATGGTTTTTTTACCTTTGCGGTTTCTCAACTCTACCCACACAGATTCTACATCATCTGACCCTATGCCATTTCTTGCTATCGATTTAATTTCATTTCTTATCAACAAAGCAACCCCACCCCACATTATAGGAAGGTTGTGATTGCGCTGGAGGGGGTGCAGGGGAGATTCTCCAGGATTTTGCCTGGGATGAAACATTTAAGTTATGAAGAGAGGTTGGATAGACTTGGGTTGTTTTCGTTGGAATAGAGAAGACTGAGGGGTGACCTGATTGAGGTGTACAAGATTATGTACAAGAGGGGCATGGACAGGGTGAATAAGGAGCAGCTGTTCCCCTTAGTTGAAGGGTCAGTCACGAGGGGACACAAGTTCAAGGTGAGGGACAGGAGGTTTAGGAGGGATGCGAGGAAAATATTTTTTACCCAGAGGGTGGTGACGGTCTAGAATGCGCTGCCTGGGAGGTTGGTGGAGGAGTGTTGCCTCACACCCTTTAAAAAGTACCTGGATGAGCACTTGGCACGTCATAACATTCAAAGCTATGGGCCAAGTGCTGGTAAATGAGATTCGGTAGGTAGGTCAGGTGTTTCTCATGCGTCGGTGCAGACTCGATGGGCGAAGGGCCTCTTCTGCACTGTGTGATTCTGTGATTCTGTGAAAACGCATACCAGCTGCTTTTTCTGGACTCTTAACCCTCAGGTCAGCACTCTGCATTGAGTAATCTTTTCTGGGCCTGCTGGTTTCAGGAAGCCTTCCCATAGCCTGGGAATGGGAGCTGAACTGTCCACTGGAGGCAGCTCCTCTGAGGAGGAAGGGAGGGCTAGAAGGAGGAGGAGGCCAGGAGTGCACATTCAGCCTCCAGGGGAGCCACCTTTGGGAGGACAGGCGCAGGCACAAGGGGCACACGGCCGAGAGGTAGTTCGAGGTGGAAGGGGCCGCAGAAGATGCTTCTATCCTGCTGCCAGGGTTTATAGGTGGTGAAGCAGGGACCCCAATATGTCTGAGGTGCAGTGTCGAAGGAGGCTCCTACTGTCAAGGGAGACAGTCAACTATATCTGTCAGATGATTGGGCCTGAGATCTCCCCTAACTGTGTGGGTGGACACCCCATGTCAGTGGCACTAAAGGTCATAGCTGCCCTCAACTTCTATGCCTCTGGCCCCTTCCTGGGTTCGATGGGTTTTCTTTGCGCTGTCTCCCAATCAGCTGTCCACACGTGTCCAGCAGGTTATAGACGCTCTGTTCAGACGGGCATTGACCTTCAACCACCTCTGTTGGGACCAGGCAAGTCAGGCACAGCGAGCCAGAGGCTTCTCAGCCATTGCTGGCTTCCCCCGTGTCCAGGGTGCTATAGACTGCACACATGTGGCCATCAAGGCACCAGCAGGTGAGCCCGGTGCCTTCATCAACAAGAAGGGCTTCCATTCCATGAACGTGCAGATAGTGTGTGATCACAGGATGCAGATTCTGCAAGTCTGTGTAAGGTACTCAGGCATCTCCCACGACGTCTACATCCTCAGACATTCCCAGGTGCCGAGGCTCTTCAGTGCTCTGGCTCAGCTTGATGGATGGCTGCTGGGTGACAAGGGCTATGCCCTCAGAAGGTGGCTCATGATGCCTCTCCGCCATCCAAGAACAGAGGTCAAGCAGCAGTACAATAGGAGCCACAGCTCCACAAGGGCTGTGGTGGAGAGAGCCATCGGTCTTCTCAAGATGCACTTCCGTTGCCTGGACCGCTCAGGGGGCACACTCCAGTACCCCCAGATTGTATCTTGGTGATAGTGGTAGTCTGCTGCGTCCTGCACAATCTTGCGCTGGAAAGGGGGGATGCAGTGGACGATGAAGATGTCAACTCAGTGACTGTGGCTGTACACGATGAGTCCAGCAGTGAGTCCGAAGGTGAGCATGCACAGGGAAATGCTGAGCAGGTAGTGGCCCGGGAGGCTTTAATCCAATGAACCTTCAGCTAGCCCACCGCATATGGACTACCAGGACAAGCCTGGGCAGTAGGCTTGATACTCCACACCAAAGTGCAAAATCTTCCAGGTTCGGAACAGTCACTAAGGGCCTTGTTAATAAAGCTGAATGTCCAACAAAGCACTCACTACAGCTTTGGAAACCATACGCATTTAGAAGGAAAGAGCCATGGTGACATATCTGAATTTAATATGTCAAGCAAACTAACTTATACCAAAAAAAAGACAATAGTGTTCAAATCAAAACAAATTATGAGGACCTCATCTCGGGCCAACACAAAAGCACCAATGAAAAACCCATGGTGTGCCTAAGATGCCTTATGTTTTTGTTTCCAGGTGCTACGTCTTGGTCCTGCCCCATCGCTCGGAGTGGCATCTGAGGCAGCCTGCTGACTCTGCTGTCTTGTTGGCCTCGATGACCTCTGACCTGTGGATCCTATGCTGGCCCTGCCTGAGAGGGAGCTGCCAGTTCCACAGCTGGCATCTCCCCAGTTGTTGCAGCCTCACCAGATGCTACAGTCACTGGGAGAGGGGGGAGGAGCTTCCACCCTCATCCAGAGCGCCCTGAAAGGTGCTCTCAGAGACACCAGGCAGCTGCTGCATTGACATGAGGTCGTTTTGGACCTCCCTGCTCACCCTGAATGGATGGGCACCGAGCTGGGAAACTTGGTGCCCAAGCCATCTCTCACACTGGCACTGACCAGCTGAGGTCAACACCGATGTGAGGGCTTGCTGGTCAGAGCGCATCTCCAGGAAGCCCTGATGGGTCTCCTGGAGGCGCCTCTCCACAAGAGTCATCACTCTCTCCATGGAGGACGCATGGCACTTGGACATGTGGCTCATTGCTTCGGCGATTGTCTGTGTAGACTCCTCCACCACAGAGACCAAGTGAAGCATAGCCTCATTTATCTCCCCCAGATGCTCCCACACACCCGGCCCCAGTTCCTGCACCTGCTGCATCGCGGACGACTCCAGAGGCACATCAGCTGGCACCGACTGAGGTATGTGCCTGGTCCCCTCTGACTGCTGGTACCATGGGTGCTCTCTGTCTCTGCCAGCTCCTCCAATGACTGTGAAGTGCCCTCACCACTGTGCCCTGGGACATAAGCCAAAGTTCGAATTCCCACCGAGGTTCTAGTATCTGCCCTGGTGCCGGCCTGGCAGAGATAGTGTGACACTGGTGAGACTTCAGGGCCCTCAGGTGTGAGAGGGGGCCTTTGCTGCTCCTCCCCCAGGCCCTGCTCCGCTGATGCTGAAAGGAAGAACAAGGACAGTGGATCAGTTAACGTGGAGACAATGTCAATGTGTATCCCTGTCCCCCAGATCATTATGCGCTCATCCTTCCATAAGCAATGGTCAAGCCATGTTGCAAACTTCAATCACTGAACATTCAGCACTGCCATGGCTGTTGGGGAACAATGGTGACCTCACTGTTGGGCATAAATACCTGGCCATGGCACCCCAGCATCACCAACACCTGTGGGCCTGGGCACATGGCACCTCTCCAGATCCAGAGCCACCTGCTCAAAGCAGCTAAGAATGACGATCTGCGCCTGGCCACCACCAGTCCTCACCCGCTCTGCTGTGTTATGAGTATTCTTCTCCTGAAAATGAGAGACGAGCATTGATTTGTGAAAATTGCACACGCACGGCCCACCCCAACCAGAGTGGGACATTGCAGGAATTCAGTGCCTTCTTACCCTGCTGTTGCCCAACAATCACACAAAGATGCTCAGCCTGTTCCCCAACCCTTCACCCTCCCCCTTGGACACATGCTGCCTACATCACATTAGGCACCACACAGTATATCCTTCCATAACAAGGAGGAACAAGCACGTGGAGCGCAGAGGGCTGCAGATGGTTCGTTGCCACGCCACCTTGAAGCTCCCCTCCCAGCATCTCATCACCCTGACTTGGACATGTTCTGCAGTTCAAACACAGCGCCTAGGTGCAGCTCCTCCAGGCTGCCCCCAAACCAGTCATGTGGGACTCTGTGTAACACATGCTGTGGGGGCAAAACACATCTCTTCATCACTCTCTCAGGCTGACCTCAGCATGGGCAATATCTGCTTGCCCACCCAGAGGAGGACAAATGCAGTCACTACACTCAGACTTGTGGGGTGGCGGCAGCAGGGGGTAAGCCAAACTGCTGGGTTAAGTGACCAATGCCAACATGGTACTCACCCTGCCAGAGTGCGACAAGTCGTTGATGTGTTTGCGACACTGGATCCAGGTGCGCCGCACCATGTTGCAGGAGCTCACCACCTCCGCTACCTCCTCCCAGGCACATTTCGTCATGCGGGGGGCCTCCTCCTCCCATCCTGGAGAATCAGCACCTCCCGCCGTGCTGCCACCTTCTCGAGGAGGGCAGCAAGGCAGTCATTCGAAAAACGAGGGGCACACTGTCACCAACCCCCAGGTATGCCCTGTACACAAAGACCACAGCAAATCCTACCTGGCCATCAGTCTGCTCTCAATCATCAGAAAACTGATGGAAAAGGTCATCAACAGTTCTATCAAGCGGCACTTGCTTAGACATAACTTGCTCACTGATGCCCAGTTGGGTTCCACCCGGGTCACTTCCACCTCCTCATAGGAAGATAGAGGTCCAGTCACCGCACTTGCTTTACCCGGTAACCACTTTGGTCCTTCCCTGAAGTTCTTCACCTATACCAACTCTCCCATGGTAAATTTCCTCTCACGACTATGCCAGTCGTGTCTAGTTTTCTGGCTTCCCTGACTCCTTTCCACTTTCCCCTCTAAATTCAGCATTATTTATCTCAATCTCATCATGAGACAGCGTTTCAACAATAACTCCATAGGTGTGATACCTGATGTTGTGGTCCTGTAATGAAAAAAAAAAAGCGTGCTAGCTTGGTTGCCAAGGAATTGCCAGTTAGCTTTTTCATGCCTGTCTTGAATACTTGAATTACCCTTTCAGCCTGTCCATTTGAGGAAGGATGGTACAGTGCAGCTTTCACATGAGTGATACCGTTGAGGCTGATAAACCATTGAAACTTGGCACTCGCAAATGCCATGCTGTTATTGGAAATGACTGCTTCTGGTAGTCCGTGAATGGCAAAACTCTGACGTAGTTTCTCAATTGTAGCGGCCAACATTGATAACTTCACCTCATGTACGTCCAATCATTTTGAATGGACATTGACAATGAACAGAAACATTGTCCCCAGGTAAGGTCCAATGTAGTCAATGTGTAACCACACCCAGGGTCTATCTGTCCACTCCCATGGGTGTAATGGAGCTGGCAACTTTTGCAGTTTTTGACATTGCACAGTGCTTTACTAAACTTTTTATTTTGCCATCCATCCCAGGCCACCATAGATATCTGCGTAATATGGTGATCATTTGAGAAATTTGTGGATGGGCACTGTGTGGTTCTATTAATAGTGGCTCCCTTCCCTTTGGAGGAACTGTCACTCATGCTGCCCACTACAAGATGCCATCCTGGCTGGTTATTTCATGTCTTCTGTTGAAGTGCAGTTTCATTTCAACAGGTAAGGGCCCCTGTGACCAACCATGTAGCATTTGTTCTCGTACTTGAGATACGACTGGGGCTTGACTCATCCAGTTTCTGATCAGTCGAGTGTGTACCGGTGACGGATCTAAGAAAATTAACAGTAAAACAAGTTCCTGTGGAACTGGGATGAGCTTATCATTTTCTTGTAAATGCAAATGGCTAAGGATATCGGCATTTGCCATTTGATTGCCAGGCCTATGTACGAAAGTGAATTTGTATGCTGCCAGAATTAAAGCCCATCATTGTGCTCTTGCTGAGGCTATGGGTGATATAGCCTTGTCCTCACTAAACAATCCGAGCAATGGTTCGTGGTCTGAATTGATTGTAAAATGGCGGCCGTTTACGTACTGGTGAAATTTCTTGACACCAAGGATAATGGACAGGCTTTCATTTTCTTTCTGCGAGTCCCTTTTCCGCTGTGGTGAGCGTTCTTGATACATAACCTATTGGCCGTTTCATGCTGTCGTCCATCTGATGAAAGAGCACTGCTCCCACTCCATAGGGAGATGCGTCACATGTCAGCACCAATTCTTTTGTCTGGTTGTAATGCACTAATAGATTGGATAAGTGCAACAATTGTTTCAGCTTTATGAAAGCTTCTTTCTGGGGCACCTCCCAAGACCAACACTGTTTCTTTTTGAGTAGAGAATGCAGGGGGCAGCACTGGAGACAAATTGGGTAAGAACCGCCCATAATAGTTGATCATTCCTAGGAATGATTTGAGCTCTGAGGTGTTCTTTAGTGCAGGTGCCTCTCTTGTAGCTCTCACTTTCTCCTCAACTTTGTGGAGGCCCTGTGAATTTACCCGGTGACCCAAATAGATCACCTCCCTTACCTGGAACGTGCACTTTTATTTTTTTAAAAGCACCCTAGCTTGCAAGAAACGTTTTAAGACTTCTTCTAAGTTTGCCAAATGCTATTTTTCAGTGAATCTTGTCACTAATATATCATCAAAATAGACTATAACCTGGGGCAGTCCCTGCTGTAGGCTTTCCATTGTTCTCTGAAAGATGGCACAAGCTGAGGTGACACTGAAAGGCAATTGTGTATATTGGTAAAACCCTTTGTGGATATTATTTGTGACAAATTCCCAGGCGGCATTATCCAATTCTAGTTGTTGATAAACATGACTCATGACAAGCTTTGTGTACATTGTCCCTCCTGCCAGCTTGGCTTACACGTCTTCAATTTTTGGAATGGTGTGCTTGTCGAGCTTAGCTACTTTATTAACTATCAGTTTATAGCCTCCACAAATTTGGATGCTTTAGTCGGGTTTAAGGATGGCGACTATGGGTGCTGCCCATTCTAAGAACTGAACATGTTGTATAAGGCCCAGTTTCTCTAGTCTGTTCAGCTCAATGTTGACTTTTTCTCACAGGGCATATGGCACCGGTCTCACATTCATGAAGCGAGGGGTTGCTTCTGGATCCACATGAATATTGGCCTGCGGGCCCTGGATTTCCCCCAGTTCATCGTTAAAGATGGTGGTGTACTTTCTAAGTAGCTCTGGTAGCCCACTTCCTCTCAACTGGAAAATTTCAGGCCATTCTAACTTACTCTTTCACCCCAGGAGGCTTGGCCCTTCACCTGCTGCCACCATCAGGGGTAGCTTTGCCGACTGGCTTCCATAATGGACAGTTAGTCTGCTTATGCCTTTTAACTGAATGTCTTCACTTGTATATGTTTTCAGCTTGGCAGCTGTTTCTTCTAAACGTAATTGATGTTCACCATTATTCAAATATCTGAAGGTATGTTCCCCAACTACTGTAGTGGAAGCTCCCATGTCCACTTCCATTCTAACAGGGTTTGCCATTTACTTTCACTGTGACAAATATTGGTTCTGTCTTTCTGACTTTCAGATTAAATGAGTAAATATCTGAATTTGTTATTTCAGGCTCTTTTACATTGTAGATTTTATTTTGCTTCTTCTTTTGTTTACAAGCCTGCTTTACTCTTTCCTTGCATTGCCTCATTATATGTCCATTTCTGCGTTAATAGTGGTCTTCAATTTTTTTCTGATTGCTAAAAGACTGATTGTTTCCGCCTCTATTAAAATTATTCTTCGATTTCACGAAGTTATTTTTTGTTATCCTTCGGCTAGCAGGAGCTGTTTCCCATTTTTTGGCAGAGTCTTGCTCTTTCGCTTTTCTTTTAGTTTCCCGCCCGATGTGGAGGACGGCGCCATTTTGCACACCCTGTATTGCTTTTGAATCTCTCACTGCACTTTCCATGGCCAGCGCTACCTCTAGTGCCTTCTTGAAATCCAGTTTCACTTCAGGCAATTATCTTTTCTGAATAGTGTCCTCTTTCACACCACAGAGTAAATAATCTCTGAACATATCATTGAGAGTTGTACTAAATTCACAATGTTCCATTCACTCTGCTTCAGATTTACCACATAACATGCAATTGCCTCATCTGGGGATCTATTTCGCAAATTAAACCTGAACCTCTGCATCATGACTGAGGACTTTGGTTGATAATGATATTTCATGAGGTCCAACAATTTATTAAAATTCTTTGAATCTGGGGCACTGGGTGCCATCAAACTTTGAATCAGACTGTAGATTTTCCTTCCACAAGTGCTCAAGAGGATCGCTTGCTCTTCTCTTCTCCCATAATCTTGTTCACTTGAAGAAAGAACATGAGGTGTTCTATGTGTTGAGACCAATCATCTGTGGCTGGTTCAAAAGGATAGATTCTCCCAAATTGTGGCACTTTGGGAAAGGATAACTTCTTCAATTCTAATGGAGCTTGCTACTTACTATCACTGGATGAAGTACTGTGCCGATTTCTTTCTAACTTGATTTCTTCTGTTCAATCCTGTTTTATTCTCATTGCCAGCTTGTTGCAGGGTGGCCGAGTTGTGTTATTAGTGATAGAGTTGATTTGCAGACACTTCTTGGTGGAAGCATTAAGTTTATTTAGAATTTACTCATCAGCAACTACACATGTGCTTTCAACTCCAACTTTATCTCTACACTAACTGCTAAGGCAGCCCATGCTACTCTCCTATTGGTTACTAAAATCATGTGACCTTGCCTAACACTTATTATTCTTAAAGGTACATTGCACACTAAATGAAACCATAATTACTACAATGGACAATAGAGCTGAACCCCAGAGGAGGTGAGAGTGATTGCCCTTGACATCAAGGCAGCATTTGACCAAGTGTGACATCAAGGAGCCCTAGCAAAACTGGAGTCAATGGGAATCAGGGGGAAATTCTCCGCTGGTTGGAGTTAAACCTATCACAAAGGAAGATGGTTGTGATTGTTGGAGGTCAGTCATCTCAGCTCCAGGACATCACTGCAGGAGTTCCTCAGAGTAGTGTCCTCAGCCCAACCATCTTCAGCTGCTCCATCAATGATCCTCCTTCCATCATAACGTCAGAAATGGAGATGTTCACTAATCATTGCAAAATGTTCAGCATCATTTGCGAATCCTCAGATACTGCAGCAGTCCATGTCTAAGTATAGCAAGACCTGGATAATATCCAGGCTTGGGTTGAAAAGTGGCAAGTACTGGAGGGAGTGAATGTTTGTGGATGTGGTGTCAATCAAACGGGCTGCTTTGTCTTGGATGGTGTCAAGCTTCGTGAGTGTTGTTGGAGCTGCACTCATCCAGGCAAGTGGACAGTATTCCATTACACTCCTGACTTGTGCCTTGTAGATGGTGGACAGGCTTTGCAGAGGCAGGAGGTGAATTACTCAGGGCAGGATTCCTAACCTCTGACCTGCTGTTGTAGCCACAGTATTTACATGGCTAGTCCAGTTCAGTTTCTGGTCAATGGTTGATAGTGGGGTAATTCAATGATGGTAATGCCACTGAACATCAAGGGGTGATGGTTAGATTCTCTCTTGTTGGTGATGTTCATTTCCTGGCAATCATGTGGCACAAATGTTACTTGCCACAAGACTTCAGCCCAAGCCTGAATGCTGCATTTTAAGAGGAAAAGCTATCAGAAGGTATATTTGCAACCAATTACATATTAAGCACAAGAGTGTTGAATAAAGAAAACGATATATAAAGAAAAAGAAAATAATGGGGGAGTGATTTCTTATGCTTTCCTAAGCAGTCTCCCAACTTTCACCCTCCATAATCTTCAACTCATCTACAACTCTGCGGCCTGTATACTAACCTGCACCAAGTGCTTTGCCTCCACCAGCCCTGTGTTCACTAACTTATATTGGGCCCCTGGTCTATCAACACCTTGATTTTGAATTTTTGTCCGTTTACGAAGGGTCTCACCCTTCCTTATCTCTGTAATCTCCTCCTACTCCATGACCCTCTGAGATTACCATTTTATTCCGATCCTGTCTTCTCATGCATCCTCGTTTTTCTTCGCCCTGTCGTTGGCAGCCGTTCTTTCATTGGCCCCTAAGCTCTTGAATTCTTTTCCCATACTCTCTGCCTTTCTCTCTCTTTCTTAAGTCCTGCTTCTTTAAAAAGAGTTGAACAGGAAATCTGTATGCTGTGAACTCATGATAAAATGGGGTTGTGGTGATGCCTCCTGCCTGGGCCTGGTAGTGGAGATGACTTGTGGCTGCTGCAATCTGACCCTGGGCCCCCGCAGAGAGTATCAGGTGGTCGGCAGGCGGAGCTCACTGTCTGTCAGCCCATGTCCAAGGTAGGGTTGAGGGTGGGAATCTAACCCCCTTGTTTGCATGGCCCCATGTTTGACGAGGTCCCTAAAATTATTACAGTATTTATGTATGACTGTCGTAGTTCAACTCGTAGCAACAGAAGATTGTGGTTTAAATCCCACTCCAAAGACTTGAACATTGAATCTAGGATGATACTCCCAGTACAGTACTGAGGTCGTGCTGCACTGTCAAAAATGCCATCTTTCAGATGATTTGCTAAAACGTTGTCCTGTCTTCCCTTTTAGATAGGCATATGACATTATTTGAAGAAGAGAAGGGAAGTTTTCCCTAATGTCCCGCCCAATGTTTATCCCTGAACTAACATCATTAAACAGATTATCTGGTCATTATCACACTGTGGGATCTTGCTATGTGCTGATTGGGTGGTGCTTTTGTACATTACAACAGTGAGTACACTTGAAAAGGATATCATTGACTGTGAAGCACTTTGGATTATTTTAAGATCATAAATAAATGCAAGATTTTATCGTCACAGTGTTAGACTATGACCTCTTCCCATTCCTGTTGCTGGGATCAGAATCTCACAGCCGATTGCATCTCCCCACATTCATTAAGGTTAAGGACAGGGTTAATACAGCGATCTTAAACCCACATTCAACTGAAAACAAGATTGAAACTTTCCATTTTCCACAACAGCCATCGGATTCAAGGAAACAACTCCATCACTCGACCTGGCCTTGAGTCAAATTCTACTGCTTCTCGAAACTTCTACACAAAACAAAAGACATTAACTTATTTCCTTGTTTATTTTTTGCACAGTTGAATGTTAACATTTATGGACTTGGGCACTGAATACGTGGCAGAAAGCTAGTGCATGCATTGGCTTAGAACTTCCGATCTCCAGAGAGTCGGAGCCAGACCCACCCTGGGAGATGCACTCCAAAGTCCTAACACACTGACTCCATGGGAAATGCCAGAAAAGTTTGAACTTCCAATGGGCCTGACACCCCAACTGCATCCTGAACCCCTGTCTCCTCCTGGACCCCCCAACACACGCACCCACCCCCCGACTGAACCTGATTTTTCCCCCATCACTCATCTCCCCACTAACCCTACCTGACCTGACACCACCATTAGACCTAACTAGCTCCTGATGTGACAATCCCTCCCCATCTGACAAGGCTACCCATTCAAATGCCTACCACTCTGCCCACCTCACCCATTCTGCCCACCTACCATCCTGCCACCCTATGCACCTACCAGCTTGCCAGCTGTCATTCTGCCACCCTATCCCCTTAGCCATGTACTTTTATTTTCAAAGAAGCTTTGGGACATTTAAACCCTTTACTTCCTGGAAAACGGCAGCTAGTACAATGAAGTGGGGGTGTGGCTGTCTTCCCTCGATGTTCCAGGACTGCGAAGAAGCAGGTCCATTTCAGGAACACTCCGCAGTTCTAGATAAGCTGGGATCAGAAATCCCAGCCAGAAATGTGGAGCTTCGGTGTGGCAGAGAAAAGTTGGAGCCAAGTGATGGTGACTGCCGTTCCATGGAAGATTAGGGATATTGTTACTTCACCTTTGCTTTGATTCCTTAGGAAGCAGCAACAAAAACTTGGTTTTATATAGCATCCTTGACATAGTAAAATTCTCCAAGATGCTTTACAATAGTATGATCAGATGGAAATAGGCACTGGGCCACATGGGGAGACATTAGAACATGTGACCGAAAGCTTGATCATAAAGGTAGATATAAGGACCAAGAGGTGAGAGGGTGATGAACAGGCAGCGAGCTTTAGAGAGGGTACTGCAGAGTTTAGGGCCTAGGTAGCTGAAGGCATCAGCACCAATGATGGGACAAATGAAGTGGGGAACGGACAAGAAGCCAGAAATAAAGGAATGCAGATATCTCAAAGAGTTGTGGTGCTGGGGGAGATTCCAAAGATAGGGACAGGGGGGGGCGAGGCCATAGAAGGAAAACAAAGATAAGAATTTTACATTAGATGCGTTGCTGGACTAGGAGCCAGTGTATGTCAGTGAGCAGAGGAGTGATGGGTGAGTGATGAGGCTTGGTGGAGACAAGCAGTTGAGTTTTAAATGAGCTTGATTTCTGGGGGTTGATGTGACAGGAGGTCAGCCAGGAGAGCATTGGAATGGTTCAGCATATCAGATTGAAATTGTTTCAAATGAAAAGGCAGATTCTGGGATCACGATTCAATGATGTCCCATGGGGTGATTTCACATTTTGTCTCTGTTAATTAAACAAGTGTTTACTCACTTTTCTTTTTCTGTTTTGCTTATTGTTACTATATAACACTGTTGTTTCATAGAAAACAATTTCGCCAACAACTCCTTCATTAACAGCAGGAGTGAGCAACAGTAACTGTGAGCAAAGCCAAACCTTGCAGGCCGCAAGAAACATTAAATATTAACCAAGACTTTATGAAAAGCAAGATATGTCATATTAGCTGACTGGTGTGCCTTTAACAAACAACAAAAACATTATTAATGGCAAGACCTGGGGACGACAATGAAAGAGAGTATGGACTGACCTTCTGATAGGTTACCGATACAGTTAGGGTGAGGCAATGAAATAGCTCAGAATGATAAGTGTATGTTATACTATCAAGTGACATCAGATATTAAACAAAGACCCATTCAATGAGCTGTGAATGATGTCATTTCATATTTGCTGCCCCTGTTATCTTGCCATTTGTACTGGGTAGTGCCGGTTGTTTTCCTTTAAGATAATAGCCTTCAGATGCCAATCAAGGTTAACTCCCTGCTGCATTGCCAATTCATCATGCTTGGAGTACATAACTGAGACATAAATGATCCTTCTGGCATGGGTGAGCCAGGCTCTGTGAAAATTTGGAGAACCAGGCCCTCTACCTTTATAGAGATCAAGCCAGGGCCTCTGGTTTAGAGGGACCCTGCAGGCCAATGTAAAAGAACAAATCTGCAGGGAAGTTACAGAGAAATGCAAGCTTTATTGAGTAGTTATAATGAGGAATTTTAATTACCCGAATGTAGACTGGGACAGTGGTACTGTGAAGGGTGGAGAGGGGCAAAAGTTATTAGGTTGTGTTCAGAAAAATTTTCTACGGCAGTATGTGTGTGATTCAACAAGAAAAGGCCCACTATTGGGCCTGGTTCTTGGAAATGAGGCAGGCCAAGTACATCAAGTGTCAGTGGGGAAACATTTAGGAGACAGTGATCATTGTGTTGTGCGTTTTAGGGTGTTGATAGAAAAGGACGATAGGCAATTCTGAATAAGAATAATTAACTGGAAGAGACCCAACTTCTAAGGGGCAAGAATGGAGCTGGGCCAGATAGACTGGAATGAAAGATTGGCGATAAAAACTATAGCTGAACAATGAGCTACCTTCAAAAATGAATTGTTTCAGGCACAGTCAGGTATATTCCATCAAAAGGGAAAGGTAGGGCAAACAATTCCAGAGCTCCCTGGATGAAAAAGGAGAAAGAAATTAAGATAAAGAAGAAAACGTTTGCTTATGACAGGTGTCTTGTAGAAAATACAATTGAGAACCAAGAGGAATACAGAAGGTTCAAAGGGGAGGTGAAAAAGCATATTAGAGAAGTGAAGCGGGATTGTGAGAAAAGACTGGCAGCCAATGTAATCCCAAAGTCTTCTATATAAATAGTAAAAGGGTGGTAAAAGGAGGAGTAGGGCCGATTAGGAGCTTAAAAGGAAATTTACACATGGACAAGGGACCATGGCTGAGGTATTAAATGAACACTTTGCATGCGTCTTGTTAAAGCAGGTGGATGGTAGATGCCAAGCTGCCCAAATCCCAAAGGGAAAGTTGAAACAACTGCCACAACTGTTTTGGAATTTGTATAAATTTCAAGATACATGCCTTGAATTCAATAGTAATAGGACCACCAAGTCTTATGGGTTTCTTATAAAACTAAATTAAACCTTTATCAATAGAAGGAATGATTTTAAGTACACACATAGATTTACATTTTTAAAAATTCATTCATGGGATGTGGGCTTCGGTGGGTGGACCAGCATTTATCGCCCATCCCTAATTTGTCGTGAGAAGGTGGTGATGTGCTGCCTTCTTGAGCCGCTATAGTCCATGTGGTGTAGGTACACCCACAGTGCTGTTAGGGAGGGAGTTCCAGGATTTTGACCCAGTGACAGTGAAGGAATGGTGATATATTTCCAAGGCAGGATGGTGAGTGATGGTGTTCCCATCTATCTGCTGCCCTTGTCTTTCTAGGTGGTAGTGGGTTTGGAAGGTGCTGTCAAAGGAGCCTTGGTGAATTCCTACAACGCATCTTGTGGATGGTACACACTGCTGCTACTGTGCGTCGGTGGTGCAGGGACTGAATGTTTGTGGATGCGGTGCCAATCAAGGGGGTTGCTTTTTCCTGGACATTGTCAAAACTCTTGAGTGTTGTGAGAACTGCACTCAACCAGACAAATGGGGAGTATTCCATCACATTCCTGACTTGTGCCTTGTAGATGGTGAACAGGCTTTGGGGAGTCACGGGGAGAGTTACTCATCGCAGAATTCCTAGCCTTGTAGCCACAATATTTATATGGCTAGTCCTACTACTTATACAACTATGATAACTTCTAAATCCCCTAGTTAAACTATTCCCAGTTATACCTGCATTAAGGCAACTGCAAGACACATGGATTTTAAAAGACCCAGGCAAAGAAACACGATACCCTAAACAATCCAATTCAAAGTGAGTTTTCCTAACTTCAGTTCTTTGTAGATAGCAGCTTGAGTCTGAGATGCTAGAGGCTTTTCACAATTGTTTTTGATCTTAGAATGCCTGCTCTCACACATAGCCTTCTCTCCTTTATACATATTTTCCCCTTTGAATGCAAATTCCCATTGTTTCACTATGTCTTTGGACATTACCTCTCTAATAATAAAAAATTCTCATAGTACCAATTTTATCAGTAATCTTTGGGAAAAATAAACACATTGTTTGTTTCTTAACTTCTCCTGGCTAGGTGAAACATTTCACCCCTCCTTTGAATTCAAGCCAGTCTGGTTTATTTAAAATGCAAATGTTCCCTTTACCTCTTACATTCTAAAACTTCCCAATGTTTACACGCTTAACATTTCAAACTTAGCTTAACTTCTGATACATTGAATCCTTCAGACCAGCTGCCTTTAATTCAATTAAGACACACACACACATGCACACACACACACAGGCATAGACACAAACCCCACTATTATTCTACTTTACAATAAATTCCAATAAAATTATGAAAATTATTATATCTTCCTGACAGTCTTTAACAAGGAGGTAGTTGCTACTCAAGCCATAGTGAGAGACAAGGAAACTCTGTCACTAGAAGGGTTCAAAATTGATAAGGGGAAAGTGTTGAATAGACAATCAGTATTTAAAGCTGATAAGGCACTGGGACCTGATGAGATGCATTCAAGGATATTGAAGGAAGTGAAAGTTGAAATTTCAGGGGCACTGGCCATAATCTTTCAGTCTTCCCTAGACTCAGGGGTGGTGCAAAAGGACTGGAGACCTGCAAATATTTCACCCTTGTTCATAAAAGGTTGTAAGAATAAGCCCAGCAATTACAGACCAGTCAGTTTAACTTCAATGGTGGGAAAGATTCTAGAAACATTTATTTGGGATAGAATTAGCAGTCACATGGAAAAGTATGGGTTGACAAGGGAGAGCCAGCATGGATTTCGAAAGGGGGAATTATGTTAACCAACTTGCTGGAGTTTTTTGAAGAGAGGGCCGATGAGGGTAAAAAAGTTATTGCTCATGGAATAAAAGGAACAGTAGTATTGTGGATACAAAATTGGCTGAAAAAAGGGAGGAAGAAAAGAATAATGGTTAATGGATATTTTTCGGGCTGGAGGAAAGTTTGTAGTGGAGTTTCTCAGGGGTCGGTATTGGGACCCTTGCTTTTCCTGATATATATTAATGATCTTGGTGTGCAGGGGACAATTTCAAAGCTTGCACAGATACGAAGATTGGGAGTGCTGTGAACTGCATGGAGGACAGTGTAGAACTTCAAAAAGACATATCCAAGTTGGTGGAGTGGGCAGATAGGTGGCAGATGAAGTTCAATGTGGAGAAGTGTGAGGTGATGCATTTTGGTAGGTAGAACATGGAGAGATACTATAAAATAAGGGGTGAACTTTTGAACGGGGTGCAGGAGCAGAGGGACCTGGGTGTATATGTGCATAGATCATTGAAAGTGATAGGACAGGTGGAGAGAGCAGTTAATAATGCATATAGTATCATGGGCTTTATTAACAGTGGCATAAAGTACAAGAGCAGGGAGGTTATGCTGAATTTATCTAAGACACTCATTAGACCTCAGCTGGAGTATTGTATACAGTTCTGGGTGCCATATTATTGGAAGGATGTGAACACATTGGAGTGAGTGCAGAAGAGGTTTACAAGAATGGTTCCAGGGATGAGAAACTTCAGCTATGAGGATAGGTTGGAGAGGTTGGGACTGTTCTCCTTGGAGAGAAGAAGGCTAAGAGGAGATTTGATAGAGATGTTCAAAATCATGAGGGGGCTGGACAGAGTAGATAGGGAGAATCTGTTCCCACTTATAAAAGGATCAAGAATGAGAGGGCACAGATTTAAAGTGATTTGCAAAAGAAGCAAAAGTGAGGTGAGAAAAAACTTTTTGACACGAGTGGTTCAAGTTCGGAATGCACTGCCTGGAAGTGTGGTAGAGGCAGGTTCAATCAAGGAATCAAAGAGTGCATTAGATAATTATTGGAATAAAAACAATGTGCAGGGGTACAGGAAAAAACAGGGCAATGGCACTAGGTAATAATGCTCATTTGGAGGGACAGTGCAGATACGATGGGCCAAATGGCCTCCTTCGGTGCCATTAAAGTTCTGTGATTTGATTTGGAGAGAGCCAGGCCCTCTGGTTTAGAGAGAGCTGGGCCCTTTGGTTTAGATGGTTTTTACAGTACGTCCCAACCAGACCTTACATACCACACAGTATGTTATCACCAACAGCAATACTCATCCTTTCACTGTCATGGATATTCTCAGTTCCCTTTCAGAGGAAGCTGCAAGTTATATTTATTCCAATATGTCATACTGATACTGACTGAATCAATTTCAGATGACAGGCCTGTGTCCCACCACACGTAGCTTCCATTAGAAGTAGTGGAACAAGAAAGAGTAAATTTTGGGGTCAACAGCAGAACATAACTGACGGAGACACTGCAGCACTGTCTGTTAAAGTTCCCATTTCATTCAACTCTGCCTTTTAAAGACGGTTTTTGAAGTTCCAGCATAAATTAGATTGAAGCAGCTTAACTGTTCCTGCAGAATGAAGATATGAAGCCCTCAGTAACATTCCAGACAATGCCTAGATTCTACCTTTAAAACTGATGCTGTTTGCTTCAGACAATAGAACAGGAAACTAATTGCAGGAAGCTGAACAGTATAATTGCTGTAAATTCTGTTCTCATCATGTTTAACAGATGAATGGTTGCTGTGGGATTGGGTTGTACGTGTTCATTGTGTTTTTCTATCAGTCAGACAATTATCTACAGTGTCTCCACCTTCACACAGATTCCTGGATATATTTGCATTCACACTCCCAACCACATCATCCCCCGGTGCCTCATCAAACCGGTAGAGCTGCCACCTTAACTAATGAAAATCCAAGGGAAGCACACAAGCACATGCCAGGGGGGGAGGGTGAGGGAAACGGCCGCAAACTTGAAAAGCTTGTCTAAAGTGAGCATTCTTCTGCAGCTGAGGCCGTTCAGCAGCAGCTTCATTGACTCGCTTGGAGCCGGGCCTCTGAAGATTTGGTGTCCACTCAAGCAACACAAAAGCATGAAAGTGCCACCAAACACTCCAGAACTTTCACCCCTTGGGCACAGACTGCAAATTAATGTGCTTTAGGGGGAGCACAGCAATTGGTTGACTGGGCAAGTTGTAGAATCCCCTTGCAAAATGTGGCCATGGAGCAGTCAAAGGTGGAGGCGCTCACAGCCTCTTGCAATGTCTTTATTAGGGTTTGGACCAGCCTCCCGCTGGTCCAAGCTAACAGTGCAGCCTTGCAATGTGGGTTAGGAGAATGTCTGTGTCTGAGCTGAGAGCACAGCATGCAGTCCAATGGGCAAAGCTGCCCCCAATCAGTCAGGTGGAGTGGGGCGGAGCTGGGTGGGGTTTTGGACCCCATGAAGCGCACTAAACACTGGCTACCCAAGTGGTGGCCAGCACTCTCCAGCATGTGTGAGTGAGCCTTGAGGCTAAACCAGGAGAGGTCCTTAGGACACATATGCTAACCTATGCATCTCTCTCTTTGGTCCTGCAGGAGGAGAATATCAAGATCATGGAGCCTGATGATTTAGTGATATGCCTCATGGCTTATAGGGAGCAGAGAAGAAGGAGAAGAGCGCAGGGGAGTGCCTGGCTCAGCAAAGGGAGGAGCACCTCCCTCAAGATGCACACGCAGCTGAATATCCACAGACAGCCGTCGCTCTTTGGTGCCTCACTAGGCCCAGGGTCTATAGATATCGTTTGTCACCCTTGCAGATGACTGAGAACCAGTGTCGCTGAAGATTGTGCATCTCTGGGGAACTGGTCAGTTACTTATGCCGCCTGCTTCAGGAATTGGTGCCACTGGGACATGGAGGGCATCCACTGCCAGTGGGCGTGAAAGTGACCACAGCGCTCAGTTTTTACACTAGTGGCTTCATCCAGGACTCCACAGGTGACTTATGCGGGATCGCGCAAGCCTCCAGCCACAAGTATATCCAGTAGGTCACAGACACCATCTTCAGGAAGGCAGAGAACTTGGTGAATTTTGACCAGGATCAGGAAAGCTGGGATTTGCGGCAATCTCTGGTTTTCCACAGGTGCAGGGTACCATTGACTGCGCTCACATGGTGCTTAGATCTCCATGGCAACAAGCAGTCAACTACATCAACTGCAAGGGCTTCAACTCGCTGAATGTTCAGCTGGTGTGCGACAACCACAAATGCATCCTGCAGGCCTGTGCACAATTCCCAGGAAGTGTCCATGACTCCTACATCCTCAGCAGGTCTCAGATCCCTGGCACCTCCCAGGGTCCACAGAGACTGCAGGGTTGGCTCCTCAGGGACAAGGGCTACCCAGAGAGGACGTGGCTGATGATGCCCTTGTGACGGCCTCAGACTGCAGCAGAGCGATGGTATAACAAGGCTCGTGCAGCAAATGGGGCTTTGGTTGAACAAATAATAAGGTTCCAGTGCCTCAACAGGTCTGGTTGAGCCCTGCAATGCAGTCCCCAGAGGATGTCGCACATCATCGTAGCTTGCTGTGTGCTACACAACCTGGCGCTGTAATGGTGGGGTAGGTCCTGGCTGAGGAGGAGATGGAAGAGCTGCATGTCTCCTCCAATGAGGAGGACGTCAAAGGGGATGAGGGTGATGATGTTCTCGAAGGCGATGATGCCGGAATTGAGGCCATCACACTGGCCCAGATGAGGCAGGCACACTCGTAAGGCCCTAATCACCACAGGAATCGTGGAGGCTGATGATGAGATGCAATGAGGACAGTCCTGACATCCTCACCTTGTATCTGTGAATGTTTGACTCCTGTGTGGCTGGAGGCAGCACACATACACTTAGAGCTCAGACTCATGTCATGGAGACACAGGGGAGTCCCTAATAGTCACAAGATTCAAGGAAGATGATGACAACATGAGTGAGGACACTCCATAGATTTTCACATAGCCTCTGTGAATGTTTGATTCCTGTCTGGCTAATGACTGCTCGGCTGTGTTCTGGGAGCATGGTGGAGATGCAGCCTTGAAACTTTAGTGCATCTGATCCTTTGTCCACCTTCAGCATCTGTACCCTTCAGGAGCACAACATCACTGGACACAGACACTGATGAGATGGGGGCCAGCCCCACCTCAAAGATGCTGAGAATACACAGAGAGAATGAAAGAAATCTGTGACACCTGCCCATGACATTCTAGCAGCAATGACAAGCACCATCAAGGTGCAGGCATCAGTAATGTGCCCAGAGAGTGTGAGGCTGGACCATCACCAATTCTGAAGGTTACACACTGCACAGTGAAGAGGCCCTGGACTGAGACAACTGCCCTTTATCTGGTGCGGAAAGGTTTCACACCTGAGTGACACAAACACTGCTCATCAGAACAAGAAGCTATAGGCAGGGAGGCATTCTTGGCAGTTTATTGACAATAGTGAACATTATGTACAAGTGATTAGCACCCATGCCCAGGCTGTGCAACTATATCTTCTTTACCATGCAAATCCGTGAAGCATTTCATATATCTTCTTTACCTGCCAACATTGTCTTGGCGCTGTCTGGGCATTCACAGTGGAGGTGGGGGCAGCTTGATTACTGTGACACCCTGTCGTTGATGACTTTGGCAGGTGTCCTCTGGAGGGTCGAGACCTGGAGGGCCCTGGCCTGCTTTCGGGGTTCTGCTGTGTGACAGTGGCACCCTCCTCGGCCTGTGGATCTGAAAGCTGCAGGGGTCACAGGAAGAGGGGATTTGGATCAGCCAAGTACTCCTGGAATCGCCCGGGTGGATTGCCCTGAAGTGTGCACCTGCTGATCCTCCTCCCTATGGATGCCCGAGGGCTCCTGGCTGACTCCTTGAGGAGAAGGGGTAGCTGGAGTGAGATTGAGCTGCCCTGCACCCCTCTCACATACGCACTGTTGGAGGCCAACTAAATCAGCAGTGATGGAGTTGAGCCCATGCAGCAGTATGGGACCAATGTCCTAGACCAAGGTCTCCATAGCTGCCAACATCCTACCAGTGTTGGCCTCAGTGCTTTGGCAATGCTGGCGCAATCACCTCAGCCTGAAGGTGAGCAGACTCCTCCATTGTGCCTTGCAATCTGAGGAGTGCAGTGGATATCCCTTCCTGATGTTCCCGAGCTTGACTTTGCAACTCCAGCAACTGTGACATGACCGAGTCCAGAGGCTTGTCATCTGACTCAGACTCATCGAATTTGTGGCCTCCACCAGCCCTCCGAGTGCCAGGGACCTAGGATGTCCCTGCTTCCATCTGCTGTGGAACAGATTGTGTGGTATGCTCACTGGTTGTGATTCCGAGCTACTCTACATCTAGGTCCCACCGAGGTGTGTATCACTATACTGGTGGAGGGTGTGGGTGAGTGTTGTGATGCTGCCCTCGGGGTTCTCATCTGACATGCTCTCGGTGATGGGGTTAGGGTCAAGGTTGCCTGAGGGCGAAGTGGCAGATGTGCCTAGGGGAGAAACTGGAGGTTATTAGTGCTTGGCAGCCACTTTACACACAGAACAGTGGACTCAGAGTAGCATTGACAGAGGGATGATCTGGTGCAGGATCCTCACGTGGATGTTTGTCGCCAATCTCACCATCGCCGCAGGAATGGTCCACATCCTTTCCAGTCAGCTCTCGCAACTCTCGAATGGAGTGAAGACCTTGATGTCCGGCATTCCACCCCAGTCTTTGACCTCTCCCATTGATTGTGTGTGATCTTGTCCTGCATAAAGACAGATGAAGAGAGTGAGAGCAAAGCACACAGCCAGACAAATCAGAAGATGCCAGGTGTGCGTATGTGCTGGGTGAAGCAATGGACGGGATGAGGAGGCAGTCTCCAGATGAAGATGAGGCCAGATGGAGATGTGAGTGTGTGTGTGAGAGTGAGTGGTGATGTTCCTTGAGTTAGATGCCAGTGAATGTGTGATAGGCTTATGAGTGTGTGAGGTGAGATTAATGAGATGATTGACTTACCCTGGCGGCATGAATAAGATCATTCATCCTTTCTCGGCTGACCATTTGTGTGCAGCATTGGCACTGACCACCTCTGCCACTGCCTCCCAATCTGATATGGTGAGACTGATGCGATTCCTGCGGCCAGAGTGGGGGTAGGGAATATTGTGTCAGGCCTCTACGGCATTTGAAAGGCATCGCAGAAATGCGTCATTGAATTGAGGGGCTGCACTCTTCTTGGCTTTTGGGGTCATGTCTTTACCTGAACAGTCCTGGGCTGCAAGCATTGAGAAATGTGCACATGGCTGATGCCCGGATTGAGGAAGTGGTGGCATAATGGCGTGGTGGGCAAATCAGAGGCCGCCAACCAGCGATCAGTGTGTGCACTGAATCCCTAAACAGTGCACGCACTGACTCCCTAAACAGTGCGCGCACTGAATCCCTAAACAGTGTGCGCACTGAATCCTAAAACAGTGTGCCTATTGAATCCCAAAACAGTGTGAGCACTGAATCCCAAAACAGTGTGCCTACTGAATCCCAAAAAAGTGTGCGCACTGAATCCCTAAACAGTGTGCGCACTGAATCCTAAAACAGAGTGCGCACTGAATCGCAGAACAGTGTGCCTACTGAATCCCAAAACAGTGTGCCTACTGAATCCCAAAACAGTGTGTGCACTGAATCCCAAAACAGTTTGCCTACTGAATCCCAAAACAGTGTGCCGACTGAATCCCAAAACAGTGTGCACACTGAATCCTAAAACAGTGTGCCTACTGAATCTCAAAACAGTGTGCGCACTGACTCCAAAAACAGTGTGCGCACTGAATCCCAAAACAGTCTGCCTACTGAATCCCAAAACAGTGTGCGCACTGAATCCCAAAACAGTGTGCCTACTGAATCCCAAAACAGTGTGCGCACTGACTCACAAAACAGTGTGCGTACTGAATCCCAAAACAGTGTGCGCACTGAATCCCAAAACAGTGTGCCTACTGAATCCCAAAACAGTGTGCGCACTGACTCCCAAAGCAGTGTGTGCACAGAATCCCAAAACAGTGTGCGCACTAAATCCCAAAACAGTGTGCGCACTGAATCCCAAAACAGTGTGCTGACTAAATCCCAAAACAGTGTGCGCACTGAATTCCAAAACAGTGTGCGCAATGAATCCCAAAACAGTTTGCGCACTGAATCCCAAAACAGTGTGCACACTGAATCCCTAAAGAGTGTGCTCACTGAATCCCAAAACAGTGTGCGCACTGAATCCCAAAACAGTGTGCGCACTGAATCCCAAAACAGTGTGCCTACTGAATCCCAAAACAGTGTGCGCACTGAATCCCAAAACAGTGTGCGCACTGAATCCCAAAACAGTGTGCCTACTGAATACCAACACAGTGTGCACAGTGAATCCCAAAACAGTGGGCGCACTGAATCCCAATACAGTGTGCGCCCTGAATCCCAAAAGAGTGTGCACACTGAATCCCAAAACAGTGTGCAGACTAAATCCCAAAACAGTGTGTGCACTGAATCCCAAAACAATGTGCAGACTAAATCCCAAAACAGTGTGTGCACTGAATCCCAAAACAGTGTGCCTACTGAATCCCAAAACAGTGTGCAGACTAAATCCCAAAACAGTGTGTGCACTGAATCCCAAAACAATGTGCAGACTAAATCCCAAAACAGTGTGTGCACTGAATCCCAAAACAGTGTGCCTAATGAATCCCAAAACAGTGTGCAGACTAAATCCCAAAACAGTGTGTGCACTGAATCCCAAAACAGTGTGCGCACTGAATTCCAAAACAGTGTGCGCACTGAATCCCAAAACAGTGCGCGGACTGAATCCCAAAACAGTGTGTGCACCGAATCCCAAAACAGTGTGCGCACTGAAACCCAAAACAGTGTGCGCACTGAATCCCAAAACAGTGTGCCTACTGAATCCCAAAACAGTGCGCCTACTGAATCCCAAAACAGTATGCGCACTGAATCCCAAAACAGTGTGCGCACTGAATCCCTAAACAGTGTGCGCACTGAATCCCTAAACAGTGTGCACACTGAATCCCAAAACAGTGTGCGCACTGAATCCCTAAACAGTGTGCGCACTGAATCCCAAAACAGTGTGCGCACTGAATCCTAAACAGTGTGCGCACTGAATCTGAAAACAGTGTGCGCACTGAATCGCAAAACAGTGTGCCTACTGAATCCCAAAACAGTGTGCCTACTGAATCCCAAAACAGTGTGCGCACTGAATCCCAAAACTGTGTGTGCACTGAATCCCAAAACAGTGTGCACCCTGAATCCCAAAACAGTGTGCGCACTGAATCCCAACACAGTGTGCGCACTGAATCCCAAAACAGTGTGCGCACTGAATCCCAACACAGTGTGCACACTGATTCCCAAAACAGTGTGCCTGCTGAATCCCCAAACAGTGTGCGCACTGAATCCCAACACAGTGTGCGCACTGAATCCCAAAACAGTGTGCCTACTGAATCCCAAAACAGTGTGCCGACTAAATCCCAAAACAGTGCGTGCACTGAATCCCAAAACAGTGTGCGCACTGAATTCCAAAACAGTGTGCGCACTGAATCCCAAAACAGTGTGCGCACTGAATCCCAAAACAGAGTGCGCACTGAATCCCTAAACAGTGTGCCTACTGAATCCCAAAACAGTGTGCGCACTGAATCCCAAAACAGTGTGCCCACTGAAGCCCAAAACAGTGTGCGCACTGAATCCCAAAACAGTGTGCGCACTGAATCCCAAATCTGTGTGCCTACTGAATCCCAAAACAGAGTGCGCACTGAATCCCAAAACAGTGTGCCCACTGAATCCCAAAACAGTGTGCACACTGAATCCCAAAACAGTGTGCGCACTGAATCCCAAAATAGTGTGCGCACTGAATCCCAAAACAGTGTGCGCACTGAATCCCAAAACAGTGTGCGCACTGAATCCCAAAACAGTGTGCGCACTGACTCCCAAAACAGTGTGCGCACTGAATCCCAAAACAGTGTGCGCACTGAATCTCAAAACAGTGTGCGCACTGAATCCCAAAACAGTGTGCGCACTGAATCCCAAAACAGTGTGCGCACTGAATCCAAAAACAGTGTGCGCACTGAATCCCAAAACAGTGTGCCTACTGAATCCCAAAACAGTGTGCGCACTGAATCCCAAAACTGTGTGAGCACTGAATCCCAAAACAGTGAGCGCACTGAATCCCAAAACAGTGTGCGCACTGAATCCCAACACAGTGTGCGCACTGAATCCCAAAACAGTGTGCCTACTGAATCCAAAAACAGTGTGCCGACTAAATCCCAAAACAGTGTGCCGACTAAATCCCAAAACAGTGTGCACACTGAATCCCAAAACAGTGTGCGCACTGAATCCCAACACAGTGTGTGCACCGAATCCCTAAACAGTGTGCGCACCGAATCCCAAAACAGTGTGCGCACTGAATCCCAAAACAGTGTGCCTACTGAATCCCAAAACAGTGCGCCTACTGAATCCCAAAACAGTATGCGCACTGAATCCCAAAACAGTGTGCGCACTGAATCCCTAAACAGTGTGCGCACTGAATCCCTAAACAGTGTGCACACTGAATCCCAAAACAGTGTGCGCACTGAATCCCTAAACAGTGTGCGCACTGAATCCCAAAACAGTGTGCGCACTGAATCCTAAACAGTGTGCGCACTGAATCTGAAAACAGTGTGCGCACTGAATCGCAAAACAGTGTGCCTACTGAATCCCAAAACAGTGTGCCTACTGAATCCCAAAACAGTGTGCGCACTGAATCCCAAAACTGTGTGTGCACTGAATCCCAAAACAGTGTGCACCCTGAATCCCAAAACAGTGTGCGCACTGAATCCCAACACAGTGTGCGCACTGAATCCCAAAACAGTGTGCGCACTGAATCCCAACACAGTGTGCACACTGATTCCCAAAACAGTGTGCCTGCTGAATCCCCAAACAGTGTGCGCACTGAATCCCAACACAGTGTGCGCACTGAATCCCAAAACAGTGTGCCTACTGAATCCCAAAACAGTGTGCCGACTAAATCCCAAAACAGTGCGTGCACTGAATCCCAAAACAGTGTGCGCACTGAATTCCAAAACAGTGTGCGCACTGAATCCCAAAACAGTGTGCGCACTGAATCCCAAAACAGAGTGCGCACTGAATCCCTAAACAGTGTGCCTACTGAATCCCAAAACAGTGTGCGCACTGAATCCCAAAACAGTGTGCCCACTGAAGCCCAAAACAGTGTGCGCACTGAATCCCAAAACAGTGTGCGCACTGAATCCCAAATCTGTGTGCCTACTGAATCCCAAAACAGAGTGCGCACTGAATCCCAAAACAGTGTGCCCACTGAATCCCAAAACAGTGTGCACACTGAATCCCAAAACAGTGTGCGCACTGAATCCCAAAACAGTGTGCGCACTGAATCCCAAAACAGTGTGCGCACTGAATCCCAAAACAGTGTGCGCACTGAATCCCAAAACAGTGTGCGCACTGACTCCCAAAACAGTGTGCGCACTGAATCCCAAAACAGTGTGCGCACTGAATCTCAAAACAGTGTGCGCACTGAATCCCAAAACAGTGTGCGCACTGAATCCCAAAACAGTGTGCGCACTGAATCCAAAAACAGTGTGCGCACTGAATCCCAAAACAGTGTGCCTACTGAATCCCAAAACAGTGTGCGCACTGAATCCCAAAACTGTGTGAGCACTGAATCCCAAAACAGTGAGCGCACTGAATCCCAAAACAGTGTGCGCACTGAATCCCAACACAGTGTGCGCACTGAATCCCAAAACAGTGTGCCTACTGAATCCAAAAACAGTGTGCCGACTAAATCCCAAAACAGTGTGCCGACTAAATCCCAAAACAGTGTGCACACTGAATCCCAAAACAGTGTGCGCACTGAATCCCAACACAGTGTGTGCACCGAATCCCTAAACAGTGTGCGCACCGAATCCCAAAACAGTGTGCGCAGTGAATCGCAAAACGGTGTGCGCACTGAATCCCAAAACAGTGTGTGCACTGAATCCCAAAACAGTGTGCGCAGTGAATCCCAAAACAGTGTGCGCACTGAATCCCAAAACAGTGTGCGCACTGAATCCCAAAACAGTGTGCTCACTGAATCCCAAAACAGTGTGCGCACTGAATCCGAAAACAGTGTGCGCACTGAATCCCAAAACAGTGTGCGCATTGAATCCCAAAACAGTTTGCTCACTGAATCCCAAAACAGTGTGCCTACTGAATCCCAAAATAGTGTGCGCACTGAATCCCAAAACAGTGTGCGCACTGAATCCCAAAACAGTGTGCGCACTGAATCCCAAAACAGTGTGCGCACTGAATCCCAAAACAGTGTGCTCACTGAATCCCAAAACAGTGTGCGCACTGAATCCGAAAACAGTGTGCGCACTGAATCCCAAAACAGTGTGCGCATTGAATCCCAAAACAGTGTGCTCACTGAATCCCAAAACAGTGTGCCTACTGAATCCCAAAATAGTGTGCGCACTGAATCCCAAAACAGTGTGCGCACTGAATCCCAAAACAGTGTGCGCACTGAATCCCAAAACAGTGTGCACAGTGAATCCCAAAATAGTGTGCGCACTGAATCCCAAAACAGTGTGCGCACTGAATCCCAAAACAGTGTGCGCCCTGAATCCCAAAACAGTGTGCACACTGAATCCCAATACAGTGTGCGCCCTGAATCCCAAAACAGTGTGCGCACTGAATCCCAATACAGTGTGCGCCCTGAATCCCAAAACAGTGTGCCTACTGAATCCCAAAACAGTGTGCACACTGGACTGAATCCCAAAACAGTGTGTGGACTGAATCCCAAAACAGTGTGCCTACTGAATCCCAAAACAGTGTGCACACTGAATCCCAAAACAGTGTGCGCACTGAATCCAAAAACAGTGTGCGCACTGAATACCCAAACAGTGTACCTACTGAATCCCAAAACAGTGTGCGCACTGAATCCCAAATCTGTGTGCCTACTGAATCCCAAAACAGAGTGCGCACTGAATCCCAAAACAGTGTGCCCACTGAATCCCAAAACAGTGTGCGCACTGAATCCCAAAACAGTGTGCGCACTGAATCCCAAAACAGTGTGCGCACTGAATCCCAAAACAGTGTGCGCACTGAATCCCAAAACAGTGTGCGCACTGAATCCCAAAACAGTGTGCGCACTGACTCCCAAAACAGTGTGCGCACTGAATCCCAAAACAGTGTGCGCACTGAATCTCAAAACAGTGTGCGCACTGAATCCCAAAACAGTGTGCGCACTGAATCCCAAAACAGTGTGCGCACTGAATCCAAAAACAGTGTGCGCACTGAATCCCAAAACAGTGTGCCTACTGAATCCCAAAACAGTGTGCGCACTGAATCCCAAAACTGTGTGCGCACTGAATCCCAAAACAGTGAGCGCACTGAATCCCAAAACAGTGTGCGCACTGAATCCCAACACAGTGTGCGCACTGAATCCCAAAACAGTGTGCCTACTGAATCCAAAAACAGTGTGCCGACTAAATCCCAAAACAGTGTGCCGACTAAATCCCAAAACAGTGTGCGCACTGAATCCCAAAACAGTGTGCGCACTGAATCCCAACACAGTGTGTGCACCGAATCCCTAAACAGTGTGCGCACCGAATCCCAAAACAGTGTGCGCAGTGAATCGCAAAACGGTGTGCGCACTGAATCCCAAAACAGTGTGTGCACTGAATCCCAAAACAGTGTGCGCAGTGAATCCCAAAACAGTGTGCGCACTGAATCCCAAAACAGTGTGCGCACTGAATCCCAAAACAGTGTGCTCACTGAATCCCAAAACAGTGTGCGCACTGAATCCGAAAACAGTGTGCGCACTGAATCCCAAAACAGTGTGCGCATTGAATCCCAAAACAGTTTGCTCACTGAATCCCAAAACAGTGTGCCTACTGAATCCCAAAATAGTGTGCTCACTGAATCCCAAAACAGTGTGCGCACTGAATCCCAAAACAGTGTGCGCACTGAATCCCAAAACAGTGTGCGCACTGAATCCCAAAACAGTGTGCTCACTGAATCCCAAAACAGTGTGCGCACTGAATCCGAAAACAGTGTGCGCACTGAATCCCAAAACAGTGTGCGCATTGAATCCCAAAACAGTGTGCTCACTGAATCCCAAAACAGTGTGCCTACTGAATCCCAAAATAGTGTGCGCACTGAATCCCAAAACAGTGTGCGCACTGAATCCCAAAACAGTGTGCGCACTGAATCCCAAAACAGTGTGCACAGTGAATCCCAAAATAGTGTGCGCACTGAATCCCAAAACAGTGTGCGCACTGAATCCCAAAACAGTGTGCGCCCTGAATCCCAAAACAGTGTGCACACTGAATCCCAATACAGTGTGCGCCCTGAATCCCAAAACAGTGTGCGCACTGAATCCCAATACAGTGTGCGCCCTGAATCCCAAAACAGTGTGCCTACTGAATCCCAAAACAGTGTGCACACTGAATCCCAAAACAGTGTGCACACTGAATCCCAAAACAGTGTGTGGACTGAATCCCAAAACAGTGTGCCTACTGAATCCCAAAACAGTGTGCACACTGAATCCCAAAACATTGTGCCTACTGAATCCCAAAACAGTGTGCGCACTGAATCCCAAAACAGTGTGCGCACTGAATCCAAAAACAGTGTGCGCACTGAATACCCAAACAGTGTACCTACTGAATCCCAAAACAGTGTGCGCACTGAATCCCAAAACAGTGTGTGCACTGAATCCCAAAACAGTGTGCGCACTGACTCCCAAAACAGTGTGCCTACTGATTCCCAAAACAGTGTGCGCACCGAATCCCAAAACAGAGTGCGCGCTGAATCCCAAAACAGTGTGCGCACTGAATCCCAAGACAGTGTGCACAATGAATCCCAAAACAGTGTGCCTACTGAATCCCAAAACAGTGTGCGCACTGAATCCCAAAACAGTGTGTGCACAGAATCCCAAAACAGTGTGCGCTCTGAATCCCAAAACAGTTTGCGCACTAAATCCCAAAACAGTGTGCCTACTGAATTCCAAAACAGTGTGCGCACTGAATCCCAAAACTGTGCGCGCACTGAATCCCAAAACAGTGTGCGCACTGAATCCCAAAACAGTGTGTGCACTGTATCCCAAAACAGTGTGCGCACAGAATCCCAAAACAGTGTGCGCAATGAATCCCAAAACAGTGTGCGCACTGAATCCCAAAACAGTGTGCCTAATGAATCCCAAAACAGTGTGCACACAAATCCCAAAACAGTGTGCAGACTAAATCCCAAAACAGTGTGTGCACTGAATCCCAAAACAATGTGCAGACTAAATCCCAAAACAGTGTGTGCACTGCATCCCAAAACAGTGTGCCTACTGAATCCCAAAACAGTGTGCAGACTAAATCCCAAAACAGTGTGTGCACTGAATCCCTAAACAGTGAGCCTAATGAATCCCAAAACAGTGTGCAGACTAAATCCCAAAACAGTGTGTGCACTGAATCCCAAAACAGTGTGCGCACTGAATTCCAAAACAGTGTGCGCACTGAATCCCAAAACAGTGTGCGCACTGAATCCCAAAACAGTGTGTGCAACGAATCCCAAAATAGTGTGCGCACTGAAACCCAAAACAGTGTGCGCACTGAATCCCAAAACAGTGTGCCTACTGAATCCCAAACCAGTGTGCCTACTGAATCCCAAAACAGTATGCGCACTGAATCCCAAAACAGTGTGCGCACTGAATCCCAAAACAGTGTGCGCACTGAATCCCTAAACAGTGTGTGCACTGAATCCCAAAACAGTGTGCGCACTGAATCCCTAAACAGTGTGCGCATTGAATCCCAAAACAGTGTGCGCACTGAATCCCTAAACAGTGTGCGCACTGAATCCGAAAACAGTGTGCGCACTGAATCGCAAAACAGTGTGCACACTGAATCCCCAAAAAGTGTGCCTACTGATTCCCAAAACAGTGTGCGCACTGACTCCCAAAACAGTTTGCCTACTGAATCCCAAAACAGTGTGCGCACCGAATCCCAAAACAGAGTGCGCGCTGAATCCCAAGACAGTGTGCACAATGAATCCCAAAACAGTGTGCGCACTGAATCCCAAAACAGTGTGTGCACCGAATCCCAAAACAGTGTGCGCACTGAAACTCAAAACAGTGTGCGCACTGAATCCCAAAACAGTGTGCCTACTGAATTCCAAAACAGTGTGCGCACTGAATCCCAAACCTGGGCGCGCAATGAATCCCAAAACAGTGTGCGCACTGAATCCCAAAACAGTGGGTGCACTGTATCCCAGAAACAGTGTGCGCACAGAATCCCAAAACAGTGTGCGCACAGAATCCCAAAACAGTGTGCGCACAGAATCCCAAAACAGTGTGCGCAATGAATCCCAAAACAGTGTGCGCACTGAATCCCAAAACAGTGTGCGCACTGAATCCCAAAACAGTGTGCGCACTGAATCCCCAAATAGTGTGCGCACTGAATCCCAAAACAGTGTGCCTACTGAATCACAAAACAGTGTGCCTACTGAATCCCAAAACAGTGTGTGCACTGAATCCCAAAACTGTGTATGCACTGAATCCCAAAACAGTGTGCGCACTGAATCCCAAAACAGTGTGCGCACTGAATCCCAACACAGTGTGCGCACTGAATCCCAAAACAGCGTGCCTACTGAATCCCAAAACAGTGTGCGCACTGAATCCCAACACAGTGTGCACACTGAATCCCAAAACAGTGTGTGCAATGAATCCCAAAACAGTGTGCGCACTGAATCCCAAAACAGTGTGAGCACCGAATCCCAAAACAGTGTGCGCTCTGAATCCCAAAACAGTGTGCCTACTGAATCCCAAAACAGTGTGCGCACTGAATCCCAAAACAGTGTGAGCACCGAATCCCAAAACAGTGTGCGCACTGAATCCCAAAACAGTGTGCCCACTGAATCCCAAAACAGTGTGCGCACTGAATACCAAAATAGTGTGCGCACTGAATCCCAAAACAGTGTGAGTACCGAAACCCAAAACAGTGTGCGCACTGAATCCCAAAACAGTGTGCGCACTGAATCCCAAAACAGTGTGCGCACTGAATCACAAAACAGTGTGCGCACTGAATCCCAAAACAGTGTGCGCACTGAATCCCAAAACAGTGTGCGCACTGACTCCAAAAACAGTGTGCGCACTGAATCCCAAAACAGTGTGCGCACTGAATCCCAAAACAGTGTGCCTACTGAATCCCAAAACAGTGTGCGCACTGACTCCCAAAACAGTGTGTGCACAGAATCCCAAAACAGTGTGCGCACTAAATCCCAAAACAGTGTGCGCACTGACTCCCAAAACAGTGTGCCGACTAAATCCCAAAACAGTGTGCGCACTGAATTCCAAAACAGTGTGCGCAATGAATCCCAAAACAGTTTGCGCACTGAATCCCAAAACAGTGTGCACACTGAATCCCTAAAGAGTGTGCTCACTGAATCCCAAAACAGTGTGCGCACTGAATCCCAAAACAGTGTGCGCACTGAATCCCAAAACAGTGTGCCTACTGAATCCCAAAACAGTGTGCGCACTGAATCCCAAAACAGTGTGCGCACTGAATCCCAAAACAGTGTGCCTACTGAATCCCAACACAGTGTGCACAGTGAATCCCAAAACAGTGGGCGCACTGAATCCCAATACAGTGTGCGCCCTGAATCCCAAAAGAGTGTGCACACTGAATCCCAAAACAGTGTGCAGACTAAATCCCAAAACAGTGTGTGCACTGAATCCCAAAACAATGTGCAGACTAAATCCCAAAACAGTGTGTGCACTGAATCCCAAAACAGTGTGCCTAATGAATCCCAAAACAGTGTGCAGACTATATCCCAAAACAGTGTGTGCACTGAATCCCAAAACAAAGTGCAGACTAAATCCCAAAACAGTGTGTGCACTGAATCCCAAAACAGTGTGCCTAATGAATCCCAAAACAGTGTGCAGACTAAATCCCAAAACAGTGTGTGCACTGAATCCCAAAACAGTGTGCGCACTGAATTCCAAAACAGTGTGCGCACTGAATCCCAAAACAGTGTGCGCAGTGAATCCCAAAACAGTGTGCGCACTGAATCCCAAAACAGTGTGCGCACTGAATCCCAAAACAGTGTGCTCACTGAATCCCAAAACAGTGTGCGCACTGAATCCGAAAACAGTGTGCGCACTGAATCCCAAAACAGTGTGCGCATTGAATCCCAAAACAGTGTGCTCACTGAATCCCAAAACAGTGTGCCTACTGAATCCCAAAATAGTGTGCGCACTGAATCCCAAAACAGTGTGCGCACTGAATCCCAAAACAGTGTGCGCACTGAATCCCAAAACAGTGTGCGCACTGAATCCCAAAACACTGTGCTCACTGAATCCCAAAACAGTGTGCGCACTGAATCCGAAAACAGTGTGCGCACTGAATCCCAAAACAGTGTGCGCATTGAATCCCAAAACAGTGTGCTCACTGAATCCCAAAACAGTGTGCCTACTGAATCCCAAAATAGAGTGCGCACTGAATCCCAAAACAGTGTGCGCACTGAATCCCAAAACAGTGTGCGCACTGAATCCCAAAACAGTGTGCACAGTGAATCCCAAAATAGTGTGCGCACTGAATCCCAAAACAGTGTGCGCACTGAATCCCAAAACAGTGTGCGCCCTGAATCCCAAAACAGTGTGCGCACTGAATCCCAATACAGTGTGCGCCCTGAATCCCAAAACAGTGTGCGCACTGAATCCCAATACAGTGTGCGCCCTGAATCCCAAAACAGTGTGCCTACTGAATCCCAAAACAGTGTGCACACTGAATCCCAAAACAGTGTGCACACTGAATCCCAAAACAGTGTGTGGACTGAATCCCAAAACAGTGTGCCTACTGAATCCCAAAACAGTGTGCACACTGAATCCCAAAACATTGTGCCTACTGAATCCCAAAACAGTGTGCGCACTGAATCCCAAAACAGTGTGCGCACTGAATCCAAAAACAGTGTGCGCACTGAATACCCAAACAGTGTACCTACTGAATCCCAAAACAGTGTGCGCACTGAATCCCAAAACAGTGTGTGCACTGAATCCCAAAACAGTGTGCGCACTGACTCCCAAAACAGTGTGCCTACTGATTCCCAAAACAGTGTGCGCACCGAATCCCAAAACAGAGTGCGCGCTGAATCCCAAAACAGTGTGCGCACTGAATCCCAAGACAGTGTGCACAATGAATCCCAAAACAGTGTGCCTACTGAATCCCAAAACAGTGTGCGCACTGAATCCCAAAACAGTGTGTGCACAGAATCCCAAAACAGTGTGCGCTCTGAATCCCAAAACAGTGTGCGCACTAAATCCCAAAACAGTGTGCCTACTGATTTCCAAAACAGTGTGCGCACTGAATCCCAAAACTGTGCGCGTACTGAATCCCAAAACAGTGTGCGCACTGAATCCCAAAACAGTGTGTGCACTGTATCCCAAAACAGTGTGCGCACAGAATCCCAAAAC
This sequence comes from Isurus oxyrinchus, assembly GCA_026770705.1. NCBI lineage: Eukaryota > Metazoa > Chordata > Chondrichthyes > Lamniformes > Lamnidae > Isurus > Isurus oxyrinchus. Next base: position 92,815,704 of record JANJGN010000009.1, read on the forward strand.
AGTGTGCGCAATGAATCCCAAAACAGTGTGCGCACTGAATCCCAAAACAGTGTGCCTAATGAATCCCAAAACATTGTGCACACAAATCCCAAAACAGTGTGCAGACTAAATCCCAAAACAGTGTGTGCACTGAATCCCAAAACAATGTGCAGACTAAATCCCAAAACAGTGTGTGCACTGCATCCCAAAACAGTGTGCCTACTGAATCCCAAAACAGTGTGCAGACTAAATCCCAAAACAGTGTGTGCACTGAATCCCTAAACAGTGAGCCTAATGAATCCCAAAACAGTGTGCAGACTAAATCCCAAAACAGTGTGTGCACTGAATCCCAAAACAGTGTGCGCACTGAATTCCAAAACAGTGTGCGCACTGAATCCCAAAACAGTGTGCGCACTGAATCCCAAAACAGTGTGTGCAACGAATCCCAAAATAGTGTGCGCACTGAAACCCAAAACAGTGTGCGCACTGAATCCCAAAACAGTGTGCCTACTGAATCCCAAAACAGTGTGCCTACTGAATCCCAAAACAGTATGCGCACTGAATCCCAAAACAGTGTGCGCACTGAATCCCAAAACAGTGTGCGCACTGAATCCCTAAACAGTGTGCGCACTGAATCCCAAAACAGTGTGCGCACTGAATCCCTAAACAGTGTGCGCACTGAATCCCAAAACAGTGTGCGCACTGAATCCCTAAACAGTGTGCGCACTGAATCCGAAAACAGTGTGCGCACTGAATCGCAAAACAGTGTGCACACTGAATCCCCAAAAAGTGTGCCTACTGATTCCCAAAACAGTGTGCGCACTGACTCCCAAAACAGTTTGCCTACTGAATCCCAAAACAGTGTGCGCACCGAATCCCAAAACAGAGTGCGCGCTGAATCCCAAGACAGTGTGCACAATGAATCCCAAAACAGTGTGCGCACTGAATCCCAAAACAGTGTGTGCACCGAATCCCAAAACAGTGTGCGCACTGAAACTCAAAACAGTGTGCGCACTGAATCCCAAAACAGTGTGCCTACTGAATTCCAAAACAGTGTGCGCACTGAATCCCAAAACTGTGCGCGCAATGAATCCCAAAACAGTGTGCGCACTGAATCCCAAAACAGTGGGTGCACTGTATCCCAGAAACAGTGTGCGCACAGAATCCCAAAACAGTGTGCGCACAGAATCCCAAAACAGTGTGCGCACAGAATCCCAAAACAGTGTGCGCAATGAATCCCAAAACAGTGTGCGCACTGAATCCCAAAACAGTGTGCGCACTGAATCCCAAAACAGTGTGCGCACTGAATCCCCAAATAGTGTGCGCACTGAATCCCAAAACAGTGTGCCTACTGAATCACAAAACAGTGTGCCTACTGAATCCCAAAACAGTGTGCGCACCGAATCCCAAAACTGTGTATGCACTGAATCCCAAAACAGTGTGCGCACTGAATCCCAAAACTGTGTATGCACTGAATCCCAAAACAGTGTGCCAACTGAATCCTAAACAGGGTGCGCACTGAATCTGAAAACAGTGTGCGCACTGAATCCCCAAAAAGTGTGCCTACTGATTCCCAAAACAGTGTGCGCACTGACTCCCAAAACAGTGTGCGCACCGAATCCCAAAACAGTGTGCCTACTGAATCCCAAAACAGTGTACGCACCGAATCCCAAAACAGTGTGCGCACTGAATCCCAAAACAGAGTGCCTACTGAATCCCAAAACAGTGTGTGCACTGTATCCCAAAACAGTGTGTGCAATGAATCCCAAAACAGTGTGCGCACTGAATCCCAAAACAGTGTGCGCAATGAATCCCAAAACAGTGTGCGCACTGAATCCCAAAACAGTGTGCGCACTGAATCCCAAAACAGTGTGCGCACTGAATCACCAAATAGTGTGCGCACTGAATCCCAAAACAGTGTGCCTACTGAATCCCAAAACAGTGTGCCTACTGAATCCCAAAACAGTGTGCGCACTGAATCCCAAAACTGTGTGTGCACTGAATCCCAAAACAGTGTGCACCCTGAATCCCAACACAGTGTGCGCACTGAATCCCAACACAGTGTGCGCACTGAATCCCAAAGCAGCGTGCCTACTGAATCCCAAAACAGTGTGCGCACTGAAACCCAACACAGTGTGCACACTGATGCCCAAAACAGTGTGCCTGCTGAATCCCAAAACAGTGTGCGCACTGAATCCCAACACAGTGTGCGCACTGAATCCCAAAACAGTGTGCCTACTGAATCCCAAAACAGCGTGCCGACTCAATCCCAAAACAGTGCGTGCAGTGAATCCCAAAACAGTGTGCGCACTGAATTCCAAAACAGTGTGCGCACTGAATCCCAAAACAGTGTGCGCACTGAATCCCAAAACAGAGTGCGCACTGAATCCCTAAACAGTGTGCCAACTGAATCCCAAAACAGTGTGCCCACTGAAGCCCAAAACAGTGTGCGCACTGAATCCCAAATCTGTGTGCCTACTGAATCCCAAAACAGAGTGCGCACTGAATCCCAAAACAGTGTGCCCACTGAAACCCAAAACAGTGTGCGCACTGAATCCCAAAACAGTGTGCGCACTGAATCCCAAAACAGTGTGCGCACTGAATCCCAAAACAGTGTGCGCACTGAATCCCAAAACAGTGTGCGCACTGAATCCCAAAACAGTGTGCGCACTGACTCCCAAAACAGTGTGCGCACTGAATCCCAAAACAGTGTGCGCACTGAATCCCAAAACAGCGTGCCTACTGAATCCCAAAACAGTGTGCGCACTGAATCCCAACACAGTGTGCACACTGAATCCCAAAACAGTGTGTGCACTGAATCCCAAAACAGTGTGCGCACTGAATCCCAAAACAGTGTGAGCACCGAATCCCAAAACAGTGTGCGCTCTGAATCCCAAAACAGTGTGCCTACTGAATCCCAAAACAGTGTGCGCACTGAATCCCAAAACAGTGTGAGCACCGAATCCCAAAACAGTGTGCGTACTGAATCCCAAAACAGTGTGCCCACTGAATCCCAAAACAGTGTGCGCACTGAATACCAAAATAGTGTGCGCACTGAATCCCAAAACAGTGTGAGTACCGAAACCCAAAACAGTGTGCGCACTGAATCCCAAAACAGTGTGCGCACTGAATCCCAAAACAGTGTGCGCACTGAATCACAAAACAGTGTGCGCACTGAATCCCAAAACAGTGTGCGCACTGAATCCCAAAACAGTGTGCGCACTGACTCCAAAAACAGTGTGCGCACTGAATCCCAAAACAGTGTGCGCACTGAATCCCAAAACAGTGTGCCTACTGAATCCCAAAACAGTGTGCGCACTGACTCCCAAAACAGTGTGTGCACAGAATCCCAAAACAGTGTGCGCACTAAATCCCAAAACAGTGTGCGCACTGAATCCCAAAACAGTGTGCCGACTAAATCCCAAAACAGTGTGCGCACTGAATTCCAAAACAGTGCGCGCAATGAATCCCAAAACAGTGTGCGCACTGAATCCCAAAACAGTGTGCACACTGAATCCCTAAAGAGTGTGCTCACTGAATCCCAAAACAGTGTGCGCACTGAATCCCAAAACAGTGTGCGCACTGAATCCCAAAACAGTGTGCCTACTGAATCCCAAAACAGTGTGCGCACTGAATCCCAAAACAGTGTGCGCACTGAATCCCAAAACAGTGTGCCTACTGAATCCCAACACAGTGTGCACAGTGAATCCCAAAACAGTGGGCGCACTGAATCCCAATACAGTGTGCGCCCTGAATCCCAAAAGAGTGTGCACACTGAATCCCAAAACAGTGTGCAGACTAAATCCCAAAACAGTGTGTGCACTGAATCCCAAAACAATGTGCAGACTAAATCCCAAAACAGTGTGTGCACTGAATCCCAAAACAGTGTGCCTAATGAATCCCAAAACAGTGTGCAGACTATATCCCAAAACAGTGTGTGCACTGAATCCCAAAACAAAGTGCAGACTAAATCCCAAAACAGTGTGTGCACTGAATCCCAAAACAGTGTGCCTAATGAATCCCAAAACAGTGTGCAGACTAAATCCCAAAACAGTGTGTGCACTGAATCCCAAAACAGTGTGCGCACTGAATTCCAAAACAGTGTGCGCACTGAATCCCAAAACAGTGTGCGCACTGAATCCCAAAACAGTGTGTGCACCGAATCCCAAAACAGTGTGCGCACTGAAACCCAAAACAGTGTGCGCACTGAATCCCAAAACAGTGTGCCTACTGAATCCCAAAACAGTGCGCCTACTGAATCCCAAAACAGTATGCGCACTGAATCCCAAAACAGTGTGCGCACTGAATCCCTAAACAGTGTGCGCACTGAATCCCTAAACAGTGTGCACACTGAATCCCAAAACAGTGTGCGCACTGAATCCCTAAACAGTGTGCGCACTGAATCCCAAAACAGTGTGCGCACTGAATACTAAACAGTGTGCGCACTGAATCTGAAAACAGTGTGCGCACTGAATCGCAAAACAGTGTGCGCACTGAATCCCCAAAAAGTGTGCCTACTGATTCCCAAAACAGTGTGCGCACTGACTCTCAAAACAGTGTGCCAACTGAATCCCAAAACAGTGTGCGCACCGAATCCCAAAACAGAGTGCGCGCTGAATCCCAAAACAGTGTGCGCACTGAATCCCAAGACAGTGTGCACAATGAATCCCAAAACAGAGAGCCTACTGAATCCCAAAAAAGTGTGCGCACTGAATCCCAAAACAGTGTGTGCACCGAATCCCAAAACAGTGTGCGCACTGAAACCCAAAACAGTGTGCGCACTGAATCCCAAAACAGTGTGCCTACTGAATCCCAAAACAGTGTGCGCACTGAATCCCAAAACAGTGTGCGCACTGAATACCAAAACAGTGTGCGCACTGAATCCCTAAACAGTGTGCGCACTGAATCCCTAAACAGTGTGCACACTGAATCCCAAAACAGTGTGCGCACTGAATCCCTAAACAGTGTGCGCACTGAATCCCAAAACAGTGTGCCAACTGAATCCTAAACAGTGTGCGCACTGAATCTGAAAACAGTGTGCGCACTGAATCGCAAAACAGTGTGCGCACTGAATCCCCAAAAAGTGTGCCTACTGATTCCCAAAACAGTGTGCGCACTGACTCCCAAAACAGTGTGCCAACTGAAGCCCAAAACAGTGTGCCTACTGAATCCCAAAACAGTGTGAGCACCGAATCCCAAAACAGTGTGCCTACTGAATCCCAAAACAGTGTACGCACCGAATCCCAAAACAGTGTGCGCACTGAATCCCAAAACAGAGTGCCTACTGAATCCCAAAACAGTGTGTGCACTGTATCCCAAAACAGTGTGTGCAATGAATCCCAAAACAGTGTGCGCACTGAATCCCAAAACAGTGTGCGCAATGAATCCCAAAACAGTGTGCGCACTGAATCCCAAAACAGTGTGCGCACTGAATCCCAAAACAGTGTGCGCACTGAATCACCAAATAGTGTGCGCACTGAATCCCAAAACAGTGTGCCTACTGAATCCCAAAACAGTGTGCCTACTGAATCCCAAAACAGTGTGCGCACTGAATCCCAAAACTGTGTGTGCACTGAATCCCAAAACAGTGTGCACCCTGAATCCCAACACAGTGTGCGCACTGAATCCCAACACAGTGTGCGCACTGAATCCCAAAGCAGCGTGCCTACTGAATCCCAAAACAGTGTGCGCACTGAAACCCAACACAGTGTGCACACTGATGCCCAAAACAGTGTGCCTGCTGAATCCCAAAACAGTGTGCGCACTGAATCCCAACACAGTGTGCGCACTGAATCCCAAAACAGTGTGCCTACTGAATCCCAAAACAGCGTGCCGACTAAATCCCAAAACAGTGCGTGCAGTGAATCCCAAAACAGTGTGCGCACTGAATTCCAAAACAGTGTGCGCACTGAATCCCAAAACAGTGTGCGCACTGAATCCCAAAACAGAGTGCGCACTGAATCCCTAAACAGTGTGCCAACTGAATCCCAAAACAGTGTGCCCACTGAAGCCCAAAACAGTGTGCGCACTGAATCCCAAATCTGTGTGCCTACTGAATCCCAAAACAGAGTGCGCACTGAATCCCAAAACAGTGTGCCCACTGAATCCCAAAACAGTGTGCGCACTGAATCCCAAAACAGTGTGCGCACTGAATCCCAAAACAGTGTGCGCACTGAATCCCAAAACAGTGTGCGCACTGAATCCCAAAACAGTGTGCGCACTGAATCCCAAAACAGTGTGCGCACTGACTCCCAAAACAGTGTGCGCACTGAATCCCAAAACAGTGTGCGCACTGAATCCCAAAACAGTGTGCGCACTGAATCTCAAAACAGTGTGCGCACTGAATCCCAAAACAGTGTGCGCACTGAATCCCAAAACAGTGTGCGCACTGAATCCCAAAACAGTGTGCGCACTGAATCCCAAAACAGTGTGCGCACTGAATCCCAAAACAGTGTGCGCACTGAATCCAAAAACAGTGTGCGCACTGAATCCCAAAACAGTGTGCACGCTGAATCCCAAAACAGTGTGCTTACTGAATCCCAAGACAGTGTGCCTACTGAATCCCAAAACAGTGTGCGCACTGAATCCCAAAACTGTGTGCGCACTGAATCCCAAAACAGTGTGTGCACTGAATCCCAAAACAGTGTGCGCACTGAATCCCAACACAGTGTGCGCACTGAATCCCAAAACAGTGTGCCTACTGAATCCAAAAACAGTGTGCCGACTAAATCCCAAAACAGTGTGCCGACTAAATCCCAAAACAGTGTGCGCACTGAATCCCAAAACAGTGTGCGCACTGAATCCCAACACAGTGTGTGCACCGAATCCCTAAACCGTTTGCGCACCGAATCCCAAAACAGTGTGCGCAGTGAATCGCAAAACGGTGTGCGCACTGAATCCCAAAACAGTGTGTGCACTGAATCCCAAAACAGTGTGCGCAGTGAATCCCAAAACAGTGTGCGCACTGAATCCCAAAACAGTGTGCCTACTGAATCCCAAAACAGTATGCTCACTGAATCCCAAAACAGTGTGCGCACTGAATCCGAAAACAGTGTGCGCACTGAATCCCAAAACAGTGTGCGCATTGAATCCCAAAACAGTGTGCTCACTGAATCCCAAAACAGTGTGCCTACTGAATCCCAAAATAGTGTGCGCACTGAATCCCAAAACAGTGTGCGCACTGAATCCCAAAACAGTGTGCGCACTGAATCCCAAAACAGTGTGCACAGTGAATCCCAAAATAGTGTGCGCACTGAATCCCAAAACAGTGTGCGCACTGAATCCCAAAACAGTGTGCGCCCTGAATCCCAAAACAGTGTGCGCACTGAATCCCAATACAGTGTGCGCCCTGAATCCCAAAACAGTGTGCGCACTGAATCCCAATACAGTGTGCGCCCTGAATCCCAAAACAGTGTGCGCACTGAATCCCAAAACAGTGTGCCTACTGAATCCCAAAACAGTGTGCCTACTGAATCCCAAAACAGTGTGCACACTGAATCCCAAAACATTGTGCCTACTGAATCCCAAAATAGTGTGCGCACTGAATCCCAAAACAGTGTGCGCACTGAATCCCAAAACAGTGTGCGCACTGAATCCAAAAACAGTGTGCGCACTGAATACCCAAACAGTGTACCTACTGAATCCCAAAACAGTGTGCGCACTGAATCCCAAAACAGTGTGTGCACTGAATCCCAAAACAGTGTGCGCACTGACTCCCAAAACAGTGTGCCTACTGATTCCCAAAATAGTGTGCGCACCGAATCCCAAAACAGAGTGCGCGCTGAATCCCAAAACAGTGTGCGCACTGAATCCCAAGACAGTGTGTGCACAGAATCCCAAAACAGTGTGCGCTCTGAATCCCAAAACAGTGTGCGCACCGAATCCCAAAACAGTGTGCCTACTGAATCCCAAAACAGTGTGCGCACTGAATCCCAAAACAGTGTGTGCACAGAATCCCAAAACAGTGTGCGCTCTGAATCCCAAAACAGTGTGCGCACTAAATCCCAAAACAGTGTGCCTACTGAATTCCAAAACAGTGTGCGCACTGAATCCCAAAACAGTGTGCCTACTGAATTCCAAAACAGTGTGCACACTGAATCCCAAAACATTGTGCCTACTGAATCCCAAAACAGTGTGCGCACTGAATCCCAAAACAGTGTGCGCACTGAATCACCAAATAGTGTGCGCACTGAATCCCAAAACAGTGTGCCTACTGAATCCCAAAACAGTGTGCCTACTGAATCCCAAAACAGTGTGCGCACTGAATCCCAAAACTGTGTGTGCACTGAATCCCAAAACAGTGTGCACCCTGAATCCCAAAACAGTGTGCGCACTGAAACCCAACACAGTGTGCACACTGATGCCCAAAACAGTGTGCCTGCTGAATCCCAAAACAGTGTGCGCACTGAATCCCAACACAGTGTGCGCACTGAATCCCAAAACAGTGTGCCTACTGAATCCCAAAACAGTGTGCCGACTAAATCCCAAAACAGTGCGTGCAGTGAATCCCAAAACAGTGTGCGCACTGAATCCCAAAACAGTGTGCGCACTGAATCCCAACACAGTGTGCGCACTGAATCCCAAAACAGTGTGCCTACTGAATCCCAAAACAGTGTGCCGACTAAATCCCAAAACAGTGCGTGCACTGAATCCCAAAACAGTGTGCGCACTGAATCCCAAAACAGAGTGCGCACTGAATCCCTAAACAGTGTGCCAACTGAATCCCAAAACAGTGTGCCCACTGAATCCCAAAACAGTGTGCGCACTGAATCCCAAATCTGTGTGCCTACTGAATCCCAAAACAGAGTGCGCACTGAATCCCAAAACAGTGTGCCCACTGAATCCCAAAACAGTGTGCGCACTGAATCCCAAAACAGTGTGCGCACTGAATCCCAAAACAGTGTGCGCACTGAATCCCAAAACAGTGTGCGCACTGAATCCCAAAACAGTGTGCGCACTGAATCCCAAAACAGTGTGCGCACTGACTCCCAAAACAGTGTGCGCACTGAATCCCAAAACAGTGTGCGCACTGAATCCCAAAACAGTGTGCGCACTGAATCTCAAAACAGTGTGCGCACTGAATCCCAAAACAGTGTGCGCACTGAATCCCAAAACAGTGTGCGCACTGAATCCCAAAACAGTGTGCGCACTGAATCCCAAAACAGTGTGCGCACTGAATCCCAAAACAGTGTGCGCACTGAATCCAAAAACAGTGTGCGCACTGAATCCCAAAACAGTGTGCACGCTGAATCCCAAAACAGTGTGCTTACTGAATCCCAAGACAGTGTGCCTACTGAATCCCAAAACAGTGTGCGCACTGAATCCCAAAACTGTGTGCGCACTGAATCCCAAAACAGTGTGCGCACTGAATCCCAAAACAGTGTGCGCACTGAATCCCAACACAGTGTGCGCACTGAATCCCAAAACAGTGTGCCTACTGAATCCAAAAACAGTGTGCCGACTAAATCCCAAAACAGTGTGCCGACTAAATCCCAAAACAGTGTGCGCACTGAATCCCAAAACAGTGTGCGCAATGAATCCCAACACAGTGTGTGCACCGAATCCCTAAACAGTGTGCGCACCGAATCCCAAAACAGTGTGCGCAGTGAATCGCAAAACGGTGTGCGCACTGAATCCCAAAACAGTGTGTGCACTGAATCCCAAAACAGTGTGCGCAGTGAATCCCAAAACAGTGTGCGCACTGAATCCCAAAACAGTGTGCCTACTGAATCCCAAAACAGTATGCTCACTGAATCCCAAAACAGTGTGCGCACTGAATCCGAAAACAGTGTGCGCACTGAATCCCAAAACAGTGTGCGCATTGAATCCCAAAACAGTGTGCTCACTGAATCCCAAAACAGTGTGCCTACTGAATCCCAAAATAGTGTGCGCACTGAATCCAAAAACAGTGTGCGCACTGAATCCCAAAACAGTGTGCGCACTGAATCCCAAAACAGTGTGCACAGTGAGTCCCAAAATAGTGTGCGCACTGAATCCCAAAACAGTGTGCGCACTGAATCCCAAAACAGTGTGCGCCCTGAATCCCAAAACAGTGTGCGCACTGAATCCCAATACAGTGTGCGCCCTGAATCCCAAAACAGTGTGTGCACTGAATCCCAATACAGTGTGCGCCCTGAATCCCAAAACAGTGTGCCTACTGAATCCCAAAACAGTGTGCCTACTGAATCCCAAAACAGTGTGCCTACTGAATCCCAAAACAGTGTGCACACTGAATCCCAAAACATTGTGCCTACTGAATCCCAAAATAGTGTGCGCACTGAATCCCAAAACAGTGTGCGCACTGAATCCCAAAACAGTGTGCGCACTGAATCCAAAAACAGTGTGCGCACTGAATACCCAAACAGTGTACCTACTGAATCCCAAAACAGTGTGCGCACTGAATCCCAAAACAGTGTGTGCACTGAATCCCAAAACAGTGTGCGCACTGACTCCCAAAACAGTGTGCCTACTGATTCCCAAAATAGTGTGCGCACCGAATCCCAAAACAGAGTGCGCGCTGAATCCCAAAACAGTGTGCGCACTGAATCCCAAGACAGTGTGTGCACAGAATCCCAAAACAGTGTGCGCTCTGAATCCCAAAACAGTGTGCGCACCGAATCCGAAAACAGTGTGCCTACTGAATCCCAAAACAGTGTGCGCACTGAATCCCAAAACAGTGTGTGCACAGAATCCCAAAACAGTGTGCGCTCTGAATCCCAAAACAGTGTGCGCACTAAATCCCAAAACAGTGTGCCTACTGAATTCCAAAACAGTGTGCGCACTGAATCCCAAAACAGTGTGCCTACTGAATTCCAAAACAGTGTGCACACTGAATCCCAAAACATTGTGCCTACTGAATCCCAAAATAGTGTGCGCACTGAATCCCAAAACAGTGTGCGCACTGAATCCCAAAACAGTGTGCGCACTGAATCCAAAAACAGTGTGCGCACTGAATACCCAAACAGTGTACCTACTGAATCCCAAAACAGTGTGCGCACTGAATCCCAAAACAGTGTGTGCACTGAATCCCAAAACAGTGTGCGCACTGACTCCCAAAACAGTGTGCCTACTGATTCCCAAAACAGTGTGCGCACCGAATCCCAATACAGAGTGCGCGCTGAATCCCAAAACAGTGTGCGCACTGAATCCCAAGACAGTGTGTGCACAGAATCCCAAAACAGTGTGCGCTCTGAATCCCAAAACAGTGTGCGCACCGAATCCCAAAACAGTGTGCCTACTGAATCCCAAAACAGTGTGCGCACTGAATCCCAAAACAGTGTGTGCACAGAATCCCAAAACAGTGTGCGGTCTGAATCCCAAAACAGTGTGCGCACTAAATCCCAAAACAGTGTGCCTACTGAATTCCAAAACAGTGTGCGCACTGAATCCCAAAACAGTGTGCGCACTGAATCCCAAAACAGTGTGCGCACTGAATCCCAAATCAGTGTGTGCACTGTATCCCAAAACAGTGTGCGCACAGAATCCCAAAACAGTGTGCGCCATGAATCCCAAAACAGTGTGCGCACTGAATCCCAAAACAGTGTGCCTAATGAATCCCAAAACAGTGTGCACACAAATCCCAAAACAGTGTGCAGACTAAATCCCAAAACAGTGTGTGCACTGAATCCCAAAACAATGTGCAGACTAAATCCCAAAACAGTGTGTGCACTGCATCCCAAAACAGTGTGCCTACTGAATCCCAAAACAGTGTGCAGACTAAATCCCAAAACAGTGTGTGCACTGAATCCCAAAACAATGTGCAGACTAAATCCCAAAACAGTGTGTGCACTGAATCCCTAAACAGTGAGCCTAATGAATCCCAAAACAGTGTGCAGACTAAATCCCAAAACAGTGTGTGCACTGAATCCCAAAACAGTGTGCGCACTGAATTCCAAAACAGTGTGCGCACTGAATCCCAAAACAGTGTGCGCACAGAATCCCAAAACAGTGTGTGCAACGAATCCCAAAATAGTGTGCGCACTGAAACCCAAAACAGTGTGCGCACTGAATCCCAAAACAGTGTGCCTACTGAATCCCAAAACAGTGTGCCTACTGAATCCCAAAACAGTATGCGCACTGAATCCCAAAACAGTGTGCGCACTGAATCCCAAAACAGTGTGCGCACTGAATCCCTAAACAGTGTGCGCACTGAATCCCAAAACAGTGTGCGCACTGAATCCCTAAACAGTGTGCGCACTGAATCCCAAAACAGTGTGCGCACTGAATCCCTAAACAGTGTGCGCACTGAATCCGAAAACAGTGTGCGCACTGAATCGCAAAACAGTGTGCACACTGAATCCCCAAAAAGTGTGCCTACTGATTCCCAAAACAGTGTGCGCACTGACTCCCAAAACAGTGTGCCTACTGAATCCCAAAACAGTGTGCGCACCGAATCCCAAAACAGAGTGCGCGCTGAATCCCAAGACAGTGTGCACTATGAATCCCAAAACAGTGTGCACACTGAATCCCAAAACAGTGTGTGCAGCGAATCCCAAAACAGTGTGCGCACTGAAACCCAAAACAGTGTGCGCACTGAATCCCAAAACAGTGTGCCTACTGAATTCCAAAACAGTGTGCGCACTGAATCCCAAAACTGTGCGCGCAATGAATCCCAAAACAGTGTGCGCACTGAATCCCAAAACAGTGGGTGCACTGTATCCCAGAAACAGTGTGCGCACAGAATCCCAAAACAGTGTGCGCACAGAATCCCAAAACAGTGTGCGCACAGAATCCCAAAACAGTGTGCGCAATGAATCCCAAAACAGTGTGCGCACTGAATCCCAAAACAGTGTGCGCACTGAATCCCAAAACAGTGTGCGCACTGAATCCCCAAATAGTGTGCGCACTGAATCCCAAAACAGTGTGCCTACTGAATCACAAAACAGTGTGCCTACTGAATCCCAAAACAGTGTGTGCACTGAATCCCAAAACTGTGTATGCACTGAATCCCAAAACAGTGTGCGCACTGAATCCCAAAACAGTGTGCGCACTGAATCCCAACACAGTGTGCGCACTGAATCCCAAAACAGCGTGCCTACTGAATCCCAAAACAGTGTGCGCACTGAATCCCAACACAGTGTGCACACTGAATCCCAAAACAGTGTGTGCACTGAATCCCAAAACAGTGTGCGCACTGAATCCCAAAAAAGTGTGAGCACCGAATCCCAAAACAGTGTGTGCTCTGAATCCCAAAACAGTGTGCCTACTGAATCCCAAAACAGTGTGCGCACTGAATCCCAAAACAGTTTGAGCACCGAATCCCAAAACAGTGTGCGCACTGAATCCCAAAACAGTGTGCCCACTGAATCCCAAAACAGTGTGCGCACTGAATACCAAAACAGTGTGCGCACTGAATCCCAAAACAGTGTGAGTACCGAAACCCAAAACAGAGTGCGCACTGAATCCCAAAACAGTGTGCGCACTGAATCCCAAAACAGTGTGCGCACTGAATCACAAAACAGTGTGCGCACTGAATCCCAAAACAGTGTGCGCACTGAATCCCAAAACAGTGTGCGCACTGACTCCAAAAACAGTGTGCGCACTGAATCCCAAAACAGTGTGCGCACTGAATCCCAAAACAGTGTGCCTACTGAATCCCAAAACAGTGTGCGCACTGACTCCCAAAACAGTGTGTGCACAGAATCCCAAAACAGTGTGCGCACTAAATCCCAAAACAGTGTGCGCACTGAATCCCAAAACAGTGTGCCGACTAAATCCCAAAACAGTGTGCGCACTGAATTCCAAAACAGTGTGCGCAATGAATCCCAAAACAGTTTGCGCACTGAATCCCAAAACAGTGTGCACACTGAATCCCTAAAGAATGTGCTCACTGAATCCCAAAACAGTGTGCGCACTGAATCCCAAAACAGTGTGCGCACTGAATCCCAAAACAGTGTGCCTACTGAATCCCAAAACAGTGTGCGCACTGAATCCCAAAACAGTGTGCGCACTGAATCCCAAAACAGTGTGCCTACTGAATCCCAACACAGTGTGCACAGTGAATCCCAAAACAGTGTGCGCACTGAAACCCAAAACAGTGTGCGCACTGAATCCCAATACAGTGTGCGCCCTGAATCCCAAAAGAGTGTGCACACTGAATCCCAAAACAGTGTGCATACTAAATCCCAAAACAGTGTGTGCACTGAATCCAAAAACAATGTGCAGACTAAATCCCAAAACAGTGTGTGCACTGAATCCCAAAACAGTGTGCCTAATGAATCCCAAAACAGTGTGCAGACTAAATCCCAAAACAGTGTGTGCACTGAATCCCAAAACAAAGTGCAGACTAAATCCCAAAACAGTGTGTGCACTGAATCCCAAAACAGTGTGCCTAATGAATCCCAAAACAGTGTGCAGACTAAATCCCAAAACAGTGTGTGCACTGAATCCCAAAACAGTGTGCGCACTGAATTCCAAAACAGTGTGCGCACTGAATCCCAAAACAGTGTGCGCACTGAATCCCAAAACAGTGTGTGCACCGAATCCCAAAACAGTGTGCGCACTGAAACCCAAAACAGTGTGCGCACTGAATCCCAAAACAGTGTGCCTACTGAATCCCAAAACAGTGCGCCTACTGAATCCCAAAACAGTATGCGCACTGAATCCCAAAACAGTGTGCGCACTGAATCCCTAAACAGTGTGCGCACTGAATCCCTAAACAGTGTGCACACTGAATCCCAAAACAGTGTGCGCACTGAATCCCTAAACAGTGTGCGCACTGAATCCCAAAACAGTGTGCGCACTGAATCCTAAACAGAGTGCGCACTGAATCTGAAAACAGTGTGCGCACTGAATCGCAAAACAGTGTGCGCACTGAATCCCCAAAAAGTGTGCCTACTGATTCCCAAAACAGTGTGCGCACTGACTCCCAAAACAGTGTGCCAACTGAATCCCAAAACAGTGTGCGCACCGAATCCCAAAACAGAGTGCGCGCTGAATCCCAAAACAGTGTGCGCACTGAATCCCAAGACAGTGCGCACAATGAATCCCAAAACAGAGTGCCTACTGAATCCCAAAACAGTGTGCGCACTGAATCCCAAAACAGTGTGTGCACCGAATCCCAAAACAGTGTGCGCACTGAAACCCAAAACAGTGTGCGCACTGAATCCCAAAACAGTGTGCCTACTGAATCCCAAAACAGTGCGCCTACTGAATCCCAAAACAGTATGCGCACTGAATCCCAAAACAGTGTGCGCACTGAATCCCTAAACAGTGTGCGCACTGAATCCCTAAACAGTGTGCACACTGAATCCCAAAACAGTGTGCGCACTGAATCCCAAAACAGTGTGCGCACTGAATCCTAAACAGTGTGCGCACTGAATCCCTAAACAGTGTGCGCACTGAATCGCAAAACAGTGTGCGCACTGAATCCCCAAAAAGTGTGCCTACTGATTCCCAAAACAGTGTGCGCAGTGACTCCCAAAACAGTGTGCCAACTGAATCCCAAAACAGTGTGCGCACCGAATCCCAAAACAGAGTGCGCGCTGAATCCCAAAACAGTGTGCGCACTGAATCGCAAGACAGTGTGCACAAGGAATCCCAAAACAGAGTGCCTACTGATTCCCAAAACAGTGTGCCTACTGCTTCCCAAAACAGTGTGCGCACTGAATCCCAAAACAGTGTGCGCACTGAATCCCAAAACAGTGTGCCTACTGAATCCCAAAACAGTGTGCCTACTGAATCCCAAAACAGTTTGCGCACTGAATTCCAAAACAGTGTGCCTACTGATTCCCAAAACAGTGTGCCTACTGAATCCCAACACAGTGTGCGCACTGAATTCCAAAACAGTGTGCACACTGAATCCCAAAACAGTGTGCCTACTGAATCCCAAAACAGTGTGCCGAATGAATCCCAACACAGTGTGCGCACTGAATCCCAAAACAGTGTGCGCACTGAATCCCAAAACAGTTTGCGCACTGTGTTCCAAAACAGTGTGCGCACTGAATCCCAAAACAATGTGCCTACTGAATCCCAAAACAGTGTGCCTACTGAACACCAAAACAGTTTGCGCACTAAATCCCAAAACTGTGTGCCTATGGAATCCCAACACAGTGTGCGCACTGAATCCCAAAACAGTGTGTGCACTGAATCCCAAAACATTGTGCGCACTGAATCCCAAAACAGTGTGCGCACTGTATCCCAAAACAGTGTGCGCATTGAATCGCAAAACAGTGTGCGCACTGAATCCCAAAACAGTGTGCGCACTGAATCCCAAAACAGTGTGCGCACTGAATCCCAAAACAGTGTGCGCACTGAATCCCAGAACAGTGTGCCTACTGAATCCCAAAACAGTGTGCCTACTGAATCCCAAAACAGTGTGCGCACTGATTCCCAAAACAGTGTGCCTACTGATTCCCAAAACAGTGTGCCTACTACTTCCCAAAACAGTGTGCGCACTGAATCCCAAAACAGTGTGCCTACTGATTCCCAAAACAGTGTGCGCACTGAATCCCAAAACAGGGTGCCTACTGAATCCCAACACAGTGTGCGCACTGATATCCAAAACAGTGTGCGCACTGAATTCCAAAACAGTGTGCCTACTGACTCCCAAAACATTGTGCCTACTGAATCCCAACACAGTGTGCGCACTGAATTCCAAAACAGTGTGCACACTGAATCCCAAAACAGTGTGCCTACTGAATCCCAAAACAGTGTGCCTACTGAATCCCAACACAGTGTGCGCACTGAATCCCAAAACAGTGTGCGCACTGAATCCCAAAACAGTGTGCCTACTGAATCCCAAAACAGTGTGCCTACTGAATCCCAAAGCAGTGTGCCTACTGAATCCCAAAACAGTGTGCGCACTGAATCCCTAAACTGTGTGTGCACTGAATCCCAAAACAGTGTACGCACTGAATCCCAAAACAGTGTGCGCACTGAATCCCAAAACAGTGTGCGCACTGAATCCCAAAACAGTGTGCCTACTGAATCCCAAAACAGTGTGCGGACTAAATCCCACAACAGTGTGCGCTCTGAATCCAAAAACAGTGTGCGCACTGAATCCCAAAACAGTGTGCGCACTGAATCCCAAAACAGTGTGCGCACCGAATCCCAAAACAGTGTGCGCACTGAATCCCTAAACAGTGTGCGCACTGAATCCCAAAAAAGTGTGCGCATTGAATCCCAAAACATTGTGCGCACTGAATCCCAAAACAATGTGCGCACTGAATCCCAAGACAGAGTGCGCACTGAATCCCAGAGCAGTGTAGGCACTGAATCCCAACACAGTGTGCACAATGAATCCCAGAACAGTGTGCCTACTGAATCCCAAAACAGTGTGCGCACTGAATCCCAAAACAGTGTGTGCACTGAATCCCAAAACATTGTGTGCACTGAATCCCAAAACAGTGTGCGCACTGTATCCCAAAACAGTGTGCGCACTGAATCGCAAAACAGTGTGCGCACTGAATCCCAAAACAGTGTGCGCACTGAATCCCAAAACAGTGTGCGCACTGAATCCCAAAACAGTGTGCCTACTGAATCCCAAAACAGTGTGCCTACTGAATCCCAAAACAGTTTGCGCACTGAATCCCAAAACAGTGTGCCTACTGATTCCCAAAACAGTGTGCGCACTGAATCCCAAAACAGTGTGCCTACTGATTCCCAAAACAGTGTGCCTACTGCTTCCCAAAACAGTGTGCGCACTGAATCCCAAAACAGTGTGCCTACTGAATCCCAAAACAGTGTGCCTACTGCATCCCAACACAGTGTGCGCACTGATATCCAAAAAAGTGTGCGCACTGAATCCCAAAACAGTTTGCCTAATGACTCCCAAAACAGTGTGCCTACTGAATCCCAAGACAGTGTGCGCACTGATATCCAAAACAGTGTGCGCACTGAATTCCAAAACAGTGTGCACACTGAATCCCAAAACAGTGTGCCTACTGAATCCCAAAACTGTGTGCCTACTGAATCCCAACACAGTGTGCGCACTGAATCCCAAAACAGTGTGCGCACTGAATCCCAAAACAGTGTGCCTACTGAATCCCAAAACAGTGTGACTACTGAGTCCCAAAGCAGTGTGCCTACTGAATCCCAAAACAGTGTGCGCACTGAATCCCAAAACTGTGTGTGCACTGAATCCCAAAACAGTGTGCGCACTGAATCCCAAAACAGTGTGCCTACTGATTCCCAAAACAGTGTGCCTACTGCTTCCCAAAACAGTGTGCGCACAGAATCCCAAAACAGTGTGCCTACTGATTCCCAAAACAGTGTGCGCACTGAATCCCAAAACAGTGTGCCTACTGAATCCCAACACAGTGTGCGCACTGATATCCAAAACAGTGTGCGCACTGAAACCCAAAACAGTGTGCCTACTGACTCCCAAAACAGTGTGCCTACTGAATCCCAACACAGTGTGCGCACTGAATTCCAAAACAGTGTGCACACTGAATCCCAAAACAGTGTGCCTACTGAATCCCAAAACAGTGTGCCGAATGAATCCCAACACAGTGTGCGCACTGAATCCCAAAACAGTGTGCGCACTGAATCCCAAAACAGTGTGCCTACTGAATCCCAAAACAGTGTGCCGACTAAATCCCAAAACAGTGTGCGCACCGAATCCCAAAACAGTGTGCGCACTGAATCCCAAAACTGTGCGTGCACTGAATCCCAAAACAGTGTGCGCACTGAATCCCAAAACAGTGTGCGCACTGAATCCCAAAACAGTGTGCACACTGAATCCCAAAACAGTGTGCCTCCTGAATCCCAAAACAGTGTGCCGACTAAATCCCAAAACAGTGTGCGCTCTGAATCCAAAAACAGTGTGCGCACTGAATCCCAAAACAGTGTGCGCACTGAATCCCAAAACAGTGTGCGCACCGAATCCCAAAACAGTGTGCGCACTGAATCCCTAAACAGTGTGCGCACTGAATCCCAAAACAGTGTGCGCATTGAATCCCAAAACATTGTGCGCACTGAATCCCAAAACAATGTGCGCACTGAATCCCAAGACAGTGTGCGCACTGAATCCCAGAGCAGTGTGCGCACTGAATCCCAACACAGTTTGCACAATGAATCCCAGAACAGTGTGCCTACTGAATCCCAAAACAGTGTGCGCACTGAATCCCAAAACAGTGTGTGCACTGAATCCCAAAACATTGTGTGCACTGAATCCCAAAACAGTGTGCGCACTGTATCCCAAAACAGTGTGCGCACTGAATCGCAAAACAGTGTGCGCACTGAATCCCAAAACAGTGTGCGCACTGAATCCCAAAACAGTGTGCGCACTGAATCCCAAAACAGTGTGCCTACTGAATCCCAAAACAGTGTGCCTACTGAATCCCAAAACAGTTTGCGCACTGAATCCCAAAACAGTGTGCCTACTGATTCCCAAAACAGTGTGCGCACTGAATCCCAAAACAGTGTGCCTACTGATTCCCAAAACAGTGTGCCTACTGCTTCCCAAAACAGTGTGCGCACTGAATCCCAAAACAGTGTGCCTACTGAATCCCAAAACAGTGTGCCTACTGCATCCCAACACAGTGTGCGCACTGATATCCAAAAAAGTGTGCGCACTGAATCCCAAAACAGTTTGCCTACTGACTCCCAAAACAGTGTGCCTACTGAATCCCAAGACAGTGTGCGCACTGATATCCAAAACAGTGTGCGCACTGAATTCCAAAACAGTGTGCACACTGAATCCCAAAAACAGTGTGCCTACTGAATCCCAAAACTGTGTGCCTACTGAATCCCAACACAGTGTGCGCACTGAATCCCAAAACAGTGTGCGCACTGAATCCCAAAACAGTGTGCCTACTGAATCCCAAAACAGTGTGCCTACTGAGTCCCAAAGCAGTGTGCCTACTGAATCCCAAAACAGTGTGCGCACTGAATCCCAAAACTGTGTGTGCACTGAATCCCAAAACAGTGTGCGCACTGAATCCCAAAACAGTGTGCCTACTGATTCCCAAAACAGTGTGCCTACTGCTTCCCAAAACAGTGTGCGCACAGAATCCCAAAACAGTGTGCCTACTGATTCCCAAAACAGTGTGCGCACTGAATCCCAAAACAGTGTGCCTACTGAATCCCAACACAGTGTGCGCACTGATATCCAAAACAGTGTGCGCACTGAAACCCAAAACAGTGTGCCTACTGACTCCCAAAACAGTGTGCCTACTGAATCCCAACACAGTGTGCGCACTGAATTCCAAAACAGTGTGCACACTGAATCCCAAAACAGTGTGCCTACTGAATCCCAAAACAGTGTGCCTACTGAATCCCAACACAGTGTGCGCACTGAATCCCAAAACAGTGTGCGCACTGAATCCCAAAACAGTGTGCCTACTGAATCCCAAAACAGTGTGCCGACTAAATCCCAAAACAGTGTGCGCACCGAATCCCAAAACAGTGTGCGCACTGAATCCCAAAACTGTGTGTGCACTGAATCCCAAAACAGTGTGCGCACTGAATCCCAAAACAGTGTGCGCACTGAATCCCAAAACAGTGTGCACACTGAATCCCAAAACAGTGTGCCTACTGAATCCCAAAACAGTGTGCCGACTAAATCCCAAAACAGTGTGCGCTCTGAATCCAAAAACAGTGTGCGCACTGAATCCCAAAACAGTGTGCGCACTGAATCCCAAAACAGTGTGCGCACCGAATCCCAAAACAGTGTGCGCACTGAATCTCTAAACAGTGTGCGCACTGAATCCCAAAACAGTGTCCGCATTGAATCCCAAAACATTGTGTGCACTGAATCCCAAAACAATGTGCGCACTGAATCCCAAGACAGTGTGCGCTCTGAATCCCAGAGCAGTGTGCGCACTGAATCCCAAAACAGTGTGCCTACTGGATCCCAAAACAGTATGCGCACTGAATCCCAAAACAGTGTGCGCATTGAATCCCTAAACAGTGTGCGCACTGAATCCCTAAACAGTGTGCACACTGAATCCCAAAACAGTGTGCGCACTGAATCCCTAAACAGTGTGCGCAATGAATCCCAAAACAGTGTGCGCACTGTATCCTAAACAGTGTGCGCACTGAATCTGAAAACAGTGTGCGCACTGAATCGCAAAACAGTGTACGCACTGAATCCCCAAAAAGTGTGCCTACTGATTCCCAAAACAGTGTGCGCACTGACTCCCAAAACAGTGTGCCAACTGAATCCCAAAACAGTGTGCGCACCGAATCCCAAAACAGAGTGCGCGCTGAATCCCAAAACAGTGTGCGCACTGAATCCCAAAACTGTGTGCACAATGAATCCCAAAACAGAGTGCCTACTGAATCCCAAAACAGTGTGTGCACAGAATCCCAAAACAGTGTGCGCTCTGAATCCCAAAACAGTGTGCGCACTAAATCCCAAAACAGTGTGCCTACGGAATTCCAAAACAGTGTGCGCACTGAATCCCAAAAATGTGCGCGCACTGAATCCCAAAACAGTGTGCGCACTGAATCCAAAAACAGTGTGTGCACTGTATGCCAAAACAGTGTGCGCACAGAATCCCAAAACAGTGTGCGCAATGAATCCCAAAACAGTGTGCGCACTGAATCCCAAAACAGTGTGCGCACTGAATCCCAAAACAGTGTGCGCACTGAATCCCCAAATAGTGTGCGCACTGAATCCCAAAACAGTGTGCCTACTGAATCCCAAAACAGTGTGCCTACTGAATCCCAAAACAGTGTGCGCACTGAATCCCAAAACTGTGTGTGCACTGAATCCCAAAACAGTGTGCACCCTGAATCCCAAAACAGTGTGCGCACTGAATCCCAACACAGTGTGCGCACTGAATCCCAAAGCAGCGTGCCTACTGAATCCCAAAACAGTGTGCGCACTGAATCCCAACACAGTGTGCACACTGATTCACAAAACAGTGTGCCTGCTGAATCCCAAAACAGTGTGCGCACTGAATCCCAACACAGTGTGCGCACTGAATCCCAAAACAGTGTGCCTACTGAATCCCAAGACAGTGTGCCAACTAAATACCAAAACAGTGCGTGCACTGAATCCCAAAACAGTGTGCGCACTGAATTCCAAAACAGTGTGCGCACTGAATCCCAAAACAGTGTGTGCACTGAATCCCAAAACAGTGTGCGCACTGAATCACAAAACAGTGTGCGCACTGAATCCCAAAACAGTGTGCACATTGAATCCCAAAACAGTGTGTGCACTGAATCCCAAAACAGTGTGCCCAGTGAATCCCAAAACAGTGTGCCCACTGAATCCCAAAACAGTGTGCGCACTGAATCCCAAAACAGTGTGCGCACTGAATCCCAAAAGAGTGTGAGCACCGAATCCCAAAACAGTGTGCGCACTGAATCTCAAAACAGTGTGCACACTGAATCCCAAAACAGTGTGCGCACTGAATCACAAAACAGTGTGCGCACTGAATCCCAAAACAGTGTGCGCACTGAATCCCAAAACAGTGTGCGCACTGAATCCCCAAATAGTGTGCGCAATGAATCCCAAAACAGTGTGCCTACTGAATCCCAAAACAGTGTGCCTACTGAATCCCAAAACAGTGTGCGCACTGAATCCCAAAACTGTGTGTGCACTGAATACCAAAACAGTGTGCACCCTGAATCCCAAAACAGTGTGCGCACTGAATCCCAACACAGTGTGCGCACTGAATCCCAAAGCAGCGTGCCTACTGAATCCCAAAACAGTGTGCGCACTGAATCCCAACACAGTGTGCGCACTGAATCCCAAAACAGTGTGCCTACTGAAT
Organism: Isurus oxyrinchus; assembly: GCA_026770705.1. Lineage (NCBI taxonomy): Eukaryota > Metazoa > Chordata > Chondrichthyes > Lamniformes > Lamnidae > Isurus > Isurus oxyrinchus. The sequence continues at coordinate 92,838,347 of JANJGN010000009.1, forward strand.
CCCAAAACAGTGTGCGGACTAAATCCCAAAACAGTGCGTGCACTGAATCCCAAAACAGTGTGCGCACTGAATTCCAAAACAGTGTGCGCACTGAATCCCAAAACAGTGTCCCTAATGAATCCCAAAACAGTGTGCCTACTAAATCTCAAAACAGTGCGTGCACTGAATCCCAAAACAGTGTGCGCACTGAATTCCAAAACAGAGTGCGCACTGAATCCCAAAACAGTGTGCCTAGTGAATCCCAAAACAGTGTGCCCACTGAATCCCAAAACAGTGTGCGCACTGAATCCCAAAACAGTGTGCGCACTGAATCCCAAAACAGTGTGAGCACCGAATCCCAAAACAGTGTGCGCACTGAATCTCAAAACAGTGTGCGCACTGAATCCCAAAACAGTGTGCGCACTGAATCACAAAACAGTGTGCGCACTGAATCCCAAAACAGTGTGCGCACTGAATCCCAAAACAGTGTGCGCACTGACTCCCAAAACAGTGTGCGCACTGAATCCCAAAACAGTGCGCCTACTGAATCCCAAAACAGTGTGCGCACTGACTCCCAAAACAGTGTGCGCACTGAATCCAAAAACAGTGTGCGCACTGAATCCCAAAACAGTGTGCGCACTGAATCCCAAAACAGTGTGCACGCTGAATCCCAAAACAGTGTGCTTACTGAATCCCAAGACAGTGTGCCTACTGAATCCCAAAACAGTGTGCGCACTGAATCCCAAAACTGTGTGCGCACTGAATCCCAAAACAGTGTGCGCACTGAATCCCAAAACAGTGCGCGCACTGAATCCCAACACAGTGTGCGCACTGAATCCCAAAACAGTGTGCGCACTGAATCCAAAAACAGTGTGCCGACTAAATCCCAAAACAGTGTGCCGACTAAATCCCAAAACAGTGTGCGCACTGAATCCCAAAACAGTGTGCGCACTGAATCCCAACACAGTGTGTGCACCGAATCCCTAAACAGTGTGCGCACTGAATCCCAAAACAGTGTGCGCAGTGAATCCCAAAACGGTGTGCGCACTGAATCCCAAAACAGTGTGTGCACTGAATCCCAAAACAGTGTGCGCAGTGAATCCCAAAACAGTGTGCGCACTGAATCCCACAACAGTGTGCGCACTGAATCCCAAAACAGTGTGCTCACTGAATCCCAAAACAGTGTGCGCACTGAATCCGAAAACAGTGTGCGCACTGAATCCCAAAACAGTGTGTGCACCGAATCCCAAAACAGTGTGCGCACTGAAACCCAAAACAGTGTGCGCACTGAATCCCAAGACAGTGTGCCAACTAAATACCAAAACAGTGCGTGCACTGAATCCCAAAACAGTGTGCGCACTGAATTCCAAAACAGTGTGCGCACTGAATCCCAAAACAGTGTGTGCACTGAATCCCAAAACAGTGTGCGCACTGAATCACAAAACAGTGTGCGCACTGAATCCCAAAACAGTGTGCACATTGAATCCCAAAACAGTGTGTGCACTGAATCCCAAAACAGTGTGCCTAGTGAATCCCAAAACAGTGTGCCCACTGAATCCCAAAACAGTGTGCGCACTGAATCCCAAAACAGTGTGCGCACTGAATCCCAAAACAGTGTGAGCACCGAATCCCAAAACAGTGTGCGCACTGAATCTCAAAACAGTGTGCACACTGAATCCCAAAACAGTGTGCGCACTGAATCACAAAACAGTGTGCGCACTGAATCCCAAAACAGTGTGCGCACTGAATCCCAAAACAGTGTGCGCACTGAATCCCCAAATAGTGTGCGCAATGAATCCCAAAACAGTGTGCCTACTGAATCCCAAAACAGTGTGCCTACTGAATCCCAAAACAGTGTGCGCACTGAATCCCAAAACTGTGTGTGCACTGAATACCAAAACAGTGTGCACCCTGAATCCCAAAACAGTGTGCGCACTGAATCCCAACACAGTGTGCGCACTGAATCCCAAAGCAGCGTGCCTACTGAATCCCAAAACAGTGTGCGCACTGAATCCCAACACAGTGTGCGCACTGAATCCCAAAACAGTGTGCCTACTGAATCCCAAAACAGTGTGCGGACTAAATCCCAAAACAGTGCGTGCACTGAATCCCAAAACAGTGTGCGCACTGAATTCCAAAACAGTGTGCGCACTGAATCCCAAAACAGTGTCCCTAATGAATCCCAAAACAGTGTGCCTACTAAATCTCAAAACAGTGCGTGCACTGAATCCCAAAACAGTGTGCGCACTGAATTCCAAAACAGAGTGCGCACTGAATCCCAAAACAGTGTGCCTAGTGAATCCCAAAACAGTGTGCCCACTGAATCCCAAAACAGTGTGCGCACTGAATCCCAAAACAGTGTGCGCACTGAATCCCAAAACAGTGTGAGCACCGAATCCCAAAACAGTGTGCGCACTGAATCTCAAAACAGTGTGCGCACTGAATCCCAAAACAGTGTGCGCACTGAATCACAAAACAGTGTGCGCACTGAATCCCAAAACAGTGTGCGCACTGAATCCCAAAACAGTGTGCGCACTGACTCCCAAAACAGTGTGCGCACTGAATCCCAAAACAGTGCGCCTACTGAATCCCAAAACAGTGTGCGCACTGACTCCCAAAACAGTGTGCGCACTGAATCCAAAAACAGTGTGCGCACTGAATCCCAAAACAGTGTGCGCACTGAATCCCAAAACAGTGTGCACGCTGAATCCCAAAACAGTGTGCTTACTGAATCCCAAGACAGTGTGCCTACTGAATCCCAAAACAGTGTGCGCACTGAATCCCAAAACTGTGTGCGCACTGAATCCCAAAACAGTGTGCGCACTGAATCCCAAAACAGTGCGCGCACTGAATCCCAACACAGTGTGCGCACTGAATCCCAAAACAGTGTGCGCACTGAATCCAAAAACAGTGCGCCTACTGAATCCCAAAACAGTGTGCGCACTGACTCCCAAAACAGTGTGCGCACTGAATCCAAAAACAGTGTGCGCACTGAATCCCAAAACAGTGTGCGCACTGAATCCCAAAACAGTGTGCACGCTGAATCCCAAAACAGTGTGCTTACTGAATCCCAAGACAGTGTGCCTACTGAATCCCAAAACAGTGTGCGCACTGAATCCCAAAACTGTGTGCGCACTGAATCCCAAAACAGTGTGCGCACTGAATCCCAACACAGTGTGTGCACCGAATCCCTAAACAGTGTGCGCACCGAATCCCAAAACAGTGTGCGCAGTGAATCCCAAAACGGTGTGCGCACTGAATCCCAAAACAGTGTGTGCACTGAATCCCAAAACAGTGTGCGCAGTGAATCCCAAAACAGTGTGCGCACTGAATCCCACAACAGTGTGCGCACTGAATCCCAAAACAGTGTGCTCACTGAATCCCAAAACAGTGTGCGCACTGAATCCGAAAACAGTGTGCGCACTGAATCCCAAAACAGTGTGTGCACCGAATCCCAAAACAGTGTGCGCACTGAAACCCAAAACAGTGTGCGCACTGAATCCCAAGACAGTGTGCCAACTAAATACCAAAACAGTGCGTGCACTGAATCCCAAAACAGTGTGCGCACTGAATTCCAAAACAGTGTGCGCACTGAATCCCAAAACAGTGTGTGCACTGAATCCCAAAACAGTGTGCGCACTGAATCACAAAACAGTGTGCGCACTGAATCCCAAAACAGTGTGCACATTGAATCCCAAAACAGTGTGTGCACTGAATCCCAAAACAGTGTGCCTAGTGAATCCCAAAACAGTGTGCCCACTGAATCCCAAAACAGTGTGCGCACTGAATCCCAAAACAGTGTGCGCACTGAATCCCAAAACAGTGTGAGCACCGAATCCCAAAACAGTGTGCGCACTGAATCTCAAAACAGTGTGCACACTGAATCCCAAAACAGTGTGCGCACTGAATCACAAAACAGTGTGCGCACTGAATCCCAAAACAGTGTGCGCACTGAATCCCAAAACAGTGTGCGCACTGAATCCCCAAATAGTGTGCGCAATGAATCCCAAAACAGTGTGCCTACTGAATCCCAAAACAGTGTGCCTACTGAATCCCAAAACAGTGTGCGCACTGAATCCCAAAACTGTGTGTGCACTGAATACCAAAACAGTGTGCACCCTGAATCCCAAAACAGTGTGCGCACTGAATCCCAAAACAGTGTGCGCACTGAATCCCAAAGCAGCGTGCCTACAGAATCCCAAAACAGTGTGCGCACTGAATCCCAACACAGTGTGCGCACTGAATCCCAAAACAGTGTGCCTACTGAATCCCAAAACAGTGTGCGGACTAAATCCCAAAACAGTGCGTGCACTGAATCCCAAAACAGTGTGCGCACTGAATTCCAAAACAGTGTGCGCACTGAATCCCAAAACAGTGTCCCTAATGAATCCCAAAACAGTGTGCCTACTAAATCTCAAAACAGTGCGTGCACTGAATCCCAAAACAGTGTGCGCACTGAATTCCAAAACAGAGTGCGCACTGAATCCCAAAACAGTGTGCCTAGTGAATCCCAAAACAGTGTGCCCACTGAATCCCAAAACAGTGTGCGCACTGAATCCCAAAACAGTGTGCGCACTGAATCCCAAAACAGTGTGAGCACCGAATCCCAAAACAGTGTGCGCACTGAATCTCAAAACAGTGTGCGCACTGAATCCCAAAACAGTGTGCGCACTGAATCACAAAACAGTGTGCGCACTGAATCCCAAAACAGTGTGCGCACTGAATCCCAAAACAGTGTGCGCACTGACTCCCAAAACAGTGTGCGCACTGAATCCCAAAGCAGTGCGCCTACTGAATCCCAAAACAGTGTGCGCTCTGACTCCCAAAACAGTGTGCGCACTGAATCCAAAAACAGTGTGCGCACTGAATCCCAAAACAGTGTGCGCACTGAATCCCAAAACAGTGTGCACGCTGAATCCCAAAACAGTGTGCTTACTGAATCCCAAGACAGTGTGCCTACTGAATCCCAAAACAGTGTGCGCACTGAATCCCAAAACTGTGTGCGCACTGAATCCCAAAACAGTGTGCGCACTGAATCCCAAAACAGTGCGCGCACTGAATCCCAACACAGTGTGCGCACTGAATCCCAAAACAGTGTGCGCACTGAATCCAAAAACAGTGTGCCGACTAAATCCCAAAACAGTGTGCCGACTAAATCCCAAAACAGTGTGCGCACTGAATCCCAAAACAGTGTGCGCACTGAATCCCAACACAGTGTGTGCACCGAATCCCTAAACAGTGTGCGCACCGAATCCCAAAACAGTGTGCGCAGTGAATCCCAAAACGGTGTGCGCACTGAATCCCAAAACAGTGTGTGCACTGAATCCCAAAACAGTGTGCGCAGTGAATCCCAAAACAGTGTGCGCACTGAATCCCACAACAGTGTGCGCACTGAATCCCAAAACAGTGTGCTCACTGAATCCCAAAACAGTGTGCGCACTGAATCCGAAAACAGTGTGCGCACTGAATCCCAAAACAGTGTGTGCACCGAATCCCAAAACAGTGTGCGCACTGAAACCCAAAACAGTGTGCGCACTGAATCCCAAAACAGTGTGCCTACTGAATCCCAAAACAGTGTGCCTACTGAATCCCAAAACAGTATGCGCACTGAATCCCAAAACAGTGTGCGCACTGAATCCCTAAACAGTGTGCGCACTGAATCCCTAATCAGAGCGCGCACTGAATCCCAAAACAGTGTGCGCACTGAATCCCTAAACAGTGTGCGCACTGAATCCTAAAACAGTGTGTGCACTGAATCCTAAACAGTGTGCGCACTGAATCCGAAAACAGTGTGCGCACTGAATCGCAAAACAGTGTGCGCACTGAATCCCCAAAAAGTGTGCCTACTGATTCCCAAAACATGTGTGCGCACTGACTCCCAAAACAGTGTGCCAACTGAATCTCAAAACAGTGTGCGCACTGAATCCCAAAACAGTGTGCGCACTGAATCACAAAACAGTGTGCGCACTGAATCCCAAAACAGTGTGCGCACTGAATCCCAAAACAGTGTGCGCACTGACTCCCAAAACAGTGTGCGCACTGAATCCCAAAACAGTGCGCCTACTGAATCCCAAAACAGTGTGCGCACTGACTCCCAAAACAGTGTGCGCACTGAATCCAAAAACAGTGTGCGCACTGAATCCCAAAACAGTGTGCGCACTGAATCCCAAAACAGTGTGCACGCTGAATCCCAAAACAGTGTGCTTACTGAATCCCAAGACAGTGTGCCTACTGAATCCCAAAACAGTGTGCGCACTGAATCCCAAAACTGTGTGCGCACTGAATCCCAAAACAGTGTGCGCACTGAATCCCAAAACAGTGCGCGCACTGAATCCCAACACAGTGTGCGCACTGAATCCCAAAACAGTGTGCGCACTGAATCCAAAAACAGTGTGCCGACTAAATCCCAAAACAGTGTGCCGACTAAATCCCAAAACAGTGTGCGCACTGAATCCCAAAACAGTGTGCGCACTGAATCCCAACACAGTGTGTGCACCGAATCCCTAAACAGTGTGCGCACTGAATCCCAAAACAGTGTGCGCAGTGAATCCCAAAACGGTGTGCGCACTGAATCCCAAAACAGTGTGTGCACTGAATCCCAAAACAGTGTGCGCAGTGAATCCCAAAACAGTGTGCGCACTGAATCCCACAACAGTGTGCGCACTGAATCCCAAAACAGTGTGCTCACTGAATCCCAAAACAGTGTGCGCACTGAATCCGAAAACAGTGTGCGCACTGAATCCCAAAACAGTGTGTGCACCGAATCCCAAAACAGTGTGCGCACTGAAACCCAAAACAGTGTGCGCACTGAATCCCAAGACAGTGTGCCAACTAAATACCAAAACAGTGCGTGCACTGAATCCCAAAACAGTGTGCGCACTGAATTCCAAAACAGTGTGCGCACTGAATCCCAAAACAGTGTGTGCACTGAATCCCAAAACAGTGTGCGCACTGAATCACAAAACAGTGTGCGCACTGAATCCCAAAACAGTGTGCACATTGAATCCCAAAACAGTGTGTGCACTGAATCCCAAAACAGTGTGCCTAGTGAATCCCAAAACAGTGTGCCCACTGAATCCCAAAACAGTGTGCGCACTGAATCCCAAAACAGTGTGCGCACTGAATCCCAAAACAGTGTGAGCACCGAATCCCAAAACAGTGTGCGCACTGAATCTCAAAACAGTGTGCACACTGAATCCCAAAACAGTGTGCGCACTGAATCACAAAACAGTGTGCGCACTGAATCCCAAAACAGTGTGCGCACTGAATCCCAAAACAGTGTGCGCACTGAATCCCCAAATAGTGTGCGCAATGAATCCCAAAACAGTGTGCCTACTGAATCCCAAAACAGTGTGCCTACTGAATCCCAAAACAGTGTGCGCACTGAATCCCAAAACTGTGTGTGCACTGAATACCAAAACAGTGTGCACCCTGAATCCCAAAACAGTGTGCGCACTGAATCCCAACACAGTGTGCGCACTGAATCCCAAAGCAGCGTGCCTACTGAATCCCAAAACAGTGTGCGCACTGAATCCCAACACAGTGTGCGCACTGAATCCCAAAACAGTGTGCCTACTGAATCCCAAAACAGTGTGCGGACTAAATCCCAAAACAGTGCGTGCACTGAATCCCAAAACAGTGTGCGCACTGAATTCCAAAACAGTGTGCGCACTGAATCCCAAAACAGTGTCCCTAATGAATCCCAAAACAGTGTGCCTACTAAATCTCAAAACAGTGCGTGCACTGAATCCCAAAACAGTGTGCGCACTGAATTCCAAAACAGAGTGCGCACTGAATCCCAAAACAGTGTGCCTAGTGAATCCCAAAACAGTGTGCCCACTGAATCCCAAAACAGTGTGCGCACTGAATCCCAAAACAGTGTGCGCACTGAATCCCAAAACAGTGTGAGCACCGAATCCCAAAACAGTGTGCGCACTGAATCTCAAAACAGTGTGCGCACTGAATCCCAAAACAGTGTGCGCACTGAATCACAAAACAGTGTGCGCACTGAATCCCAAAACAGTGTGCGCACTGAATCCCAAAACAGTGTGCGCACTGACTCCCAAAACAGTGTGCGCACTGAATCCCAAAACAGTGCGCCTACTGAATCCCAAAACAGTGTGCGCACTGACTCCCAAAACAGTGTGCGCACTGAATCCAAAAACAGTGTGCGCACTGAATCCCAAAACAGTGTGCGCACTGAATCCCAAAACAGTGTGCACGCTGAATCCCAAAACAGTGTGCTTACTGAATCCCAAGACAGTGTGCCTACTGAATCCCAAAACAGTGTGCGCACTGAATCCCAAAACTGTGTGCGCACTGAATCCCAAAACAGTGTGCGCACTGAATCCCAAAACAGTGCGCGCACTGAATCCCAACACAGTGTGCGCACTGAATCCCAAAACAGTGTGCGCACTGAATCCAAAAACAGTGCGCCTACTGAATCCCAAAACAGTGTGCGCACTGACTCCCAAAACAGTGTGCGCACTGAATCCAAAAACAGTGTGCGCACTGAATCCCAAAACAGTGTGCGCACTGAATCCCAAAACAGTGTGCACGCTGAATCCCAAAACAGTGTGCTTACTGAATCCCAAGACAGTGTGCCTACTGAATCCCAAAACAGTGTGCGCACTGAATCCCAAAACTGTGTGCGCACTGAATCCCAAAACAGTGTGCGCACTGAATCCCAACACAGTGTGTGCACCGAATCCCTAAACAGTGTGCGCACCGAATCCCAAAACAGTGTGCGCAGTGAATCCCAAAACGGTGTGCGCACTGAATCCCAAAACAGTGTGTGCACTGAATCCCAAAACAGTGTGCGCAGTGAATCCCAAAACAGTGTGCGCACTGAATCCCACAACAGTGTGCGCACTGAATCCCAAAACAGTGTGCTCACTGAATCCCAAAACAGTGTGCGCACTGAATCCGAAAACAGTGTGCGCACTGAATCCCAAAACAGTGTGTGCACCGAATCCCAAAACAGTGTGCGCACTGAAACCCAAAACAGTGTGCGCACTGAATCCCAAGACAGTGTGCCAACTAAATACCAAAACAGTGCGTGCACTGAATCCCAAAACAGTGTGCGCACTGAATTCCAAAACAGTGTGCGCACTGAATCCCAAAACAGTGTGTGCACTGAATCCCAAAACAGTGTGCGCACTGAATCACAAAACAGTGTGCGCACTGAATCCCAAAACAGTGTGCACATTGAATCCCAAAACAGTGTGTGCACTGAATCCCAAAACAGTGTGCCTAGTGAATCCCAAAACAGTGTGCCCACTGAATCCCAAAACAGTGTGCGCACTGAATCCCAAAACAGTGTGCGCACTGAATCCCAAAACAGTGTGAGCACCGAATCCCAAAACAGTGTGCGCACTGAATCTCAAAACAGTGTGCACACTGAATCCCAAAACAGTGTGCGCACTGAATCACAAAACAGTGTGCGCACTGAATCCCAAAACAGTGTGCGCACTGAATCCCAAAACAGTGTGCGCACTGAATCCCCAAATAGTGTGCGCAATGAATCCCAAAACAGTGTGCCTACTGAATCCCAAAACAGTGTGCCTACTGAATCCCAAAACAGTGTGCGCACTGAATCCCAAAACTGTGTGTGCACTGAATACCAAAACAGTGTGCACCCTGAATCCCAAAACAGTGTGCGCACTGAATCCCAAAACAGTGTGCGCACTGAATCCCAAAGCAGCGTGCCTACAGAATCCCAAAACAGTGTGCGCACTGAATCCCAACACAGTGTGCGCACTGAATCCCAAAACAGTGTGCCTACTGAATCCCAAAACAGTGTGCGGACTAAATCCCAAAACAGTGCGTGCACTGAATCCCAAAACAGTGTGCGCACTGAATTCCAAAACAGTGTGCGCACTGAATCCCAAAACAGTGTCCCTAATGAATCCCAAAACAGTGTGCCTACTAAATCTCAAAACAGTGCGTGCACTGAATCCCAAAACAGTGTGCGCACTGAATTCCAAAACAGAGTGCGCACTGAATCCCAAAACAGTGTGCCTAGTGAATCCCAAAACAGTGTGCCCACTGAATCCCAAAACAGTGTGCGCACTGAATCCCAAAACAGTGTGCGCACTGAATCCCAAAACAGTGTGAGCACCGAATCCCAAAACAGTGTGCGCACTGAATCTCAAAACAGTGTGCGCACTGAATCCCAAAACAGTGTGCGCACTGAATCACAAAACAGTGTGCGCACTGAATCCCAAAACAGTGTGCGCACTGAATCCCAAAACAGTGTGCGCACTGACTCCCAAAACAGTGTGCGCACTGAATCCCAAAGCAGTGCGCCTACTGAATCCCAAAACAGTGTGCGCTCTGACTCCCAAAACAGTGTGCGCACTGAATCCAAAAACAGTGTGCGCACTGAATCCCAAAACAGTGTGCGCACTGAATCCCAAAACAGTGTGCACGCTGAATCCCAAAACAGTGTGCTTACTGAATCCCAAGACAGTGTGCCTACTGAATCCCAAAACAGTGTGCGCACTGAATCCCAAAACTGTGTGCGCACTGAATCCCAAAACAGTGTGCGCACTGAATCCCAAAACAGTGCGCGCACTGAATCCCAACACAGTGTGCGCACTGAATCCCAAAACAGTGTGCGCACTGAATCCAAAAACAGTGTGCCGACTAAATCCCAAAACAGTGTGCCGACTAAATCCCAAAACAGTGTGCGCACTGAATCCCAAAACAGTGTGCGCACTGAATCCCAACACAGTGTGTGCACCGAATCCCTAAACAGTGTGCGCACCGAATCCCAAAACAGTGTGCGCAGTGAATCCCAAAACGGTGTGCGCACTGAATCCCAAAACAGTGTGTGCACTGAATCCCAAAACAGTGTGCGCAGTGAATCCCAAAACAGTGTGCGCACTGAATCCCACAACAGTGTGCGCACTGAATCCCAAAACAGTGTGCTCACTGAATCCCAAAACAGTGTGCGCACTGAATCCGAAAACAGTGTGCGCACTGAATCCCAAAACAGTGTGTGCACCGAATCCCAAAACAGTGTGCGCACTGAAACCCAAAACAGTGTGCGCACTGAATCCCAAAACAGTGTGCCTACTGAATCCCAAAACAGTGTGCCTACTGAATCCCAAAACAGTATGCGCACTGAATCCCAAAACAGTGTGCGCACTGAATCCCTAAACAGTGTGCGCACTGAATCCCTAATCAGAGCGCGCACTGAATCCCAAAACAGTGTGCGCACTGAATCCCTAAACAGTGTGCGCACTGAATCCTAAAACAGTGTGTGCACTGAATCCTAAACAGTGTGCGCACTGAATCCGAAAACAGTGTGCGCACTGAATCGCAAAACAGTGTGCGCACTGAATCCCCAAAAAGTGTGCCTACTGATTCCCAAAACATGTGTGCGCACTGACTCCCAAAACAGTGTGCCAACTGAATCCCAAAACAGTGTGCGCACCGAATCCCAAAACAGAGTGCGCGCTGAATCCCAAAACAGTGTGCGCACTGAATCCCAAGACAGTGTGCACAATGAATCCCAAAACAGAGTGCCTACTGAATCCCAAAACAGTGTGCGCACTGAATCCCAAAACAGTGTGTGCACAGAATCCCAAAACAGTGTGCGCTCTGAATCCCAAAACAGTGTGCGCACTAAGTCCCAAAACAGTGTGCCTACTGAATTCCAAAACAGTGTGCGCACTGAATCCCAAAAATGTGCGCGCACTGAATCCCAAAACAGTGTGCGCACTGAATCCCAAAACAGTGTGTGCACTGTATCCCAAAACAGTGTGCGCACAGAATCCCAAAACAGTGTGCGCAATGAATCCCAAAACAGTGTGCGCACTGAATCCCAAAACAGTGTGCGCACTGAATCCCAAAACAGTGTGCGCACTGAATCCCAAAACAGTGTGCCTACTGAATCCCAAAACAGTGTGCCTACTGAAACCCAAAACAGTGTGCGCACTGAATCCCAAAACTGTGTGTGCACTGAATCCCAAAACAGTGTGCACCCTGAATCCCAAAACAGTGTGCGCACTGAATCCCAACACAGTGTGCGCACTGAATCCCAAAGCAGCGTGCCAACTGAATCCCAAAACAGTGTGCGCACTGAATCCCAACACAGTGTGCACACTGATTCCCAAAACAGTGTGCCTGCTGAATCCCAAAACAGTGTGCGCACTGAATCCCAACACAGTGTGCGCACTGAATCCCAAAACAGTGTGCACACTGAATCCCAAAACAGTGTGCCGACTAAATCCCAAAACAGTGCGTGCACTGAATCCCAAAACAGTGTGCGCACTGAATTCCAAAACAGTGTGCGCACTGAATCCGAAAACAGTGTCCCTACAGAATCCCAACACAGTGTGCGCACTGAATCCCATAACAGTGTGTGCACTGAATCCCAAAACATTGTGCGCACTGAATCCCAAAACAGTGTGCGCACTGTATCCCAAAGCAGTGTGCGCACTGAATCCCAAAACAGTGTGCGCACTGAATCGCAAAACAGTGTGCGCACTGAATCCCAAAACAGTGTGCGCACTGAATCCCAAAACAGTTTGCGCACTGTGTTCCAAAACAGTGTGCGCACTGAATCCCAAAACAGTGTGCCTGCTGAATCCCAAAACAGTGTGCCTACTGAACACCAAAACAGTTTGCGCACTAAATCCCAAAACTGTGTGCCTACGGAATCCCAACACAGTGTGCGCACTGAATCCCAAAACAGTGTGTGCACTGAATCCCAAAACATTGTGCGCACTGAATCCCAAAACAGTGTGCGCACTGTATCCCAAAACAGTGTGCGCATTGAATCGCAAAACAGTGTGCGCACTGAATCCCAAAACAGTGTGCGCACTGAATCCCAAAACAGTGTGCGCACTGAATCCCAAAACAGTGTGCGCACTGAATCCCAAAACAGTGTGCCTACTGAATCCCAAAACAGTGTGCCTACTGAATCCCAAAACAGTGTGCGCACTGATTCCCAAAACAGTGTGCCTACTGATTCCCAAAACAGTGTGCGCACTGAATCCCAAAACAGTGTGCCTACTGATTCCCAAAACAGTGTGCCTACTACTTCCCAAAACAGTGTGCGCACTGAATCCCAAAACAGTGTGCCTACTGATTCCCAAAACAGTGTGCGCACTGAATCCCAAAACAGTGTGCCTACTGAATCCCAACACAGTGTGCGCAATGATATCCAAAACAGTGTGCGCACTGAATCCCAAAACAGTGTGCCTACTGACTCCCAAAACAGTGTGCCTACTGAATCCCAACACAGTGTGCGCACTGAATTCCAAAACAGTGTGCACACTGAATCCCAAAACAGTGTGCCTACTGAATCCCAAAACAGTGTGCCTACTGAATCCCAAAACAGTATGCGCACTGAATCCCAAAACAGTGTGCGCACTGAATCCCAAAACAGTGTGCCTACTGAATCCCAAAACAGTGTGCCTACTGAATCCCAAAACAGTATGCGCACTGAATCCCAAAACAGTGTGCGCACTGAATCCCTAAACAGTGTGCGCACTGAATCCCTAATCAGAGCGCGCACTGAATCCCAAAACAGTGTGCGCACTGAATCCCTAAACAGTGTGCGCACTGAATCCTAAAACAGTGTGTGCACTGAATCCTAAACAGTGTGCGCACTGAATCCGAAAACAGTGTGCGCACTGAATCGCAAAACAGTGTGCGCACTGAATCCCCAAAAAGTGTGCCTACTGATTCCCAAAACAGTGTGCGCACTGACTCCCAAAACAGTGTGCCAACTGAATCCCAAAACAGTGTGCGCACCGAATCCCAAAACAGAGTGCGCGCTGAATCCCAAAACAGTGTGCGCACTGAATCCCAAGACAGTGTGCACAATGAATCCCAAAACAGAGTGCCTACTGAATCCCAAAACAGTGTGCGCACTGAATCCCAAAACAGTGTGTGCACAGAATCCCAAAACAGTGTGCGCTCTGAATCCCAAAACAGTGTGCGCACTAAGTCCCAAAACAGTGTGCCTACTGAATTCCAAAACAGTGTGCGCACTGAATCCCAAAAATGTGCGCGCACTGAATCCCAAAACAGTGTGCGCACTGAATCCCAAAACAGTGTGTGCACTGTATCCCAAAACAGTGTGCGCACAGAATCCCAAAACAGTGTGCGCAATGAATCCCAAAACAGTGTGCGCACTGAATCCCAAAACAGTGTGCGCACTGAATCCCAAAACAGTGTGCGCACTGAATCCCAAAACAGTGTGCCTACTGAATCCCAAAACAGTGTGCCTACTGAAACCCAAAACAGTGTGCGCACTGAATCCCAAAACTGTGTGTGCACTGAATCCCAAAACAGTGTGCACCCTGAATCCCAAAACAGTGTGCGCACTGAATCCCAACACAGTGTGCGCACTGAATCCCAAAGCAGCGTGCCAACTGAATCCCAAAACAGTGTGCGCACTGAATCCCAACACAGTGTGCACACTGATTCCCAAAACAGTGTGCCTGCTGAATCCCAAAACAGTGTGCGCACTGAATCCCAACACAGTGTGCGCACTGAATCCCAAAACAGTGTGCACACTGAATCCCAAAACAGTGTGCCGACTAAATCCCAAAACAGTGCGTGCACTGAATCCCAAAACAGTGTGCGCACTGAATTCCAAAACAGTGTGCGCACTGAATCCGAAAACAGTGTCCCTACAGAATCCCAACACAGTGTGCGCACTGAATCCCATAACAGTGTGTGCACTGAATCCCAAAACATTGTGCGCACTGAATCCCAAAACAGTGTGCGCACTGTATCCCAAAGCAGTGTGCGCACTGAATCCCAAAACAGTGTGCGCACTGAATCGCAAAACAGTGTGCGCACTGAATCCCAAAACAGTGTGCGCACTGAATCCCAAAACAGTTTGCGCACTGTGTTCCAAAACAGTGTGCGCACTGAATCCCAAAACAGTGTGCCTGCTGAATCCCAAAACAGTGTGCCTACTGAACACCAAAACAGTTTGCGCACTAAATCCCAAAACTGTGTGCCTACGGAATCCCAACACAGTGTGCGCACTGAATCTCAAAACAGTGTGTGCACTGAATCCCAAAACATTGTGCGCACTGAATCCCAAAACAGTGTGCGCACTGTATCCCAAAACAATGTGCGCATTGAATCGCAAAACAGTGTGCGCACTGAATCCCAAAACAGTGTGCGCACTGAATCCCAAAACAGTGTGCGCACTGAATCCCAAAACAGTGTGCGCACTGAATCCCAAAACAGTGTGCCTACTGAATCCCAAAACAGTGTGCCTACTGAATCCCAAAACAGTGTGCGCACTGATTCCCAAAACAGTGTGCCTACTGATTCCCAAAACAGTGTGCGCACTGAATCCCAAAACAGTGTGCCTACTGATTCCCAAAACAGTGTGCCTACTACTTCCCAAAACAGTGTGCGCACTGAATCCCAAAACAGTGTGCCTACTGATTCCCAAAACAGTGTGCGCACTGAATCCCAAAACAGTGTGCCTACTGAATCCCAACACAGTGTGCGCAATGATATCCAAAACAGTGTGCGCACTGAATCCCAAAACAGTGTGCCTACTGACTCCCAAAACAGTGTGCCTACTGAATCCCAACACAGTGTGCGCACTGAATTCCAAAACAGTGTGCACACTGAATCCCAAAACAGTGTGCCTACTGAATCCCAAAACAGTGTGCCCACTGAATCCCAAAACAGTGTGCGCACTGAATCCCAAAACAGTGTGCGCACTGAATCCCAAAACAGTGTGAGCACCGAATCCCAAAACAGTGTGCGCACTGAATCTCAAAACAGTGTGCACACTGAATCCCAAAACAGTGTGCGCACTGAATCACAAAACAGTGTGCGCACTGAATCCCAAAACAGTGTGCGCACTGAATCCCAAAACAGTGTGCGCACTGAATCCCCAAATAGTGTGCGCAATGAATCCCAAAACAGTGTGCCTACTGAATCCCAAAACAGTGTGCCTACTGAATCCCAAAACAGTGTGCGCACTGAATCCCAAAACTGTGTGTGCACTGAATACCAAAACAGTGTGCACCCTGAATCCCAAAACAGTGTGCGCACTGAATCCCAACACAGTGTGCGCACTGAATCCCAAAGCAGCGTGCCTACTGAATCCCAAAACAGTGTGCGCACTGAATCCCAACACAGTGTGCGCACTGAATCCCAAAACAGTGTGCCTACTGAATCCCAAAACAGTGTGCGGACTAAATCCCAAAACAGTGCGTGCACTGAATCCCAAAACAGTGTGCGCACTGAATTCCAAAACAGTGTGCGCACTGAATCCCAAAACAGTGTCCCTAATGAATCCCAAAACAGTGTGCCTACTAAATCTCAAAACAGTGCGTGCACTGAATCCCAAAACAGTGTGGGCACTGAATTCCAAAACAGAGTGCGCACTGAATCCCAAAACAGTGTGCCTAGTGAATCCCAAAACAGTGTGCCCACTGAATCCCAAAACAGTGTGCGCACTGAATCCCAAAACAGTGTGCGCACTGAATCCCAAAACAGTGTGAGCACCGAATCCCAAAACAGTGTGCGCACTGAATATCAAAACAGTGTGCGCACTGAATCCCAAAACAGTGTGCGCACTGAATCACAAAACAGTGTGCGCACTGAATCCCAAAACAGTGTGCGCACTGAATCCCAAAACAGTGTGCGCACTGACTCCCAAAACAGTGTGCGCACTGAATCCCAAAACAGTGCGCCTACTGAATCCCAAAACAGTGTGCGCACTGACTCCCAAAACAGTGTGCGCACTGAATCCAAAAACAGTGTGCGCACTGAATCCCAAAACAGTGTGCGCACTGAATCCCAAAACAGTGTGCACGCTGAATCCCAAAACAGTGTGCTTACTGAATCCCAAGACAGTGTGCCTACTGAATCCCAAAACAGTGTGCGCACTGAATCCCAAAACTGTGTGCGCACTGAATCCCAAAACAGTGTGCGCACTGAATCCCAAAACAGTGTGCGCACTGAATCCCAAAACAGTGTGCGCACTGAATCCAAAAACAGTGTGCAGACTAAATCCCAAAACAGTGTGCCGACTAAATCCCAAAACAGTGTGCGCACTGAATCCCAAAACAGTGTGCGCACTGAATCCCAACACAGTGTGTGCACCGAATCCCTAAACAGTGTGCGCACCGAATCCAAAAACAGTGTGCGCAGTGAATCCCAAAACGGTGTGCGCACTGAATCCCAAAACAGTGTGTGCACTGAATCCCAAAACAGTGTGCGCAGTGAATCCCAAAACAGTGTGCGCACTGAATCCCACAACAGTGTGCGCACTGAATCCCAAAACAGTGTGCTCACTGAATCCCAAAACAGTGTGCGCACTGAATCCGAAAACAGTGTGCGCACTGAATCCCAAAACAGTGTGTGCACAATGAATCCCAAAACAGTGTGCGCACTGAAACCCAAAACAGTGTGCGCACTGAATCCCAAAACAGTGTGCCTACTGAATCCCAAAACAGTGTGCCTACTGAATCCCAAAACAGTATGCGCACTGAATCCCAAAACAGTGTGCGCACTGAATCCCTAAACAGTGTGCGCACTGAATCCCTAATCAGAGCGCGCACTGAATCCCAAAACAGTGTGCGCACTGAATCCCTAAACAGTGTGCGCACTGAATCCTAAAACAGTGTGCGCACTGAATCCGAAACAGTGTGCGCACTGAATCCGAAAACAGTGTGCGCACTGAATCGCAAAACAGTGTGCGCACTGAATCCCCAAAAAGTGTGCCTACTGATTCCCAAAACAGTGTGCGCACTGACTCCCAAAACAGTGTGCCAACTGAATCCCAAAACAGTGTGCGCACCGAATCCCAAAACAGAGTGCGCGCTGAATCCCAAAACAGTGTGCGCACTGAATCCCAAGACAGTGTGCACAATGAATCCCAAAACAGAGTGCCTACTGAATCCCAAAACAGTGTGCGCACTGAATCCCAAAACAGTGTGTGCACAGAATCCCAAAACAGTGTGCGCTCTGAATCCCAAAACAGTGTGCGCACTAAGTCCCAAAACAGTGTGCCTACTGAATTCCAAAACAGTGTGCGCACTGAATCCCAAAAATGTGCGCGCACTGAATCCCAAAACAGTGTGCGCACTGAATCCCAAAACAGTGTGTGCACTGAATCCCAAAACAGTGTGCACACAGAATCCCAAAACAGTGTGCGCAATGAATCCCAAAACAGTGTGCGCACTGAATCCCAAAACAGTGTGCGCACTGAATCCCAAAACAGTGTGCGCACTGAATCCCAAAACAGTGTGCCTACTGAATCCCAAAACAGTGTGCCTACTGAAACCCAAAACAGTGTGCGCACTGAATCCCAAAACTGTGTGTGCACTGAATCCCAAAACAGTGTGCACCCTGAATCCCAAAACAGTGTGCGCACTGAATCCCAACACAGTGTGCGCACTGAATCCCAAAGCAGCGTGCCAACTGAATCCCAAAACAGTGTGCGCACTGAATCCCAACACAGTGTGCACACTGATTCCCAAAACAGTGTGCCTGCTGAATCCCAAAACAGTGTGCGCACTGAATCCCAACACAGTGTGCGCACTGAATCCCAAAACAGTGTGCACACTGAATCCCAAAACAGTGTGCCGACTAAATCCCAAAACAGTGCGTGCACTGAATCCCAAAACAGTGTGCGCACTGAATTCCAAAACAGTGTGCGCACTGAATCCGAAAACAGTGTCCCTACAGAATCCCAACACAGTGTGCGCACTGAATCCCATAACAGTGTGTGCACTGAATCCCAAAACATTGTGCGCACTGAATCCCAAAACAGTGTGCGCACTGTATCCCAAAGCAGTGTGCGCACTGAATCCCAAAACAGTGTGCGCACTGAATCGCAAAACAGTGTGCGCACTGAATCCCAAAACAGTGTGCGCACTGAATCCCAAAACAGTTTGCGCACTGTGTTCCAAAACAGTGTGCGCACTGAATCCCAAAACAGTGTGCCTGCTGAATCCCAAAACAGTGTGCCTACTGAACACCAAAACAGTTTGCGCACTAAATCCCAAAACTGTGTGCCTACGGAATCCCAACACAGTGTGCGCACTGAATCCCAAAACAGTGTGTGCACTGAATCCCAAAACATTGTGCGCACTGAATCCCAAAACAGTGTGTGCACTGTATCCCAAAACAGTGTGCGCATTGAATCGCAAAACAATGTGCGCACTGAATCCCAAAACAGTGTGCGCACTGAATCCCAAAACAGTGTGCGCACTGAATCCCAAAACAGTGTGCGCACTGAATCCCAAAACAGTGTGCCTACTGAATCCCAAAACAGTGTGCCTACTGAATCCCAAAACAGTGTGCGCACTGATTCCCAAAACAGTGTGCCTACTGATTCCCAAAACAGTGTGCGCACTGAATCCCAAAACAGTGTGCCTACTGATTCCCAAAACAGTGTGCCTACTACTTCCCAAAACAGTGTGCGCACTGAATCCCAAAACAGTGTGCCTACTGATTCCCAAAACAGTGTGCGCACTGAATCCCAAAACAGTGTGCCTACTGAATCCCAACACAGTGTGCGCACTGAATTCCAAAACAGTGTGCACACTGAATCCCAAAACAGTGTGCCTACTGAATCCCAAAACAGTGTGCCTACTGAATCCCAACACAGTGTGCGCACTGAATCCCAAAACAGTGTGCGCACTGAATCCCAAAACAGTGTGCCGACTGAATCCCAAAACAGTGTGCCGACTGAATCCCAAAGCAGTGTGCCTACTGAATCCCAAAACAGTGTGCGCACTGAATCCCTAAACTGTGTGTGCACTGAATCCCAAAACAGTGTACGCACTGAATCCCAAAACAGTGTGCGCACTGAATCCCAAAACAGTGTGCGCACTGAATCCCAAAACAGTGTGCCTACTGAATCCCAAAACAGTGTGCCGACTAAATCCCAAAACAGTGTGCGCTCTGAATCCAAAAACAGTGTGCTCACTGAATCCCAAAACAGTGTGCGCACTGAATCCCAAAACAGTGTGCGCACCGAATCCCAAAACAGTGTGCGCACTGAATCCCTAAACAGTGTGCGCACTGAATCCCAAAACAGTGTGCGCATTGAATCCCAAAACATTGTGCGCACTGAATCCCAAAACAATGTGCGCACTGAATCCCAAGACAGTGTGCGCACTGAATCCCAGAGCAGTGTGCGCACTGAATCCCAACACAGTGTGCACAATGAATCCCAGAACAGTGTGCCAACTGAATCCCAAAACAGTGTGCGCACTGAATCCCAAAACAGTGTGTGCACTGAATCCCAAAACATTGTGCGCACTGAATCCCAAAACAGTGTGCGCACTGTATCCCAAAACAGTGTGCGCACTGAATCGCAAAACAGTGTGCGCACTGAATCCCAAAACAGTGTGCGCACTGAATCCCAAAACAGTGTGCGCACTGAATCCCAAAACAGTGTGCGCACTGAATCCCAAAACAGTGTGCCTACTGAATCCCAAAACAGTGTGCCTACTGAATCCCAAAACAGTTTGCGGACTGAATCCCAAAACAGTGTGCCTACTGATTCCCAAAACAGTGCGCGCACTGAATCCCAAAACAGTGTGCCTACTGATTCCCAAAACAGTGTGCCTACTGCTTCCCAAAACAGTGTGCGCACTGAATCCCAAAACAGTGTTCCTACTGAATCCCAAAACAGTGTGCCTACTGCATCCCAACACAGTGTGCGCACTGATATCCAAAAAAGTGTGCGCACTGAATCCCAAAACAGTGTGCCTACTGACTCCCAAAACAGTGTGCCTACTGAATCCCAACACAGTGTGCGCACTGAATTCCAAAACAGTGTGCACACTGAATCCCAAAACAGTGTGCCTACTGAATCCCAAAACTGTGTGCCTACTGAATCCCAACACAGTGTGCGCACTGAATCCCAAAACAGTGTGCGCACTGAATCCCAAAACAGTGTGCCTACTGAATCCCAAAAAAGTGTGCCTACTGAGTCCCAAAGCAGTGTGCCTACTGAATCCCAAAACAGTGTGCGCACTGAATCCCAAAACTGAATGTGCACTGAATCCCAAAACAGTGTGCGCACTGAATCCCAAAACAGTGTGCCTACTGATTCCCAAAACAGTGTGCCTACTGCTTCCCAAAACAGTGTGCGCACTGAATCCCAAAACAGTGTGCCTACTGATTCCCAAAACAGTGTGCGCACTGAATCCCAAAACAGTGTGCCTACTGAATCCCAAAACAGTGTGCCTACTGAATCCCAACACAGTGTGCGCACTGATATCCAAAACAGTGTGCGCACTGAAACCCAAAACAGTGTGCCTACTGACTCCCAAAACAGTGTGCCTACTGAATCCCAACACAGTGTGCGCACTGAATCCCAAAACAGTGTGTGCACTGAATCCCAAAACATTGTGCGCACTGAATCCCAAAACAGTGTGTGCACTGTATCCCAAAACAGTGTGCGCATTGAATCGCAAAACAGTGTGCGCACTGAATCCCAAAACAGTGTGCGCACTGAATCCCAAAACAGTGTGCGCACTGAATCCCAAAACAGTGTGCGCACTGACTCCCAAAACAGTGTGCGCACTGAATCCCAAAACAGTGCGCCTACTGAATCCCAAAACAGTGTGCGCACTGACTCCCAAAACAGTGTGCGCACTGAATCCAAAAACAGTGTGCGCACTGAATCCCAAAACAGTGTGCGCACTGAATCCCAAAACAGTGTGCACGCTGAATCCCAAACAGTGTGCTTACTGAATCCCAAGACAGTGTGCCTACTGAATCCCAAAACAGTGTGCGCACTGAATCCCAAAACTGTGTGCGCACTGAATCCCAAAACAGTGTGCGCACTGAATCCCAAAACAGTGTGCGCACTGAATCCCAAAACAGTGTGCGCACTGAATCCAAAAACAGTGTGCCGACTAGATCCCAAAACAGTGTGCCCACTAAATCCCAAAACAGTGTGCGCACTGAATCCCAAAACAGTGTGCGCACTGAATCCCAACACAGTGTGTGCACCGAATCCCTAAACAGTGTGCGCACCGAATCCAAAAACAGTGTGCGCAGTGAATCCCAAAACGGTGTGCGCACTGAATCCCAAAACAGTGTGTGCACTGAATCCCAAAACAGTGTGCGCAGTGAATCCCAAAACAGTGTGCGCACTGAATCCCACAACAGTGTGCGCACTGAATCCCAAAACAGTGTGCTCACTGAATCCCAAAACAGTGTGCGCACTGAATCCGAAAACAGTGTGCGCACTGAATCCCAAAACAGTGTGTGCACAATGAATCCCAAAACAGTGTGCGCACTGAAACCCAAAACAGTGTGCGCACTGAATCCCAAAACAGTGTGCCTACTGAATCCCAAAACAGTGTGCCTACTGAATCCCAAAACAGTATGCGCACTGAATCCCAAAACAGTGTGCGCACTGAATCCCTAAACAGTGTGCGCACTGAATCCCTAATCAGAGCGCGCACTGAATCCCAAAACAGTGTGCGCACTGAATCCCTAAACAGTGTGCGCACTGAATCCTAAAACAGTGTGCGCACTGAATCCTAAACAGTGTGCGCACTGAATCCGAAAACAGTGTGCGCACTGAATCGCAAAACAGTGTGCGCACTGAATCCCCAAAAATTGTGCCTACTGATTCCCAAAACAGTGTGCGCACTGACTCCCAAAACAGTGTGCCAACTGAATCCCAAAACAGTGTGCGCACCGAATCCCAAAACAGAGTGCGCGCTGAATCCCAAAACAGTGTGCGCACTGAATCCCAAGACAGTGTGCACAATGAATCCCAAAACAGAGTGCCTACTGAATCCCAAAACAGTGTGCGCACTGAATCCCAAAACAGTGTGTGCACAGAATCCCAAAACAGTGTGCGCTCTGAATCCCAAAACAGTGTGCGCACTAAATCCCAAAACAGTGTGCCTACTGAATTCCAAAACAGTGTGCGCACTGAATCCCAAAAATGTGCGCGCACTGAATCCCAAAACAGTGTGCGCACTGAATCCCAAAACAGTGTGTGCACTGAATCCCAAAACAGTGTGCGCACAGAATCCCAAAACAGTGTGCGCAATGAATCCCAAAACAGTGTGCGCACTGAATCCCAAAACAGTGTGCGCACTGAATCCCAAAACAGTGTGCGCACTGAATCCCAAAACAGTGTGCCTACTGAATCCCAAAACAGTGTGCCTACTGAAACCCAAAACAGTGTGCGCACTGAATCCCAAAACTGTGTGTGCACTGAATCCCAAAACAGTGTGCACCCTGAATCCCAAAACAGTGTGCGCACTGAATCCCAACACAGTGTGCGCACTGAATCCCAAAGCAGCGTGCCAACTGAATCCCAAAACAGTGTGCGCACTGAATCCCAACACAGTGTGCACACTGATTCCCAAAACAGTGTGCCTGCTGAATCCCAAAACAGTGTGCACACTGAATCCCAACACAGTGTGCGCACTGAATACCAAAACAGTGTGCACACTGAATCCCAAAACAGTGTGCCGACTAAATCCCAAAACAGTGCGTGCACTGAATCCCAAAACAGTGTGCGCACTGAATTCCAAAACAGTGTGCGCACTGAATCCGAAAACAGTGTCCCTACAGAATCCCAACACAGTGTGCGCACTGAATCCCATAACAGTGTGTGCACTGAATCCCAAAACATTGTTCGCACTGAATCCCAAAACAGTGTGCGCACTGTATCCCAAAGCAGTGTGCGCACTGAATCCCAAAACAGTGTGCGCACTGAATCGCAAAACAGTGTGCGCACTGAATCCCAAAACAGTGTGCGCACTGAATCCCAAAACAGTTTGCGCACTGTGTTCCAAAACAGTGTGCGCACTGAATCCCAAAACAGTGTGCCTGCTGAATCCCAAAACAGTGTGCCTACTGAACACCAAAACAGTTTGCGCACTAAATCCCAAAACTGTGTGCCTACGGAATCCCAACACAGTGTGCGCACTGAATCCCAAAACAGTGTGTGCACTGAATCCCAAAACATTGTGCGCACTGAATCCCAAAACAGTGTGTGCACTGTATCCCAAAACAGTGTGCGCATTGAATCGCAAAACAGTGTGCGCACTGAATCCCAAAACAGTGTGCGCACTGAATCCCAAAACAGTGTGCGCACTGAATCCCAAAACAGTGTGCGCACTGAATCCCAAAACAGTGTGCCTACTGAATCCCAAAACAGTGTGCCTACTGAATCCCAAAACAGTGTGCGCAATGATTCCCAAAACAGTGTGCCTACTGATTCCCAAAACAGTGTGCGCACTGAATCCCAAAACAGGGTGCCTACTGATTCCCAAAACAGTGTGCCTACTACTTCCCAAAACAGTGTGCGCACTGAATCCCAAAACAGTGTGCCTACTGATTCCCAAAACAGTGTGCGCACTGAATCCCAAAACAGTGTGCCTACTGAATCCCAACACAGTGTGCGCAATGATATCCAAAACAGTGTGCGCACTGAATCCCAAAACAGTGTGCCTACTGACTCCCAAAACAGTGTGCCTACTGAATCCCCACACAGTGTGCGCACTGAATTCCAAAACAGTGTGCACACTGAATCCCAAAACAGTGTGCCTACTGAATCCCAAAACAGTGTGCCTACTGAATCCCAACACAGTGTGCGCACTGAATCCCAAAACAGTGTGCGCACTGAATCCCAAAACAGTGTGCCGACTGAATCCCAAAACAGTGTGCCGACTGAATCCCAAAGCAGTGTGCCTACTGAATCCCAAAACAGTGTGCGCACTGAATCCCTAAACTGTGTGTGCACTGAATCCCAAAACAGTGTACGCACTGAATCCCAAAACAGTGTGCGCACTGAATCCCAAAACAGTGTGCGCACTGAATCCCAAAACAGTGTGCCTACTGAATCCCAAAACAGTGTGCCGACTAAATCCCAAAACAGTGTGCGCTCTGAATCCAAAAACAGTGTGCTCACTGAATCCCAAAACAGTGTGCGCACTGAATCCCAAAACAGTGTGCGCACCGAATCCCAAAACAGTGTGCGCACTGAATCCCTAAACAGTGTGCGCACTGAATCCCAAAACAGTGTGCGCATTGAATCCCAAAACATTGTGCGCACTGAATCCCAAAACAATGTGCGCACTGAATCCCAAGACAGTGTGCGCACTGAATCCCAGAGCAGTGTGCGCACTGAATCCCAACACAGTGTGCACAATGAATCCCAGAACAGTGTGCCTACTGAATCCCAAAACAGTGTGCGCACTGAATCCCAAAACAGTGTGTGCACTGAATCCCAAAACATTGTGCGCACTGAATCCCAAAACAGTGTGCGCACTATATCCCAAAACAGTGTGCGCACTGAATCGCAAAACAGTGTGCGCACTGAATCCCAAAACAGTGTGCGCACTGAATCCCAAAACAGTGTGCGCACTGAATCCCAAAACAGTGTGCGCACTGAATCCCAAAACAGTGTGCCTACTGAATCCCAAAACAGTGTGCCTACTGAATCCCAAAACAGTTTGCGCACTGAATCCCAAAACAGTGTGCCTACTGATTCCCAAAACAGTGCGCGCACTGAATCCCAAAACAGTGTGCCTACTGATTCCCAAAACAGTGTGCCTACTGCTTCCCAAAACAGTGTGCGCACTGAATCCCAAAACAGTGTTCCTACTGAATCCCAAAACAGTGTGCCTACTGCATCCCAACACAGTGTGCGCACTGATATCCAAAAAAGTGTGCGCACTGAATCCCAAAACAGTGTGCCTACTGACTCCCAAAACAGTGTGCCTACTGAATCCCAACACAGTGTGCGCACTGAATTCCAAAACAGTGTGCACACTGAATCCCAAAACAGTGTGCCTACTGAATCCCAAAACTGTGTGCCTACTGAATCCCAACACAGTGTGCGCACTGAATCCCAAAACAGTGTGCGCACTGAATCCCAAAACAGTGTGCCTACTGAATCCCAAAAAAGTGTGCCTACTGAGTCCCAAAGCAGTGTGCCTACTGAATCCCAAAACAGTGTGCGCACTGAATCCCAAAACTGAATGTGCACTGAATCCCAAAACAGTGTGCGCACTGAATCCCAAAACAGTGTGCCTACTGATTCCCAAAACAGTGTGCCTACTGCTTCCCAAAACAGTGTGCGCACTGAATCCCAAAACAGTGTGCCTACTGATTCCCAAAACAGTGTGCGCACTGAATCCCAAAACAGTGTGCCTACTGAATCCCAAAACAGTGTGCCTACTGAATCCCAACACAGTGTGCGCACTGATATCCAAAACAGTGTGCGCACTGAAACCCAAAACAGTGTGCCTACTGACTCCCAAAACAGTGTGCCTACTGAATCCCAACAAAGTGTGCGCACTGAATCCCAAAACAGTGTGTGCACTGAATCCCAAAACATTGTGCGCACTGAATCCCAAAACAGTGTGTGCACTGTATCCCAAAACAGTGTGCGCATTGAATCGCAAAACAGTGTGCGCACTGAATCCCAAAACAGTGTGCGCACTGAATCCCAAAACAGTGTGCGCACTGAATCCCAAAACAGTGTGCCTACTGAATCCCAAAACAGTGTGCCTACTGAATCCCAAAACAGTGTGCGCACTGATTCCCAAAACAGTGTGCCTACTGATTCCCAAAACAGTGTGCGCACTGAATCCCAAAACAGTGTGCCTACTGATTCCCAAAACAGTGTGCCTACTACTTCCCAAAACAGTGTGCGCACTGAATCCCAAAACAGTGTGCCTACTGATTCCCAAAACAGTGTGCGCACTGAATCCCAAAACAGTGTGCCTACTGAATCCCAACACAGTGTGCGCAATGATATCCAAAACAGTGTGCGCACTGAATCCCAAAACAGTGTGCCTACTGACTCCCAAAACAGTGTGCCTACTGAATCCCAACACAGTGTGCGTTCTGAATTCCAAAACAGTGTGCACACTGAATCCCAAAACAGTGTGCCTACTGAATCCCAAAACAGTGTGCCTACTGAATCCCAACACAGTGTGCGCACTGAATCCCAAAACAGTGTGCGCACTGAATCCCAAAACAGTGTGTGCACTGTATCCCAAAACAGTGTGCGCATTGAATCGCAAAACAGATGGCGCACTGAATCCCAAAACAGTGTGCGCACTGAATCCCAAAACAGTGTGCGCACTGAATCCCAAAACAGTGTGCGCACTGACTCCCAAAACAGTGTGCGCACTGAATCCCAAAACAGTGCGCCTACTGAATCCCAAAACAGTGTGCGCACTGACTCCCAAAACAGTGTGCGCACTGAATCCAAAAACAGTGTGCGCACTGAATCCCAAAACAGTGTGCGCACTGAATCCCAAAACAGTGTGCACGCTGAATCCCAAACAGTGTGCTTACTGAATCCCAAGACAGTGTGCCTACTGAATCCCAAAACAGTGTGCGCACTGAATCCCAAAACTGTGTGCGCACTGAATCCCAAAACAGTGTGCGCACTGAATCCCAAAACAGTGTGCGCACTGAATCCCAAAACAGTGTGCGCACTGAATCCGAAAACAGTGTGCGCACTGAATCCCAAAACAGTGTGTGCACAATGAATCCCAAAACAGTGTGCGCACTGAAACCCAAAACAGTGTGCGCACTGAATCCCAAAACAGTGTGCCTACTGAATCCCAAAACAGTGTGCCTACTGAATCCCAAAACAGTATGCGCACTGAATCCCAAAACAGTGTGCGCACTGAATCCCTAAACAGTGTGCGCACTGAATCCCTAATCAGAGCGCGCACTGAATCCCAAAACAGTGTGCGCACTGAATCCCTAAACAGTGTGCGCACTGAATCCTAAAACAGTGTGCGCACTGAATCCTAAACAGTGTGCGCACTGAATCCGAAAACAGTGTGCGCACTGAATCGCAAAACAGTGTGCGCACTGAATCCCCAAAAATTGTGCCTACTGATTCCCAAAACAGTGTGCGCACTGACTCCCAAAACAGTGTGCCAACTGAATCCCAAAACAGTGTGCGCACCGAATCCCAAAACAGAGTGCGCGTTGAATCCCAAAACAGTGTGCGCACCGAATCCCAAAACAGTGTGCGCACTGAATCCCTAAACAGTGTGCGCACTGAATCCCAAAACAGTGTGCGCATTGAATCCCAAAACAGTGTGTGCACTGAATCCCAAAACATTGTGCGCACTGAATCCCAAAACAGTGTGCGCACTATATCCCAAAACAGTGTGCGCACTGAATCGCAAAACAGTGTGCGCACTGAATCCCAAAACAGTGTGCGCACTGAATCCCAAAACAGTGTGCGCACTGAATCCCAAAACAGTGTGCGCACTGAATCCCAAAACAGTGTGCCTACTGAATCCCAAAACAGTGTGCCTACTGAATCCCAAAACAGTTTGCGCACTGAATCCCAAAACAGTGTGCCTACTGATTCCCAAAACAGTGCGCGCACTGAATCCCAAAACAGTGTGCCTACTGATTCCCAAAACAGTGTGCCTACTGCTTCCCAAAACAGTGTGCGCACTGAATCCCAAAACAGTGTTCCTACTGAATCCCAAAACAGTGTGCCTACTGCATCCCAACACAGTGTGCGCACTGATATCCAAAAAAGTGTGCGCACTGAATCCCAAAACAGTGTGCCTACTGACTCCCAAAACAGTGTGCCTACTGAATCCCAACACAGTGTGCGCACTGAATTCCAAAACAGTGTGCACACTGAATCCCAAAACAGTGTGCCTACTGAATCCCAAAACTGTGTGCCTACTGAATCCCAACACAGTGTGCGCACTGAATCCCAAAACAGTGTGCGCACTGAATCCCAAAACAGTGTGCCTACTGAATCCCAAAAAAGTGTGCCTACTGAGTCCCAAAGCAGTGTGCCTACTGAATCCCAAAACAGTGTGCGCACTGAATCCCAAAACTGAATGTGCACTGAATCCCAAAACAGTGTGCGCACTGAATCCCAAAACAGTGTGCCTACTGATTCCCAAAACAGTGTGCCTACTGCTTCCCAAAACAGTGTGCGCACTGAATCCCAAAACAGTGTGCCTACTGATTCCCAAAACAGTGTGCGCACTGAATCCCAAAACAGTGTGCCTACTGAATCCCAAAACAGTGTGCCTACAGAATCCCAACACAGTGTGCGCACTGATATCCAAAACAGTGTGCGCACTGAAACCCAAAACAGTGTGCCTACTGACTCCCAAAACAGTGTGCCTACTGAATCCCAACAAAGTGTGCGCACTGAATCCCAAAACAGTGTGTGCACTGAATCCCAAAACATTGTGCGCACTGAATCCCAAAACAGTGTGTGCACTGTATCCCAAAACAGTGTGCGCATTGAATCGCAAAACAGTGTGCGCACTGAATCCCAAAACAGTGTGCGCACTGAATCCCAAAACAGTGTGCGCACTGAATCCCAAAACAGTGTGCCTACTGAATCCCAAAACAGTGTGCCTACTGAATCCCAAAACAGTGTGCGCACTGATTCCCAAAACAGTGTGCCTACTGATTCCCAAAACAGTGTGCGCACTGAATCCCAAAACAGTGTGCCTACTGATTCCCAAAACAGTGTGCCTACTACTTCCCAAAACAGTGTGCGCACTGAATCCCAAAACAGTGTGCCTACTGATTCCCAAAACAGTGTGCGCACTGAATCCCAAAACAGTGTGCCTACTGAATCCCAACACAGTGTGCGCAATGATATCCAAAACAGTGTGCGCACTGAATCCCAAAACAGTGTGCCTACTGACTCCCAAAACAGTGTGCCTACTGAATCCCAACACAGTGTGCGCACTGAATTCCAAAACAGTGTGCACACTGAATCCCAAAACAGTGTGCCTACTGAATCCCAAAACAGTGTGCCTACTGAATCCCAACACAGTGTGCGCACTGAATCCCAAAACAGTGTCCGCACTGAATCCCAAAACAGTGTGTGCACTGTATCCCAAAACAGTGTGCGCATTGAATCGCAAAACAGTGTGCGCACTGAATCCCAAAACAGTGTGCGCACTGAATCCCAAAACAGTGTGCGCACTGAATCCCAAAACAGTGTGCGCACTGACTCCCAAAACAGTGTGCGCACTGAATCCCAAAACAGTGCGCCTACTGAATCCCAAAACAGTGTGCGCACTGACTCCCAAAACAGTGTGCGCACTGAATCCAAAAACAGTGTGCGCACTGAATCCCAAAACAGTGTGCGCACTGAATCCCAAAACAGTGTGCACGCTGAATCCCAAACAGTGTGCTTACTGAATCCCAAGACAGTGTGCCTACTGAATCCCAAAACAGTGTGCGCACTGAATCCCAAAACTGTGTGCGCACTGAATCCCAAAACAGTGTGCGCACTGAATCCCAAAACAGTGTGCGCACTGAATCCCAAAACAGTGTGCGCACTGAATCCGAAAACAGTGTGCGCACTGAATCCCAAAACAGTGTGTGCACAATGAATCCCAAAACAGTGTGCGCACTGAAACCCAAAACAGTGTGCGCACTGAATCCCAAAACAGTGTGCCTACTGAATCCCAAAACAGTGTGCCTACTGAATCCCAAAACAGTATGCGCACTGAATCCCAAAACAGTGTGCGCACTGAATCCCTAAACAGTGTGCGCACTGAATCCCTAATCAGAGCGCGCACTGAATCCCAAAACAGTGTGCGCACTGAATCCCTAAACAGTGTGCGCACTGAATCCTAAAACAGTGTGCGCACTGAATCCTAAACAGTGTGCGCACTGAATCCGAAAACAGTGTGCGCACTGAATCGCAAAACAGTGTGCGCACTGAATCCCCAAAAATTGTGCCTACTGATTCCCAAAACAGTGTGCGCACTGACTCCCAAAACAGTGTGCCAACTGAATCCCAAAACAGTGTGCGCACCGAATCCCAAAACAGAGTGCGCGCTGAATCCCAAAACAGTGTGCGCACTGAATCCCAAGACAGTGTGCACAATGAATCCCAAAACAGAGTGCCTACTGAATCCCAAAACAGTGTGCGCACTGAATCCCAAAACAGTGTGTGCACAGAATCCCAAAACAGTGTGCGCTCTGAATCCCAAAACAGTGTGCGCACTAAATCCCAAAACAGTGTGCCTACTGAATTCCAAAACAGTGTGCGCACTGAATCCCAAAAATGTGCGCGCACTGAATCCCAAAACAGTGTGCGCACTGAATCCCAAAACAGTGTGTGCACTGAATCCCAAAACAGTGTGCGCACAGAATCCCAAAACAGTGTGCGCAATGAATCCCAAAACAGTGTGCGCACTGAATCCCAAAACAGTGTGCGCACTGAATCCCAAAACAGTGTGCGCACTGAATCCCAAAACAGTGTGCCTACTGAATCCCAAAACAGTGTGCCTACTGAAACCCAAAACAGTGTGCGCACTGAATCCCAAAACTGTGTGTGCACTGAATCCCAAAACAGTGTGCACCCTGAATCCCAAAACAGTGTGCGCACTGAATCCCAACACAGTGTGCGCACTGAATCCCAAAGCAGCGTGCCAACTGAATCCCAAAACAGTGTGCGCACTGAATCCCAACACAGTGTGCACACTGATTCCCAAAACAGTGTGCCTGCTGAATCCCAAAACAGTGTGCGCACTGAATCCCAACACAGTGTGCGCACTGAATACCAAAACAGTGTGCACACTGAATCCCAAAACAGTGTGCCGACTAAATCCCAAAACAGTGCGTGCACTGAATCCCAAAACAGTGTGCGCACTGAATTCCAAAACAGTGTGCGCACTGAATCCGAAAACAGTGTCCCTACAGAATCCCAACACAGTGTGCGCACTGAATCCCATAACAGTGTGTGCACTGAATCCCAAAACATTGTGCGCACTGAATCCCAAAACAGTGTGCGCACTGTATCCCAAAGCAGTGTGCGCACTGAATCCCAAAACAGTGTGCGCACTGAATCGCAAAACAGTGTGCGCACTG
This sequence comes from Isurus oxyrinchus, assembly GCA_026770705.1. Lineage (NCBI taxonomy): Eukaryota > Metazoa > Chordata > Chondrichthyes > Lamniformes > Lamnidae > Isurus > Isurus oxyrinchus. The sequence goes on from JANJGN010000009.1 coordinate 92,870,168, forward strand.
AATCCCAAAACAGTGTGCGCACTGAATCCCAAAACAGTTTGCGCACTGTGTTCCAAAACAGTGTGCGCACTGAATCCCAAAACAGTGTGCCTGCTGAATCCCAAAACAGTGTGCCTACTGAACACCAAAACAGTTTGCGCACTAAATCCCAAAACTGTGTGCCTACGGAATCCCAACACAGTGTGCGCACTGAATCCCAAAACAGTGTGTGCACTGAATCCCAAAACATTGTGCGCACTGAATCCCAAAACAGTGTGTGCACTGTATCCCAAAACAGTGTGCGCATTGAATCGCAAAACAGTGTGCGCACTGAATCCCAAAACAGTGTGCGCACTGAATCCCAAAACAGTGTGCGCACTGAATCCCAAAACAGTGTGCGCACTGAATCCCAAAACAGTGTGCCTACTGAATCCCAAAACAGTGTGCCTACTGAATCCCAAAACAGTGTGCGCACTGATTCCCAAAACAGTGTGCCTACTGATTCCCAAAACAGTGTGCGCACTGAATCCCAAAACAGGGTGCCTACTGATTCCCAAAACAGTGTGCCTACTACTTCCCAAAACAGTGTGCGCACTGAATCCCAAAACAGTGTGCCTACTGATTCCCAAAACAGTGTGCGCACTGAATCCCAAAACAGTGTGCCTACTGAATCCCAACACAGTGTGCGCAATGATATCCAAAACAGTGTGCGCACTGAATCCCAAAACAGTGTGCCTACTGACTCCCAAAACAGTGTGCCTACTGAATCCCAACACAGTGTGCGCACTGAATTCCAAAACAGTGTGCACACTGAATCCCAAAACAGTGTGCCTACTGAATCCCAAAACAGTGTGCCTACTGAATCCCAACACAGTGTGCGCACTGAATCCCAAAACAGTGTGCGCACTGAATCCCAAAACAGTGTGCCGACTGAATCCCAAAACAGTGTGCCGACTGAATCCCAAAGCAGTGTGCCTACTGAATCCCAAAACAGTGTGCGCACTGAATCCCTAAACTGTGTGTGCACTGAATCCCAAAACAGTGTACGCACTGAATCCCAAAACAGTGTGCGCACTGAATCCCAAAACAGTGTGCGCACTGAATCCCAAAACAGTGTGCCTACTGAATCCCAAAACAGTGTGCCGACTAAATCCCAAAACAGTGTGCGCTCTGAATCCAAAAACAGTGTGCTCACTGAATCCCAAAACAGTGTGCGCACTGAATCCCAAAACAGTGTGCGCACCGAATCCCAAAACAGTGTGCGCACTGAATCCCTAAACAGTGTGCGCACTGAATCCCAAAACAGTGTGCGCATTGAATCCCAAAACATTGTGCGCACTGAATCCCAAAACAATGTGCGCACTGAATCCCAAGACAGTGTGCGCACTGAATCCCAGAGCAGTGTGCGCACTGAATCCCAACACAGTGTGCACAATGAATCCCAGAACAGTGTGCCTACTGAATCCCAAAACAGTGTGCGCACTGAATCCCAAAACAGTGTGTGCACTGAATCCCAAAACATTGTGCGCACTGAATCCCAAAACAGTGTGCGCACTATATCCCAAAACAGTGTGCGCACTGAATCGCAAAACAGTGTGCGCACTGAATCCCAAAACAGTGTGCGCACTGAATCCCAAAACAGTGTGCGCACTGAATCCCAAAACAGTGTGCGCACTGAATCCCAAAACAGTGTGCCTACTGAATCCCAAAACAGTGTGCCTACTGAATCCCAAAACAGTTTGCGCACTGAATCCCAAAACAGTGTGCCTACTGATTCCCAAAACAGTGCGCGCACTGAATCCCAAAACAGTGTGCCTACTGATTCCCAAAACAGTGTGCCTACTGCTTCCCAAAACAGTGTGCGCACTGAATCCCAAAACAGTGTTCCTACTGAATCCCAAAACAGTGTGCCTACTGCATCCCAACACAGTGTGCGCACTGATATCCAAAAATGTGTGCGCACTGAATCCCAAAACAGTGTGCCTACTGACTCCGAAAACAGTGTGCCTACTGAATCCCAACACAGTGTGCGCACTGAATTCCAAAACAGTGTGCACACTGAATCCCAAAACAGTGTGCCTACTGAATCCCAAAACTGTGTGCCTACTGAATCCCAACACAGTGTGCGCACTGAATCCCAAAACAGTGTGCGCACTGAATCCCAAAACAGTGTGCCTACTGAATCCCAAAAAAGTGTGCCTACTGAGTCCCAAAGCAGTGTGCCTACTGAATCCCAAAACAGTGTGCGCACTGAATCCCAAAACTGAATGTGCACTGAATCCCAAAACAGTCTGCGCACTGAATCCCAAAACAGTGTGCCTACTGATTCCCAAAACAGTGTGCCTACTGCTTCCCAAAACAGTGTGCGCACTGAATCCCAAAACAGTGTGCCTACTGATTCCCAAAACAGTGTGCGCACTGAATCCCAAAACAGTGTGCCTACTGAATCCCAAAACAGTGTGCCTACTGAATCCCAACACAGTGTGCGCACTGATATCCAAAACAGTGTGCGCACTGAAACCCAAAACAGTGTGCCTACTGACTCCCAAAACAGTGTGCCTACTGAATCCCAACAAAGTGTGCGCACTGAATCCCAAAACAGTGTGTGCACTGAATCCCAAAACATTGTGCGCACTGAATCCCAAAACAGTGTGTGCACTGTATCCCAAAACAGTGTGCGCATTGAATCGCAAAACAGTGTGCGCACTGAATCCCAAAACAGTGTGCGCACTGAATCCCAAAACAGTGTGCGCACTGAATCCCAAAACAGTGTGCCTACTGAATCCCAAAACAGTGTGCCTACTGAATCCCAAAACAGTGTGCGCACTGATTCCCAAAACAGTGTGCCTACTGATTCCCAAAACAGTGTGCGCACTGAATCCCAAAACAGTGTGCCTACTGATTCCCAAAACAGTGTGCCTACTACTTCCCAAAACAGTGTGCGCACTGAATCCCAAAACAGTGTGCCTACTGATTCCCAAAACAGTGTGCGCACTGAATCCCAAAACAGTGTGCCTACTGAATCCCAACACAGTGTGCGCAATGATATCCAAAACAGTGTGCGCACTGAATCCCAAAACAGTGTGCCTACTGACTCCCAAAACAGTGTGCCTACTGAATCCCAACACAGTGTGCGCACTGAATTCCAAAACAGTGTGCACACTGAATCCCAAAACAGTGTGCCTACTGAATCCCAAAACAGTGTGCCTACTGAATCCCAACACAGTGTGCGCACTGAATCCCAAAACAGTGTGCGCACTGAATCCCAAAACAGTGTGCCGACTGAATCCCAAAACAGTGTGCCGACTGAATCCCAAAGCGGTGTGCCTACTGAATCCCAAAACAGTGTGCGCACTGAATCCCTAAACTGTGTGTGCACTGAATCCCAAAACAGTGTACGCACTGAATCCCAAAACAGTGTGCGCACTGAATCCCAAAACAGTGTGCGCACTGAATCCCAAAACAGTGTGCCGACTGAATCCCAAAACAGTGTGCCGACTAAATCCCAAAACAGTGTGCGCTCTGAATCCAAAAACAGTGTGCTCACTGAATCCCAAAACAGTGTGCGCACTGAATCCCAAAACAGTGTGCGCACCGAATCCCAAAACAGTGTGCGCACTGAATCCCTAAACAGTGTGCGCACTGAATCCCAAAACAGTGTGCGCATTGAATCCCAAAACATTGTGCGCACTGAATCCCAAAACAATGTGCGCACTGAATCCCAAGACAGTGTGCGCACTGAATCCCAGAGCAGTGTGCGCACTGAATCCCAACACAGTGTGCACAATGAATCCCAGAACAGTGTGCCTACTGAATCCCAAAACAGTGTGCGCACTGAATCCCAAAACAGTGTGTGCACTGAATCCCAAAACATTGTGCGCACTGAATCCCAAAACAGTGTGCGCACTGTATCCCAAAACAGTGTGCGCACTGAATCGCAAAACAGTGTGCGCACTGAATCCCAAAACAGTGTGCGCACTGAATCCCAAAACAGTGTGCGCACTGAATCCCAAAACAGTGTGCGCACTGAATCCCAAAACAGTGTGCCTACTGAATCCCAAAACAGTGTGCCTACTGAATCCCAAAACAGTTTGCGCACTGAATCCCAAAACAGTGTGCCTACTGATTCCCAAAACAGTGCGCGCACTGAATCCCAAAACAGTGTGCCTACTGATTCCCAAAACAGTGTGCCTACTGCTTCCCAAAACAGTGTGCGCACTGAATCCCAAAACAGTGTTCCTACTGAATCCCAAAACAGTGTGCCTACTGCATCCCAACACAGTGTGCGCACTGATATCCAAAAAAGTGTGCGCACTGAATCCCAAAACAGTGTGCCTACTGACTCCCAAAACAGTGTGCCTACTGAATCCCAACACAGTGTGCGCACTGAATTCCAAAACAGTGTGCACACTGAATCCCAAAACAGTGTGCCTACTGAATCCCAAAACTGTGTGCCTACTGAATCCCAACACAGTGTGCGCACTGAATCCCAAAACAGTGTGCGCACTGAATCCCAAAACAGTGTGCCTACTGAATCCCAAAAAAGTGTGCCTACTGAGTCCCAAAGCAGTGTGCCTACTGAATCCCAAAACAGTGTGCGCACTGAATCCCAAAACTGAATGTGCACTGAATCCCAAAACAGTGTGCGCACTGAATCCCAAAACAGTGTGCCTACTGATTCCCAAAACAGTGTGCCTACTGCTTCCCAAAACAGTGTGCGCACTGAATCCCAAAACAGTGTGCCTACTGATTCCCAAAACAGTGTGCGCACTGAATCCCAAAACAGTGTGCCTACTGAATCCCAAAACAGTGTGCCTACTGAATCCCAACACAGTGTGCGCACTGATATCCAAAACAGTGTGCGCACTGAAACCCAAAACAGTGTGCCTACTGACTCCCAAAACAGTGTGCCTACTGAATCCCAACACAGTGTGCGCACTGAATTCCAAAACAGTGTGCACACTGAATCCCAAAACAGTGTGCCTACTGAATCCCAAAACAGTGTGCCGAATGAATCCCAACACAGTGTGCGCACTGAATCCCAAAACAGTGTGCGCACTGAATCCCAAAACAGTGTGCCTACTGAATCCCAAAACAGTGTGCCGACTAAATCCCAAAACAGTGTGCGCACCGAATCCCAAAACAGTGTGCGCACTGAATCCCAAAACTGTGTGTGCACTGAATCCCAAAACAGTGTGCGCACTGAATCCCAAAACAGTGTGCGCACTGAATCCCAAAACACTGTGCACACTGAATCCCAAAACAGTGTGCCTACTGAATCCCAAAACAGTGTGCCGACTAAATCCCAAAACAGTGTGCGCTCTGAATCCAAAAACAGTGTGCGCACTGAATCCCAAAACAGTGTGCGCACTGAATCCCAAAACAGTGTGCGCACCGAATCCCAAAACAGTGTGCGCACTGAATCCCTAAACAGTGTGCGCACTGAATCCCAAAACAGTGTGCCGACTAAATCCCAAAACAGTGCGTGCACTGAATCCCAAAACAGTGTGCGCACTGAATTCCAAAACAGTGTGCGCACTGAATCCGAAAACAGTGTCCCTACAGAATCCCAACACAGTGTGCGCACTGAATCCCATAACAGTGTGTGCACTGAATCCCAAAACATTGTGCGCACTGAATCCCAAAACAGTGTGCGCACTGTATCCCAAAGCAGTGTGCGCACTGAATCCCAAAACAGTGTGCGCACTGAATCGCAAAACAGTGTGCGCACTGAATCCCAAAACAGTGTGCGCACTGAATCCCAAAACAGTTTGCGCACTGTGTTCCAAAACAGTGTGCGCACTGAATCCCAAAACAGTGTGCCTGCTGAATCCCAAAACAGTGTGCCTACTGAACACCAAAACAGTTTGCGCACTAAATCCCAAAACTGTGTGCCTACGGAATCCCAACACAGTGTGCGCACTGAATCCCAAAACAGTGTGTGCACTGAATCCCAAAACATTGTGCGCACTGAATCCCAAAACAGTGTGCGCACTGTATCCCAAAACAGTGTGCGCATTGAATCGCAAAACAGTGTGCGCACTGAATCCCAAAACAGTGTGCGCACTGAATCCCAAAACAGTGTGCGCACTGAATCCCAAAACAGTGTGCGCACTGAATCCCAAAACAGTGTGCCTACTGAATCCCAAAACAGTGTGCCTACTGAATCCCAAAACAGTGTGCGCACTGATTCCCAAAACAGTGTGCCTACTGATTCCCAAAACAGTGTGCGCACTGAATCCCAAAACAGTGTGCCTACTGATTCCCAAAACAGTGTGCCTACTACTTCCCAAAACAGTGTGCGCACTGAATCCCAAAACAGTGTGCCTACTGATTCCCAAAACAGTGTGCGCACTGAATCCCAAAACAGTGTGCCTACTGAATCCCAACACAGTGTGCGCAATGATATCCAAAACAGTGTGCGCACTGAATCACAAAACAGTGTGCCTACTGACTCCCAAAACAGTGTGCCTACTGAATCCCAACACAGTGTGCGCACTGAATTCCAAAACAGTGTGCACACTGAATCCCAAAACAGTGTGCCTACTGAATCCCAAAACAGTGTGCCTACTGAATCCCAACACAGTGTGCGCACTGAATCCCAAAACAGTGTGCGCACTGAATCCCAGAACAGTGTGCCGACTGAATCCCAAAACAGTGTGCCGACTGAATCCCAAAGCAGTGTGCCTACTGAATCCCAAAACAGTGTGCGCACTGAATCCCTAAACTGTGTGTGCACTGAATCCCAAAACAGTGTACGCACTGAATCCCAAAACAGTGTGCGCACTGAATCCCAAAACAGTGTGCGCACTGAATCCCAAAACAGTGTGCCTACTGAATCCCAAAACAGTGTGCCGACTAAATCCCAAAACAGTGTGCGCTCTGAATCCAAAAACAGTGTGCGCACTGAATCCCAAAACAGTGTGCGCACTGAATCCCAAAACAGTGTGCGCACCGAATCCCAAAACAGTGTGCGCACTGAATCCCTAAACAGTGTGCGCACTGAATCCCAAAACAGTGTGCGCATTGAATCCCAAAATATTGTGCGCACTGAATCCCAAAACAATGTGCGCACTGAATCCCAAGACAGTGTGCGCACTGAATCCCAGAGCAGTGTGCGCACTGAATCCCAACACAGTGTGCACAATGAATCCCAGAACAGTGTGCCTACTGAATCCCAAAACAGTGTGCGCACTGAATCCCAAAACAGTGTGTGCACTGAATCCCAAAACATTGTGCGCACTGAATCCCAAAACAGTGTGCGCACTGTATCCCAAAACAGTGTGCGCACTGAATCGCAAAACAGTGTGCGCACTGAATCCCAAAACAGTGTGCGCACTGAATCCCAAAACAGTGTGCGCACTGAATCCCAAAACAGTGTGCGCACTGAATCCCAAAACAGTGTGCCTACTGAATCCCAAAACAGTGTGCCTACTGAATCCCAAAACAGTTTGCGCACTGAATCCCAAAACAGTGTGCCTACTGATTCCCAAAACAGTGTGCGCACTGAATCCCAAAACAGTGTGCCTACTGATTCCCAAAACAGTGTGCCTACTGCTTCCCAAAACAGTGTGCGCACTGAATCCCAAAACAGTGTTCCTACTGAATCCCAAAACAGTGTGCCTACTGCATCCCAACACAGTGTGCGCACTGATATCCAAAAAAGTGTGCGCACTGAATCCCAAAACAGTGTGCCTACTGACTCCCAAAACAGTGTGCCAACTGAATCCCAACACAGTGTGCGCACTGAATTCCAAAACAGTGTGCACACTGAATCCCAAAACAGTGTGCCTACTGAATCCCAAAACTGTGTGCCTACTGAATCCCAACACAGTGTGCGCACTGAATCCCAAAACAGTGTGCGCACTGAATCCCAAAACAGTGTGCCTACTGAATCCCAAAAAAGTGTGCCTACTGAGTCCCAAAGCAGTGTGCCTACTGAATCCCAAAACAGTGTGCGCACTGAATCCCAAAACTGAATGTGCACTGAATCCCAAAACAGTGTGCGCACTGAATCCCAAAACAGTTTGCCTACTGATTCCCAAAACAGTGTGCCTACTGCTTCCCAAAACAGTGTGCGCACTGAATCCCAAAACAGTGTGCCTACTGAATCCCAAAACAGTGTGCCTACTGAATCCCAAAACAGTGTGCGCACTGATATCCAAAACAGTGTGCGCACTGAAACCCAAAACAGTGTGCCTACTGACTCCCAAAACAGTGTGCCTACTGAATCCCAACACAGTGTGCGCACTGAATTCCAAAACAGTGTGCCTACTGAATCCCAAAACAGTGTGCCTACTGAATCCCAACACAGTGTGCGCACTGAATCCCAAAACAGTGTGCGCACTGAATCCCAAAACAGTGTGCCGACTGAATCCCAAAACAGTGTGCCGACTGAATCCCAAAGCAGTGTGCCTACTGAATCCCAAAACAGTGTGCGCACTGAATCCCTAAACTGTGTGTGCACTGAATCCCAAAACAGTGTACGCACTGAATCCCAAAACAGTGTGCGCACTGAATCCCAAAACAGTGTGCGCACTGAATCCCAAAACAGTGTGCCTACTGAATCCCAAAACAGTGTGCCGAATAAATCCCAAAACAGTGTGCGCTCTGAATCCAAAAACAGTGTGCGCACTGAATCCCAAAACAGTGTGCGCACTGAATCCCAAAACAGTGTGCGCACCGAATCCCAAAACAGTCTGCGCACTGAATCCCAAAACAGTGTGCCTACTGATTCCCAAAACAGTGTGCCTACTGCTTCCCAAAACAGTGTGCGCACTGAATCCCAAAACAGTGTGCCTACTGATTCCCAAAACAGTGTGCGCACTGAATCCCAAAACAGTGTGCCTACTGAATCCCAAAACAGTGTGCCTACTGAATCCCAACACAGTGTGCGCACTGATATCCAAAACAGTGTGCGCACTGAAACCCAAAACAGTGTGCCTACTGACTCCCAAAACAGTGTGCCTACTGAATCCCAACAAAGTGTGCGCACTGAATCCCAAAACAGTGTGTGCACTGAATCCCAAAACATTGTGCGCACTGAATCCCAAAACAGTGTGTGCACTGTATCCCAAAACAGTGTGCGCATTGAATCGCAAAACAGTGTGCGCACTGAATCCCAAAACAGTGTGCGCACTGAATCCCAAAACAGTGTGCGCACTGAATCCCAAAACAGTGTGCCTACTGAATCCCAAAACAGTGTGCCTACTGAATCCCAAAACAGTGTGCGCACTGATTCCCAAAACAGTGTGCCTACTGATTCCCAAAACAGTGTGCGCACTGAATCCCAAAACAGTGTGCCTACTGATTCCCAAAACAGTGTGCCTACTACTTCCCAAAACAGTGTGCGCACTGAATCCCAAAACAGTGTGCCTACTGATTCCCAAAACAGTGTGCGCACTGAATCCCAAAACAGTGTGCCTACTGAATCCCAACACAGTGTGCGCAATGATATCCAAAACAGTGTGCGCACTGAATCCCAAAACAGTGTGCCTACTGACTCCCAAAACAGTGTGCCTACTGAATCCCAACACAGTGTGCGCACTGAATTCCAAAACAGTGTGCACACTGAATCCCAAAACAGTGTGCCTACTGAATCCCAAAACAGTGTGCCTACTGAATCCCAACACAGTGTGCGCACTGAATCCCAAAACAGTGTGCGCACTGAATCCCAAAACAGTGTGCCGACTGAATCCCAAAACAGTGTGCCGACTGAATCCCAAAGCGGTGTGCCTACTGAATCCCAAAACAGTGTGCGCACTGAATCCCTAAACTGTGTGTGCACTGAATCCCAAAACAGTGTACGCACTGAATCCCAAAACAGTGTGCGCACTGAATCCCAAAACAGTGTGCGCACTGAATCCCAAAACAGTGTGCCGACTGAATCCCAAAACAGTGTGCCGACTAAATCCCAAAACAGTGTGCGCTCTGAATCCAAAAACAGTGTGCTCACTGAATCCCAAAACAGTGTGCGCACTGAATCCCAAAACAGTGTGCGCACCGAATCCCAAAACAGTGTGCGCACTGAATCCCTAAACAGTGTGCGCACTGAATCCCAAAACAGTGTGCGCATTGAATCCCAAAACATTGTGCGCACTGAATCCCAAAACAATGTGCGCACTGAATCCCAAGACAGTGTGCGCACTGAATCCCAGAGCAGTGTGCGCACTGAATCCCAACACAGTGTGCACAATGAATCCCAGAACAGTGTGCCTACTGAATCCCAAAACAGTGTGCGCACTGAATCCCAAAACAGTGTGTGCACTGAATCCCAAAACATTGTGCGCACTGAATCCCAAAACAGTGTGTGCACTGTATCCCAAAACAGTGTGCGCACTGAATCGCAAAACAGTGTGCGCACTGAATCCCAAAACAGTGTGCGCACTGAATCCCAAAACAGTGTGCGCACTGAATCCCAAAACAGTGTGCGCACTGACTCCCAAAACAGTGTGCCTACTGAATCCCAAAACAGTGTGCCTACTGAATCCCAAAACAGTTTGCGCACTGAATCCCAAAACAGTGTGCCTACTGATTCCCAAAACAGTGCGCGCACTGAATCCCAAAACAGTGTGCCTACTGATTCCCAAAACAGTGTGCCTACTGCTTCCCAAAACAGTGTGCGCACTGAATCCCAAAACAGTGTTCCTACTGAATCCCAAAACAGTGTGCCTACTGCATCCCAACACAGTGTGCGCACTGATATCCAAAAAAGTGTGCGCACTGAATCCCAAAACAGTGTGCCTACTGACTCCCAAAACAGTGTGCCTACTGAATCCCAACACAGTGTGCGCACTGAATTCCAAAACAGTGTGCACACTGAATCCCAAAACAGTGTGCCTACTGAATCCCAAAACTGTGTGCCTACTGAATCCCAACACAGTGTGCGCACTGAATCCCAAAACAGTGTGCGCACTGAATCCCAAAACAGTGTGCCTACTGAATCCCAAAAAAGTGTGCCTACTGAGTCCCAAAGCAGTGTGCCTACTGAATCCCAAAACAGTGTGCGCACTGAATCCCAAAACTGAATGTGCACTGAATCCCAAAACAGTGTGCGCACTGAATCCCAAAACAGTGTGCCTACTGATTCCCAAAACAGTGTGCCTACTGCTTCCCAAAACAGTGTGCGCACTGAATCCCAAAACAGTGTGCCTACTGATTCCCAAAACAGTGTGCGCACTGAATCCCAAAACAGTGTGCCTACTGAATCCCAAAACAGTGTGCCTACTGAATCCCAACACAGTGTGCGCACTGATATCCAAAACAGTGTGCGCACTGAAACCCAAAACAGTGTGCCTACTGACTCCCAAAACAGTGTGCCTACTGAATCCCAACACAGTGTGCGCACTGAATTCCAAAACAGTGTGCACACTGAATCCCAAAACAGTGTGCCTACTGAATCCCAAAACAGTGTGCCGAATGAATCCCAACACAGTGTGCGCACTGAATCCCAAAACAGTGTGCGCACTGAATCCCAAAACAGTGTGCCTACTGAATCCCAAAACAGTGTGCCGACTAAATCCCAAAACAGTGTGCGCACCGAATCCCAAAACAGTGTGCGCACTGAATCCCAAAACTGTGTGTGCACTGAATCCCAAAACAGTGTGCGCACTGAATCCCAAAACAGTGTGCGCACTGAATCCCAAAACACTGTGCACACTGAATCCCAAAACAGTGTGCCTACTGAATCCCAAAACAGTGTGCCGACTAAATCCCAAAACAGTGTGCGCTCTGAATCCAAAAACAGTGTGCGCACTGAATCCCAAAACAGTGTGCGCACTGAATCCCAAAACAGTGTATGCACCGAATCCCAAAACAGTGTGCGCACTGAATCCCTAAACAGTGTGCACACTGAATCCCAAAACAGTGTGCCGACTAAATCCCAAAACAGTGCGTGCACTGAATCCCAAAACAGTGTGCGCACTGAATTCCAAAACAGTGTGCGCACTGAATCCGAAAACAGTGTCCCTACAGAATCCCAACACAGTGTGCGCACTGAATCCCATAACAGTGTGTGCACTGAATCCCAAAACATTGTGCGCACTGAATCCCAAAACAGTGTGCGCACTGTATCCCAAAGCAGTGTGCGCACTGAATCCCAAAACAGTGTGCGCACTGAATCGCAAAACAGTGTGCGCACTGAATCCCAAAACAGTGTGCGCACTGAATCCCAAAACAGTTTGCGCACTGTGTTCCAAAACAGTGTGCGCACTGAATCCCAAAACAGTGTGCCTGCTGAATCCCAAAACAGTGTGCCTACTGAACACCAAAACAGTTTGCGCACTAAATCCCAAAACTGTGTGCCTACGGAATCCCAACACAGTGTGCGCACTGAATCCCAAAACAGTGTGTGCACTGAATCCCAAAACATTGTGCGCACTGAATCCCAAAACAGTGTGCGCACTGTATCCCAAAACAGTGTGCGCATTGAATCGCAAAACAGTGTGCGCACTGAATCCCAAAACAGTGTGCGCACTGAATCCCAAAACAGTGTGCGCACTGAATCCCAAAACAGTGTGCGCACTGAATCCCAAAACAGTGTGCCTACTGAATCCCAAAACAGTGTGCCTACTGAATCCCAAAACAGTGTGCGCACTGATTCCCAAAACAGTGTGCCTACTGATTCCCAAAACAGTGTGCGCACTGAATCCCAAAACAGTGTGCCTACTGATTCCCAAAACAGTGTGCCTACTACTTCCCAAAACAGTGTGCGCACTGAATCCCAAAACAGTGTGCCTACTGATTCCCAAAACAGTGTGCGCACTGAATCCCAAAACAGTGTGCCTACTGAATCCCAACACAGTGTGCGCAATGATATCCAAAACAGTGTGCGCACTGAATCACAAAACAGTGTGCCTACTGACTCCCAAAACAGTGTGCCTACTGAATCCCAACACAGTGTGCGCACTGAATTCCAAAACAGTGTGCACACTGAATCCCAAAACAGTGTGCCTACTGAATCCCAAAACAGTGTGCCTACTGAATCCCAACACAGTGTGCGCACTGAATCCCAAAACAGTGTGCGCACTGAATCCCAGAACAGTGTGCCGACTGAATCCCAAAACAGTGTGCCGACTGAATCCCAAAGCAGTGTGCCTACTGAATCCCAAAACAGTGTGCGCACTGAATCCCTAAACTGTGTGTGCACTGAATCCCAAAACAGTGTACGCACTGAATCCCAAAACAGTGTGCGCACTGAATCCCAAAACAGTGTGCGCACTGAATCCCAAAACAGTGTGCCTACTGAATCCCAAAACAGTGTGCCGACTAAATCCCAAAACAGTGTGCGCTCTGAATCCAAAAACAGTGTGCGCACTGAATCCCAAAACAGTGTGCGCACTGAATCCCAAAACAGTGTGCGCACCGAATCCCAAAACAGTGTGCGCACTGAATCCCTAAACAGTGTGCGCACTGAATCCCAAAACAGTGTGCGCATTGAATCCCAAAATATTGTGCGCACTGAATCCCAAAACAATGTGCGCACTGAATCCCAAGACAGTGTGCGCACTGAATCCCAGAGCAGTGTGCGCACTGAATCCCAACACAGTGTGCACAATGAATCCCAGAACAGTGTGCCTACTGAATCCCAAAACAGTGTGCGCACTGAATCCCAAAACAGTGTGTGCACTGAATCCCAAAACATTGTGCGCACTGAATCCCAAAACAGTGTGCGCACTGTATCCCAAAACAGTGTGCGCACTGAATCGCAAAACAGTGTGCGCACTGAATCCCAAAACAGTGTGCGCACTGAATCCCAAAACAGTGTGCGCACTGAATCCCAAAACAGTGTGCGCACTGAATCCCAAAACAGTGTGCCTACTGAATCCCAAAACAGTGTGCCTACTGAATCCCAAAACAGTTTGCGCACTGAATCCCAAAACAGTGTGCCTACTGATTCCCAAAACAGTGTGCGCACTGAATCCCAAAACAGTGTGCCTACTGATTCCCAAAACAGTGTGCCTACTGCTTCCCAAAACAGTGTGCGCACTGAATCCCAAAACAGTGTTCCTACTGAATCCCAAAACAGTGTGCCTACTGCATCCCAACACAGTGTGCGCACTGATATCCAAAAAAGTGTGCGCACTGAATCCCAAAACAGTGTGCCTACTGACTCCCAAAACAGTGTGCCTACTGAATCCCAACACAGTGTGCGCACTGAATTCCAAAACAGTGTGCACACTGAATCCCAAAACAGTGTGCCTACTGAATCCCAAAACTGTGTGCCTACTGAATCCCAACACAGTGTGCGCACTGAATCCCAAAACAGTGTGCGCACTGAATCCCAAAACAGTGTGCCTACTGAATCCCAAAAAAGTGTGCCTACTGAGTCCCAAAGCAGTGTGCCTACTGAATCCCAAAACAGTGTGCGCACTGAATCCCAAAACTGAATGTGCACTGAATCCCAAAACAGTGTGCGCACTGAATCCCAAAACAGTGTGCCTACTGATTCCCAAAACAGTGTGCCTACTGCTTCCCAAAACAGTGTGCGCACTGAATCCCAAAACAGTGTGCCTACTGAATCCCAAAACAGTGTGCCTACTGAATCCCAAAACAGTGTGCGCACTGATATCCAAAACAGTGTGCGCACTGAAACCCAAAACAGTGTGCCTACTGACTCCCAAAACAGTGTGCCTACTGAATCCCAACACAGTGTGCGCACTGAATTCCAAAACAGTGTGCCTACTGAATCCCAAAACAGTGTGCCTACTGAATCCCAACACAGTGTGCGCACTGAATCCCAAAACAGTGTGCGCACTGAATCCCAAAACAGTGTGCCGACTGAATCCCAAAACAGTGTGCCGACTGAATCCCAAAGCAGTGTGCCTACTGAATCCCAAAACAGTGTGCGCACTGAATCCCTAAACTGTGTGTGCACTGAATCCCAAAACAGTGTACGCACTGAATCCCAAAACAGTGTGCGCACTGAATCCCAAAACAGTGTGCGCACTGAATCCCAAAACAGTGTGCCTACTGAATCCCAAAACAGTGTGCCGAATAAATCCCAAAACAGTGTGCGCTCTGAATCCAAAAACAGTGTGCGCACTGAATCCCAAAACAGTGTGCGCACTGAATCCCAAAACAGTGTGCGCACCGAATCCCAAAACAGTGTGCGCACTGAATCCCTAAACAGTGTGCGCACTGAATCCCAAAACAGTGTGCGCATTGAATCCCAAAACATTGTGCGCACTGAATCCCAAAACAATGTGCGCACTGAATCCCAAGACAGTGTGCGCACTGAATCCCAGAGCAGTGTGCGCACTGAATCCCAACACAGTGTGCACAATGAATCCCAGAACAGTGTGCCTACTGCATCCCAAAACAGTGTGCGCACTGAATCCCAAAACAGTGTGTGCACTGAATCCCAAAACATTGTGCGCACTGAATCCCAAAACAGTGTGCGCACTGTATCCCAAAACAGTGTGTGCACTGAATCGCAAAACAGTGTGCGCACTGAATCCCAAAACAGTGTGCGCACTGAATCCCAAAACAGTGTGCGCACTGAATCCCAAAACAGTGTGCGCACTGAATCCCAAAACAGTGTGCCTACTGAATCCCAAAACAGTGTGCCTACTGAATCCCAAAACAGTTTGCGCACTGAATCCCAAAACAGTGTGCCTACTGATTCCCAAAACAGTGCGCGCACTGAATCCCAAAACAGTGTGCCTACTGATTCCCAAAACAGTGTGCCTACTGCTTCCCAAAACAGTGTGCGCACTGAATCCCAAAACAGTGTTCCTACTGAATCCCAAAACAGTGTGCCTACTGCATCCCAACACAGTGTGCGCACTGATATCCAAAAAAGTGTGCGCACTGAATCCCAAAACAGTGTGCCTACTGACTCCCAAAACAGTGTGCCTACTGAAACCCAACACAGTGTGCGCACTGAATTCCAAAACAGTGTGCACACTGAATCCCAAAACAGTGTGCCTACTGAATCCCAAAACTGTGTGCCTACTGAATCCCAACACAGTGTGCGCACTGAATCCCAAAACAGTGTGCGCACTGAATCCCAAAACAGTGTGCCTACTGAATCCCAAAAAAGTGTGCCTACTGAGTCCCAAAGCAGTGTGCCTACTGAATCCCAAAACAGTGTGCGCACTGAATCCCAAAACTGAATGTGCACTGAATCCCAAAACAGTGTGCGCACTGAATCCCAAAACAGTGTGCCTACTGATTCCCAAAACAGTGTGCCTACTGCTTCCCAAAACAGTGTGCGCACTGAATCCCAAAACAGTGTGCCTACTGATTCCCAAAACAGTGTGCGCACTGAATCCCAAAACAGTGTGCCTACTGAATCCCAAAACAGTGTGCCTACTGAATCCCAACACAGTGTGCGCACTGATATCCAAAACAGTGTGCGCACTGAAACCCAAAACAGTGTGCCTACTGACTCCCAAAACAGTGTGCCTACTGAATCCCAACACAGTGTGCGCACTGAATTCCAAAACAGTGTGCACACTGAATCCCAAAACAGTGTGCCTACTGAATCCCAAAACAGTGTGCCGAATGAATCCCAACACAGTGTGCGCACTGAATCCCAAAACAGTGTGCGCACTGAATCCCAAAACAGTGTGCGCACTGAATCCCAAAACAGTGTGCCTACTGAATCCCAAAACAGTGTGCCGTCTAAATCCCAAAACAGTGTGCGCACCGAATCCCAAAACAGTGTGCGCACTGAATCCCAAAACTGTGTGTGCACTGAATCCCAAAACAGTGTGCGCACTGAATCCCAAAACAGTGTGCGCACTGAATCCCAAAACAGTGTGCGCACTGAATCCCAAAACAGTGTGCCTACTGAATCCCAAAACAGTGTGCCGACTAAATCCCAAAACAGTGTGCGCTCTGAATCCAAAAACAGTGTGCGCACTGAATCCCAAAACAGTGTGCGCACTGAATCCCAAAACAGTGTGCACACCGAATCCCAAAACAGTGTGCGCACTGAATCCCTAAACAGTGTGCGCACTGAATCCCAAAACAGTGTGCGCATTGAATCCCAAAACATTGTGCGCACTGAATCCCAAAACAATGTGCGCACTGAATCCCAAGACAGTGTGCGCTCTGAATCACAGAGCAGTGTGCGCACTGAATCCCAAAACAGTGTGCCTACTGAATCCCAAAACAGTGTGCCTACTGAATCCCAAAACAGTGTGCGCACTGAATCCCAAAACAGTGTGCGCACTAAATCCCAAAACAGTGTGCGCACTGAATCCCAAAACGGTGTGCGCACTGAATCCCAAAACAGTGTGCGCACCGAATCCCAAAACAGTGTGCGCACTGAATCCCTTAACAGTGTGCGCACTGAATCCCAAAACAGTGTGCGCACTGAATCCCAAAACAGTGTGCGCACTGAATCCCAAAACAGTGCGCGCACTGAATCCCAAAACAGTGGGCCTACTGAATCCCAAAACAGTGTGCCTACTGAATCCCAAAACAGTGTGCGCATTGAATCCCTAAACGATGTGCGAACTGAATCCCAAATCAGTGTACGCACTGAATCCCAAAACAGTGTGCGCACTGAATCCCAAAACAGCGTTCACACTGAATCCCAAGACAGTGTGCGCTCTGAAACCCAGAGCAGTGTGCGCACTGAATCCCAAAACAGTGGGCCTACTGACTCCCAAAACGCTGTGCGCACTGAATCCCAACACAGTGTGCACAATGAATCCCAGAACAGTGTGCCAACTGAATCCCAAAACAGTGTGCGCACTGAATCCCAAAACAGTGTGTGCACTGAATCCCAAAACATTGTGCGCACTGAATCCCAAAACAGTGTGCGCACTGTATCCCAAAACAGTGTGCGCATTGAATCGCAAAACAGTGTGCGCACTGAATCCCAAAACAGTGTGCGCACTGAATCCCAAAACAGTGTGCGCACTGAATCCCAAAACATTGTGCGCACTGAATCCCAAAACAGTGTGCCTACTGAATCCCAAAACAGTGTGCCTACTGAATCCCAAAACAGTTTGCGCACTGAATCCCAAAACAGTGTGCCTACTGATTCCCAAAACAGTGTGCGCACTGAATCCCAAAACAGTGTGCCTACTGATTCCCAAAACAGTGTGCCTACTGCTTCCCAAAACAGTGTGCGCACTGAATCCCAAAACAGTGTACCTACTGATTCCCAAAACAGTGTGCGCACTGAATCCCAAAACAGTGTGCCTACTGAATCCCAAAACAGTGTGCCTACTGAATCCCAACACAGTGTGCGCACTGATATCCAAAACAGTGTGCGCACTGAATCCCAAAACAGTGTGCCTACTGACTCCCAAAACAGTGTGCCTACTGAATCCCAACACAGTGTGCGCACTGAATTCCAAAACAGTGTGCGCACTGAAACCCAAAACAGTGTGCCTACTGAATCCCAAAACTGTGTGCCTACTGAATCCCAACACAGTGTGCGCACTGAATCCCAAAACAGTGTGCGCACTGAATCCCAAAACAGTGTGCCTACTGAATCCCAAAACTGTGTGCCTACTGAATCCCAACACAGTGTGCGCACTGAATCCCAAAACAGTGTGCGCACTGAATCCCAAAACAGTGTGCCTACTGAATCCCAAAACAGTGTGCCTACTGAGTCCCAAAGCAGTGTGCCTACTGAATCCCAAAACAGTGTGCGCACTGAATCCCAAAACTGTGTGTGCACTGAATCCCAAAACAGTGTGCGCACTGAATCCCAAAACAGTGTGCCTACTGATTCCCAAAACAGTGTGCCTAATGCTTCCCAAAACAGTGTGCGCACTGAATCCCAAAACAGTGTGCCTACTGATTCCCAAAACAGTGTGCGCACTGAATCCCAAAACAGTGTGCCTACTGAATCCCAAAACAGTGTGCCTACTGAATCCCAACACAGTGTGCGCACTGATATCCAAAACAGTGTGCGCACTGAAACCCAAAACAGTGTGCCTACTGACTCCCAAAACAGTGTGCCTACTGAATCCCAACACAGTGTGCGCACTGAATTCCAAAACAGTGTGCACACTGAATCCCAAAACAGTGTGCCTACTGAATCCCAAAACAGTGTGCCGAATGAATCCCAACACAGTGTGCGCACTGAATCCCAAAACAGTGTGCGCACTGAATCCCAAAACAGTTTGCGCACTGTGTTCCAAAACAGTGGGCGCACTGAATCCCAAAACAGTGTGCCTACTGAATCCCAAAACAGTGTGCCTACTGAACACCAAAACAGTTTGCGCACTAAATCCCAAAACTGTGTGCCTACGGAATCCCAACACAGTGTGCGCACTGAATCCCAAAACAGTGTGTGCACTGAATCCCAAAACATTGTGCGCACTGAATCCCAAAACAGTGTGCGCACTGTATCCCAAAACAGTGTGCGCATTGAATCGCAAAACAGTGTGCGCACTGAATCCCAAAACAGTGTGCGCACTGAATCCCAAAACAGTGTGCGCACTGAATCCCAAAACAGTGTGCGCACTGAATCCCAAAACAGTGTGCCTACTGAATCCCAAAACAGTGTGCCTACTGAATCCCAAAACAGTGTGCGCACTGATTCCCAAAACAGTGTGCCTACTGATTCCCAAAACAGTGTGCCTACTACTTCCCAAAACAGTGTGCGCACTGAATCCCAAAACAGTGTGCCTACTGATTCCCAAAACAGTGTGCGCACTGAATCCCAAAACAGTGTGCCTACTGAATCCCAACACAGTGTGCGCACTGATATCCAAAACAGTGTGCGCACTGAATCCCAAAACAGTGTGCCTACTGAATCCCAAAACAGTGTGCCTACTGAATCCCAACACAGTGTGCGCACTGAATCCCAAAACAGTGTGCGCACTGAATCCCAAAACAGTGTGCCTACTGAATCCCAAAACAGTGTGCCTACTGAATCCCAAAGCAGTGTGCCTACTGAATCCCAAAACAGTGTGCGCACTGAATCCCTAAACTGTGTGTGCACTGAATCCCAAAACAGTGTACGCACTGAATCCCAAAACAGTGTGCGCACTGAATCCCAAAACAGTGTGCGCACTGAATCCCAAAACAGTGTGCCTACTGAATCCCAAAACAGTGTGCCGACTAAATCCCAAAACAGTGTGCGCTCTGAATCCAAAAACAGTGTGCGCACTGAATCCCAAAACAGTGTGCGCACTGAATCCCAAAACAGTGTGCGCACCGAATCCCAAAACAGTGTGCGCACTGAATCCCTAAACAGTGTGCGCACTGAATCCCAAAACAGTGTGCGCATTGAATCCCAAAACATTGTGCGCACTGAATCCCAAATCAATGTGCGCACTGAATCCCAAGACAGTGTGCGCACTGAATCCCAGAGCAGTGTGCGCACTGAATCCCAACACAGTGTGCACAATGAATCCCAGAACAGTGTGCCTACTGAATCACAAAACAGTGTGCGCATGAATCCCAAAACAGTGTGTGCACTGAATCCCAAAACAGTGTGCGCACTGAATCCCAAAACAGTGTGCGCACTGTATCCCAAAACAGTGTGCGCACTGAATCGCAAAACAGTGTGCGCACTGAATCCCAAAACAGTGTGCGCACTGAATCCCAAAACAGTGTGCGCACTGAATCCCAAAACAGTGTGCCTACTGAATCCCAAAACAGTGTGCCTACTGAATCCCAAAACAGTTTGTGCACTGAATCCCAAAACAGTGTGCCTACTGATTCCCAAAACAGTGTGCGCACTGAATCCCAAAACAGTGTGCCTACTGATTCCCAAAACAGTGTGCCTACTGCTTCCCAAAACAGTGTGCGCACTGAATCCCAAAACAGTGTGCCTACTGAATCCCAAAACAGTGTGCCGACTGCATCCCAACACAGTGTCCGCACTGATATCCAAAAAGGTGTGCGCACTGAATCCCAAAACAGTGTGCCTACTGACTCCCAAAACAGTGTGCCTACTGAATCCCAACACAGTGTGCGCACTGATATCCAAAACAGTGTGCGCACTGAATCCCAAAACAGTGTGCCTACTGAATCCCAAAACAGTGTGCCTACTGAATCCCAAAGCAGTGTGCCTACTGAATCCCAAAACAGTGTGCGCACTGAATCCCTAAACTGTGTGTGCACTGAATCCCAAAACAGTGTACGCACTGAATCCCAAAACAGTGTGCGCACTGAATCCCAAAACAGTGTGCGCACTGAATCCCAAAACAGTGTGCCTACTGAATCCCAAAACAGTGTGCCGACTAAATCCCAAAACAGTGTGCGCTCTGAATGCAAAAACAGTGTGCGCACTGAATCCCAAAACAGTGTGCGCACTGAATCCCAAAACAGTGTGCGCACCGAATCCCAAAACAGTGTGCGCACTGAATCCCTAAACAGTGCGCGCACTGAATCCCAAAACAGTGTGCGCATTGAATCCCAAAACATTGTGCGCACTGAATCCCAAAACAATGTGCGCACTGAATCCCAAGACAGTGTGCGCACTGAATCCCAGAGCAGTGTGCGCACTGAATCCCAACACAGTGTGCACAATGAATCCCAGAACAGTGTGCCTACTGAATCACAAAACAGTGTGCGCACTGAATCCCAAAACAGTGTGTGCACTGAATCCCAAAACAGTTTGCGCACTGAATCCCAAAACAGTGTGCGCACTGTATCCCAAAACAGTGTGCGCACTGAATCGCAAAACAGTGTGCGCACTGAATCCCAAAACAGTGTGCGCACTGAATCCCAAAACAGTGTGCGCACTGAATCCCAAAACAGTGTGCCTACTGAATCCCAAAACAGTGTGCCTACTGAATCCCAAAACAGTTTGCGCACTGAATCCCAAAACAGTGTGCCTACTGATTCCCAAAACAGTGTGCGCACTGAATCCCAAAACAGTGTGCCTACTGATTCCCAAAACAGTGTGCCTACTGCTTCCCAAAACAGTGTGCGCACTGAATCCCAAAACAGTGTGCCTACTGAATCCCAAAACAGTGTGCCTACTGCATCCCAACACAGTGTGCGCACTGATATCCAAAAAGGTGTGCGCACTGAATCCCAAAACAGTGTGCCTACTGACTCCCAAAACAGTGTGCCTACTGAATCCCAACACAGTGTGCGCACTGATATCCAAAACAGTGTGCGCACTGAATTCCAAAACAGTGTGCACACTGAATCCCAAAACAGTGTGCCTACTGAATCCCAAAACTGTGTGCCTACTGAATCCCAACACAGTGTGCGCACTGAATCCCAAAACAGTGTGCGCACTGAATCCCAAAACAGTGTGCCTACTGAATCCCAAAACAGCGTGCCTACTGAGTCCCAAAGCAGTGTGCCTACTGAATCCCAAAACAGTGTGCGCACTGAATCCCAAAACTGTGTGTGCACTGAATCCCAAAACAGTGTGCGCACTGAATCCCAAAACAGTGTGCCTACTGATTCCCAAAACATTGTGCCTACTGCTTCCCAAAACAGTGTGCGCACAGAATCCCAAAACAGTGTGCCTACTGATTCCCAAAACAGTGTGCGCACTGAATCCCAAAACAGTGTACCTACTGAATCCCAAAACAGTGTGCGCACTGAATCCCAACACAGTGTGCGCACTGATATCCAAAACAGTGTGCGCACTGAAACCCAAAACAGTGTGCCTACTGACTCCCATAACAGTGTGCCTACTGAATCCCAACACAGTGTGCGCACTGAATTCCAAAACAGTGTGCGCACTGAATCCCAAAACAGTGTGCGCACTGAATCCCAAAACAGTGTGCCTACTGAATCCCAAAACAGTGTGCCTACTGAATCCCAAAACAGTGTGCGCACTGATTCCCAAAACAGTGTGCCTACTGATTCCCAAAACAGTGTGCCTACTACTTCCCAAAACAGTGTGCGCACTGAATCCCAAAACAGTGTGCCTACTGATTCCCAAAACAGTGTGCGCACTGAATCCCAAAACAGTGTGCCTACTGAATCCCAACACAGTGTGCGCACTGATATCCAAAACAGTGTGCGCACTGAATCCCAAAACAGTGTGCCTACTGAATCCCAAAACAGTGTGCCTACTGAATCCCAACACAGTGTGCGCACTGAATCCCAAAACAGTGTGCGCACTGAATCCCAAAACAGTGTGCCTACTGAATCCCAAAACAGTGTGCCTACTGAATCCCAAAGCAGTGTGCCTACTGAATCCCAAAACAGTGTGCGCACTGAATCCCTAAACTGTGTGTGCACTGAATCCCAAAACAGTGTACGCACTGAATCCCAAAACAGTGTGCGCACTGAATCCCAAAACAGTGTGCGCACTGAATCCCAAAACAGTGTGCCTACTGAATCCCAAAACAGTGTGCCGACTAAATCCCAAAACAGTGTGCGCTCTGAATCCAAAAACAGTGTGCGCACTGAATCCCAAAACAGTGTGCGCACTGAATCCCAAAACAGTGTGCGCACCGAATCCCATAACAGTGTGCGCACTGAATCCCTAAACAGTGTGCGCACTGAATCCCAAAACAGTGTGCGCATTGAATCCCAAAACATTGTGCGCACTGAATCCCAAATCAATGTGCGCACTGAATCCCAAGACAGTGTGCGCACTGAATCCCAGAGCAGTGTGCGCACTGAATCCCAACACAGTGTGCACAATGAATCCCAGAACAGTGTGCCTACTGAATCACAAAACAGTGTGCGCATGAATCCCAAAACAGTGTGTGCACTGAATCCCAAAACAGTGTGCGCACTGAATCCCAAAACAGTGTGCGCACTGTATCCCAAAACAGTGTGCGCACTGAATCGCAAAACAGTGTGCGCACTGAATCCCAAAACAGTGTGCGCACTGAATCCCAAAACAGTGTGCGCACTGAATCCCAAAACAGTGTGCCTACTGAATCCCAAAACAGTGTGCCTACTGAATCCCAAAACAGTTTGTGCACTGAATCCCAAAACAGTGTGCCTACTGATTCCCAAAACAGTGTGCGCACTGAATCCCAAAACAGTGTGCCTACTGATTCCCAAAACAGTGTGCCTACTGCTTCCCAAAACAGTGTGCGCACTGAATCCCAAAACAGTGTGCCTACTGAATCCCAAAACAGTGTGCCGACTGCATCCCAACACAGTGTGCGCACTGATATCCAAAAAGGTGTGCGCATTGAATCCCAAAACAGTGTGCCTACTGACTCCCAAAACAGTGTGCCTACTGAATCCCAACACAGTGTGCGCACTGATATCCAAAACAGTGTGCGCACTGAATCCCAAAACAGTGTGCCTACTGAAACCCAAAACAGTGTGCCTACTGAATCCCAAAGCAGTGTGCCTACTGAATCCCAAAACAGTGTGCGCACTGAATCCCTAAACTGTGTGTGCACTGAATCCCAAAACAGTGTACGCACTGAATCCCAAAACAGTGTGCGCACTGAATCCCAAAACAGTGTGCGCACTGAATCCCAAAACAGTGTGCCTACTGAATCCCAAAACAGTGTGCCGACTAAATCCCAAAACAGTGTGCGCTCTGAATGCAAAAACAGTGTGCGCACTGAATCCCAAAACAGTGTGCGCACTGAATCCCAAAACAGTGTGCGCACCGAATCCCAAAACAGTGTGCGCACTGAATCCCTAAACAGTGCGCGCACTGAATCCCAAAACAGTGTGCGCATTGAATCCCAAAACATTGTGCGCACTGAATCCCAAAACAATGTGCGCACTGAATCCCAAGACAGTGTGCGCACTGAATCCCAGAGCAGTGTGCGCACTGAATCCCAACACAGTGTGCACAATGAATCCCAGAACAGTGTGCCTACTGAATCACAAAACAGTGTGCGCACTGAATCCCAAAACAGTGTGCGCACTGAATCCCAAAACAGTGTGCGCACTGAATCCCAAAACAGTGTGCGCACTGTATCCCAAAACAGTGTGCGCACTGAATCGCAAAACAGTGTGCGCACTGAATCCCAAAACAGTGTGCGCACTGAATCCCAAAACAGTGTGCGCACTGAATCCCAAAACAGTGTGCCTACTGAATCCCAAAACAGTGTGCCTACTGAATCCCAAAACAGTTTGCGCACTGAATCCCAAAACAGTGTGCCTACTGATTCCCAAAACAGTGTGCGCACTGAATCCCAAAACAGTGTGCCTACTGATTCCCAAAACAGTGTGCCTACTGCTTCCCAAAACAGTGTGCGCACTGAATCCCAAAACAGTGTGCCTACTGAATCCCAAAACAGTGTGCCTACTGCATCCCAACACAGTGTGCGCACTGATATCCAAAAAGGTGTGCGCACTGAATCCCAAAACAGTGTGCCTACTGACTCCCAAAACAGTGTGCCTACTGAATCCCAACACAGTGTGCGCACTGATATCCAAAACAGTGTGCGCACTGAATTCCAAAACAGTGTGCACACTGAATCCCAAAACAGTGTGCCTACTGAATCCCAAAACTGTGTGCCTACTGAATCCCAACACAGTGTGCGCACTGAATCCCAAAACAGTGTGCGCACTGAATCCCAAAACAGTGTGCCTACTGAATCCCAAAACAGTGTGCCTACTGAGTCCCAAAGCAGTGTGCCTACTGAATCCCAAAACAGTGTGCGCACTGAATCCCAAAACTGTGTGTGCACTGAATCCCAAAACAGTGTGCGCACTGAATCCCAAAACAGTGTGCCTACTGATTCCCAAAACATTGTGCCTACTGCTTCCCAAAACAGTGTGCGCACAGAATCCCAAAACAGTGTGCCTACTGATTCCCAAAACAGTGTGCGCACTGAATCCCAAAACAGTGTACCTACTGAATCCCAAAACAGTGTGCCTACTGAATCCCAACACAGTGTGCGCACTGATATCCAAAACAGTGTGCGCACTGAAACCCAAAACAGTGTGCCTACTGACTCCCAAAACAGTGTGCCTACTGAATCCCAACACAGTGTGCGCACTGAATTCCAAAACAGTGTGCACACTGAATCCCAAAACAGTGTGCCTACTGAATCCCAAAACAGTGTGCCGAATGAATCCCAACACAGTGTGCGCACTGAATCCCAAAACAGTGTGCGCACTGAATCCCAAAACAGTGTGCCTACTGAATCCCAAAACAGTGTGCCGACTAAATCCCAAAACAGTGTGCGCACCGAATCCCAAAACAGTGTGCGCACTGAATCCCAAAACTGTGTGTGCACTGAATCCCAAAACAGTGTGCGCACTGAATCCCAAAACAGTGTGCGCACTGAATCCCAAAACAGTGTGCACACTGAATCCCAAAACAGTGTGCCTACTGAATCCCAAAACAGTGTGCCGACTAAATCCCAAAACAGTGTGCGCTCTGAATCCAAAAACAGTGTGCGCACTGAATCCCAAAACAGTGTGCGCACTGAATCCCAAAACAGTGTGCGCACCGAATCCCAAAACAGTGTGCGCACTGAATCTCTAAACAGTGTGCGCACTGAATCCCAAAACAGTGTGCGCATTGAATCCCAAAACATTGTGCGCACTGAATCCCAAAACAATGTGCGCACTGAATCCCAAGACAGTGTGCGCTCTGAATCCCAGAGCAGTGTGCGCACTGAATCCCAAAACAGTGTGCCTACTGAATCCCAAAACAGTGTGCCTACTGAATCCCAAAACAGTGTGCGCACTGAATCCCAAAACAGTGTGCGCACTAAATCCCAAAACCGTGTGCGCACTGAATCCCAAAACGGTGTGCGCACTGAATCCCAAAACAGTGTGCGCACCGAATCCCAAAACAGTGTGCGCACTGAATCCCTTAACAGTGTGCGCACTGAATCCCAAAACAGTGTGCGCACTGAATCCCAAAACAGTGTGCGCACTGAATCCCAAAACAGTGCGCGCACTGAATCCCAAAACAGTGGGCCTACTGAATCCCAAAACAGTGTGCCTACTGAATCCCAAAACAGTGTGCGCATTGAATCCCAAAACGATGTGCGAACTGAATCCCAAATCAGTGTACGCACTGAATCCCAAAACAGTGTCCGCACTGAATCCCTAAACAGTGTGCGCACTGAATCCCAAAACAGCGTTCACACTGAATCCCAAGACAGTGTGCGCTCTGAAACCCAGAGCAGTGTGCGCACTGAATCCCAAAACAGTGGGCCTACTGACTCCCAAAACGCTGTGCGCACTGAATCCCAACACAGTGTGCACAATGAATCCCAGAACAGTGTGCCTACTGAATCCCAAAACAGTGTGCGCACTGAATCCCAAAACAGTGTGTGCACTGAATCCCAAAACATTGTGCGCACTGAATCCCAAAACAGTGTGCGCACTGTATCCCAAAACAGTGTGCGCACTGAATCGCAAAACAGTGTGCGCACTGAATCCCAAAACAGTGTGCGCACTGAATCCCAAAACAGTGTGCGCACTGAATCCCAAAACAGTGTGCGCACTGAATCCCAAAACAGTGTGCCTACTGAATCCCAAAACAGTGTGCGCACTGAATCCCAAAACAGTTTGCGCACTGAATCCCAAAACAGTGTGCCTACTGATTCCCAAAACAGTGTGCGCACTGAAACCCAAAACAGTGTGCCTACTGATTCCCAAAACAGTGTGCCTACTGCTTCCCAAAACAGTGTGCGCACTGAATCCCAAAACAGTGTACCTACTGATTCCCAAAACAGTGTGCGCACTGAATCCCAAAACAGTGTGCCTACTGAATCCCAAAACAGTGTGCCTACTGAATCCCAACACAGTGTGCGCACTGATATCCAAAACAGTGTGCGCACTGAATCCCAAAACAGTGTGTCTACTGACTCCCAAAACAGTGTGCCTACTGAATCCCAACACAGTGTGCGCACTGAATTCCAAAACAGTGTGCGCACTGAAACCCAAAACAGTGTGCCTACTGAATCCCAAAACTGTGTGCCTACTGAATCCCAACACAGTGTGCGCACTGAATCCCAAAACAGTGTGCGCACTGAATCCCAAAACAGTGTGCCTACTGAATCCCAAAACTGTGTGCCTACAGAATCCCAACACAGTGTGCGCACTGAATCCCAAAACAGTGTGCGCACTGAATCCCAAAACAGTGTGCCTACTGAACCCAAAACTGTGTGCCTACTGAATCCCAACACAGTGTGCGCACTGAATCCCAAAACAGTGTGCGCACTGAATCCCAAAACAGTGTGCCTACTGAATCCCAAAACAGTGTGCCTACTGAGTCCCAAAGCAGTGTGCCTACTGAATCCCAAAACAGTGTGCGCACTGAATCCCAAAACTGTGTGTGCACTGAATCCCAAAACAGTGTGCGCACTGAATCCCAAAACAGTGTGCCTACTGATTCCCAAAACAGTGTGCCTACTGAATCCCAAAACAGTGTGCCTACTAAATCCCAAAACAGTGTGCCTACTGATTCCCAAAACAGTGTGCCTACTGAATCCCAAAACAGTGTGCCTACTGCTTCCCAAAACAGTGTGCGCACTGAATCCCAAAACAGTGTGCCTACTGATTCCCAAAACAGTGTGTGCACTGAATCCCAAAACAGTGTGCCTACTGAATCCCAAAACAGTGTGCCTACTGAATCCCAACACAGTGTGCGCACAGATATCCAAAACAGTGTGCGCACTGAAACCCAAAACAGTGTGCATACTGACTCCCAAAACAGTGTGCGCACTGAATCCCAACACAGTGTGCGCACTGAATTCCAAAACAGTGTGCACACTGAATCCCAAAACAGTGTGCCTACTGAATCCCAAAACAGTGTGCCGAATGAATCCCAACACAGTGTGCGCACTGAATCCCAAAACAGTGTGCGCACTGAATCCCAAAACAGTGTGCCTACTGAATCCCAAAACAGTGTGCCTACTGAATCCCAAAGCAGAGTGCCTACTGAAACCCAAAACAGTGTGCGCACTGAATCCCAAAACTGTGTGTGCACTGAATCCCAAAACAGTGTGCGCACTGAATCCCAAAACAGTGTGCGCACTGAATCCCAAAACAGTGTGCGCACTGAATCCCAAAACAGTGTGCCTACTGAATCCCAAAACAGTGTGCCGACTAAATCCCAAAACAGTGTGCGCTCTGAATCCAAAAACGGTGTGCGCACTGAATCCCAAAACAGTGTGCGCATTCAATCCCAAAACATTGTGCGCACTGAATCCCAAAACAGTGTGCGCACTGAATCCCAAGACAGTGTGCGCTCTGAATCCCAAAACAGTGTGCCTACTGAATCCCAAAACAGTGTGCCTACTGAATCCCAAAACAGTGTGCGCACTGAATCCCAAAACAGTGTGCGCACTGAATCCCAAAACAGTGTGCGCACTGAATCCCAAAACGGTGTGCGCACTGAATCCCAAAACAGTGTGCGCACCGAATCCCAAAACAGTGTGCGCACTGAATCCCTTAACAGTGTGCGCACTGAATCCCAAAACAGTGTGCGCACTGAATCCCAAAACAGTGTGCGCACTGAATCCCAAAACAGTGTGCCTACTGAATCACAAAACAGTGTGCCTACTGAATCCCAAAACAGTGTGCGCACTGAATCCCAAAACGATGTGCGAGATGAATCCCAAATCAGTGTACGCACTGAATCCCAAAACAGTGTCCGCACTGAATCCCTAAACAGTGTGCGCACTGAATCCCAAAACAGCGTTCACACTGAATCCCAAGACAGTGTGCGCTCTGAAACCCAGAGCGATGTGCGCACTGAATCCCAAAACAGTGTGCCTACTGACTCCCAAAACGCTGTGCGCACTGAATCCCAAGACAGTGTGCACAATGAATCCCCGAACAGTGTGCCTACTGAATCCCAAAACAGTGTGCGCACTGAATCCCAAAACAGTGTGTGCACTGAATCCCAAAACATTGTGCGCACTGAATCCCAAAACAGTGTGCGCACTGTATCCCAAAACAGTGTGCGCACTGAATCGCAAAACAGTGTGCGCACTGAATCCCAAAACAGTGTGCGCACTGAATCCCAAAACAGTGTGCGCACTGAATCCCAAAACAGTGTGCGCACTGAATCCCAAAACAGTGTGCCTACTGAATCCCAAAACAGTGTGCCTACTGAATCCCAAAATAGTTTGCGCACTGAATCCCAAAACAGTGTGCCTACTGATTCCCAAAACAGTGTGCGCACTGAATCCCAAAACAGTGTGCCTACTGATTCCCATAACAGTGTGCCTACTGCTTCCCAAAACAGTGTGCGCACTGAATCCCAAAACAGTGTGCCTACTGAATCCCAAAACTGTGTGCGCACTGAATCCCAAAACGATGTGCGAACTGAATCCCAAATCTGTGTACGCACTGAATCCCAAAACAGTGTCCGCACTGAATCCCTAAACAGCGTTCACACTGAATCCCAAGACAGTGTGCGCTCTGAATCCCAGAGCAGTGTGCGCACTGAATCCCAAAACAGTGTGCCTACTGAATCCCAAAACAGTGTGCGCACTGAATCCAAAACAGTGTTCACACTGAATCCCAAAACGCTGTGCGCACTGAATCCCAAGACAGGGTGCACAATGAATCCTAGAACAGTGTGCCTACTGAATCCCAAAACAGTGTGCGCACTGAATCCAAAACAGTGTGTGCACTGAATCCCAAAACAGTGCATGCACTGAATCCCAAAACAGTGTGCCTACTGAATCCCAAAACAGTGTGCGCACTGAATCCCAAAACAGTGTGCACACTGAATCCAAAACAGTGTGCGCACTGAATCCCAAAACAGTGTGCGCACTGAATCCCAAAACAGTGTGCCGACTGAATCCCAAAACAGTGTGTGCACTGAATCCCAAAACAGTGTGCCTACTCAATCCCAAAACAGTGTGCGCACTGAATCCCAAAACAGTGTGCGCACTGAATCCCAAAACAGTGTGCGCACTGAATCGCAAAACAGTGTGCGCACTGAATCCCAAAACAGTGTGCGCACTGAATCCCAAAACAGTGTGCGCAATGAATCCCAAAACAGTGCGCGCACTGAATCCCAAAACAGTGTGCGCACTGAATCCCAAAGCAGTGTGCCTACTGAATCCCAAAACAGTGTGCGCACTGAATCCCAAAACAGTGTGCCTACTGAATCCCAAAACAGTGTGCCTACTGAATCCCAAATCAGTGTGCGCACTGAATCCCAAAACAGTGTGTGCACTGAATACCAAAACAGTGTACGCTCTGAATCCGAAAACGCTGTGCGCACTAAATCCCAAAACTGTGTGCCTAGAGAATCCCAACACAGTGTGCGCACTGAACCCCATAACAGTGTGTGCACTGAATCCCAAAACATTGTGCGCACTGAATCCCAAAACAGTGTGCGCACTGTATCCCAAAACAGTGTGCGCACTGAATCCCAAAACAGTGTGCGCACTGAATCGCAAAACAGTGTGCGCACTGAATCCCAAAACAGTGTGCGCACTGAATCCCAAAACAGTTTGCGCACTGTGTTCCAAAACAGTGTGCGCACTGAATCCCAAAACAGTGTGCCTACCGAATCCCAAAACAGTGTGCCTACTGAACACCAAAACAGTTTGCGCACTAAATCCCAAAACTGTGTGCCTACGGAATCCCAACACAGTGTGCGCACTGAATCCCAAAACAGTGTGTGCACTGAATCCCAAAACATTGTGCGCACTGAATCCCAAAACAGTGTGCGCACTGTATCCCAAAACAGTGTGCGCATTGAATCGCAAAACAGTGTGCGCACTGAATCCCAAAACAGTGTGCGCACTTAATCCCAAAACAGTGTGCGCACTGAATCCCAAAACAGTGTGCGCACTGAATCCCAAAACAGTGTGCCTATTGAATCCCAAAACAGTGTGCCTACTGAATCCCAAAACAGTGTGCGCACTGATTCCCAAAACAGTGTGCCTACTGATTCCCAAAACAGTGTGCGCACTGAATCCCAAAACAGTGTGCCTACTGATTCCCAAAACAGTGTGCCTACTACTTCCCAAAACAGTGTGCGCACTGAATCCCAAAACAGTGTGCCTACTGATTCCCAAAACAGTGTGCGCACTGAATCCCAAAACAGTGTGCCTACTGAATCCCAACACAGTGTGCGCACTGATATCCAAAACAGTGTGCGCACTGAATCCAAAAACAGTGTGCCTACTGACTCCCAAAACAGTGTGCCTACTGAATCCCAACACAGTGTGCGCACTGAATTCCAAAACAGTGTGCACACTGAATCCCAAAACAGTGTGCCTACTGAATCCCAAAACAGTGTGCCTACTGAATCCCAACACAGTGTGCGCACTGAATCCCAAAACAGTGTGCGCACTGAATCCCAAAACAGTGTGCCTACTGAATCCCAAAACAGTGTGCCTACTGAATCCCAAAGCAGTGTGCCTACTGAATCCCAAAACAGTGTGTGCACTGAATCCCTAAACTGTGTGTGCACTGAATCCCAAAACAGTGTACGCACTGAATCCCAAAAGAGTGTGCGCACTGAATCCCAAAACAGTGTGCGCACTGAATCCCAAAACAGTGTGCCTACTGAATCCCAAAACAGTGTGCGGACTAAATCCCAAAACAGTGTGCGCTCTGAATCCAAAAACAGTGTGCGCACTGAATCCCAAAACAGTGTGCGCACTGAATCCCAAAACAGTGTGCGCACCGAATCCCAAAACAGTGTGCGCACTGAATCCCTAAACAGTGTGCGCACTGAATCCCAAAACAGTGTGCGCATTGAATCCCAAAACATTGTGCGCACTGAATCCCAAAACAATGTGCGCACTGA
The DNA here is from genome assembly GCA_026770705.1 of Isurus oxyrinchus. NCBI lineage: Eukaryota > Metazoa > Chordata > Chondrichthyes > Lamniformes > Lamnidae > Isurus > Isurus oxyrinchus. The sequence goes on from JANJGN010000009.1 coordinate 92,902,707, forward strand.
ATCCCAAGACAGTGTGCGCACTGAATCCCAGAGCAGTGTGCGCACTGAATCCCAAAACAGTGTGCCTACTGAATCCCAAAACAGTGTGCCTACTGAATCCCAAAACAGTGTGCGCACTGAATCCCAAAACAGTGTGCGCACTAAATCCCAAAACAGTGTGCGCACTGAATCCCAAAACGGTGTGCGCACTGAATCCCAAAACAGTGTGCGCACCGAATCCCAAAACAGTGCGCGCACTGAATCCCTTAACAGTTTGCGCACTGAATCCAAAACAGTGTGTGCACTGAATCCCAAAACAGTGTGCGCACTGAATCCCAAAACAGTGCGCGCACTGAATCCCAAAACAGTGGGCCTACTGAATCCCAAAACAGTGTGCCTACTGAATCCCAAAACAGTGTGCGCATTGAATCCCAAAACGATGTGCGAACTGAATCCCAAATCAGTGTACGCACTGAATCCCAAAACAGTGTCCGCACTGAATCCCTAAACAGTGTGCGCACTGAATCCCAAAACAGCGTTCACACTGAATCCCAAGACAGTGTGCGCTCTGAAACCCAGAGCAGTGTGCGCACTGAATCCCAACACAGTGTGCACAATGAATCCCAGAACAGTGTGCCTACTGAATCCCAAAACAGTGTGCGCACTGTATCCCAAAACAGTGTACGCACTGATTCGCAAAACAGTGTGCGCACTGTATCCCAAAACAGTGTGCGCACTGAATCGCAAAACAGTGTGCGCACTGAATCCCAAAACAGTGTGCGCACTGAATCCCAAAACAGTGCGCGCACTGAATCCCAAAACAGTGTGCCTACTGAATCCCAGAACAGTGTGCCTACTGAATCCCAAAACAGTTTGCGCACTGAATCCCAAAACAGTGTGCCTACTGATTCCCAAAACAGTGTGCGCACTGAATCCCAAAACAGTGTGCCTACTGATTCCCAAAAGAGTGTGCCTACTGCTTCCCAAAACAGTGTGCGCACTTAATCCCAAAACAGTGTGCCTACTGATTCCCAAAACAGTGTGTGCACTGAATCCCAAAACAGTGTGCCTACTGAATCCCAAAACAGTGTGCCTACTGCATCCCAACACAGTGTGCGCTCTGATATCCAAAACAGTGTGCGCACTGAATCCCAAAACAGTGTGCCTACTGACTCCCAACACAGTGTGCCTACTGAATCCCAACACAGTGTGCGCACTGAATTCCAAAACAGTGTGCACACTGAATCCCAAAACAGTTTGCCTACTGAATCCCAAAACTGTGTGCCTACTGAATCCCAACACAGTGTGCGCACTGAATCCCAAAACAGTGTGCGCACTGAATCCCAAAACAGTGTGCCTACTGAATCCCAAAACAGTGTGCCTACTGAGTCCCAAAGCAGTGTGCCTACTGAATCCCAAAACAGTGTGCGCACTGAATCCCAAAACTGTGTGTGCACTGAATCCCAAAACAGTGTGCGCACTGAATCCCAAAACAGTGTGCCTACTGATTCCCAAAACAGTGTGCCTACTGCTTCCCAAAACAGTGTGCGCACTGATTCCCAAAACAGTGTGCCTACTGATTCCCAAAACAGTGTGCGCACTGAATCCCAAAACAGTGTGCCTACTGAATCCCAAAACAGTGTGCCTACTGAATCCCAACACAGTGTGCGCACTGATATCCAAAACAGTGTGCGCACTGAAACCCAAATCAGTGTGCCTACTGACTCCCAAAACAGTGTGCCTACTGAATCCCAACACAGTGTGCGCACTGAATTCCAAAACAGTGTGCACACTGAATCCCAAAACAGTGTGCCTACTGAATCCCAAAACAGTGTGCCGAATGAATCCCAACACAGTGTGCGCACTGAATCCCAAAATAGTGTGCGCACTGAATCCCAAAACAGTGTGCCTACTGAATCCCAAAACAGTGTGCCGACTAAATCCCAAAACAGTGTGCGCACCGAATCCCAAAACAGTGTGTGCACTGAATCCCAAAACTGTGTGTGCACTGAATCCCAAAACAGTGTGCGCACTGAATCCCAAAACAGTGTGCGCACTGAATCCCAAAACAGTGTGCGCACTGAATCCCAAAACAGTGTGCCTACTGAATCCCAAAACAGTGTGCCGACTTAATCCCAAAACAGTGTGCGCTCTGAATCCAAAAACAGTGTGCGCACTGAATCCCAAAACAGTGTGCGCACTGAATCCCAAAACAGTGTGCGCACCGAATCCCAAAACAGTGTGCGCACTGAATCCCTAAACAGTGTTCGCACTGAATCCCAAAACAGTGTGCGCATTGAATCCCAAAACATTGTGCGCACTGAATCCCAAAACAGTGTGCGCTCTGAATCCCAAAACAGTGTGCGCACTGAATCCCAAGACAGTGTGCGCTCTGAATCCCAGAGCAGTGTGCGCACTGAATCCCAAAACAGTGTGCCTACTGAATCCCAAAACAGTGTGCCTACTGAATCCCAAAACAGTGTGCGCACTGAATCCCAAAACAGTGTGCGCACTAAATCCCAAAACAGTGTGCGCACTGAATCCCAAAACGGTGTGCGCACTGAATCCCAAAACAGTGTGCGCACGGAATCCCAAAACAGTGTGCGCACTGAATCCCTTAACAGTGTGCGCACTGAATCCCAAAACAGTGAGCGCACTGAATCCCAAAACAGTGTGCGCACTGAATCCCAAAACAGTGCGCGCACTGAATCCCAAAACAGTGGGCCTACTGAATCCCAAAACAGTGTGCCTACTGAATCCCAAAACAGTGTGCGCATTGAATCCCAAAACGATGTGCGAACTGAATCCCAAATCAGTGTACGCACTGAATCCCAAAACAGTGTCCGCACTGAATCCCTAAACAGTGTGCGCACTGAATCCCAAAACAGCGTTCACACTGAATCCCAAGACAGTGTGCGCTCTGAAACCCAGAGCAGTGTGCGCACTGAATCCCAAAACAGTGGGCCTACTGACTCCCAAAACGCTGTGCGCACTGAATCCCAACACAGTGTGCACAATGAATCCCAGAACAGTGTGCCTACTGAATCCCAAAACAGTGTGCGCACTGAATCCCAAAACAGTGTGTGCACTGAATCCCAAAACATTGTGCGCACTGAATCCCAAAACAGTGTGCGCACTGTATCCCAAAACAGTGTGCGCACTGAATCGCAAAACAGTGTGCGCACTGAATCCCAAAACAGTGTGCGCACTGAATCCCAAAACAGTGTGCGCACTGAATCCCAAAACAGTGTGCGCACTGAATCCCAAAACAGTGTGCCTACTGAATCCCAAAACAGTGTGCCTACTGAATCCCAAAACAGTTTGCGCACTGAATCCCCAAACAGTGTGCCTACTGCTTCCCAAAACAGTGTGCGCACTGAATCCCAAAACAGTGTACCTACTGATTCCCAAAACAGTGTGCGCACTGAATCCCAAAACAGTGTGCCTACTGAATCCCAAAACAGTGTGCCTACTGAATCCCAACACAGTGTGGGCACTGATATCCAAAACAGTGTGCGCACTGAATCCCAAAACAGTGTGCCAACTGACTCCCAAAACAGTGTGCCTACTGAATCCCAACACAGTGTGCGCACTGAATTCCAAAACAGTGTGCACATTGAATCCCAAAACAGTGTGCCTACTGAATCCCAAAACTGTGTGCCTACTGAATCCCAACACAGTGTGCGCACTGAATCCCAAAACAGTGTGCGCACTGAATCCCAAAACAGTGTGCCTACTGAATCCCAAAACAGTGTGCCTACTGAGTCCCAAAGCAGTGTGCCTACTGAATCCCAAAACAGTGTGCGCACTGAATCCCAAAACTGTGTGTGCACTGAATCCCAAAACAGTGTGCGCACTGAATCCCAAAACTGTGTGCCTACTGATTCCCAAAACAGTGTGCCTACTGCTTCCCAAAACAGTGTGCGCACTGAATCCCAAAACAGTGTGCCTACTGATTCCCAAAACAGTGTGCGCACTGAATCCCAAAACAGTGTGCCTACTGAATCCCAAAACAGTGTGCCTACTGAATCCCAACACAGTGTGCGCACTGATATCCAAAACAGTGTGCGCACTGAAACCCAAAACAGTGTGCCTACTGACTCCCAAAACAGTGTGCCTACTGAATCCCAACACAGTGTGCGCACTGAATTCCAAAACAGTGTGCACACTGAATCCCAAAACAGTGTGCCTACTGAATCCCAAAACAGTGTGCCGAATGAATCCCAACACAGTGTGCGCACTGAATCCCAAAACAGTATGCGCACTGAATCTCAAAACAGTGTGCCTACTGAATCCCAAAACAGTGTGCCTACTGAATCCCAAAGCAGTGTGCCTACTGAATCCCAAAACAGTGTGCGCACTGAATCCCAAAACTGTGTGTGCACTGAATCCCAAAACAGTGTTCGCACTGAATCCCAAAACAGTGTGCGCACTGAATCCCAAAACAGTGTGCGCACTGAATCCCAAAACAGTGTGCCTACTGAATCCCAAAACAGTGTGCCGACTAAATCCCAAAACAGTGTGCGCTCTGAATCCAAAAACAGTGTGCGCACTGAATCCCAAAACAGTGTGCGCACTGAATCCCTAAACAGTGTGCGCACTGAATCCCAAAACAGTGTGCGCATTGAATCCCAAAACATTGTGCGCACTGAATCCCAAAACAATGTGCGCACTGAATCCCAAGACAGTGTGCGCTCTGAATCCCAGAGCAGTGTGCGCACTGAATCCCAAAACAGTGTGCCTACTGAATCCCAAAACAGTGTGCCTACTGAATCCCAAAACAGTGTGCGCACTGAATCCCAAAACAGTGTGCGCACTAAATCCCAAAACAGTTTGTGCACTGAATCCCAAAACAGTGTGCGCACTGAATCCCAAAACGGTGTGCGCACTGAATCCCAAAACAGTGTGCGCACCGAATCCCAAAACAGTGTGCGCACTGAATCCCTTAACAGTGTGCGCACTGAATCCCAAAACAGTGTGCGCACTGAATCCCAAAACAGTGTGCGCACTGAATCCCAAAACAGTGTGCGCACTGAATCCCAAAACAGTGTGCGCACTGAATCCCAGAACAGTGTGCGCACTGAATCCCAAAACAGTGTGCCTACTGAATCCCAAAACAGTGTGCGCACTGAATCCCAAAACAGTGTGCGCACTGAATCCCAAAACAGTGGGCCTACTGAATCACAAAACAGTGTGCCTACTGAATCCCAAAACAGTGTGCGCACTGAATCCCAAAACGATGTGCGAAATGAATCCCAAATCAGTGTACGCACTGAATCCCAAAACAGTGTCCGCACTGAATCCCTAAACAGTGTGCGCACTGAATCCCAAAACAGCGTTCACACTGAATCCCAAGACAGTGTGCGCTCTGAAACCCAGAGCAGTGTGCGCACTGAATCCCAAAACAGTGTGCCTACTGACTCCCAAAACGCTGTGCGCACTGAATCCCAAGACAGTGTGCACAATGAATCCCCGAACAGTGTGCCTACTGAAACCCAAAACAGTGTGCGCACTGAATCCCAAAACAGTGTGTGCACTGAATCCCAAAACATTGTGCGCACTGAATCCCAAAACAGTGTGCGCACTGTATCCCAAAACAGTGTGCGCACTGAATCGCAAAACAGTGTGCGCACTGAATCCCAAAACAGTGTGCGCACTGAATCCCAAAACAGTGTGCGCACTGAATCCCAAAACAGTGTGCGCACTGAATCCCAAAACTGTGTGCCTACTGATTCCCAAAACAGTGTGCCTACTGCTTCCCTAAACAGTGTGCGCACTGAATCCCAAAACAGTGTGCCTACTGAATCCCAAAACAGTGTGCGCACTGAATCCCAAAACGATGTGCGAACTGAATCCCAAATCAGTGTACGCACTGAATCCCAAAACAGTGTCCGCACTGAATCCCTAAACAGCGTTCACACTGAATCCCAAGACAGTGTGCGCTCTGAATCCCAGAGCAGTGTGCGCACTGAATCCCAAAACAGTGTGCCTACTGAATTCCAAAACGCTGTGCGCACTGAATCCCAAGACAGTGTGCACAATGAATCCCAGAACAGTGTGCACAATGAATCCCAAAACAGTGTGCGCACTGAATCCAAAACATTGTGTGCACTGAATCCCAAAACAGTGCATGCACTGAATCCCAAAACAGTGTGTGCACTGAATCCCAAAACAGTGTGCCTACTTAATCCCAAAACAGTGTGTGCACTGAATCCCAAAACAGTGTGCCTACTGAATCCGAAAACAGTATGCACACTGAATCCCAAAACAGTGTGTGCACTGAATCCCAAAACAGTGTGCCTACTGAATCCCAAAACAGTGTGCGCACTGAATCCCAAAACAGTGTGCGCACTGAATCCCAAAACAGTGTGCGCACTGAATCCCAAAACAGTGTGCGCACTGAATCCCAAAACAGTGTGCCTACTGAATCCCAAATCAGTGTGCGCACTGAATCCCAAAACAGTGTGTGCACTGAATCCCAAAACAGTGTACGCTCTGAATCCCAAAACAGTGTGCGCACTAAATCCCAAAACTGTGTGCCTACTGAATCCCAACACAGTGTGCGCACTGAATCCCAAAACAGTGTGTGCACTGAATCCCAAAACATTGTGCGCACTGAATCCCAAAACAGTGTGCGCACTGAATCCCAAAACAGTGTGCGCACTGAATCCCAAAACATTGTGCGCACTGAATCCCAAAACAGTGTGCCTACTGAATCCCAAAACAGTGTGCGCACTGAATCCCAAAACAGTGTGCGCACTGAATCCCAAAACAGTGTGCGCACTGAATCCCAAAACAGTGTGCGCACTGAATCCCAAAACAGTGTGCGCACGGAATCCCTAAACAGTGTGCGCACGGAATCCCTAAACAGTGTGCGCACTGAATCCCAAAACAGTGTGCGCACTGAATCCCAAAACAGTGTGCCTCCTGAATCCCAAAACAGTGTGCGCACTGAATCCCAAAACGATGTGCGAACTGAATCCCAAAACAGTGTGCGCACTGAATCCCAAAACAGTGTGCGCTCTGATTCCCAGAGCAGTGTGCGCACTGAATCCCAAAACAGTGTACCTACTGAATCCCAAAACAGTGTGCGCACTGAATCCCAAAACAGTGTGCGCACTGAATCCCAGAACAGTATGCGCACTGAATCTCAAAACAGTGTGCCTACTGAATCCCAAAACAGTGTGCCTACTGAATCCCAAAGCAGTGTGCCTACTGAATCCCAAAACAGTGTGCGCACTGAATCCCAAAACTGTGTGTGCACTGAATCCCAAAACAGTGTTCGCACTGAATCCCAAAACAGTGTGCGCACTGAATCCCAAAACAGTGTGCGCACTGAATCCCAAAACAGTGTGCCTACTGAATCCCAAAACAGTGTGCCGACTAAATCCCAAAACAGTGTGCGCTCTGAATCCAAAAACAGTGTGCGCACTGAATCCCAAAACAGTGTGCGCACTGAATCCCTAAACAGTGTGCGCACTGAATCCCAAAACAGTGTGCGCATTGAATCCCAAAACATTGTGCGCACTGAATCCCAAAACAATGTGCGCACTGAATCCCAAGACAGTGTGCGCTCTGAATCCCAGAGCAGTGTGCGCACTGAATCCCAAAACAGTGTGCCTACTGAATCCCAAAACAGTGTGCCTACTGAATCCCAAAACAGTGTGCGCACTGAATCCCAAAACAGTGTGCGCACTAAATCCCAAAACAGTGTGTGCACTGAATCCCAAAACAGTGTGCGCACTGAATCCCAAAACGGTGTGCGCACTGAATCCCAAAACAGTGTGCGCACCGAATCCCAAAACAGTGTGCGCACTGAATCCCTTAACAGTGTGCGCACTGAATCCCAAAACAGTGTGCGCACTGAATCCCAAAACAGTGTGCGCACTGAATCCCAAAACAGTGTGCGCACTGAATCCCAAAACAGTGTGCGCACTGAATCCCAAAACAGTGTGCGCACTGAATCCCAAAACAGTGTGCCTACTGAATCCCAAAACAGTGTGCGCACTGAATCCCAAAACAGTGTGCGCACTGAATCCCAAAACAGTGGGCCTACTGAATCACAAAACAGTGTGCCTACTGAATCCCAAAACAGTGTGCGCACTGAATCCCAAAACGATGTGCGAAATGAATCCCAAATCAGTGTACGCACTGAATCCCAAAACAGTGTCCGCACTGAATCCCTAAACAGTGTGCGCACTGAATCCCAAAACAGCGTTCACACTGAATCCCAAGACAGTGTGCGCTCTGAAACCCAGAGCAGTGTGCGCACTGAATCCCAAAACAGTGTGCCTACTGACTCCCAAAACGCTGTGCGCACTGAATCCCAAGACAGTGTGCACAATGAATCCCCGAACAGTGTGCCTACTGAATTCCCAAACAGTGTGCGCACTGAATCCCAAAACAGTGTGTGCACTGAATCCCAAAACATTGTGCGCACTGAATCCCAAAACAGTGTGCGCACTGTATCCCAAAACAGTGTGCGCACTGAATCGCAAAACAGTGTGCGCACTGAATCCCAAAACAGTGTGCGCACTGAATCCCAAAACAGTGTGCGCACTGAATCCCAAAACAGTGTGCGCACTGAATCCCAAAACAGTGTGCCTACTGAATCCCAAAACAGTGTGCCTACTGAATCCCAAAATAGTTTGCGCACTGAATCCCAAAACAGTGTGCCTACTGATTCCCAAAACAGTGTGCGCACTGAATCCCAAAACTGTGTGCCTACTGATTCCCAAAACAGTGTGCCTACTGCTTCCCTAAACAGTGTGCGCACTGAATCCCAAAACAGTGTGCCTACTGAATCCCAAAACAGTGTGCGCACTGAATCCCAAAACGATGTGCGAACTGAATCCCAAATCAGTGTACGCACTGAATCCCAAAACAGTGTCCGCACTGAATCCCTAAACAGCTTTCACACTGAATCCCAAGACAGTGTGCGCTCTGAATCCCAGAGCAGTGTGCGCACTGAATCCCAAAACAGTGTGCCTACTGAATTCCAAAACGCTGTGCGCACTGAATCCCAAGACAGTGTGCACAATGAATCCCAGAACAGTGTGCACAATGAATCCCAAAACAGTGTGCGCACTGAATCCAAAACATTGTGTGCACTGAATCCCAAAACAGTGCATGCACTGAATCCCAAAACAGTGTGTGCACTGAATCCCAAAACAGTGTGCCTACTTAATCCCAAAACAGTGTGTGCACTGAATCCCAAAACAGTGTGCCTACTGAATCCGAAAACAGTATGCACACTGAATCCCAAAACAGTGTGTGCACTGAATCCCAAAACAGTGTGCCTACTGAATCCCAAAACAGTGTGCGCACTGAATCCCAAAACAGTGTGCGCACTGAATCCCAAAACAGTGTGCGCACTGAATCCCAAAACAGTGTGCGCACTGAATCGCAAAACAGTGTGCGCACTGAATCCCAAAACAGTGTGCGCACTGAATCCCAAAACAGTGTGCCTACTGAATCCCAAATCAGTGTGCGCACTGAATCCCAAAACAGTGTGTGCACTGAATCCCAAAACAGTGTACGCTCTGAATCCCAAAACAGTGTGCGCACTAAATCCCAAAACTGTGTGCCTACTGTATCCCAACACAGTGTGCGCACTGAATCCCAAAACAGTGTGTGCACTGAATCCCAAAACATTGTGCGCACTGAATCCCAAAACAGTGTGCGCACTGAATCCCAAAACAGTGTGCGCACTGAATCCCAAAACATTGTGCGCACTGAATCCCAAAACAGTGTGCCTACTGAATCCCAAAACAGTGTGCGCACTGAATCCCAAAACAGTGTGCGCACTGAATCCCAAAACAGTGTGCGCACTGAATCCCAAAACAGTGTGCGCACTGAATCCCAAAACAGTGTGCGCACGGAATCCCTAAACAGTGTGCGCACGGAATCCCTAAACAGTGTGCGCACTGAATCCCAAAACAGTGTGCGCACTGAATCCCAAAACAGTGTGCCTCCTGAATCCCAAAACAGTGTGCGCACTGAATCCCAAAACGATGTGCGAACTGAATCCCAAAACAGTGTGCGCACTGAATCCCAAAACAGTGTGCGCTCTGATTCCCAGAGCAGTGTGCGCACTGAATCCCAAAACAGTGTGCCTACTGAATCCCAAAACAGTGTGCGCACTGAATCCCAAAACAGTGTGCGCACTGAATCCCAGAACAGTATGTACACTGAATCCCAGAATAGTGTGTACACTGAATCTCAGAACAGTGTGCGCACTGAATCCCAAAACAGTGTGCGCACTGTATCCAAAAACTGTGTGCGCACTGAATCCCAAAACAGTGTGCCTACTGAATCCCTAAACAGTGTGCCTCCTGAATCCCAAAACAGTGTGCGCTCTGATTCCCAAAACATGGTGTACACTGAATCCCAAAACAGTGTGCACTCTGAATCCCAGAGCAGTGTGCGCACTGAATCCCAGAACAGTGTACCTCCTGAATCCCAAAACAGTGTGCACGCTGAATCCCAAAACTGTGTACTCTCTGGAGACCAACCCTTTGTGCAAATTGAATGCCAGCGTATGGTACCGACTGGAGTCCAACACTGGGGCCCAGCAAACTATTTTCCGTTATCTATCATAGGCACAGCACAAAATCTAGTTTGTTATGGGCTTGATACGCCCTAACAGTCTGAGGTCATAAAAATGCAAACAAGTGTACTGGGAGTTTACTTCTGGAGGGATAGATTTTAAAAGAATAAAGGCTATGCTAAACCTTTCCAAGATGAGAGCACATCCATTCATGTGCACCACTCTGTTCTTCACATCACAAAATGAATATGCAAAAGCTGGAGGTATAAAAATATTTGCAAGAATGACACCAGAACTGGGATTATAAATATCAGGAAAGGATGAAAAGTCTTCTCAAAAATACAAGCTGATCAGAAACCTGATAAAGGTCTCTATAACAATGAATGGGTTCAATGTGGTAGGTGTAGAGGAGAAGGGCTAGAAATTTGGTCACACCATATGAGTGCAGTGTGTATTCACTTCGTGTACCTACCTCATCTGCAAGATTCTAGATTCTGGCTGAATGGATCCAGCATTGCCATCTCCTTCCTAACACCGCCACTTAGCAGGAGAGCCCAATAGCATTGCTGAGAAACTACATGGCACAGCTAGTCTGCTCTTCTTAAAGGCAGGATTTCTCTCTTAAAGGCAAACTGCACTGAATAATATTGCTTCAATTTAAATGATGGCAAAGTGGGCTGCAGGGCAGAAAGAGTTTTCCAGGTGCAGGACGAAAGATGCCATGGTTCTGCAGGGAAGGGGTGGAGTGGGGCAGGAGGACCTCAAGCTCCACCCTCAGAATAGAGTGGATGCGAGTAGCCAAGGAGATGAATTCCTGCAGTCTGGCCCCAAGGAGCTGGCAGTTCATGCCAGAAGGAGTCTAATGACTTCACAAAAGTGGTCAAGTCAGTGAATACATCTTCACATGACATTTCCAGCTCACTGCACCACATTCCCATCACTCTGTTGGGATCAGCATGCCATGAGTGAGGAGGTCAAGTGTGCTGCAGCCAGGCCAAGGATAGAGATTGGTTGGGGCTTGCCAGAGGATAAGGTCACTGATGAGTTCTGATACAGGGGTCTCGATGCAGTTGAGTACAGGAGAGTGATGATGGACATGAACACTGAGATGTTGGGTACAAAAACAAAATGCTGTGAATGCTGGAAATCTGGAATAAAACCAGAAATTGATGGGAATAGACAGCAGGTCAGGCATAACCTTTGGAGAGAGAAACAGAGTTAATATCATCACAGACCTGAAACATTAACTTTGTTGACTCTCCACAGGGCACTGCTTGAGGTGCCAACCCTCTGTCACTGTCAAGCAGCATGGAGGAGTCCAGCTCCAACCTGGCAGAAGGCATTGTGCAGAGCTTTCCCTGCTCCATCTCCCTGTCATGTTTCACACCCAGAGGTACTCCCACTGTTTCTCCGAGACTTTTTACAGCCTTTATGTGGACAGGTGGCCTACCCCTCTGCCCTCACCATGAGGATGTAACAACACACCCTCTAAATCCACAAACTCACCACTGCATTTCCAGAATCACTCGAGTACTTCCAGGTCCTTCACATTAGAAAAAGTCCATAAAGATTCCCTTACCTGCAATTTGGGTGCCTGTCCCTTTAAATAACACTAGTGCAAAGCCTACCCTCCACCTTAATTCATATTGTCAGTAGAGTGATCTACAAATATGTTGCCTGGACCAGTGGGGTCCAGGTTTGGTATCCTGGTTAGATTGTGTGATGTCAGTTCAACATAGATTTAAGACACTCAAGTGCACACGGAGGAGGCTCCTGTGGGAGGACACATTTCTCCTCACAGAACATTGCTCTGGTTACTCAAAAAACAGCTGGGAGCACATGGCATCCGACAAAAGCCACCTTCAGCTTCCAAAGTGGCAATAGAGGCAGAGCTACACGTCTGAATTTTGCATTCAATGTTTCCACTTGTGAGGAATTGAAAATTAGTTACTATAGTGGCAGCAAGCAGCATTGGCAAAACTTAAGTTAACCTGCATTCACAGATGCTGTCAGACCTACTGAGTTTTTCCAGGTATTTTTATTTTTGTTTAAGTTAATGGCCATTGGGGAGAAAACTCTCCACTGGTTAGAGTCATATGCACAAAGGAAGAAGGTTCTGGTTGTTTTTGGCAGTCAATCATCTCAGTTCCAGGGTATCTCCACTCAGGGTAGTGACCTAGGCACAACCATCTTCAGCCGCTTCATCAATGAGCTTCCTTCCATCATTAGGTCAGGAATGGAGGTGTTCGCTGATGATTGCACAATGTTCAGCACCATTCGCGATTCCTCAGATACTGAAGCAGTCCATGTCCAAATACAGCAAGACCTGGACAATATCCAAGCTTCGTCTGATAAGTGGCAAGTAATATTTATGTCACACAAGTGCCAAGCAATGACCATCTCCAACAAAGGAGAATCTAAGTATCTCCCTTTGACATTCAATGAGGTTACAATTGTTGAATCCCCAATTATCAACATTCTGGGGGCTACCATTGACCAGAAACTGAACTGGACTAGCCATATAAATACTGTGGCTACAAGAGCAGGTCAGAGGCCTGGAATCCTGTCGCAAGTAACTCACCTCCTGACTCCCCAAAGCCTGTCCACCACCTACATGGCACAAGTCAGGAATGTGATGGAATACTCTCCACTTCTCTGGATGAGTGCAGCTCCAACAATACTCAAGAAATGCAACACAATCCAGGATAAAGCAACCCGCTTGATAGGCATCTCATCCACCATCTTAAACATTCACTCCCTCCATCACCAACGCACAGTGGCAACAGTGTGTATCACCGCAAGATGCACTGCAGGAACTCTTCGATAGCACCTTCCAAACCAGTGGCCTCCACCACCTAAAAGGACAAGAGCAGCAGACACATGGGAACACCACCACCTGGAAGTTCCCCTGCAAGCCACTCACCATCCTGACTTGGACATAGATCACCATTCCTTCACTGTCGCTGGGTCAAAATCCTGGAATCCTCCCCTCCCTAACAGCACTGTGGGTGTATCTACACCACATGGACTGCGGTGGTTCAAGAAGGCAGCTCACCACCACCTTCTCAAGGGTAATTAGGGATGGACAATAAACGCTGGCCTAGTCAGTGATTCTGACTTCCAAGAAAGAAAAACAAAAAGAGATGGTCACAAATAAATCCAAGGGATTCAGGAGAATCTTCTTTATACAGAGATTGATGAGAATGTGGAACTTGCTACACCATAAGTAGTTAAGGTCAACAGGAGAAATGCATTTAAAAGGAAACTAGATAAGCACATGAAGGTAAAAGGAATACAAGGGTGATAGAGTGAGACAGGAAGAGACTCCTGGGGAACATAAACAGTGGCATAGAATAGTTAGGCTGAATGGCCTGTTTCTCTGTTGTATATTTTATTTAATTTTACTGAGGGCTCCATTACAAGGGTGACTGAAATTCAAAAGACAAAATATATGAACAACTGAAAAATGTGAGTGATCTCTCTCCCATTCGAGGAATTAGATTACAAGTTTTGAATCTGCACCATGAGTGGATGTGTTCTATTTGAGATTATAGTGGCTCAGGTATCCTCAGATATGCCATCACTGTTCAGATGCAGCCAGGAACAATCCTCAATTCAGCCAAAAAGAAGGAAGCTATTGTTTCTCTCCAGACACTGTCCCATCTGTGTTAGCAGGATGGGAGGGAGGCTGTGTCATGCACTGAAATGTCCCTGCCATTGTCATGGAAATATTCTCAGCTCCAGTCCACGGTCACGATTGTATCCTTTCAACGAGCAGTCAGAGTTTGAGGGTGTCAACAATTTTTAATCCAGTAAACCCAAGCCACTGGTCTGATTAGTACCAGGATAATGAATGCCATACGACATCTCACGTTTCCAAATCAACACTGCCCTGACTACAATCATGAGCGAAAATATAATGTGTGCATATATGTATATAAAAATGATAGTACAATATAGTATGGGTGATGTTACAGAGTAGGTCGTCTTAGTAATGGAGGTGGGGATGTGGGGGTGGAAACACAGCTCTGCGTTAAATAGAACACTGATTTTGCAGACAGCTTAATTCAGTGTGGGGCAGCGGCATGGGAGAGGGACTTCATCAGAGACTGGGGAGTGGAGTTTGTAACATGAATCAAAGACAATGGCTTCCGTGTTCTTAATGTGTTCAAAGACCAAAATGTAGCTCACCCAGGACTAGATGCTGAGAAAGTAATTGCCAGCACAGATTGGTTGGAGGGCTGGAGAGAGGAGGTAGAGGAGCAGAGCTGGGTGTCTTCAGAGTACACTGGAAACTAGGCCCATGTTTACAAATTATGCCACTGAGAGACAACATGCAGGTGAAGTCGACAAGGGGAAATGAAGGAAAAAGGGGAAAGAAGGAAGGGCTGAATGGCTTCATCCATTTCCTATATTTCTGGGTGGAATGGACTTGATTCCAGAGCAATGTGCAATGTGAAAGGACATAACTTGGGGTACAGAGGCACAACAAGGAATATGAAAGATTATCCTCAGCCATAAACAGAGACAAAAGAGAGAGTCCCATGTTAAAAGCTGACTTCCTGCAGTGGCAGCAGGCTCACCAAATTTGGCTGAGGGTATCTCTGGAATTTTGGGACCACTTGCCTTGAGTAGCCTCACCGCAGCACACACTCAGCGTTGTGTGTCTGACATGTCCATCTGCATTACATTTCACTTCCCTACACCAAGGTCAGAAAAGAAAAATCTCCATCAATTGAATGGATGAATTTTGGCTGTCCATCAAACAAAAGGATTATTCACATCAATCACCGTTTTAGAACTAATAAACAGAAGTGTTGAAGAAAATCTTTTTTTAACAATTGTTTTATTTGCTTTTTATTCCAGGTTTTCACACAGCAGCATCCTGTAGATTAATCTTTAAATCCTGGAGATTCCAGAACATCCTGGAGAGTTGGCAACCCTGAAATGAAGTGACATGCAGACAATGGGGTGTTGGCTTGGAGCACTGGCCAATGAACGTAAAGGTTAGGTGTCAGCTTTATCGAGAGAGTGGATCCAGGAGGCAAGTGAAGGATCAACAGGTCCACGTATGGGCATCCAGTGGCATTCGAGGGCCAGGGAGAATCTCAGAATCAGCCATAAGTCAGCCAGGATAGAAGCTGGGGTTCAGTGGAGGTGGGTAGTGGTCTCAGGTAGTAACAGCACATCCTCAGTGAATGTGGAGAGCCAGTAGAGAGCAAAGATAGTGAAACCTGATATAGCAGAGAAGAAGAGGAAGCCAAAAGCTGGGGTGAAGAGTGCAGCTTCTTTGCAAATGTGTTTTTATGAGTCATTCACAGGATGAGGCAATATTGGCAAGGCCAGCATTTATTACCCATCCGTAATTGCCCTTGGGATATAGGTACACCTACATAGCTTTTAAGGATGAAGTTCCTGGACTTTGGCCCAGGGATGTTGAAGAAATGGTAATCCAATCCCCAGTCAGGATAGAGTGTGACTTGGAGTGAAGTTTGGAGCTGGTGGGGTTACCCATGCATCTGCTGCCCTTGTCCTTCTAGGAGATTAGCATGCAAACAGTAAGCAGGAGACTGCTTGTTATCTGTCAACAGTGAAAATAAAAGCCAGGCTCCCAAGTTAAAGGCAGCAGTTGAAATTTAAAGCAGCAGGTCCCATTGTTAAACTAAAGGAGGCAGCCAAGCCCCAGAGGGTTTCACTCCTTTACTATCATTACATTTTGCAGATTAGAGATAACCTGAAGCCTTGTGCTTCTAGCTGCTGGAGGTGGTGTGTTGAAGAAGGCTTGGTGAGTTGGTGCAGTGCATCCTATGTGCAGATAAGGACCTTTAGGAGGGAGTTGGTCAGAGGAATAGCTGCAATGAAGACAGGGGAGTCAATCTAGTAGAACACAATCAGCATGAGGGTCAAACGTCCTTTAGGGAAGGTAATCTACCACCCTTACCCCATTGTGGCCGATATGTGACTCCTAGCTCACAGAAATGGTTGACACTTAACTTCCCTCTGAAATGGCCGAGTGAGCCATTCAGTTCAGTGGCAATTAGGGATGGGCAACAAATGCTAACATTGCCAGTGATGCCCACACATGCCATGAAAAAACATAAAAAAGGGCACCTGGTCTTGTTTTATGCAGGCAAATACAGCTAACTTTTTCTACACAGCAAGATCCCACAAGCGCACTCAGATGGATGAGGTGTTAGACCATAGGACCATAAGACATAGGAGCAGAAATTAGGCCATTCGGCCCTTCAAGTCTGCACCACCATTCAAACATGGCTGATAAGTTTCTGAACCCCATTCTCCTGCCTTCTCCCCGTAACCTTTGATCCCCTTAAATTGATCTGTTTTTTGGTTGTGTTGTTTAAGTGACAGATAGGAGAAAGTACCTGCTCATCCCCAAAGGTTTTCAGCTTTCACCCGAATCATTTCAAGCCCTCAGTGTTACATGGAAGTGTCAGTCTAGAATGAGTTTGGTTCTGATGATAAGGTGATGTTACCAAATGCCAAGGAGTGGAGGGCACACCCTGCCTGGCAAAGCAACATGTGTGACTCAGGTGTGCCCCAGAGAAAGCAGGTAAACAATGGTCGGATCTAGGGTGCCTGCTATTCCTTTGGCCTGAGGTGACCTGAGAAATGGCCTTTAAGGAAGGATCTAATCTGTCCCTGGTCAGTGGGAAAGGAGCAGGGCATAATTTAAAATAGAGGGATTCCATTATTAGTTGCATAGCAACTGAGTAGGTAATTGTGTTCAGGTGGTGGGCATTAGCTGGAGATTCACCATATATATATATCATATAACAGCAGAAGACAGTAACTGTGGTTATCGGGGTTTGGAGTTGTATGTTTATAATGCGTATCTCTATAAGTAAAAGCTTACAAAGTATGTAAAAATAATGATCTGAAATAGAACATCCATTCTTACTGTCATGATCAGGAGACATGAAGGAATATATATATAATATATAGTAACTAATTAGTTGGGGGGGAAGGGTTCAATTGAAGTGAAGTTTGAAAAATCAAAAAGAAACGAGAGAGCAGAGGTGCAAGGTAGCAAAGAGTTGAATGATAATCAAAGTGCAACAAGAAGGGACAGAATATATAAGCAGAAGAGTCCACCAGGAATTAGAAACAGAATGAGTAATAATGGTAAAAAGTCAAAGCTTAAGGCTCCTTATCTGAATTCACACAGTATTTGTAACAAGATAGTTGAGTTGATGCACAAATAGAAATAAATGAATATGATTTGATAGCTATTACAGAGACTTGGTTGCAGGATGACCAAGAGTGGGAACTCAATATTCAAGGGTATTCGATGTTTCAGAAAAGTAGGCAAAAAAGAATGGAAGTGGGGTAGCTTTGTTAATAAAGGAAGTGCAGTGGTGAGTAGTGATATAGGTGCAATGGATCATGTTGTGGAATCAGTTTGGGTGGAAATAAGGAATAGCAAGAGGAAGAAGTCACTGGTGGGAGTTATCTATAGGCCCCCGAAGAGTTGCCTCACTGCAGAGCAAGGGCTGGGATTTTCTGGCCTTGTCATGGGCAGGACCCACCGTGGGCGAGTTGGCGCCCCAGCCAAAAGTCCAGTGACTTGCGGTGGGACCGGAAGATCACGTCAGCGTGTGGATGTGGAAAATCCTGCCGTAAGTATAAATCGGGAAATAATGGAGGCCTGTAAGAAGGGTGCCACAATTGTAATGGGTGATTTTAATCTGCATGTTGACTGGACTAATCAGATTGGCAGGGGTAACATGGAAGATGAATTTGTAGAGTGCATCAGGAATTGTTTCTTAGAGCGATACATTGCAGAACCTACCTGGGAACAGTCTATTTTAGATCTAGTAATGTCTAATGAGGTAGGATTAATAAGAGATATTGTAGATAAGGATCCTCTAGGGGGTAGCGATCACAACATGGTAGAATTTTAAATTCAGTTTGAGGGCAAGCAACTCGGGTCTCAAACCAGTGTCTCCAAGTTAAATAAGGGCAATTTCAGAGGTATGAGGAAAGAGTTGTCGAAAGCAGGCTGGGAAAATAGATTAAGGGGAAGGTCAGTTGATGAGTAGTGGCAGAAATTTAATCAGCTATTTCATAACGCTCAGCAAAAATTTATCCCGGTCAAAAAGAAGGACTTGGTGAGAAGGATGAACCACCCGTGGTTAAAGAAAGCAGTCAAGGAGGCAGCCAATCAAAAACTAAGGCATACAAAGCGGTGAAAACTAGTGGTAGGCCAGAGGATTGGGATTTTTTTTTAGGAACCAGCAGCAGATAAGCTGCTAATAAAGAGTTAATAAAGAGGGAGACAATTGGCTTTGAAAGTAAACTGGCAAGAAATATAAATACAAATAACAAGAGCTTCTACGGGTATATAAAAAGAGAGAGTGGCTAAAGTGAGCAAGGAACCCTTGGAGGATGCGACTGGAGAATTGATAACGGGGAGCAGGAAATTGCAGATAATTTAAACCAATGTTTTCTATCGGTCTTCACGGTGGAGGACACTATAAACATTGCAAAGATATCAGATAAGCAGGAGCTAATGGGAGGAAAGACCTTGTACAGACTCCATCACGAGGGACAAAGTATTTGACAAACTAATGGGACTAAAGGCACACAAGTCGCCAGGATCTGATGGCCTGCATCCAAACATTTTAAAGGAAGTGACTGCAGAGATAGTGGAGGCATTCGTCCAAATATTCCAGAACTCTCTGGATTCTGGGAGCTTCTCAGCGGAATGGTAAACCACTAATGTGATGGCCCTGTTCAAGAAGGGAGGAAGACACAAAACAGGAAACTATAGGCCAGTCAGCCAAACATGTCATTGGGAAAATGCTAGAGTCCATAATTAAGGAAGAAATAGCAGGGCATTTAGAAAAGCTTAACACAATCAACATGGTTCTGTGAAAGGGAAATCATGCTTGACAAATTTGCTAGAGTTCTTTGAGGATAAAACCAGCAGAATTGATAAAGGGGAACCGATAGATGTAGTGTATTTGGATTTCCAGAAGGCATTCGATAAGGTGTCACATAAAAGCTTATTGCACAAGATAGGAGCTCACGGCATTAGGGATAATGTATTAGTTTGGATTCAGGATTGGTTAACACACAGAAGACAGAGAGTCGGGATTAATGGGTCTTTTTCAGGTTGGAAAAACGTAACGAGTGGAGTGCCACAAGGATCAGTCCTAGGGCCTCAATTATTTACTATCTTTATTAATGACTTGGAGGAGGAGGCAGAGTATAATGTATCCAAATTTGCTGATGATACAAAAGTAGGTGGGGGGGCATGTTGTGATGAGGACATAAGGAATCTGCAAGGGGATATAGATAGGTTGAGCGAGTGGACAAAAACCTGGCAGATGGAGTTTAATGTAGGAAAGTGTGAGGTCATGCACTTTGATAGGAAAAATCAAAAGGCAGACTATTATTTAAATAGAGAGAGACTCCAAAAAAGTGCAGCACAGAGGGATCTGCGAGTTCTTGTGCATGAAACACAAAAAGTTAGCTTGCAGGTGCAGCAAGTAATTAAGAAGGCAAATGGAATTTTGGCCTGTATTGCTAGGCGGTTGGAGTTTAAAAATAGGGAAGTTGGTGAGGCCGCACCTGGAGTACTGTGTACAGCTTTGGTCCCTGCATTTAAGAAAGGATATACTAGCATTGGAGGCAGTTCAAAAGAGATTCACTAGGCTGATCCCTGGAATGAAGGGTTGACTTTTCAAGAATGGTTAAACAGGCTAGGCCTACATTCATTAGAGTTTAGAAAAATGAGGGGTGATCTTATTGAAACATTACAAGATTCTGAGTGGGCTTGACAGGGTAGATGTTGAGAAGATGTTTCCACTTGTGGGGCAATCTCGAACTAGGGGACATAGTTACAGAATAAGGGGACTGAGATGCAAAGGAATTCCTTCTCTCAAAGAGTAGTGAATGTTTGGAATTCTCTATCCCAGAGAGTTGCCTAACAGAGATCAATGAAAGTATTTAAAGATGAGGTAGATAGATTTTCAAAATATTGGGGAGCTGAGAACCACAAGGAGCTGGCATAAAAGAGGAGTTCATGCCTGGGGCAGATCATCCATGATCTTATTCAATGGTGGGGGCCGCCACTGACCACATGATGGTAGTTCTGGAAATTTTTGAGCGGTTTAAAATTGTCAAATGCTAACACATTAAACCCCTGGAATGTAACACTCCTTGCACTGTATAAACATTCCAGCCAAGCCAATACAATGGATAGTAGACATAACATCTGCACCAGCCAGCTATGGACAAAGACAGAGCTATTTGTGGCTCCTCATCTCCAACATTGTACTAATGGCTCTATAGTTACCTGCTCACACAATGGGTTTTAACCTGGGGAGCCTCCTTAGCTGAATAGCTCAACCCGAAACCACCCTGCCACATGACCGAGACTTGAGCTGCTGAAATGCTTTAATTATACAACTTTCAGATTCCATCTTTAGTCTGCTGTTTAACATCTGACAGGCAGACCACCCAGAAGCAAGCTCTGGCCAGGATGGACAATCAGCCCCCATTTAATCTGACTCTGCTGGGAAGATTTTGTACTTTCACCTGCAGAACTGATTCACCCTCTGCGTGCCTACTTCATCTTGGGACATCAACACTGACCTCTGCGAAAGATTTCCTCATTGGACTTTGATTCTAGAGTCTGGACTTATATGGAACCATAATTCTTCTTTTAATTAAGGTCTCTGCCCTGAACCCCTTTCTTTCCCTTATTCCTTTTTTATTGATTGGGTGCAAAAACCGGTGAATGTTGCAAAACCCTTTCCCGCATTTTGTGTGCATGTAAAATAAACCATCCCTCTCATTTTATCTTATCTTGAGTTTTATTAATAGAGGAATTGATAACACTAAAACTGAAGGGTTCGGGAACATATGCCATCACTTCTAAAGAGGGAACTCAGAAATCAAAAACACCTTTCTGTTTATGGATGGGTAATGAGTGGAGAAATCAGGGCTGTTCTAAATTAAACTCCCTCCTTGCTGTAACATCACCTACCTCTGATTTCAGCCTGATTTGATTTTGTGATGGGTCAGGCACTGAGCAGGATGCCAATTGTGATGGTGAATGGGGGTCCACAAAGGCAAATGCCAATCCTGAGCTGATGCCAACTACAACTGCACCAATCAGTAAGGCTCTTGGGTATCTGGTGCAGCTCCCCTCATTCTTCTTGCCTAAATGTATCACCTCACATTTCTCTGCATTTAAGTTCGTCCATACGGTCCACCAGCCTGTCTATGTCCTCATGAATAAAAACAAAAACAAAAAACTGCGGATGCTGGAAATCCAAAACAAAAAATAAAAAAAATCTGGAAAAACTCAGCAGGTCTGGCAGCATCGGCGGAGAAGAGTACAGGCTGCAATACTTCCAAGTTTTGTGTTGTCCACAAATTTTGTAACTGCCCTGCAGTTATGTCAAGGCCATTGATTTAGATCAAGAAAAGCAGGAGTCCTAATACTGACCACCAGGGAACCCTCCTATATACACCCCTCCAGTCAGAAAAACAACCATTCACCACGACTCTCTGTTCTTGTCACTCGGCCAATTGGGAAGCGCGGCAGGGGGCACATTCAGAAGAATGGTCTTCCTCAGGGAAGCGTGCTTGCACCGCTGCTGTACAACGAATGACCAACCTATAGACAGTGTCACACGCCATTTTATATATGCTGATGACTTATATGTCACTGCCCAAAGCACTGATTTTAACACTGTAGAGAAAACACTTTCTGAGGCCTTGGAGGGACTAACATCCTACTATGAAGAAAACCACCTTCGCGCAAACCCATCAAAGACGCAAGTTTGTGCATTCCACCTCAGAAACCGTGAAGCTGTGGAATAAAGCTTTAGTCAGCTAAATTGTCTAATGTGTTAAGTGGTCTAAAAGTGATTATATTGCAGTAAGGAATGATGTAAACTAATCAAGCAGTGTAAAACTAATTATGCAGAGTATCTTTGAAAAGTTTGTGGTTACTGTGTCCTATTATGTGCTAAACGAAACAATGGTGCCCTGATTAAATCTGCTGATATGGTAATTTATGTAATCTTTGTCTAACATAGTTGTGGTTAAACTGTCTCCTGTCTTATTGTGAAATGTACCATCTGCCTGGAATTGTATTATTGCGTTCTCCCTTTGATTGTGCTAACCATGACATAACTGTGATTTCTTGATGTACAAACCTTTTATGGTATGAATTTCCTGTTATGAGCGGTATAAACGATGCTGGATTCTCTGTTCAGGGTGTTAGACTGACTAGGAACCACGTGTGGTGGCCTGAGCAGCTGACTCCCAAGCATTCTTGAATAAATATAGTTCTGCTTCTAACAAGTCAGTGTTCTCGTAGTTGTGTTATGATTCGACAAAGCCAAACGCCAGCTTAAAGTAACCTGGTGTGGAGCAACACTGATGCATTGTGAGCACCCTATCTACTTAGGAGTCACCCTTGACAGATGCCTCAGCTTCAAGAACCACATCAAAAAGACAAAGGCAAAAGTGAGCACACGAAACAACATCCTGAATAAGCTCACTAACACAAAATGGGGAGCAAGCTCGAAAATATTGCAAACCAGTGCACTTGCTCTTTGCTATTCCACTGCCAAATACGGCTGCCCTGCATGGGAAAGATCTACTCATGCTAAGAAGATGGATGCTGTTCAGAATGCAAGCTGCCGACTTATCACAGGTTGTTTAAAACCAACAAACACCAACAGCCTATACATCCTGGTGGGTATCACTCCCCTTGATATAAGAAGAGCGGTAGCCAGCAAGAAAGAGTGACTTGGTCAAACGTCAGATGAGAGGCACCCTCTGCATGGTCATACACCTACACCCAGTCGCCTAAAGTCAAGGAAGAGCTTCATGAACAGTGTTGTTCCATTACAATCAACCCCATCTGAAGCCTGCATCGCCTTGTGGAAAGTCTGGCTCGCCAGTCTCGAACAACGCCCAGCGATGGAAATTCTACTGATGAAAGCCTTCCCCCAGGAGCTAATTGCAACTGGGCAACCTGGAAGTGCCTTAACAGACTTAGGACTGGTGTAGGTCGTTCGAAGGTGTCACTAAACAAATGGGGATATACAACCAGCCCGACAACTTGTGAATGTGGAACTGAGTCACAGACTATGCAACATCTCCTGCAATGCCTATCGCTAGACGAACACTGCATTGTTGCAGATCTTGCCAAATTCAACAACAAGGCACAAAAATATGTCCAGTTCTGGCTGGGCCATGTATAGACTGTCCATGGACATGATAAGAGGAAGATTCAGCCAATTTTGTATTCTTGTTGCCACTATCCCTTACATCCCATAGGCTTTTAACTTCGGTGACAAGCTTATTATGTGGCACTTTATCAAACACCTTTTGGAAGTCCACGTACACTACATCAACCTCAGCAATCGTCTCTATTACCTCATCAAATAACTCCATCGAATTAGTCAAACATGGGCCATTGTCTGTGAATATGAGGGACGAGGAACTTATGTTTATGGAGCTGTTTTCACAACTGCAGGCTGTACTAAAATGCTTCATAACCAGTGAAGACCTTTTGAAGTGTAGTCTTTGTTTTAATGTCAGAACAAAGCAGGTAATTTGTGAAAAGCAAAGTATTACAAACAGCAATGTGATAATTGGCCAGAAGTGGTTTTAGGTTTGTTGATTACAAAGGAAACCAAGGAAAGTTCCCCTGCTCTCCTTTGAATAGTGCCAGGGGATCTTTTGTGTTGATCTGAGAGGCCAGACAGAGACATGGCCATCTCATCTGAGAGATGGCATCTTTCAAATTGACTGTTAGAGCCCAAGGCCTTGACTCAAAGGTGGGAACGCCACCAGTGAGCCACCAGGCATCAATGAAATATCACCCAAGGTGCAGGCACTGAGTGCTGTTTCAGTAGTAACTGAGGACAGTGAGGAATTTAACCAGTCTGGCAAGTCAACAGCCTCATCAAGATGTTGAGACTCAGTGGGAGCTGCTGAGAGATCTCTGTCCCCAAGGATTCCTCAGGCATTCAGTTAAGCTTCAATACAGATACAAAGAACATTGGATATCTGCAATGGATACTCTGATGATATTTTAAGACACAATGCCAGAATGTTCTATTTCTGCTGGGCACGGGTTGGTGACAGGGTGGTGGAGGGAGGGGATGAGGGGGGGAAGGGTAGTTTCAAATCAGCTCATATGTGTTTGACATCTTCGCACCATAGTAATTCTGGCCACCATCGGGACTGGTCTATCTTCCCTGTTATTTATTCAGAAGGAGATCTTGCAACATGTTTGATGGGAACAGTGTAGATAGAGCTGAACTCTGTATCTAACCCCATGCTGTACCTGCCCTGGGAGTGTTTGATGGGGACAGTGCAGATGGAGATTTACCCTGTATCTAACCCAGTGCTGTTCCTGCCTGGGAGTGTTTGATGGGGGAAGTGTAGAGGGAGATTTACTCTGTATCTAAAACAGTGCTGTTTCTGCCCTGGGAGTGTTTTATGGGGACAGTGTAGAGGGAGCTTTACTCTGTATTTAACCCTGTGCTGTACTTGCCTGGGATTGTTTGATGGGGGCAGTATAGAGGGAGCTTTACTCTGTATCTAACCCCATGCTGTACCTGCCCTGGGAGTGTTTGATGGGGACAGTGTAGAGGGAGCTTTATCCTGTATCTAG
Source organism: Isurus oxyrinchus (assembly GCA_026770705.1). Lineage (NCBI taxonomy): Eukaryota > Metazoa > Chordata > Chondrichthyes > Lamniformes > Lamnidae > Isurus > Isurus oxyrinchus. The sequence goes on from JANJGN010000009.1 coordinate 92,927,906, forward strand.
CCCTGTGCTGTACCTATCCTGGGAGTGTTTGATGGGGACAGTGCAGATGGAGATTTACCCTGTATCTAACCCCGTGCTGTTCCTGCCTGGGAGTGTTTGATGGGGGAAGTGTAGAGGGAGCTTTACTCTGTATCTAACCCTGTGCTGTACCTGTCCTGGGAGTGTTTAAGGGGCCAAAGTAGAGGGAGCTTTACTCAGTATCTAACCCAATGCTGTTCTTGCCCTGGGAGTGTTTGAGTCAGTGTTGAGGGAGATTTACTCTGTATCTAACCCCATGCTAGACCTGGCCCGGGAGTGTTTGATGGGTCAATCTGGAGGGAAATTTACTCGGCATCTAACCCCATACTGTATTTGCCCTGGGAGTGTTTGATGGGGAGAGTGTAGAGAGAGCTTTACTCTGTATCTAACCCCGTGCTGTCCCTGCCCTGGGAGTATTTGATGGGGACAGTGTAGAGAGAGCTTTACTCTGTATCTAACCCTGTGCTGTACCTGCCCTGGAACTGTTTAAGGGGCCAAAGTAGAGGGAGCTTTACTCTGTATCTAACCCAATGCTGTTCTTGCCCTGGGAGTGTTTGATGGAGTCAGTGTAGATGGAGCTTTACTCTAGATGTAACTCTGTGCTGGACCAGTCCTAGGAGTGTTTGATGGATTAAGTGTAGAGGGAGCTTTACTCTGTACCTAACTCTGTGCTGTTCCTGCTCTGGGAGTGTTTGATGGCGACGGTGTAGAGGGAGCTTTACTCTGTAGGTAACCCGATAATGTACCTGTCCTGGGAATGTTTGATGGGGACAGTGTGGAGGGAGCTTTATTCTTCATTTAACCTGTGCTGTACATGTGCTGGGAGTGTTTGATGGGGACAGCATAGAGGGAGCTTTACTCTGTATCTAACGCCGTGCTGTACCTGTCCTGGGAGTGTTTGATGGGGGAAGTGTAGAGGGAGATCTACTCTGTATCTAACCACATGCTGTACCTGTCCTGGGAGTGTTTGACGGGGACAGTGTAGAGGGAACTTTACTCTGTACCTAACTCTGTGCTGTCCCTGTTCTGGGAGTGTTTTATGAGGACAGTGTAGAGGGAGCTATACTCTGTATCTAACCCAGTGCTGAACCTGTCCTGGGAGTGTTTGATGGGGGAAGTGTAGAGGGAGATTTACTCTGTATCTAACCACATGCTGTACCTGTCCTGGGAGTGTTTGATGGGGACAGTGTAGAGGGAGCTTTACTCTGTAGGTAACCCCGTGCTGTACCTATCCTGGGCCTGTTTGATGGGGGCAGTGTAGAGGGAGATTTACTCTGTATCTAACCCATGCTGTATCTGTCCAGGGAGTGTTTGGTGGGGGAATTGTAGAGGAAGCATAACCCTGTATCTAACTCTGTGCTATCCCTGCCCTGGGAGAGGTTGATGGGGACAGTGTAGAGGAAGCAAAACTCTGTATCTAACTCCGTGCTGTCCCTGCCCTGGGACCGTTTACTGGGGACAGTGTAGAGGGAGATTTACTCTGTATCTAACCCTGTGCTGTACCTGTCCTGGGAGTGTTTGATGGGACAGTGCAGATGGAGATTTATGCTGTATCTAACCCCTTGATGGACCTGTCCAGGGAGTTTTTGGAGGGAACAGTGTGGAGGGTACTTTATTCTGTGTCTAACCCTGTGCTGTACATGCACAGGGAGCGTTTGATGGGGACAGTGTAGTGGGAGATTTACTTTGTATCTAACACCGTGCTGTACCTATCCTGGGTGTGTATATTGGGGGAAGTGTAGCAGGAGCTTTACTCTGTATCTAACCCCATGCTGTACCTGTCCTCGGAATGTTTTATGTGGAGAGTGTAGAGGAAGCTTAACTTGGTATCTTACTCTGTGCTGTCCCTGCTCTGGGAGTAATTGATGGGGACAGTGTAGAGGGAGATTTACTCTGTATTTAACCCTGTGCTGTACCTGTCCGGGGAGTGTTTGATGGGTCAGTGTAGAGGGAGGTTGACTCTGTATCTAACCCTGTGCAGTTCCAGCCCTGGGACTGTTTGATGGGGACAGTGCAGATGGACATTTACCCTGTATCTAACCTCGTGCTACACCTGCCCTGGGAGTGTTTGACGGGGACAGGGTAGAGGGAGCTTTACTCTGTAGGTAACCCCTTGATGTACCTGTCCTTGTAGTGTTTGATGGGGGAAATGTAGAGGGAGCTTTACTCTGTATCTAACCCTGTGCTGTTTCTGCCCTGGGACTGTTTGATGGGGACAGTGTAGAGGGCGATTTACTCTATATCTAACACCATGCTGTCCCTGCCCTGGGAGTGGTCGATGGGGACAGTGTAGAGGGAGATTTACTCTGTATCTAACCCAATGCTGTATCTGCCCTGGGAGCATTTGAAAGGCAGTGTAGAGGGAATTTTACTGTGTATCTAACCCCATGCTGTATCTGTCCTAGGAGTGTTTGATGGGGACAGTGTAGAGGGAGCTTTACTCTGTATCTAACCCCGTGCTGTCCCTGCCCTGGGAGTGTTTGATGGGGTCAGTATAGAGGGAGCTTTACTCTAGATGTAACTCCGTGCTGCACCTGTCCTAGGAGTGTTTGATGGGGTAAGTGTAGAGGAAGCTTTACTCTGTACCTAACTCTGTGCTGTCCCTATCCTGGGATGTGTTTGATAGGTGGAAATGTAGAGGGAACTTTAATCTGCATCGAACACCGTGCTGTACCTGTCCTGGGAGTGTTTGATAGGGGCAGTGTAGAGGGAGATTTACTCTGTATCTAACCGCATGCTCTATCTACCCTGGGAGCGTTTGAAGGGCAGTGTAGAGGGAATTTTACTCTGTATCTAACCCCGTGCTGTACATGTGCTGGGAGTGTTTGATGGGGTCAGTATAGAGGGAGCTTGACTCTGTATCTAACGCTGTGCTTTACCTATCCTGGAATGTGTTTGATGGGGGGAAGTGCAGAGGGAGATTTACTCTGCATCTAACCACGTGCTGTACCTGTCCTGGGAGTATTTGATGGGGACAGTGTAGAGGGAGCTTTACTCTGTATCTAACCCCGTGCTGTACCTGTCCTGGGAGTGTTTGATGGGGACAGTGTAGAGGGAGCTTTACTCTGTATCTAACCCCGTGCTGTACCTGTCCTGGGAGTGTTTGATGGGGTAAGTGTAGAGGAAGCTTTACTCTGTACTTAACTCTGTGCTGTCCCTGCTCTGGGAGTGTTTTATGGGGACAACGTGGAGGGAGCTTTACTCTGTATCTAACGCTGTGCTGTACCTATCCTGGGATGTGGTTGATAGGTGGAAATGTAGAGGGAGCTTTAATCTGCATCTAACACTGGGCTGTACCTGTCCTGGGAGTGTTTGATGGGGGAACTGTAGAGGGAGATTTTCTCTGTAGGTATCCCCTTGATGTACCTGTCCTGGGAGTGTTTGATGGAGACAGTGTGGAGTGTGCTTTATTCTGTGTCTAACCCTGTGCTGTATATACGCTGGGAGTGTTTGATGGGGACAGTGTAGAGGGTGCTTTACTCTGTATCTAAGACTGTGTTGTACCTATCCTGGGTGTGTTTGTTTGGGACAGTGTAGAGGGAGCTTTACTCTATACCCAATACAATGCCATCCCTGCCCTGGGAGTGTTTGATGTGGACAGTGTAGAGGGAGCTTTACTCTGTAGGTAACCCCTTGATGTACCTGTCCTAGGAGTGTTTGATGGGTCAGTGTAGAGGAAGATTTACTCTGTATCAAACACCGTGCTGTACCTGTCCTGGGACAATTTGATGGGGACAGTGTAGAGCAGGATTTACTCTGTACTCTAACCCCATGCTGTACCTGTGCTGGGAGAGTTTGATGGGGGAAGTGTAGAGGGATCTTTACTCTGTATCTAACCCTGTGCTGTTTCTGCGCTGGGACTGTTTGATGGGGACAGGATAGAGGGAGCTTTACTCTTTAGGTAACCCCTTGATGTACCTATCCTAGGAATGTTTGATTGCGACAGTGCAGAGGTTGCTTTATTCTGTGTCTAACCCCGTGCTGTACATACACTGGGAGCGTTTGATGGGGACTGTGTAGAGGGAGCTTTGCTCTGTATCTAAGGCCGTGGTGTACCTATCCTGGGTGTGTTTATTGGGGGAAGTGTAGCAGGAGCTTTACTCTGTATCTAACCCCGTGCTGTACCTGTCCTGGGAGTGTTTGATGGGGGAAGTGTAGAGGGATCTTTTCTCTGTATCTAACCCTGAGCTGTTTCTGCCCTGGGACTGTTTGATGGGGACAGGGTAGAGGGAGATTTTCTCTATATCTAACACAATGCCATCCCTGCCCTGGGTGTGTTTGATGTGGACAGTGTAGAGGAAGCTTAACTCTGTATCTTACTCTGTGCTGTCCCTGCCCTGGGAGTATTTGATGGGAACAGTGTAGAGGGAGATTTACTCTATATCTAACCCTGTGCTGTACCTGTCCTGAGAGTGTTTGATGGGTCAGTGTAGAGGGAGGTTTACTCTGTATCTAACCCTGTGCTGTTCCAGTCCTTGGAGTCTTTGATGGGGACAGTGCAGATGAAGATTTCCCCTGTATCTAACCTCGTACTGTACCTGTCCTGGGAGTGTTTGACGGGGACAGTGTAGAGGGAGCTTTACTCTGTATCTAACGCCATGCTCTATCTGCCCTGGGAGTGTTTATTGGGAGAAGCGTAGCAGGAGCTTTACTCTGTATCTAACCCCGTGCTATACCTGTTCTGGGAGTGTTTGATGGGGGAGTGTAGAGGGATCTTTACTCTGTATCTAACCCTGTGCTATTTCTGCCCTGGGACTGTTTGATGGGGACAGTGTAGAGGGAGCCTTACTCTATATCTAACACCATGCCATCCCTGCCTGGGAGTGTTTGATTGGACAGTGTTGAGGAAGCTTTACTCTCTATTTAACCCCGTGCTGTACCTGTCCTAGGAGTGTTTTATGGGGACAGTGTAGAGGGAGATTTACTCTGTATCTAACCCTGTGCTGTACCTGTCCTGGGAGTGTTTGATGCAGGAAGTGTAGAGGTAGCTTTACTCTGTATCTAACCTTGTGCTTTACCTGTCCTGGGAGTGTTTGTTGGGGACAGTGTAGAGGGAGCTTTACTCTGTATCTAACCCCGTGCTGTACTTGTCCTGGGAATGTTTGATGGGGACAGTGTAGAAGGAGCTTTAGTCTGTAGGTAACCCTGTGCTATACCTGCCCTGGGACTGTTTGGTGGGGGCAGTGTAGAGGGTGCTTTACTCTGTGTCTAACCCCGTGCTTTACCTGTTCTGGGAGTGTTTGATTGGGGCGGTGTAGAGGGAGGTTTACTTTGTATCTAACCCTGTGCTATACCTGCTCTAAGTGTGTTTGATGGGGGTAGTGTAGAGCAGGCTTTACTCTGTAGGTAACCACACTCTGCCGGATCTGAGAGTGTCTGGATGTCACAAATGCCCAGTGATAATTTCTTGCCTTTTCATCAGTGTTAATTCACAATATAGATATAATGTACTGAGCAAATATTTCATCCTTCATGTGGAACATGGCCTGTGTAATGAGCAGCTTGATCCTGATTGTCTGTATCAGGTAGGGCTGTATTTTCTGAACCTGTATTTTTTGAGTCTGGTGACTCAAAACATCCGAGGCCATATTAGTGGAGTATAATCCAGATCATGGAAATATTCATGCTTACTGGCTCTAGCCTTCTCTCATTAGCCTTGTTACCAGTGGCTTAGTCACTGATATTTTGGGTCTGGGGATATTTTCTCATCAACTGAATTTCACATGACAATTACAATGTGATCTGGAGATTTGTTCGAAGGTGCGGGCGAAGAAAGCAGATGCTTGGGGAGTTAGGCCATTGGGACATTGGGGGCTCAGAGCAAACATTCTGCGGACATGGAGCACCATCTCAGTATGAATTAAATTTCCTCAATGAATCCACCTCTTCTACTGGTTGAAAGGGGAAGATTGATATCCCTTCCACCAATCAAAAGTTGCCATTCCACTTTATCAACACAGACAGCTCAGGATTGTATGCAATGATCTCTTAAAAATGTAGTTGTGTGTGGCAAGATTTTTCGCAGGCGCGGGGGGTGGTTCCCTTCAAATCTTTTCACATCCCATGTATGCACATTTTTTTCCACAGAACAAAAGCTTTGTGACACTTCCAGGTCAGTATTTATCGCCCATCGCTAATTGCCCTGAATTGATTTGGCTTGCTGAGTCATTTCATCGGACAGTTAAGAGTCAACAATATTACTCTGGGTCTGGAGTCAAATGTAAACCAAGTAAGGATGGCAGATTTCCTTCCCTAAAGGCCAAGATGAATTTATATGACAACCAAGCTTTATAATACCAGAGTAATTGAACTTTTTCATTAAATTGAAATTCCACCAACTGCCATGGTGGACTTTGAACCCCTGTCCCCAAACTATTAGTCTGGGCTGCTGGATTACTAGTCCAGTGACATTACCACTATACCATTGTCTCCCCACACCTGTCTTCCCACCTTTTATTATTCTCTCCTGTATTCATGAGCACAACTGGCTGAAACACCACCTTGATGTAACCAGAACAAAATAAGTAGCTTTGTTGCAAATAATTTCCTGGCCGGAACATTGTTGGAAGAATGTTTGTTGCTGACGTAAAACTGGCTCCATCAAGCTACATGAATGTTTAGATGTTTCAGTCCGACACAGGGAAACATTTGCCCTTTCGTTGACCCAGTCTTTAGATTCAGCCAACATCCAGCGATTGGGACATTGAATATAAAAGGAGAACAGCATTATGTGGGCTGGTTTACTCAAATCTTCAACGTCCTCAGCAAATTGCAAAGATAAGGCAGAATCAGCAGACCTGGAAGACTGATTGCAAGCTAATACATCCCAGATTTCCCTGGGGAATGTTGAATTGGAATAAAAATGCTAGAGCTCCCTTGCCTTCTGCTGAGCAGCATTTTAAAAATGGAGGAGTGCTTTTAGTGAGAAATATGAGAAGGTGAAAGTGAATTTCTGACTATGTGAGATCAACCCCTCCCCCATCCATTCCAACCCAGCTAGAAACATTAACTCTTTCGCCACACCATGTTATCCGTACAAAGGATCTCTGGGTTTACCGTGACAATAGCCTAGAAATTCAAAGGATTCATGCCCACTTCTTGGGTACTAAACAGGCACCTAAGATGCCAATATGATGAAAAGAAAGCACTGCACATTTCCTGCTGGAGGCACTCCGCCTCTCATATTGGATTGAGTTTCTCACTAGTCCAGACTCTAGAAATGTTTAACATACTGAGTGCTTTATTTAAGCTCAGGTCCTGTGCTTCCTACAGGACCTGTTTTTGATTTGGGTTTTTCCCAGTGCCAACACGCGCTAAATCTGCTCAGCAATACGTGGCACAGAGAGCTAGGAAGGACCCTACATCAGAGCCACTTAAACATCATGCAGAACTTAAAAGGACAGGTGAAAGCAGAAAACTGCGGATGCTGGAAACCCGAAACAAAAATAAAAATAAAAATACCTGGAAAAACTCAGCAGGTCTGGCAGCATCTGCGGAGAGGAGCACAGTTAATGTTTTGAGTCTGTATGACTCTTCAACAGAACTTTTTTCCGGGTATTTTTATTTTTATTTTTGTTTTAAAAGGACAGGTGCTGCTTTGTCACTCCAGGCTGCTGGTTGGCCTGATGTCTTATATCACTTCACAAAGTTCAGTTTGCAGAGGAGAAGGCTTTTTGTGCTGTTGTGGCTGCCTTGTTTATAGGGAGGTGGCCTTTGGGCCTGGGTGGATGGGGAGTTGGGTGGGGAGCACCAGTGGACAGGAGAGAGGTAGCAACTGGTGGAAGAGGACGGAGGAGGAGGGCACTGTCAAGGAGGCCATCCAAAGTGGGAGCCTTCAGGGAGTCCTTTCTTCAACAGGAACACCTCTGAGGAACAAGAATGGCCTTGGTACATTGGAAAACAGGGTAGGGGACAGGGGAAGTTAGTGATACCCAGAACAGCTTTCAGAACACTTGTTTAGAACATTTTAGATTCTAATCAGGTCAAAGCTTTTCTTCCTTTTTTAGTTTTGTTTTTTATCCCTTAATTTGGATTCAGCTTACGACTGTCAGTGGAGCAGCAGGATCTTTCCAGCTTCTCTCTTCACTCAGTACAAGACCAAGTATGGACTTTCTATTGGGAATGCCCACATATCTGAGATGTCTGTGGGAAGCAGAGGGGGAACTCACATAGATAAGTTCTGAAAACAAAGGAGCAGTTCAGACAGTTGCATTGGGTATCAGCCAGCAAACATTTTGCGTACCTGGTGTTCCATGTGCTGGGAAACTGCCTGAGAGCTACCCAGACAAGCACCACAAAGATCCCCCAGATCCATTAAAGAGCATGTGATAGGCATTTTGAATCACCAATTCTGGTGCCTGAGTGATGGGAATAAAAATCAACCAATGGTTGTAGGGGAAGAGGAAGACAGACATGACGAGCTGGAAGAGGATGAAGAGGTCATAGAATCATACAGAACAGAAAGAGGCCATTCTCCCCATCATACCAGTGTTGACTCCTTGATAAAATCTCTTTGATAGAGCTATCAAATTAGCCCGTTCTTCCCTCACGAACTTGTAGGTTTTTCCCTTCATGCTTTTATCCAACTATCTTTTATAAGTTACTGTTGAATATTCTTCCATCATCTCTCAGGCAGGTAAGTTTCAGATCATAACACACCATGTAAAAATGTGTAAAGCAAAAAACTGCAGATGCTGGAAATCCAAAACAAAAGCAAAAATACCTGGAAAAGCTCAGCAGGTCTGGCAGCATCTGCAGAGAGGAACACAGTTAATGTTTCGAGTTCAAATGACCTTTCAACAGAACTGTCCTCTCTCAGGCTTCTAGATCCACTCACTGAACAATAATAACATTTTCTCCTCAGTACGTTTTCCCAACGTATTCTTTGGCTAGGATTCCTACAACAGTAAACAGAGCCTCAGAACACAGCACCTAGTCCTAACACCAGTCCTGTGTCCAGCACAGCACTCACAATAGATAAACAATCAAAGTGGTTTGTGCTAATGTCTTTATTCTTGCAGATCCAATATCCCCAACCTGAGTGCATGCCTGCATAGTGTTTCACCTGGGGTGAGGAGTGATGATGGTTATGATCAAGAAATGTTTAAAATTGATAAAGACGAGGTATTTAAAGTTGATGAGACACCAGGACCAGATGAGATGCATCCATGGATACTGAGGGGAGTGAGAGTGGAAACTGCGGAGGCACTGGCCATAATTTCCAGTCATTCTCTGGTGATGCCAGATAGCTCGAGAATTACAAACATTACACACCATGTTCAAAAAAGGGGTGTAAGGATAAACCCAGCAACTACTGGCCAGTCAATTTAACTTTGATGGTGGGGAAACTTCGAAAAACAATAATTCGGGACAAAATTCATAGTCACTTGGACAAATGCGGGTTAATTAAGGAAAGCCAACATGGATTTCTTAAGGCAAAATCATGTTTAACTACTTTGCTGGAGTTTTTTGAAGAGGTAACAGAGAGGGTTGATGAGGGCAATGCCAATGATAAGGTGTACATGGACTTTCAAAATGCATTTGGTACGGTGCATGCAATAGACTTGTGAGCAAAGTTATAGCTCATAGAATAAAAGGGACAGCAGCAACATGGATATGGAATTGGCTGAGTGACAGGAAATGGAGAGCAGTGGGTAATGGATGTTTTTTCCATGCTGGAGCAAAGTTTGCAAGGAAATTGCTCAGGGTCAGTGTGGGTGATTGATTTTCCTGTTATATGTATTAATAACCTAGATCTTGTGTGTATGGTGTAATTCCAAAACTTGTGCACTTGGAAACATTATGAACTGTGAGGAGGACAGTGTAGAACTTTAAAAGGACATAGACAAGCTGGTAGAATGGGCAGAGAGGAGCAGATGAAGTTCAGTGAAGTTCAACCCTAACCCAAACCCTAAATGTGAAATAATTAATTTTGATAGAAAGAACATGAAGAGACAGTGTAAAAAAAAAGGTTGCAACTCTAAACAGGGTGCAGGAACAGAGGGGTCTGGGTGTATATGTGCATAAGCTATTGAAGGTGGCAGGGCAGATTGAGAGAGCAGTTAATAAACCATATAGTATCCTAGGCTTTATTAATAAGGGCATAGTTTACAAGAGCAAGGAGGTTATGTTGAATTTGTATAGGACACTAGTTTGGCCTCTGCTGGAGTACTGCATCCTGTTCGGGGTCCTTTAGGAAAGATGTGAAGGCTTTGGAGAAAGTGCAGAGAAGATTCATGAGAATTGTTCCAGGGATGAGGAGCTTCAGTTATGAAGATAGATTTGAGAAGTTGGGAATGTTTTCCTTGGAGAAAAGAAGACTGAGAGGAGGTTTGATAGAAGTATTCAAACTCATGAGGTGTGTGGACAGTGTAGATAGGGAGAAGCTGTTTCTGCTTGTGAAAGGATTAAGAACAAGAGGGCACAGGTTTAAAGTAATTAATAAAAGGAGCAAAAGCAACATGAGGATAAACTTTTTCATGCAGCGAGTGCTTCCAATCTGGAATGCACTGCCTAAGAGTATGGTGGAGGGCAGGTTCAAACAAAGCATTCAAAAAGGAATTAGACTGTTACCTGAAAAGGAAGAATGTGCTGGATTATGGAGAGAAGGTGGGATAAGGCACTAAAGAAGTTGCTTATTCAGAAAGCCAGTGCAGACACAATGGGCCGAATGGCTCCTTCTGCATTGTAACAATTCTGTGATTCTGTGATCTTCTAGCTATACTGGCGCTTCATCTTGCTGCATCCCCGCTAACGGTTTGTTGATTATATTGTTAAAGATACACATATGATGGACGTTGTTTGATTAAGGACAGAGAACACATATAAGTTGGGACACTGAGTTAGCAGTTAGGAGACAGAGATATGTAATGCTGCATCCTGTGAATAAACCTACTAACAAAGAAACAATCTGTGTTCTGTTTCATACTTCGCCACCTGGCTTCAATCAACTTAACATCCCCATGTGAAGACTATCAGCTGGTTGTCAGCAAGAAGTTCCTGAGATTCTAGTGGCCTAGCTTGATGAAGCTGACTGGGTGCTTTCAGACTCTTGTAAAGTCACTGAGATGGAGTGGGTGAGGGGAGAGGGTGTAAAGGAAGAATGGGTCAGAGTAACATGAGTGTATTTCCATTTGAAGGGAGAAAGCATTCCTGGTCTATTCATGCTGGAAGCTCCATGTCACTGTGTTCAGAGGTTAACAGTTCATCTCATTAATGTCATGATGGAAGCCACTTCCTTCGTACTTCATTGGAGTGCCAGCTTGAATTATGCGCTCAATACTCTTGAATGTGTTTTAAACCACAACCTTCAGACTCAAAGTGAGATTGCTCTCCACTGAGCCACAATTGAACATCCTCAGAGTTATGCCACAAAAAGCTATCTCAGCCAAGCAGCTTGCACAGTAAGGCTGGTGCAGGGCACCATAGGAGTCAGAGCTGTGTGTAACATGGTGCATATGGAGGAAGGTGCACAGTGCAACTGTGTGGAGAGTAATAGGAGAGCGCAGAGGAAGCGATCTAATGGCAGGGTAAGAAAAGCAGATGATGTTTGTCCTTGCTGGCATACAGCAAATGGAAATGAATATTTGCCTCATTCTTCCCTTCCTGGAGAAAACCTTGAATTTTTTCCTGCACCGAACCCATATCTGTTACGCTGTGAACTAATGGAAGACTGATACTCCCTCAAAAATGAAGAGAAAAACTTGCTATCTATAGTAAAAAATACTATGGACTGTCAACTATCACACCTACTGCAGATTAACTATCATTCTAGGGTGAAATATGCTGGTCTTTTAAATGTTCATTTCAGCTGGCCATTATCTCTACATTCACTTAGACATTCAGAGTGACACTTGGAACAGAAGGTATCCCGCCCCACCAACGCTCTACTAGTAAAGCCTGTCAACATGCAGTCCTGTGACTGCCATCAAGTCACTGGCACATGGCATTACGCGGACTGGGACAGATAATGCACCTTGATTTCTGACCTCTTCCACAAATCTTTCTTCCATTTCTCCAGGATTTTTGACATAAACAAATGGGGAGCATGCAGTGACGTGCTTATCCTCCCTAGCTGTTATTTTAAACGGGGAACAGATTTTTTTCTATATGAGGCAAGACATGCCAAGTAAGTACAATTCTTCCAGGTGTCATTACCCCAGTAGTTTTATGGCAATAATTAGTTTATCACTTTTCCCCAGCATGAACTGGCTGAGAGCTTGTCTGAGCTAAAAGTCATTCACTGTATCCAGTTCAACAGTGGAACTCCAATTTGTGTGGTTAGCTTCTCAAGGCTAGAATTTAGAGGACACTGTTCCTACAAACTTCTAATCTGCGATTGCAAGAATTTCCTAGAAAAGAATATTTAGGAAGGACACTATGGAACTGAGGTGGAATTCAAAGCCGGATCAGCCATGACCTAATTGAATGGTGGAACAGTCTCGAGGGACTGAACGCCTCCTCTTCCAGCATTTTAGGCAACAGGTCAAGGTGAGTGAAGAGCTTGGCCAAAGTCAACCAGCAGGTCAAGATGAGACACAGTGTCAAAGGCACCAAACAAGTAGGTCAGTGTTCTGTATGCAGATCACTGTCAATGGCTGAAGAATTGAGCTGAGGCAATCCTTTATATCCTTCAGCAGAACCTGAGACAGTTCCTGAGAGACATGAGCCTTTTTGCATGCCTGAGCAGTGAGTCCAACTCCAAGTACTGTTCTTAATTTCCACTGCTGCTTCTCAAGATGCAGATGGTGGGGGACTATCAGGTCAGAGTGGATGTTGTCCTTTGTTCAAAAGTGACATATAGCCCACTTCCACCACAGAATCCACTGTCAAAGTCACCACCACCCTCAGTTTAGTTATTCTAGGCAGTTAGAGGGTGTATTAGTCAATCTGCTGTGCATGTGTGCATCAAGCAGGTGACTGATGCTTTGTTTACTGAGTTCATTAGCAACATGAAAGGCCATTCAGTTTTACAGTCACAAGCTACTGCGAAATTTGATGGGGAGAATTCCTATGATTTTTCCCAGCATTTTCTGCTCTCTTCTCGCTGAAGATATGAGAAATAAATAAAAGGAACAGCAGCTCCCCACATACCGCCACCCATCCCCCACCTCACCGCGCTCGCCCCCCCCGTACAATTTAATCGTCAAAGTATATACTGTAGATGGCATCAATCTGTACATACACGGCATTTATATCAATACAATCAATTTCACCAGCATGGAAAGAGACCATTCCACTAAGATTCAACTGGACAGTGATCAATAGCACTGGATTCTCTCTGTTAATCCTGGCATTTTCCAAAAGAAAGAACTGGTATTTATATAGTATCTTCAATAATGTGCTAAAACAACCACTGCTGCAATGTACGATATGCCGCACCGTCAGAGGTGGGGACAGCACTCACATAAAGTGCTGGCCTGTTCCTGTGGCCACCAGCAGTCTGCCATGGTGTGTGACCTTGTCCTGCGAGAAACAAAGAATTGTGTCAGTGGACTGAAAGGTTTTGAAGATCGACACATCAGTGCAGACTTGTGCTCTATGGGAACTGGCTTGGCTCTGTCCAAGCTCATTTCATTCAGAATCCTCACCACAAGTGGAAATTGGTTAACTTTTAAGCTGTAACATGCATTGGTAACTGTACTCAACCCAGAGCTCAAAATGTGTTCCACATCATTATTGCGCACATTACCCATTATCAGTGCTTATTGACACACTGCACCAGGAGACTGGTGAGGGAGGGGAGGAAGTTTCAAATGTTCTGAAGCTTTTGATGCTGTCCCACTGTAGAGATTCCTGGTGTATGACCACCACTTTAAATTCAGATAATGCATATTTGGAGGGTTTTAGTGGAAATTTTCTACTTTTGTAACAGAAACAAGAACTTCTGAGACAGTCCCTTAATGATAAACATTTCTGGGGCTCACTTTGAATAATGTTGTTTAACTGGAACTATTCAATAATGAATGTTTTCCTTACAATCACTGTGTGTGGTCCAATTGAACAGTTTTGCCTGTATATTCAGCTCCTGCGAGCCAGGGAGGAACAATGGCTTATCTGTAACCCTGACCAGCAGTATAGAGTAACAGGATGAATTCACCAGAGGATTCCCAAGCACACCCAGTTTAAATATATTTTTAGTGCTGCAGTATCGAGGGTCAGTACTGAGGGAGTGCTGCGCTATTGGAGGGTCAGTTTTGAGGGAGAGATGCACTGTTGGAGAGGCAGTACTGAAGGAGCACTAAAGCATTGGAAGGTACGTACTAAGGCAGAAATGTACTGGCATACAGTCAATACTGAGGGAGTGCTGAACTGTTGGTGGGTTAATACAGAGAGAGTACTGAACTATCAGAGGGCAGTACTGAGGGAGTACTGCACTGACAGAGGGGCAGTACTGAGGAAGTGTTGCACTTTCAGAGGGTCAGTACTGATGGTGTGCTGCACTGTCAGAGGGTCAATACTAAGGGAGCACTGTGCAGTTGGAGGGTCGGTGCTGATGGAGTACTGGACAGTTGGAGGGTCAATAGTGAGGATGTGTTGCACTGTCAGAGGTGGGGACAGTGCACAGATGATGCTGCTCCAGTGGCCACCAGCTGTCTGTCATTGTATGTGAGGTTGTCTTGCAGGAAACAAGGAAGTGTGTCAGTGTAGATTGTAACGACGCACATGTCAGAGTGGAGTAGTGTTGTTGATGGATGCAAAACTGCAGAGGGAAAATAAAAGCAACAAGAGTACCAGGTGCAGAAAGCTTCTGTAGGAGCAGAATGCCAGCTCTCCCTGAGTTCTGTGGCTGCCTGCTTGAATCACTTATCCAGGCAGCTTGTTTGGAAATCATTTTGCTGCCTCTGGAGAGTAGATGACCCTCCACCTATCATACTCTTCCAGCAAAACCTCCAATATAACTTCCAAAAAATGGGAGTAGGCATGGGTACCTTGTAATTGCTCCTCAGCTGGTGATTTTCCATTATTTTTAGTGACATCTCCCTGTAGCTAAGGTGCAGGCTGCCTTTAAATAGTGTCAGCGATGTGCAAAATCGATGCCCGAGACTAGTTGAGCTGCCAATCAATAGCTGCCTGCTTGCCTTATTGAAAATAATCAGGGGCATGAATTTGGGGGCCTTTTCAGCATTAGCAGGACTGGACAGACACTCTGAATTTGAAAATGCATTTAAAACAATTTTGACCTCAGGTTTCTACCCTCTCAGGTGGGTGCAAAAAGTCCCATGACATGACTGGAAGAAGAATAGGGAAGTTTTCCCCAATGTCCT
The DNA here is from genome assembly GCA_026770705.1 of Isurus oxyrinchus. Taxonomy (NCBI): domain Eukaryota; kingdom Metazoa; phylum Chordata; class Chondrichthyes; order Lamniformes; family Lamnidae; genus Isurus; species Isurus oxyrinchus. The sequence goes on from JANJGN010000009.1 coordinate 92,943,190, forward strand.
GGCCAACATCTATTCCACAATCTTAACCATGAAGATGCTTCATCTGACCATAATTACGTAGCTTTTTGTGGAAGGTTGCTGTGCACATATTATTACAAAAATTGTACAGCAATGCATAAGGTCATTACAGGGAATTGAAGTAAAAAAAGGAAATTAGAGGTTTGTTATCTGAATGCACGAAGTATCTGCAACAAGATAGATGAATTAGTGACACAAATAGAGGTAAATGATTTAGATTGAATCACCATTACACAGACACGGTTACAAGGTGATCAAGGTTGGGAAATAAACATTACAGGGTTAACAATATTTCCGAAAGACAGACAGAATGGTAACGGAGGAGGATAACCCTGATAGTAAAGGATGACATTAAGACATTAGTGAGAAAGGATCTGGCCTCAGAAGATCATGAAGTGGAATCAGTATGGGCACAAATTAGAAATAGTTTATTGGGAGCAGTTTACAGGCCCCTTAACAGTAATTATACTGTTGGACAGAGCATTAAACGAGAAATTATTGGAGCTTGTAACAAAGGCAATGTAATGATTGTGTGGAACTTTAATCTTCATATACAATGGACAATCAAGTTGGCAAGGATGGTCTGGAAGATGAGCTTGTGGAATGTTTTTGTTGCAGTTTCTTGAAGGAATACATTTTGGAACCAGCTAGGGATGAAGTTATCTTAGATCTAGTATTGTGTAATGAAGCAGGGTTGGGAAATAATGATCATAATACCATTGAATTCCATGTTAACTTTGAAAGTGACAAACTCCAATCACAAACAGGAAGCTTAAATTTCAGCAAAGCCAATTACATAAGTATGACAGGAGAACTGGCTAAGGTAAGTTGGGTAAATTCAAAATGTTCAACAAAAATACATTCCATGGAAAAACAAAAACTCTGCAAGAAAACCTCATCTGTGCCTCATTCAGAAAGTTAGAGAGAGTATTAGATTAAAAGAAGAGGTTTACAATATTGCAAGAAACAGTCCTCCCCACAGATTACCTTTCCACCTAGCTTTGTATTATCAGCAAACTTAGATACATTACTCTTTGTGGCAGTGTTTTAGAAAGCAGCAAAGGTCATCTAAAAAGTTGATAAAAAGGAAAAAAATAGAATACGAGAGTAAACTAGCCTGTAATATAAAAACAGATTGTAAGAGCTTCCATAAGTATATAAAAAGGAAGAGAGTTAACGTTGGTCCGTTAAAATTGGAGACAGGAGAAATTATCATGAGGAATGAGGATATGGCAAAGGCATCAAACATATATATCATGCCTGTCTTCATAGTAGAAGACACAAGTTTCATTCCAGAAATAAACTAGGGGCTAAAAAGAGAAATAAAATTAGGGAAATAAATACCAACAGAGGGAAAGTATGGAGAAACTTAAAGGACTAAAATGCAGCAAGTTCATAGGGCCTGATGGTTTACACCCTAGGGGTCTAAAGAGATAGCTGCAGAGATAGTGATGCACTGGCTGTGATTTTCCAGAATTCATTGGATTCAGGAATGGTCCTATCAGATTGGAAGTTGGAAAATGTTACTCCATTTTTCAAGAAAGGAGGGAAAGAGAACACAGGATATTACAGGCCAGTTAGCCTAACATCAATTGTTGGGAAAATGCTGGAATCTATTATTAAGGGAGCGTTAACAATGCACTTAGAAAAGCATAGCATAATTAGAACAAGTCAGCATGGTTTTACTAAAGGGAAATCTTGTTTAATAAAATTATTGAAGACTTTTGAGGATGTAACTAGTAAGGTAAATAAAGGGGAACCAGTGGATGTAGTATACTTGGATTTCCAAAAGGGTCTTGATAAAAGGTGCCACACAAAAGGTTAATAGGCAAGATAAGGGCTCGTGGAATTGGCGGTAATATGTTAGCATGGATAGAGAATTAGTTAACAGATAAGAAGCAGAGAGAGGCCACAAATGGGGCTTTTTCAAGTTGGCAGATAGTGAATAATGAAGTATCATAAGAGTCAGTGCTGGGGCCTCAACTATTTACTTTCTATATTAATGACTTAGATGAAGAGATATAGAGTAATGTGTCTAAATTAGCTGATGATACAAAATTAGGTCGAAATGTAAGCTGTGGGGAGGACACAGAGAGGCTGCATAGAGGCAGATTTAGTAAGTGGGCAATAAGATGGTAGATGGGGTATAATGTAAGGAAGTGCAAAGTTATTCACTTTGGTCATCAAAATAGAAAAGCGGAATTTTTTTCAAAAGGAGTGAAACTTGTTGATGTTCAAAGATACTTGGGTCTGCTCGTACAAGGAATGCAAAATGTTAACATAACATGTACTACAAGCAATTAGGAAGGCAAATTACATGTTGTCTTTATTGCGAGGGGATTGGAGTACAAGAATAAAGAAGTCTTGCAACAGTTGTACAGGGTTTTGGTGAGTTCGCATCTGGAACACTGTGTATAGTTATGGTTTCCACATTTAAGAAAGGATATACTTGCATTGGAGGCAGTACAGTGATGGTTTGTTAGATTGCTTCCTGAGATAAGATAGCTTTCTTGTGGTGAGACACTGAGTAAAATGGGTTTATATTCTCTGGAGTTTAGAAGAATGAGAGGTGATCTCATTGAAACCTACAAAATTCTGAAGGGGCTTGACAGGGTGGATGCTGAAGGGTTCTTTCCACTGGCTGGGGAATCTAAAACACGGGGGCACAGACTCAGGATAAGGAGTTGATCATTTAGGACTGAGACGAGGAGAAGCTACTCCACTCAAAGGGTTGTGAATCTTTGAAATTCTCTGCACCAGAGGGTTGTGGATGCTCCATTATTGAATATATTTAAGGCTGGGATAGACAGATTTATGTCTCTCAGGGAATCAAGGGAAAAGGGGAAGGGGCAGGGAAGTGAAGTTGAAGCCCAAGATCAGCCATGATCTCATTAAATGGCAGAGCAGGCTCGATGTGCTGAATGGTCTACAACTACTCCTGTTTTTTTGTGTTCTTATGTTCCCCCCTTTCCTACATAACAACAGTGACCACACTTCAAAAGTACTTTATTGGCTATAAAATGCTTTTAGGTCATGAAAGGTGCTAAAGAAATGCAAGTCTTGCTTTTTTTTTGCAGTTAGGATATGGGAGTGGAGTTAAGAGAATGCTTTGAATGGATTTTTTGGGTGGAAAGGCAGCTCTTATACCCACGGGTAGCACATAATGAAGAAATTGTTGGATATACAAATACATGCCACAATAATTACTGCAAGCTGTTAGCTTGATGAATTGAAGCCAGCACAATATAAATGCAGTCATAGAAAATTATACAACTAGGAAACAGATTATACTGTCATGTTGACAATATATGCACATGCCTGTTGAACAGAAATGAGCAAATGGCAAACAACAGCTGATTAAAGTCCCATAAAAGCAAATAAATCTGTCATAAGTCGGAAGAGAAACCAACAATGGCTACTTATACTGAGAGGGCAGTAAGATATTTGTCACATTTAAACCTGCACATCCATCAACCATACCAGAGCTGAGAGCAGCAATGCAGGATAGAGCTGGGAGCAGTAATGCAGGGTAGAGAAGAGCAATTATGCAGGGTAGAGGTCAGAGCAGCAATGCAGGGTAGATCTGAGAGCAGTAATGCAGGGTAGAACTGAGAGCAGTAATGCAGGTTAGAGGTGAGGACAGCAATGCGGTGTAGAGTTCAGAGCAGCAATGCAGGGTAGAGGTCAGAGCAGCAATGCAGGGTAGAGGTCAGAGCAGCAATGCAGGGTAGAGCTGAGAACAGCAATGCAGGGTAGAGCTGAAAGCAGCAATGCAGGGTAGAGGTCAGAACAGCTATCCAGGTCAGAGCTGAAAGTAGCAATCCTGGTTAGAGCTGAGAGCAGCAATGCAGGGTAGAGCTGAGAGCAGCAATGCAGAGCAGAGATGAGAGCAGCAATGCAGTGCAGAGCTGAAAGCAGCAATGCCAGTTAGAGCTGAGAGCAGTAATGTAGAGTAGAGCTGAGAGCAGCAATGCAGGGCAGAGCTGAGAGCAGCAATGCAGGGCAGAGATGAGAGCAGCAATGCACAATGGAGTTGTGAGCGGCAATGCAGGGCAGAGATGAGAGCAACAAAGCAAGATAGGGCTAAGAGGAACAATGCAGCATAGAGCTGAGAGCAGCAATTCAGGGTAGAGGTGAGGGCAGCAATGCAGGGTAGAGGTCAGAGCAGCAATGCAGAGTAGAGCTGAGAACAGCAATGCAGGGTAGAGCTGAGAACAGCAATGCAGGGTAGAGCTGAAAGCAGCAATGCAGGGTAGAGGTCAGAACAGCAATCCAGGTCAGAGCTGAAAGGAGCAATGCTGGTTAGAGCTGAGAGCAGCAATGCGGGGTAGAGCTGAGAGCAGCAATGCAGGGTAGAGCTGAGAGCAGCAATGCAGGGTAGAGCTGAGAGCAGCAATGCAGTGCAGAGCTGAAATCAGCAATGCCAGTTAGAGCTGAGAGCAGTAATGGAGAGTAGAGCTGAGAGCAGCAATGCAGGGCAGAGCTGAGAGCAGCAATGCAGGGCAGAGCAGAGAGCAGCAATGCAGGGCAGAGCTGAGAGCAGCAATGCAGGGCAGAGATGAGAGCAGCAATGCACAGTGGAGTTGTGAGCAGCAATGCAGGGCAGAGATGAGAGCAACAAAGCAAGGTAGTGCTAAGAGGAACAATGCAGCATAGAGCTGAGAACAGCAATGCAGGGTAGAGCTGAGAGTAGCAATACAGGACAGAGCTGAACAGCAATGCAGGGCAAAGATGAGAGCAGCAATGCACAGTGGAGTTGTGAGCAGCAATGTGGGGCAGAGATGAGAGCAAAAAAGCAAGGTAGTGCTAAGAGGAACAATGCAGCATAGAGCTGAGAACAGCAATGCAGGGTAGAGCTGAGAGTAGCAATACAGGACAGAGCTGAACAGCAATGCAGGGCAAAGATGAGAGCAGCAATGCACAGTGGAGTTGTGAGCAGCAATGTGGGGCAGAGATGAGAGCAAAAAAGCAAGGTATTGCTAAGAGGAACAATGCAGCATAGAGCTGAGAACAGCAATGCATGGTAGAGCTGAGAGCAACAATGCAGGGTAGAGATGAGAGCAGCAATGCAGGGCAGAGCTGAGAGCAGCAATGCAGGGCAGAGATGAGAGCAACAATGCAGGGCAGAGATGAGAGCAACAATGCAGGGCAGAGCTGAGAGCAGCAATGCAGGGCAGAGATGAGAGCAACAATGCAGGGCAGAGCTGAGAGCAGCAATGCACAGTGGAGTTGTGAGCAGCAATGCAGGGCAGAGATGAGAGCAGTAATGTAGAGTAGAGCTGAGAGCAGCAATGCAGGGCAGAGCTGAGCAGCAACGCAGGGCAGAGCTGAGAGCAGCAATGCAGGGCAGAGATGAGAGCAGCAATGCATAGTGGAGTTGCGAGCAGCAATGCAGGACAGAGATGAGAGCAACAAAGCAAGGTAGAGCTAAGAAGAACAATGCAGCATAGAGCTGAAAGCAGCAATTCAGGGTAGAGGTGAGGGCAGCAATGCAGGATAGAAGTGAGAGCAGCAATGCAGGGTAGAGCTGAGAGCAATAATGTAGGCTTGAGGTGAGAGCAGTAATGCAGGGTACAGCTGAGAGCAGTAATGCAGGGTAGAGGCCAGAGCAGCAATGCAAGGAAGAGGTGAGAGAAGCAATGCAGGGTAGAGGTCAGAACAGCAATGCAGGTCAGAGCTAAGAGCAGCAATGCAAGCTAGAGCTGAGAGCAGCAATGCAGGGCAGAGCTGAGAGCAGCAATGCAAAGTCGAGGTGAGAGCAGTAGGGGTAAACTTTGACTGGAATTCTGTGATCCATACAGCCAGAACAACCACTATGTATCAAATTCATGTGCATCTGGGTTGTGATTACTCCAGCCAATGCAGTTAAAGAATCAACAAGGGTCCCTGTTCCAGATTATTATCATTGCTGGATGGTACCTATGTACAGGAAGTAGAGAGGGTTTGAGTGCACCCAGCATGATTTTCTTCCAAAGACCATTATGCTATCCAACACTTGTCAAGAGGAACTGTCTGAGGTCTTTAGTACATGTGTGACTCCACATGATATGAAGAAACGGATGAAGGCATTGGATACTGCGAAGGCTATGGGCCCTGACAATATTCAGGTAATAGTACTGAAGACTTGTGCTCCAGAACTTGCCGCACCCCTAGCCAAGCTGTTCCTGTACAGCTACAGCACAGGCATCTACCCAGCAATGTGGAAAATTGCCCAGGTATGTCCTGCACACAAAAAGCAGAGCAAATCCAACTCAGCCAATTACTGCCCCACCAGCCTACACTTGATTATCGGTAAAGTAATGGAAGGGATCATTAACAGTGCTGTTAAGCAGCACTTGCTTAGTAATAACCTGCTCACTGACGCCCAGTTTGGGTTCCGCCTGCGTCACTCAGCTTCTGACCTCATTACAACCTTGGTTCAAACATGGACAAAAGAGCTGAACTCCTGGGGTGAGGTGAAAGTGACTGCCCTTACCTAGTGTGGCATCGAGGAGCCCTAGCAAAACTGGAGTCAATGGGAATCAAGGGAAAAACATTCCGCTGGTTGGAGTCATACCTAGCACAAAGGAAGATGGTTGTGGTTGTTGGAGGTCAGTCGTCTCGGTTCCAGAGCATCCCTTCAGCAGATCCCCAGGGTAGTGTCCTCGGCCCAACCATCTTCAGCTGCTTCATCAATGACCTTCCTTTTATTATAAGGTCAGAAGTGGGGATGTTCGCCGATGGTTGCACAATGTTCAGCACCATTTGTGACTCCTCAGATACTGAAGCAGTCCATGTCCAAATGCAGCAAGACCTGGACAATATCCAGGCTTGGGATGACAAGTGGCAAGTAACATTCGCGGCACACAAGTGTCAGGCAATGACCATCTCCAACAAGCGAGAATCCAACCATCGCCCCTTGACATTCAATGGCAGTACCATCAGCGAATCCCCCATTATCAACATCCTGGGGGTTACCATTGACCAGAAACTGAACTGGACTAGCCATATAAATACTGTGGCTACAAGAGCAGGTTAGAAGCCAGGAACCCTGCGACGAGTAACTCACTTTCTGGCTGCCCAAGGTCTGTCATCTACATGACAAAAGTCAGGAGTTTAATGGAATACTCCCCACTTGCCTGGATGAGTGCAGCTCCAACAACACTCAAGAAGCTTGACACCATCCAGGACAAAGCAGCCCACTTGATTGACAACCCATCCACAAATATTCACTCCCTCCTTCACCGATGGACAGTAGCAGCAGTGTGTACCATCTACAAGATGCACTGCAGGAATTCACCAAGGCTCCTTGGGAAGCACCTACCAAATGCACGACTGCTGCCACCTAGAAGGACAAGGGCAGCAGATACATGGGAGCATCACCACCTGGAAACTCCCCTCCAAGCCACTCACCGTCCTGACTTGGAAATACATCGCCGTTCCTTCACTGTCGCTGGGTCAAAATCCTGGAACTCCCTCTCTAACAGCACTGAGGGTGTATCTACACCACATGGACTGCAGCGGTTCAAGAAGGCAACTCACTACCGCCTTCTCAAGGGCAACTAGGGAAGGGCAATAAATGCTGGCCCACCAGTGATGCCCACATCCCGTAATTGAACTTAAAAAAAAACCCTGGTTTGGGTTAGCAAAGAAAAAAGTGTAAAAACTGGAAGAAAAAACTGCACGTGTCATCCTCAACTAACGGAATTTGTTCTCTATGACACATCATTGCAGCTCATTCTGAGAAAAGTCACTCTGAAGCTTTCAGTTCCTCTTGTAATCTGTTCCATTGTTAGGGTATCAGCAGTGACTCAGTGTTAACACTCTCACCTCTGAGTCAGAAAATCATGCTCCAAGTTCCATTTCATGACCTGGGTACAAAATCCAGGCTGACATTTAGGGAGTGCTGCACTGTCAGAGGTGCCATCTTTCACTTGACATCTTAAACCAAGGCCCAGTTTGCCTTCTCAGATGGATATACTATTTGAGATAGATGTTTTCAGGTTGTCCTGATTAAATGTTGTGACATTGGCAAAAGCTTGGTTTATTCAAGATTTTCCACCATTTGGAAAAAGTTATGAGGAAAATGGCATTTGTTGGATCTTGCTGTGTACTTACGGGCTGCTGCCTTTCCCTGAAATGATGACATTTCAAAAGTACTTCATTGACTGTGAAGTTCTTTGAGACTTCCAGATGTCAAGAAAATTGCTATGTAAATGCAACACTTTTAATCTTTAGTTAAGCAAAACCCTTCTATAAACATCTTGCTTGGTTGACTGTGCCTGTGGGCTTTTGATCCTTGAGTTGTCATTTCATATTTGTCATTGATTTTACTGCCACTTCCTGCTTCTCTCCTCAGACAGCTTTCTGATTTCCACAGAGACAATTCTGACTCATAATAGAACACAAAAAGACCAAACAGTCCATCATAACCTGCTCCTTTACAGTCTGCTCTACTGTGACTACCCTTTTAATCCCCTTCCACAGTCCGTCTCTCCCCTATCATAGACCCTTCTTCTTCTTGAGCTCCCAGCTTGCAGGCAAGTTCAATACAGAGCACCATGACTCTCCACCATGGGTAGGGCAAGGACGCAGGTCTTGAATCCGCCTCAGGCAGCCAGGAACGGGGGGTTAAACTCTGTGCTACAGATCATGGTACCTACATGATCTACACTGGTCCGGCCAACAGGCCCCCAAAGAGTCCGATTTTCTGTGGTAACACACACGTTTACATGCATGTCGTGGTCTGGAACTATGGACAGTGATGGTAGGGGCTCCAATTTCTCTCGCTCCTACCACCTGTCATTGGTGTGTGTCGGTAGGATCTACAGGTTAATACTTAACTTCTGGCTGCATTATGAATGCACCTTCCTTGGACACGAAGTCCTGGAGTGGGACTGAAACCCAAAGTTTTTGGCTCAGAGGCAGAGACACTACCCACTTCATCACAGCAGCTCCTTCATAGACCCTACTCACCCATTTAATCTCCTCCTACATCCTATGTACATTCTCCCCTATCATGAACTTAAAGGATCAGCAAATTATTATTCTCCAACCATAGTAAAGCTCCAATGTCCTTGATGGTCCTAAATATATTCCCGGAGCCAATCAACCTTCTCCATTGATTTCCACAATTCTGTATTTCAGTGGCTGAAGACCTTGTAGACATTGAAAGCTTGAATTTCCAGTGTGCAATACCTTCATACAAATAGTTATGCATTTATTACATAGTTCCATGTCCTAATGGGGCATTCAAATGTTGAAAATGAACAAGCTTAGTGTACGAAGAATGTATCCTGCAGGTTGGACCTGATTTTATTAGGGCTAATTTTGACCTGCCCTGACCTGGCATTAATGGAGTGGGAGTGCCTCAGAATGGAGATGGCAGCCTTAGCCTGCCATTACCATTGACGATGCAGCTGGCACCATTTTGAAAATGGCAACCAGTGCCTGAAACGCCAACAATTTTCAAACAGAAGTCTCAGAAGCAAGGGCTTTGATATAAACAGGGCCTTGACTTGATCATCATTATAAGTAGGGACTGACCTTATGTCAGGCACACTCTTGTAGCACTAGTGTGCTTGAGACTGTAAGGGTTAATGTGGGACTGGGGAAACAGCACTATCCACATTATGATGTGGACAGTCACATGGGAGTAGTAGAGTATAGTGGACAATCTGATTGAAGTTGGCATGAAGATAGATTTGGTCAGGACCATATCTGTATCTATGTATATAGTTACATATTATTGATTAACAGTTATTTTCAACCATACAAGCCTCTAGACCTCTTCATGAGACAACATACAACATTGTGGAAGCAAATGAAGGATCCCCAAGCTCCCTAAGAATGAAGAAGTAAAGAACTATAGTCTGACCTGAGAGAAGTGCACCTGGCATGACGACCTTAAATACACAGTTGGAAATCACCTAAGAAGCTCCAATACAGGTGTAGAGATTGCAGAGCAGAAGAAAGATCCACTGCGTGGTGTAAAAGGTCTCCACCACAGCACATGGAGATCTGTTGTGAGACCCTATTGAATGCAGAGTCAAAGGACCTAGCCAGATCACAAAGGGATCAAACTCCAATAAAAGTGCTGAAATAAGCTTTTAAATTTGGTGCACTAATCAGGCAGCACTGGCAGATTGATAGTTTAACGAGCCTGGCTTGAAGAATGCAGCCCTGGGTCCAGAATAGGTGCCATAGGATGTGCTGACTGCACATGAACGAGCAAATGAAATGTAAAACGTTGGAGCAAAAAAATTAGCTTCAATTCGATTCTCTAAGCTCAGGAAAGCAACTAGCTAGTAAAAATAATTGGTTCAAAAGATTTTCTGCAGAATCACTGAAGTTTAAAATGGCTCTGTAATTGTGACGGAACCTGCTAAATATCAACAAAAGTGAAAAGAAAGAGAAAGAATTAAAGCTACACTTCCCTGTGCTGAAAACAGCTATGGATGGCAAATCAACACTGACGACCAATTAAAACAGATCAAAGGGCCAGACCAGGTGCAAAGTTGGGCATTCTGGAGAAGGAGATTTTTTATATATATGATAGGAATAAGGAAACAGGCTGAAGAAACAAATACACTATTATATTCAGTAGGTCCAATAGCCAATGACATAATTGTCAGACAAGGAATAAATACTTTTTCTGATAACTTTGAAGAGGTCATTAAGTCCTTTGACATCTATTTTAATCTAAGAAGCAATAAAATTTTTGAGCGAGCAGAACTTAACAAGAGAGTCCAAAAGCCCGGAGAATCCGTTGACTTTATCTTAAATTCAGATTGGCTGAAGGCTGTGACTGTGGTGACCTTAAGTCAGAGCTCATAAAAGCCAAATAGTGGTGGGAGTGGCCAATGATACTCTTTTGGATATACTCCAATGTAAAGAAGACCTGACTTTGGAAAAAGCCATCCAAATTGCCAGATAATCGGAAGTATGCCAGCAAAACCACAGTTAAACCATGGTGCAGAGCAATCCCAGCAGCCAAGCTCATAAAGCAATAAAGGGGCAAGGAGACCCCAGGACAAGGAAAGCAATACCCAAGCAAAACACAAGACAGTGGCAGACCATGTCAGTGTGTGGTGCCAAAAGGCCTCACAGGTGCGAGCTGTGCTCAGTAATCATTGCGTAGAGCTTCCACTGCAACCACCGGGGACACTTTGGAAAGTCCAAAACCTCAAGCCATGTGGATGATCCCAAATGAGTCCATGAGGTAGATGAGTCACACCAAGATGAAGCCCAACAATGCTTCTTGGGAGAAATTAAGAATCCCAGATTCACACATTGGAGGACTGACATATCTGTAAATGGTCACCTTACAAATTTCAAATTAGACACGGGAGCCAGTGTGGCAGTTATGTCATTTCAGAAATTGTGGCTAAAAGACTTCTGGCTACGGATGACAGACACACTACAGTATGGGCCTGGAGGAATCCAACTACCGGTCATAGTCACAATTCAACAATTGCCAACATGGCAACAAGCAAATAATCAATTTCTGTATGTCATCCGCAACCAACCCTTTTCTCTCCTCAGCCCGTGTTACCCTCAATCTCCTCAAAATGACAGAATACATCAAAACATAGAAAATAGGAGCAGGGGTAGGTCACTCGGCCCTTCGAGCCTGCTCTGCCAGTCAATATGATCATGGCTGATCCCTTATCTCAACGCCATATTCCTGCTCTCTCCCCATATTCCTTGATGCCTTTAGAGTCCAAAAATCTATTTATTTCTTTCTTAAATATATTCAGGGACTTGGCCTCCACAGCCTTCTGTGGTAGAGAATCCCACAGGTTCACCACCCTCTGAGTGAAGAGGTTTTTCCTCATCTCAATCCTAAATAGCCTACACCATATCCTGAGACTGTGACACCTTGTTCCTCCCAGTCAGAGGAAACATCATCCCTGCATCCAAACTGTCCAGCCATGTCAGAATTATATATGTTTCAATGAGATTCCCTCTCATTTTTCTAAACTCCAGTGAATACAGGCCTTGTCAACCCAATCTCTCCTCATGCGACAATCCTACCATCCCAGGAATCAGTCTGGTGAACCTTCATTACACTTCCTTTATAGCAAGCATATTGTTTCTTAGGTAAGGAGACCAAAACTGCACACAGCACTTCAGGTGTGGTCTCACCAAGGCCCTGTACAGCTGCAGTAAAACATCCTTGCTCCTGTACTCAAATCCTCTTGCAGTGAAGGCCAACATTCCATTTGCCTTCTTAATGGCTTGCTGCACCTGCATGCTTGTTTTCAATGATTTGTGTACAGATAATACTCTGTCATTCTGTTTTTCCTACCAAAGTGGATAACTTCACACTTATCCATGTTATACAGCATCTGCCATGTATTTGCCCACTCACTCAACCTGTCTAAATCACCTTGAAGCCTCTGATCACTCTCCTCAGCACTCACATTCCCACCAAGTTTCAAGTCATCAGCAAACTTGGAAATATTATATTTGGTTCCCTCATCCAAATCATTGACATATATTGTGAATAGCTGGGGCCCCAAGCACCTGTTGGACCCAACTAGTACCACTTGCCACTCTGAAAAAGATCAGTTTATTCCTACTCTCTGTTTCCCATCTGCTAAACAATTCTTAACCCATGCCAATATATTACCCCAACCCATGTGCTTTAATTTTGCACACTAACCTCTTACTTTATCAAAAGCTTTCTGAAAATCCAAATACACCACAACCACTGGTTCTCCCTTAGCTGTTCTGCTAGTTATGTCCTCAAAAAACTCCAGTAAGTTTGTGAAACATTATTTCCTTTTAATAAATCCATGTTGACTTTGTCAGATCTGGTTGATATTTTCTCAGTATCCTGTTATCGCATCCTTTATATTAGAATCTAGCATTTTCCTTACTACTGATGTTAGGCTAACTGGTCTGTAATTTGTTGTTTTCTCCCTCCCTCCTTTTTTAACTAGTGGGGTTATGATTGCCCCCTTCTAATCTGCGGGGACCATTTCAGAATCTACAGAACTTTGGAAGATGACAACCAACACATCCACTCTTTCCATAGCCACCTCCTTTAGTACCCTGGAATGTAGATTATCAGGCCCAGGAGATTTATCGGCTGTCAGTCTCATTAATTTCTCAAGCTTTTTTTTTAGTAATACTAATTTCCTTCAATTCCTCCTTCTCACCAGACCTTTGGTTCCCTAGCATTTCTGGGAAGTTATTTGTGTCTTCCTCTGTGAAGATAGAATTAAAGTAGTTGTTTAATTGCTCTGCTATTTCCTTGTTTTCTATTAGAAATTCTCTTGTTTCGGAATGTAAGGGACCTACATTTGTCTTCACTAGTCTTTTTTCCTTTTTACATACTTATAGAAGCTTTTACAGTCTGCTTTTATGTTCCTTGCAAGTTTACTCTCTTACTTTATTTTTCCCCTTTTAATCAATCTCTTGATCCTCCTTTGCTGAATTCCAAACTGCTCCCAATCCTCAGACTTGATACTCTTTCTAGCAACTTTATATGACTCCTCTTTGGATCTAATATCATCCTTAATTTCTTAAGTTAGCCATGTTTGGCCGCTTTTGCTGTCATGTTTTTGTACCAGAAAGGAATGTATAACTGTTATAATGCATACATTCATTCTTTAAATGTTAAATTTTAATTAAGTTCCCCAATCTATCTTAGCCAACTCACGCCTCATACCTTCATAGCTTCCTTTGTTTAGATTTAGGACCCTAATTTCAGATGGGATTACTTCACTTTCCATCCTAATGAAGAATTTTATCATGTTATGGTCACTGTTCCCTGAATGACCCCACACAAGATTATTAGTTAACCAGTCTCATTGCACAATACTAAATCTAGGATAATCTGTTCCTAGTAGGTTCCTCAAAAAAGTATTGGTCTAAAAATCCATCTCATACACATTCTAAGAATTGATCCACCAAAGTATTATTGTTAATTTGATTTGTCCAGTCTAAATGTAGATTAAAGTCATCCATGATTACTGTAGCACCCTTGTTACATGCAACTCTAATTTCCTGTTTAATGCTGTCCCCTACATTATCACTACTTTTTGGAGGTCTATGGACAACTCCCACTAATGTTTTCCATCCCTTGTTGATTCTTAGCTCCACCCAGACAGATTCTACGTCTAGATTTTCTGAGCCAATATCCTCTCGCTATTGCATTGATCTCATCCTTAACAAACAATGCCACCCTGCCTCTTTTTCCTTTTTGCCTGTCCTTCTTAAATATTGAGTATCCTTGGACATTCAGTTCCCAGCCTTGGTCAAACTGTAACCATGTCTCCATAATTGCAAACATATTGTATCCATTTACATCAATTTGTGCTATTAATTCATCTACCTTATTATGAATGTTCCATGCATTCAGATATAGTGCATTTAGAGTTGTCTGTTTAATATTTTTACAAATCTTTTTTCGTACTATGGCCCTATTTTCTGTTAGCCCTTGTTTCCTCTGCTTTCCACTTTTGCTTTCTAATTTTCTGTCTTTCATTCCTACCTTTATTTTGCTCTCTTGTGTCTCCCCGCTCAGGTTCCCAACCCCCTGCCATTCTAGTTTAAACCCTCCCCCACAGTATTAACAAATACCCCTGCGAGGATTTTGGTGCCAGTCCTCCTTGGATGCAACCCAACCAGCTTGTACAGGTCCCCATCTTCCGCAGAATTGGTCTCAAGCCTCAGGAATCTAAATCCCTCCCCCCTATATCATCTCTCCAGCCATGCATTCATCTGGTCTATTCTCCTATTCCTGAGCTCACTAGCACGTGGCACTGGGAGTAACTCTGAGATTACTACCTTTGAGGTCCTGTTTTTAATTTATTTCCTCACTCCCTATATTCTGCTTTCAGGACCCCATCTCTCTTTTACCTATGTTGTCAGTATCAACATAGACCACTATCTCTGGCTGTTCACCCTCCCCCTTCGGGATGTCCTACAGCCACTCAGTGACATCCTTGACCCTAGCACCAGTAAGGCAATACACCATCCTAGTGTCACATCTGTGGCTTCAGAAACATCTATCTGTTCCCCTTACAATAGAATCCTCTAAAATTCCTGCTCTCCCTCTCTTTGGACTTGGCTCTTGCTGCATTCCCCTGAGGAACCATCTCCCCCAGCAGTATCCAAAGCAGAAAATTTGTTAGAGAGGGAGATGGACCCAGTGGACCCCTGCATCACCTGCCTAGTGCTTTCACTCTGTCTGGCAGTCACCCATTCCCTTTCTGGCTGTGCACTCTTTACCTGCGGTGTGACCACCTCATTGTATGTGCCAACCACGAAGATCTCATCCCTGTGGATGCTCCACAGTGACTCCAGCCGCAGCTCCGGCTCTGAAAGGTGGATTTCGAGTAGCTGCAGCTGGAGACACTTTCTGTACACATGGACACCCTGGACACTGGACGTGTCCCAGACTTCTACTGTGGTCAAATATATTGAATTCGAGACTCCTGAAAGGTCTACTGGTGTTGATGATTTCGACTGGGATTTTAGTTCAGAATTGTCCTCACTCTTTGCAAAGGCAGTTATTCCAGCTCCTTTGCAGACGGCAGAAAATACTCTTCTTCAGTCAGACCAGCCAAACCTCCAGATGAGCACCAACATTTTTAAAACAGAAGGTAGAGAGCAGATGGAGCAGCAGCAGAAAGTTGAACCCAAACTGCAGTTGCTGTCACGGCATCAGGAAAAACTACAGCAATGAAACTAGATCTTCAAACTCACATGCACAACATGAAGTCAATCCTGGAGTGGAGAGAAGCGACCATCAACCCACCAAGGCCAAACTCAGGGAGGCACAAGTGCACATGAAGAATCAGAGTACAAAATTAGAAGCCAAACTGCAGGCTGAGCTCGAGGGTGAGGAACATACAAACGTAAGGGAGGGAAACCTTCAACTTGCAGGAAAACCATAGCAGACCCACCGAGCAAGAAACCTCATGTCCACTCTATGAATGAACGGAGTGAACATTCCCTCCAGAAGGAGAGGGATAGGCCCATGGTATCTGACCAGGGAAGACAGAGTGTCAACAAAGAAAAACACAACATGAAGGAGCGCAAGAAGTGAACCAGATGTTGATACCCATGTATTTGAAATGCCAAGTGCTACAACTTCAACTCCAGACCAACAAATCAGCCCAAAGCAGTTGAGACTGCTACACCTCCAAACTTGAAAAGAACGAGATCTGGAAAAGTTGTAAAGCCTCCAGGCCATCAGAATCTGTAAAGTCTGAGGCTTGGGGAGAGAAGGGGTAGCCTGTAAATATTATTGTAAATAATATGGGTAAAGACCTGAGGGGAGGTGTAGTATTAGGGTGTTTGGGATTGTAAGGATTACTGTGGGACTGTGGAAACAGTACCGCCCACATTATGATTTATAGAGTTATTTGGGAGTAGTAGAGTGTAGTGATGAGTCTGTTAGAAGTCAGCATGAAGATAGCGCTTAGTCAGCACTGTTTCCTGTACATAGGTATATAGTTATGTGTTATTAATAAACAGTTATTGTTCAATCATAGAAGCCCCCAGACCTCTTCATGAGACAATGTACAACCTTAGAACAACTCAGACTAGATCCCAGGACAATGGAAAATCTTTAATGGCCTCAGGATGCCCCAAAGCACTTTACAGTCAAAGTGTAGCCATAGTTGTAATGTAGGAAAATGCAGCAGCCATCTTTAATAACGCAAGATCCCCAAAAAAGCAATGAGCTAAATCACCTGTTTGAGTGATGTCTGTTGAGAGATAAATATTGGGCAGGACACAAGGTAGAATTTCCCTGTTCTTATTCAGAATAGTCCATGGGATCTTTAACATCTACCTGAAAGAGCAGATGGGGTCTTGGTTTGGTGGTTCATTGCAAAGATGTCACCTCAGACAATGCAGCACTCCCTCAGTACTCCACTGGGGTGACATGTTGCTGTTAGGAGGGAGGGGCTGCAGCAGGAACCCATGACCCACAGGCACGGCCTTCCATTCCTGACCCAGCATGTGCTGATGGAGCCTATTGGCTTGTTGGAGGGCCAATTGAAAGCTGGCTTCACGTTTGCTCTGCCTCCAATGGCACATGGCAGTATTCAGAAAGCCCTGAATCATGTGGTGCTGGGATAGAAATTTAATCTTCTTCACATCTCCACTGTGCTATCAATAGTAACATCACCAACAAGCTGTTGTTGTCACATGGTCAATATAAACTCACCATCACCATTAACCCCTCACTGAAAACCAATTTAACAGTTTAATTAGATCAACCTGTGGTTTTATTTCTTCCCTTCAGTGTCAGCTATGGCTCAGTTGGTAACACTCTAACCTCTAAATTAGGAGATTGTGGGACCACTGTGCCACCCCAGGACTTGAGCACAAAAATCTAGGCTTATACTCCAGTGCAGTACTGAGGGAATGCCACAGTATCAAAGATGCTGTTTATCAGATGAGACATCAAACTGAGGCTCTGTCTGTCCTTTCAGGCAGGTGTAAAAGATCCCATGACACTCCTCCTCCGAAGAGCAATTCTCCTTGGTGACTTGGGGCCAATAGTGACCCTCAACCAACATCACTAAAACAGGTCATCTGATCATTATCACTTTGTGGGAGCTTGCTGAGTGCAAATTGGCTGCTGCACTTCCTTCATTACAACAGTTACTATACTTCATTTGTTCTGAAGTGTTTTGTGACATCCTCTGGCGCTATATAAAATGCAAGACTTGCTTTTTTTTCTTTTTTGAACAAGTTTCATGAAACAGGAATTTGATTCAAAGCAGATTGTGTAATAACAGATTATTTTCACAAAATGCAGTTATGTTCTGAGAAGAAAGGATTTATAAACATCTGCTAAAACAGCAAGTCATCTTGTTAGTTCAGCTGCAACACATTTAACAGCAATAAAAGCAGTACAGAGAAAGAGTTCAAGTCAGGCAGTCACAGTAAGCGGCCGTATCGGTCGGGGACTATGCTTGCAGGAGAGACAATATTGAACCTCCCCTGACTCCTGTATCCCCTCACCCATTCCTTGAGAAACCTTGGACACTGCCAGCATTTCTTGGCACATTTGCATGAGTGGATGTTATGTACTAGTTTAGTTTAGATCCAGATGTTAAGTTAATTGCTTCCAAATTGAAAACCAAAGTCAACTAACCAGCATTGTAAGTCCAACTGAGTTGCTCTTGTATGCAGTTTAATGGGGTCACCTCAATGTGCTGCCAAATCCTTTCACAATAGTTTTGCTTTTAATTCTTAATTCCGCTGCCAAAGTCCCTGGCCAGGATTTTATGGCCCCTCCCGCCCGGCGGGATATTACGGTTCCGTCGAACTGAATGGAGATTTAAATAGCTCGCCGCAACCACTGGAGGGAAACACTCTGGGGCGGGGCTGTAAAATCCTGCTTCCCATTTTGCATTTTTCTTCAAATGGAAGGATTGCGAAAACCATCAGGATTGTGAAAACCTGACAAGACACGAACGCCCAATGCATTAATTTAATGAAGACAAAACATTCTCTGGATGCTAGGCTATCCAGCTTTCCATGTATTAAACTTCAGTGGTTCTCATTTTCATACTTCTACTTTTTAAGTGAGGAGTGATTGTTCTGATGAAACATCAAGAACCTAAAATATTAACTCTGCTTTTCCCTCCTTAGAGGCTGCCTGATCTATTGAGTATTTCTAGCACTTTCTGTTTTCATTTCAGATTTTCAGCATCCGCAGTATTTTGCTTTTATATCAGTGATTGTGGAGGTCTTGGCGGGAGGGGGTTGCGTGAAATACAAATCTCAGCCATGGCTCAATTGTAGTGCTCCCATCTTTGAGTCAAAAAACCATGGTTTACTTCTTATAAGTCTCAAGACAATCCATGTTGGCACTCCAGTGCAGTACTGAGAGAAAGCTGCACTCATGGACACCCAATGTTGGAATTCCAGTGCATTACCGAGGGAAATCTGCACTCATGAACACCCCACATTGGCACACAAGTGCAGTACTGAGGGAAAGCTGCACTCATAGACACCCCATGTTGGCATTCCAGTGCAGTACTGAGGGAAATCTGCACTCATGAACACCCCACGTTGGCACACAAGTCCAGTATTGAGGGAAAGCTGCACTCATGGACACCCCATGCTGGCACTCCAGTGCAGCGCTGAGGGAAATGTGCACTCATGACACCCCACGTTGGCATTCCAGTGCAGTGCTGAGGGAAAGCTGCACTCATGGGCAATCCATGTTGGCACTCCAGTGCAGTACTGAGGGAAATCTGCACTCATGGACATCCCACGTTGGCATTCCAGTGCAATACTGAGGGAAAGCTGCATTCATGGGCAATCCACGTTGGCACTCCAGTGCAGTACTGAGGGAAAGCTGCACTCATGGACATGCTGTTTCTTCAATTACAACATAGAACCAAAGTCCCATCTGATAATGGTTGGCAGAAACTACAATAGCAATAAGTCTGTGTGACTTTAAATTCTTTTTACTAACTTTAAGTATATATTCCAAAAGATTTTGAAGCAATAGTTGACCTGCTTCTTTCATGTGTTCAAAGATCAGACTGTATATTTGGGCAAAAGATCAAATTGGTTTGTTCCCTTGAGTAAATTATCAAGCATACGCTGGGAAAGATTTTGTTTGTCCAGTGTAGACTGACACAGTGCTTGCAATTAACCTGAATAGTTGTCTTTATATTTGTGCCATCTGTTTACAGCTGCTAATCATTTATATGGGTGATGTATTGTGTTTGCTCACAAAATTAACAAGAAATGATAGTGTTTTTCCATTGAGGGGTTAAGCAGAAGATTCAAACAATATGGCCTTCTTCCAAAAGATGGTGTAATCCTTCTGCAGGATTTCAGAAACTGAAGCAAGCCTATCCCGTGCATCGCCCTCCTGTGTTTACAGAATCATAGAATGGTGCAGCACAGAGTGAGGTCGTTCACCCTACCGTACCTGTGCCAATTCCACTACTTTTTATCTCATAGTTCAGCCATTATCCCCTTCAAAGACTTGTCGAATTTCTTATTGAACAAATTGAAACTACTTCCACTATTCTTCAGATGCCACATTCCAGATGAAAACATTCAGAAGAATATTTTCTTTATTCCCCTGCACCCTGCCTTTTTCTTTTACTAATTATCTTAAATCTGTTTCTTCTGGTTACAGACTATTCGGTCATTGAAAATGTCAAAACCCTTTATAATTTTGCTCACCTGTATGAAATCTCCTCTTAACCTTGTCTACTCTAAGGAAGATAACCCAGCTTCTCTGGTCTCTCTGCTTAACTGGAGTCCCTCATCCCCGGTATCATTCCAGTAAATCTCCTTTACACACTCTCTAAGGGTTTGCTATCTTTCCAAATGTGTGGTGTCCAAAACTGGACACAATTATATACTGTCAGCTATCTCTGCCCTCTTGTATTTGCAGGGGAGGCCAATTGAAAACCTATGCTTCTGCAGTTCACTGAAGTTGCCTCCTCCAGTGAGCCTACATAACAGTTTCTCAGCAGATTTACAAAGCCAACCAGAAAGCTTCCCCTACTAATGCCAGAACTGGAATATCTCTTGCCATCAGAATGATGAGGTAGGCTGGGTGTGATTTCTTTTTCAATGATAAATATTTTTATTTCCAAGTACAGCAACAGCTCCAGAACTGCAAATTATTTGATCACATCATGCTATACATGGTGGAAATGAATCTAGATTCACAGTCAATTCAGGGTGAGCTTGTCAAACGGGTACTCTCCCATGCCGTTCTCAGGGACTCCCAGAGTCTTCAGGTTGGTGATGTGATCTCCAAGCTTCTTGCTCACTTTCACTTGCTCATCCAAGTATTGAGTCTCCAGGAAGTCACAAAGATGAGGGTCAGTGTTCCCAGAGGAGAGCTTGTGCAGATCCAATAGACTCTAGTTCACATTCTTCTCCATCTGCAGATCTCTGCATTGCCTCCAGACCTTTGCTCCACTCATCCTGCTCTCATTTATTGGGTCCACCAGGTTGGTTTGACTTCCACGTTTATTCTGGAATTTCATGAGTTTCTCAGCCTGTTCCCATTCCTCATGTGACTGCTCCTTGAAGAACTCAGCAAAGTGACGCAGGGCAACATCATCCTGGTCAAAGTAAGAGGACATGGAGAGGTAAACATAGGAGGAATAGAGCTCCAGGTTGATCTGCTTGTTAACAGCATCCTCACAGTCCTTGTGATAGTTCTGACACACTTGGTAGGCCATCTTCACCTTTAAAGTTGGAAGAAATTAAGTTCAAACAACAGCATGACCTCTTCCCTCACAAGCTCTTCTCACTAACACTCCCTGCTCGAGCAACTAGTGTGTACACTGGATAAGATAGAACCAACTGAATTCACCTTGCAGAAGTCAGAAGTTTTATTCGTCATAGCTACAGAGACTCTTGGTCTTAATCTGAAGCCATTATTATGAGGGGTAACTAACTAATTTTGGGCTTTTGCAATTTATATATACATTGTAGAACATTATTATATTATTACTAATTAACTGTAAATAAATATTCCCTGTTTTGAAGAGAATTGGGCAGCATTACACAAGACTTTATTATCCAAAATAAAGAAAACTGACCCCTTGGTTATGTAACACCCACTTTCTTTCATCCAGCAGCTTTACTTTACTGAAACATCCCAGAGCAGTTGACAGGATCGTAATTCATGAAAAATTGTCAGTGAGCCAAAGAAAGAAATGATGACAGGTGATCAAAAGGTTGGTCAAAGTGGTACATTTTAAGGACTGCCTTAAAGGAGGAGAGTGAGGTGGAGAGGTTTAGGGAGGATATTCCAGAGCCTGGGGCCTCTGCAATTGAAGATATGGTTGCCAATGATCACAGGAGCAGATGTTAATACTGGTGAACAAAGTGAAGCAGGCTGTGGAAAACCTTGAACTGCACAGAAACAAAGCTTATAAATTCAGAGATAATATTTGGAGCTCTAGTTCTTAAGCATAACGTCATAAACAGTTTCTGGCTAGATTTTAAAATCCAGCTGTGTTTAATTTGCAAATCTTTTCTAAATATCAATAGTGTTTCTTAGATGTAGAAAATTTCTGGAATAGGCAATACCGGACTTAAGAAACTGCAATACTACAATTAACACAACTGAGGATTTCAACTCTTAACTGTCATTTGAATAGTTGTGTGCCAGTTTTTGGTTAGATCATTTCCAAATTAAGATGCACTGTGACCCCACCATGTTGCCATAGAAGTGGTGCTGCATAAGATGTGTGCTTTCAACTGCAGGCTTACAGCTAATGCAGGAGGATCCCGCACACAGCTTCACCCCCAAACAATTCAGACAAATATTACCAGCTGTTACAACGGGTCCCCGATAGAGGATGAAATATAGAAGGGAGCATTACTGTATAAATCAGTAATAACTTGTTTTTATATAGAACCTTCAAGAGTAGTAGAATCATAGGATTGTAGAAATCTACAACATGGAATGAGGATATTTGGTCCATTGTGTCTGTGCCGGTCAGGAAAGAGTTACTGAGCCTAATCTTACTTTCCGGCTCTCACTCTGTAACACTGTAGGTTTCTGCTTCTGCCACACTTTCTGGAATGTGGGAGGGCCAGAAACCAGACTGGAGAGGTTCAAACTTAGAGATGGGAAGCAACATTTTCAAGTGCATGGAGAGGGAAGGGACATTGAAGATGGGGGGGTAGTTTGCAAAGACATGGAGTTGTTTTATTGAGGAGGGGATGATGATGGCAGATTTGAAAGGGAAGGAGACAGTACCTGAGGAGAAGGAAACATTGACACTCTCGGTTAGCATGGGAAGGGAAATTGGGTGGTCAGCAGTTTTTTTGGGAATAGGGTTGTGCTGCTGTATGTGGGACTCCTGCATTCTTCACCCTGGGAGGTTGTTTCAGAATCTCAAAACAGGGAAGTAGAGTCAAAATGCAGAAGGTGGAAAGAGGAAGTGAGTTTGCACCTTGGTTCTGCTGAGATTACAGACCCAAACTGTCTAATAAAGATGGTGTAATACTTGGTCCAAGTACATTGAAAAGTGATGTAAAGCATGCGTCCGTGCACTGCCCTCCTCTGTTCGTATACAGTTAGCTCACTGTGTGTTCGTGCAGACACGTTGGAGGGCAATTCAAACCCTACATTGCCTCATATGCAAATTCAATCTGCAGAGAGGGGCAACTGAGTTAGGTTCACTGGGATAGATGTTGCCTGTTGACTGGGCAGGTGAGCTGGTCAGTGCCAGTTCCAGATGTGAAAAAGACCCTCATCATATTGAAACCTTGATCTCATTTGCAATTGGCAAGCAGGCTGCAGATGCCAAACATGCATGGCGACCGCAGCTCACTGAATTCAAGCCTAAAAATTGAGTTGAAGCTGTTGGCAGCAAGGTTCGTTCAAAGGGAATTGGGGAGAGGGGGGACAGATTGCAATCACGAGGTATTGGGGTAATGTGGTATTGGAAGCACAAGTCGTGACTTAATACCCAGGAAGCACACTACTACACACCTGAGCCTGCAGAAATAGTTCAATGCTGACCTTTACAAGGCCTCAGCCTCTATCTCCAATGGAGCTGATCAAAGCCTGTACAACAAAGGCTGTTTTTAATCCTGACTGATGAATCAATTGAGGCACCATTGATGTCATAATCCTAATTTCCAGTTTAGACATGGCCTATCACCAGGCAACCACTTTGGACACCCAAATATAGGCCCCTTTCATATGGCACTGGCTGCATCGCCGGTGGTAATGGGACAGAAAGCCACTGATCCCATTCTGAGGCCATTGCTACCCTCTTACCCCAGGCAAGGGCAGCTCAAAATTAAAAAAGGGAAAGAAAGACTTGCATGTCTACAGAGCTTCTTACAACAACCGACGTCTCAAAGCACTTTATAGCTAATGAATGACTTTTTGATGTGTAGTCACTGTTATAATGTAAGAAATGCAGCAATAATTTGCACTCAGCAAACTCCCACAAATAGCAATGTGATAACCTTTTTTTCGAATGATAAATATTGGCAGGACACAAGAGGTAGCTCTTCTTCAAAAGAGTGTCATGGGATCTTTTACATTTATCTGAGGAGGCAGATACAGGACTTTGGTTTAACACCTCATCAGAAAGACAGCATCTCTGATAGTCCAGTACTCCCTCAGTACTGCACTGGAGTGTCAGCCTTGATTTTTATGCTAAGGCCCTGGACATGGAACTTAACCCCACCTTATTCAGCAGCCAAGGCAGCTATGCAACTCAGACTGAGGTAAATGGAAAGGCCAGTTCCTCAAGTGGAAAAATGTGAAGTAAATGTAGGTCAAAAACAGAATTACCTGGAAAAACTCAGCAGGTCTGGCAGCATCGGCGGAGAAGAAAAGAGTTGATGTTTCAAATCCTCATGACCCTTCAACAGAACTAGGTGAATCCAAGGAAGAGGTGAAATATAAGCTGGTTTAAGGTGTGTGTGTGTGTGTGTGTGTGTGTGGCGGGGGTGGGGGGGGGGAGAGAAGTGGAGGGGGGTGGTGTGGTTGTAGGGACAAACAAGCAGTGATAGAATCAGATCATCAAAAGACGTCACAGACAACAGAACAAAAGAACACATAGGTGTTGAAGTTGGTGATATTATCTAAATGAATGTGCTAATTAAGAATGGATGGTAGGGCACTCAAGGTACAGCTCTAGTGGGGGTGGGGGGAGCATAAAAGATTTTAAAATATTTAAAAATAATGCAAATAGGTGGGAAAAGAAAAATCTATATAATTTATTGGAATAAACAAAAGGGAGGGGGAAGAAACAGAAAGGGGGTGGGGATGGGGGAGGGAGCTCAAGACCTAAAGTTGTTGAATTCAATATTCAGACTGGAAGGCTGTAAGGTGCCTAGTCGGAAGATGAGCTGTTGTTCCTCCAGTTTGCGTTGGGCTTCACTGGAACAATGCAGCAAGCCAAGAACAGACATGTGGGCAAGAGAGCAGGGTGGAGTGTTGAAATGGCAAGCGACAGGGAGGTTTGGGTCATTCTTGCGGACAGACCACAGGTGTTCTGCAAAGCGGTCGCCCAGTTTACGTTTGGTCTCTCCAATGTAGAGGAGACCACATTGGGAGCAACGAATGTGGTAGACCAAGTTGGGGGAAATGCAAGTGAAATGCTGCTTCACTTGAAAGGAGTGTTTGGGCCCTTGGACGGTGAGCAGAGAGGAAGGGAAGGGAAAAGTGTTACTCTTTTGCGTGGGCATGGGGTGGTGCCATAGGAGGGGGTTGAGGAGTAGGGGGTGATGGAGGAGTGGACCAGGGTGTCCCAGAGAGAACGATCCCTACGGAATGCCGACAGGGGGGGTGAAGGGAAGATGTGTTTGGTGGTGGCATCATGCTGGAGTTGGCAGAAATGGCGGAGGATGATCCTTTGAATGCGGAGGCTGGTGGGGTGATAAGTGAGGACAAGGGGGACCCTATCATGTTTCTGGGAGGGAGGAGAAGGCGTGAGGGCGGATGCGCGGGAGATGGGCCGGACACGGTTGAGCGCCCTGTCAACGACCGTGGGTGGAAAACCTCGGTTAAGGAAGAAGGAGGACATGTCAGAGGAACTGTTTTTGAAGGTAGCATCATCGGAACAGATGCGACGGAGGCGAAGGAACTGAGAGAATGGGATGGAGGCCTTACAGGAAATGGCGTGTGAAGTGCTGTAGTCGAGGTAGCTGTGGGAGTCAGTAGGTTTGTAATGGATATTGGTGGACAGTCTATCACCAGAGATTGATACATCTTCCCTTCACCCCCTCTGTCGGCATTCCGTAGGGATTGTTCCCTCCGGGACACCCGGGTCCACTCCTCCATCACCTCCTACTCCTCAACCCCCTCCTATGGCACCACCCCATGCCCACGCAAAAGATGCAACACCTGCCCCTTCACTTCCTCTCTGCTCACCGTCCAAGGGCCCAAACACTCCTTTCAAGTGAAGCAGCATTTCACTTGCATTTCCCCCAACTTAGTCTACTGCATTCGTTGCTCCCAGTGTGGTCTCCTCTACATTGGAGAGACCAAACGTAAACTGGGCGACCGCTTTGCAGAACACCTGCGGTCTGTCCACAAGAATGACCCAAACCTCCCTGTCGCTTGCCATTTCAACACTCCACCCTGCTTTCTTGCCCACATGTCTGTTCTTGGCTTGCTGCATTGTTCCAGTGAAGCCCAACGCAAACTGGAGGAACAACAGCTCATCTTCCGACTAGGCACTTTACAGCCTTCTGGACTGAATATTGAATTCAACAACTTTAGGTCTTGAGCTCCCTCCTCCATCCCCACCCCCTTTCTGTTTCTTCCCCCTCCCTTTTGTTTATTCCAAAAAATTATATAGATTTTTCTTTTCCCACCTATTACCATTATTTTTAAATATTTTGAAATCTTTTATGCTCCCCCCACCCCCACTAGAGCTGTACCTTGAGTGCCCTACCATCCATTCTTAATTAGCACATTCGTTTAGATAATATCACCAACTTCAACACCTATGTGTTCTTTTGTTCTGTTGTCTGTGACATCTTTTGATTATCTGCTCCTATCACTGCTTGTTTGTCCCTACAACCACACCCCCCCTCCACTTCTCTCCCCCCACCCAACCCCCCCACCCCTGCCACACACACCCACACACACACACCTTAAACCAGCTTATATTTCACCCCTTCCTTGGATTCACCTAGTTCTGTTGAAGGGACTCGAAACGTCAACTCTTTTCTTCTCCGCCGATGCTGCCAGACCTGCTGAGTTTTTCCAGGTAATTCTGTTTTTGTTTTGGATTTCCAGCATCCGCAGTTTTTTTGTTTTTTTGTTTTTATCTCTAAGTAAATGTAGGTACTGCCCAAACTAGGATCAAACAATTTATAGCATGTTTCAGTACATCTGGGAGCATGACATGCAAATTAATTCTTATGTTTCAGCCAATGTTTTTATTGGTCAAAGCAAGCCAATAGGATCGCACAAGTGTCAATAAGATGAATGAACTGTTTTGGTCTTAATTCAGAGATGGATAGAGCAATGGGAACATTTCCTGCTCCCTTCAGCTTGTCATACATTCATTAATCCACACCTCAATTACTGCAATAGCCTCAGTTAACTTCAAATCACAGGAACAGCTTATCCAAGAGAATTGCATTCCCTCAGTATTGTCCTTCCAAAAGTGCAGCACTCCTTCAGTACTGAACACTAGATAGTGCAATTCTCCCTTCAGTACTGCCTCTGCAACAGTGCAACACTCCCTCAACTGCTCCTTAGACAGTACAGCAGTCTCTTAGTACTGCTCCTCCAACAATGCAGCATTCCCTCAGTGCTGGCCCTCTGACTTGGAGCTTGTGATCAGATCTGGATACATGTACCCTCTCTCTAATGATTGGAACACTCTGCACTATGCTGAAAATTACCTGGGGAGGGAGCAAAGTATGAAGCTGGAGGGTGCCTGGGTTAAAACAATGTGGTTTATGTTGGCTGCTTGTCAGTAATTGGGAAGTTACTTATTTGATAGCTGTAACCTTACAGAGCTGTGCACACAGTGAACCACACCTGCTTAGTTCAGTTCTCGAGTTTCTTTCCAGCAGGGCGTATTATTATTAGTCTGAACAATCTCCTGCACCACCTCCTTTCTTAAGATCCAATGAACAATCACTGGAATAGACCCTCATTTAACTTCACATTATGAGGGCAGCCTATCCAAAAGAATTGCATTCCCTCAGTAATGTCTCTCTTATGATTTCTTATGATTCAATAAACTGCTTTAATTATTCATGCAGTTTAGCTAAACTGCCTATTTAGTATAATCCAATTTGGTCAATTACCAAATATACTTTCAACCATCAGCAAAGTGATGGAAGGTGTCATCAGCAGCACTATCAGGAGGCACTTACACAGCAATAACCTGCTCACTGATGCTCGGTTTGAGTTCCATCAAGGTCACTTGGCTCCAGACCTCATTATAACTTTGATCTGAAAATGAACAAAAGTGCTAAACTCAGGAGGTGAGGTGAGAGTGACTGCCCTTGACATCAAGGCCGCATTTGACTGAGTGTGGCATTAAGGAGCCCTAGCAAAACTGGAGTCAATGGGAATCAGGGGGAAAACTCTTCGTCAATTGGAGTCATACCTAACACAAAGGAAGATGGTTGTGGTTTTTGGAGGTCAATCATCTCATTCCCAGGACATCACTGCAGGTGTTCCTCAGGGCAATGCCATTGAGTATATTCGAGACTGAGATCAATAGATTTTTGGACTCTAAGGGAATCAAGGAATATGGGCATAGTTCAAAAAGTGGAATTTGGTTGATAATCACCATTATCTTATTGAAACCAGAAGGCTCACGTTCCAAAATTGGTCCTTCTGTCTTGGGGTCTAGGCGTGGGACTTGGTTCTCAGGCAGACTGTAGAAATACTCTGGTATCTGCTGAACACTTGTTTATTCGTACTACATTTAAACAGATTACAGAGTAGAAATGTGCCTAAGCATTATTCCAACCTCTCTCTTCAGAGTCTAACACATGACTGACTGGTGTCAGTGGTACATCATCATCTACGTCATACATTAGCATATCCCATCTGTTGATTCCTTTATACTGCACCTCCCTCCCAAGTATGCTATCCTACTTTTTAGCAACAACATGAAATTACGGGCGTAATTGTCCCAGATTTGCACTAACTGCGGTTGCGGGAGGGTAAAATGACATTTTATCTGCAAACCGCAATGGTGGCTTTTCATGCCGCATCATCCCAAACCCGTCGCATTAATTAGGCCATGGCGGGCAGGCTCTGATTCGTCTTCCATGCTGTCACCTCACCTCTTCATCACACCAGGCACCACATTTAAAGTATAGCTGTGCTCAGTGCTTCCAGCCCTGGACTGCAGCAAAGAAGACATAGTCCTAAAAGGCAAGAAGACTGCTGCCCTCGAGCACCTTTTGGAAGCCGTAGAGACCCATTGTGATGTCCTCTACCCCCACTCTGGCTGCAGGAGGGGCAGCAACATTATCACTCCATCTTGATAGGCAATGGCAATGCTGCGCAGAAGAGGTTGGCCATCCAATGCAGGTAGAGGATGAATGATGTCATCCATGTAGCCAGGATATGGCAATCATCTCATCACTCTAAACTCACACATTCAAGCCCATCACACATTCACTGGCATCTCACTCACTGCCAGATCAAGGGGCATCACCACCCATTCTCCCTCACATCCCCTCACATATCCATCTGGCCTCATCTCCTCTGGAGACTGCCTCCTCAACCCTCACTATCTTGAGGCCACTTGCACAGATCAACATGTGCTCCCACACACACCCTGGGATGCCCTCCTTCCCCAGTACAGCCCTCAACCTGCAGCCTCTTCCTTTGCTTGAGGCCATTTCTTCCCCTTCACCAAACAAGCCCTAGCCCTGCAGCCATTGAAAAGCTACCCCCACCTTATAGCTGATCTGGTAGGTAGGGACCTGCCCGTGAGCCCCTCTAAAAATGATGTTTTGTGTCTGTGAAGCCTGGCGCTGATGACTGCGAGTGCTGCCCGAAGCAAGGTAGGCAAACAAACCTAGAAGTCCTGAGCAAAGTGCAGCCCGCCAAGTTCATGCCTTATATATGGTGTTGTGAAACATATCTGTGTGTTTTCCCATCGACGTGGGCGGATGATCCAGTGGTGGGGGATGAGTCCAGCTTATAATGATTTGCTGATGTATTACAATGAGTCCCAACGTCCAATGATGGGCAACATGGCCCGCCATCGACAGACAGTGCGGATGATCGCAAACAGGTTTAATGACGTTGTGAAACTGATTTCTGGCCTTCTCGCCATATTGTCTGCTGGTGCCACCAAACACACCTGATGCAGGTGGGCACAGGAAATCCAGCCCTATGTCTTTAACTATTGCCATTACATTTCTCTAACTCCCTTTTCACAATTACAGATTCTTGCCAACTCCAACTTCTTGCCCTCCCTAAGTCACAGTGTTGGGGGATTCAAACTCCCTCAGTTTTCTCAATCCTTAGGGAAGACATCTTGGAGACATGATGTCTTCCTCTTCTTTCTGGTAGGACATCGTTATCTGCAGAATAGGACAACACTTTCTCAGCGTTGCTGTCAGCAAAGCTGGGAAGCAGAGTCTAGGTTTCAGAATGACTGAACTGCAAGGACAACAAAGACTCCTCAATGAAAGACTGACCCTAAAGAGAAGGCTGAGGGGAATCGACCTGTGGACCCTCTGGGACTAGGAGAGTAGATCTCAGGAAACTCTAAGGAACCTGTTGTTCCCTCGAAGGACTCTGGGAAGAAGGTTCTGAAGAGGAATGATCTTCAACTCCAGGAAAGACTGTTACAGCTGTATCATCAACTGCTGGATAAAAGAGTGAAAAGGCATTGAAGATCTGAGATTTCAATGAACTTAGATGATGAAGGAGAAAACAACCAACTTCCTGTCAGACTGTCAGGAAAAGAAGAAGAGATGACTTCCCAATGATTTTTCAGGAGGATTGTTTGCTTTCTGTAGGCATTGGTAAGAGATCCACACTTCTCTCTATATGAGGCTGCTCCACTATGGGCAATGGGAAGAATTACTGGGAATATGGAGACAAGACAGCCTCATCTTCTGTAATGAGAGGAATTTCCTGTAGACAGTGAACTCAGGGACAAGATTGCTGTACAGGATTCTGCAGCTTCAGAAGTGCTAAAGATTCTGCTGCAGCTTCTGTACTGACCTCCAGCTCTGGAGGGAAGAGACTTCCAGCTGGGACTGAAGTATGGGTGACACTGGACTCTCACCCTGGGAAGGTCCCAGCTCTCTATCAGTGTGATCCTCTATGGACTCTGACCTGGTCTCAGGAAAGGCATTCTCTGTGGAAGACTCTTCATGGACAACAGGAGATAGAGATAGAGTGGGAGATTCAGTGGAACTAAGATTGAAATGCTGCTCAGCCACTGGAAACACAGCTGAATTCTCTAAAAAGTCAACAGAGACTTCATATGGTGCGTCCATCAATGGGAAAGATGAATCATCCTCTAGGACCTCAACCTCCAACAGATCACTCAGCACTGTGAGGAATTATTCTTCATCACTTTCTACTAGGAAGAGTCAATTCAGGTCCAGCGGGTCTTCTTGGGGATGGTCACTGTCTGCTGCAGTTCCTCCTGTATCCTCCACCTCTGGCTTTACTTGGTGAAGAACTGAGAGATTCATAACTTCCTTGTCTGCCCTGGGTCTAGTGGATGGTGTCTCTGTGAAAGAAAGGAACTTACTGCTGAGTGTATACACCTCCTCAGCTTCTGAAGGCTGAATTTCCACTGCTTCTAAATAAAAGTTGAAGATTGTTCATGAAGGTCGGTGAGTCATTCAAATGATGAGCATCACCTGGCTTTTCTAGGATTCCTATAAGTGTGTCAACATCGCCGGTCAATAAAGATGTATATTGATTGTGAAGAACATAGAGAAATTCAACAATCTGTCACCCCTTATGGCTAAAAGGAGCAATCACTCTGCCTTTAATCAGAAGGCCTATGCTGTGTGGACCTTGTAACTTGATGCTTAATGTGGATGAAGGGTCATTGGCTGAAGTCATTCGAGGTCATCCACTAATATGTCAACAGCAGCTCCAGTATCAATTTTAAAAGAAGCATTGAAGATTTGAATTTGGACTGTAGTTAGCCAGTAGTCTGGATTAAGACTAGCTACTTCCCCTAGGAACTCTGTAGGGTTGTCATTTTCCAGACTTGCCATTTCTGAGAAAGAACGTGTTTCATGAATATTTCCTGGTCTGTGGCTTCAATTAAAATTGCCAGATTTGCAGAAATGCTTGAAATGTTCAGTTTTGCCACACTGGAAGCACTCTGTACCCCCTGCTGGGCAGTCTTGGTGTCTATGCTGAACATCTATGCAAGGATCTCAAAAGGCGTTTCCCGCCTTTTTGGTTGCTTTGGCAGGCTTTCATATTTGTATGGCCTACCCAATCTATGGAGCCATGTGAAGCCTCGGTGTTGCCATAAATGATAGCCCAGTTAAATGCCCTAAGCTTGGCCTACCTCACGTACTGGACCACTTAATCCATGTAAGATCATCTTTGGTTTGCAGGAAGTCAGAGAGTTTTTCAACCCAGACACCCACGACTATGCGATCACGGATTAGGTCATCCTTCAGCACCCCATATCCACAAGAACTTGCTAGGTGATATCAATCGGTTAGGAATTATTCAGTCAATTCTCCAGATCATTGCGGCCACTGGTTAAAATATGCTCATTCAATTACTAATTTGCTTTGAGATAAAATAGATGCTAAAGGCTTTAAGAATGGAATCAAAATCCATGGCGGACTCCTGCCTTAGGAGAATGCTATCTGCTACAGATCCTACTGCACAAAGAAAGGAACTAACTTGGAGATTTGGCTCTTTCTTATGAAGCCCTGATGTTGCTTGGCACTAGAGAAAATGGCGTTTCCATAAATCCCACAGCTGGTTTCTCTGTGGGCCCTCAAGGCAGTCAAATGCTCTGGGCGAGGACAAGGACTGATCACCAAGTATGGGTTTCGTTGTCTCTCTCTAGTGTGCCTCCTTCTACTGCTAAAATTTCTCCAGCTGTTTTCAAAGGTTTCTTCACTCTGTGGTACCTTCGACAACACCGATGTGTCCTTTACAACAAAGCCTCCATCGCTGCCACCAGGTTCTGAGTTTAGTTCCTTTGTCTTGGACTCAAGGTGTGGGACTTGATTCTTAGACAAACTGTAGACCTAAACTGGTATTTGCTTAACATAGCTCCTATAAATAATTCCAACCACTTTCCCAAGAATCTAACTGACTGATGTCAGTGATACACAATCATCTACATCACGCATTAGCATATCTCATCTGTTAACCCTTTACATACAGCTCAAGGAGCCAAATGGCCTATTCTTGCTCCTTTTTCTTACGTTATTATAGGAAAGGCCTTTCTCCCAGGGCCCACTTTACCTCTCTCTTTTTTTCCCAGCCATTCATACAAACATACTAACATACAAAATAGGAGCAGAATTAGGCCATTCAGCCCCTCGAGCCTGCTCTGCCATTCAATATGAAGATAGCTGATCTGTTTGTGTTTTGAATTCCACATTCCCATCTACCTTCGATAACCTTTGATTCCCTTGCCTAACAAGAATCTATCTACTTCTGCCTTAAAAATATTCAACGGTCCCACCTCCAACATCTTCTGAGGCACAGAGTTCCAAAGTCGCACAACCCTCTGAGAGAAAAAAAATTCTCCTAATCTCTGTCCTAAAAGGGTGACCCCTAATTTTAAAACAGTGCCCCCTAGTTCTGGACTCACCCGCAAGAGGAAACATGCTTTCCATGTCCACCTTGTCAAGGCCGTCCAGGATCTTGTATACTTCAATCAAATCACCCCTCACTTTTCTAATCTCCAGTGGAAACAAGCCCAGTCTGTCCAACCTTTCCTCATAAGACAATCCACTCATTCCAGGTATCAATCTAGTAAACCTCCTCTGAACTGCCTCCAATGCATTTACATCCTTCCTGAAATAAGGAGACCAAAACTGCACACAGAATTTGAGATGCGGTCTCACCAAGGCCCTGTTTAACTGAAGCATAACATACTTACTTTTATGTTCAAACCCTCTCGTAATAAAGGATAGAATTCCATTCGTCTTCTTAACTACTTTCCACCACTGCACACTAACGTTTTGCACTTGAATATCTAGATCCTTCTGCATCTTGGATTCTGTAGTTGTTTTCCATTTAAGTGATACTCTGCTTTTTTTTAATCCTTCCTGCCAATGTAAACAACTTCACGCATTAAACTCCATCTGCCAGATTTTTGCCCACTCACTCAACCTATCTATATCCGTCTGCAACCTCCTTATGTCATCTTCACAACTTCCTTTCCTACCTGTCTTTGTGTCATCTGCAAAGTTAGCTGCCCTCATCTAAGCCTTCATGCCCCTCATCTAAGTCATTGATATAAATTGTAAAAATCTGAGGCCCCAGCACAGATTCCTGCTGGACTCCACTTGTCACATCCTGCCAAACAGACAAAGACCCATTTATGCATATTTTCTGGTTTCTGCCAGTCAGCCAACCCTCTATCCATGCTAATATTTTACCCGCTACACCATGTGCTTTTATTTTCCGCAATAACCTTTGATGTGGCACCTTATCAAATGCCTTCTGGAAATCCAAGTATAGTACATCTACAGGGTCCCTTTTATCCACAGTGCATCCTCAAGAAAAGATGTCCGCCTGTCCCCTTCCCTACCTCACCCCTCGTAACTTTTCCTCCTGCAGTGTATCCATCATTTTGTTTTCTTTATTTGGCATTGAGGCTCCTTCATTACATTAGCCTTGTACTCACTCACCTCATTCATCTCTTCTCTCCCTCTCTTTCTCTCCCCTGCCCTCCTTCCTGTACCTCCCCTCCATTCTTTCTTCTACCTCCCTCTCTTGCTCACCCCCTCCCACTCCCTCTGTCTCTCACTCCCTCCCTTCCTCTCTATCTCTCACACCCTCCCTCTCTAATTCCCTCCTTCTCTCTCCTCCTCTGCTCTCCTGCTGCCATTCCCTCTTCCATCCCCTTTCACTCACTCCCTCCCACTGAATACTAAAGATGCAGAAATATAAAGAACATGAAATAAAAAGGTAAACTGTTGAAAATGAACAGCAGACTGTTGATGTGAAAGAGAAGGAAAGGCTGGACAGTTCCTGGGCAGGCGGAAAAATCACATTCAAAAGTTTAACAAGGACAATAACTCAAAGCTTTTACGAGAAAGTAGAGGAGAAATGCCAGTTATCAGTCATGAAATCTGAACCATTATTTGCTCTCCCACAGACAGCTAATGGACTTTATTAACCTATTATTAGGCTTTAAAATATTGGGAAGAGGTGTAAAGTGCTTTGCATTATAAGAAGGTCAATTCAAATAAGGGTTAAAGGTACAATGGCAACAACTTGTGTCCTCTATAGCAGGTCTGGCACACAACATGTCTCAGTGCCAAATAAGGAAGACAAAATGGCGCATATACAGCAGAAGGAAAAGTTATGAGAGTCGGGGTAGGGAAAGGGACAGAAGCACATCTTTTTCTGAGGAGATTTTTTTAAGTTGGCGTTGGGAATCTAGTTGAGGAGGTCTGGATGGCAGAAACATTGAAGCTGGAAACAAGCAGCCACCTGTGGTGGATGAAGAGAGCAGAAGCATCAACAAGAGA
Source organism: Isurus oxyrinchus (assembly GCA_026770705.1). NCBI lineage: Eukaryota > Metazoa > Chordata > Chondrichthyes > Lamniformes > Lamnidae > Isurus > Isurus oxyrinchus. The sequence goes on from JANJGN010000009.1 coordinate 92,978,332, forward strand.
GAAGGGAGAGAGGATACGGCAAGACCCTGTAATTACACAGCAGCACGCTGAATCCGAGAAGTGCACTGTTCACCTCCACAAGGTAAATTAAAAGGTAAACAAGTTAAGACACCATGTAGTGCTTGTAGTCTACTGCTTGTACCCTAGCTCACACCAAGTCCTGTTCATCTATCACCTTTGTGTATGCTCACCTACATTTGCTTACAGTCCAGCAGCAACATGAGGTGAAATGAGTATAGGGGCACTGGAGAGATGCAAAAAAGATTTACAAAAATTATACCAGAACAGAGAGATTATAATTATCAGGAAAGACTGAACAGGTTGAAACTCTTTGCTCTGGAAGAAAAGACTGAGGTGTGATCTAATGGAATTCTTTAAAATTATTAAAGACTTTGATGGGGTGGACAGGGAATATGCATTTCCATTTGTGGGGGAGTCCAAAACTTGACAATTTGAATTTAAGTAGGTCACTAAAAAATGCAATTGGAAATTCAGCAGAAATGTCTTAACTTGAAGGGTTCTCAAAATTTCCACATTTTTCATATCATCAACAAGGGTATGACTTTTGGACCCTTATGGCAGAGGACCCAACTGCTGAGTTAAATGTAAAATCCTGCAGACAGGAGTCTAGGTCCATGAAGGCCTGCGACTGGATATGTCCAGGCTTGTTGAGTGCAGTGTGGATTGTTGCTTGAAACCAGACAACAAGAGGAGACAGAATACACATTCTTCCCTTTAATACAACCAACCAAGATGAAAGACTTCATCTTACATAAAACTAAAGCCCATCAAAATCTTGCATAAATAATCACTACTAACTACTAAGGCAGGAAGGCAGCAATCAATGCAATTATGCGAACCTATCAATACTCCACATATACAATGGCTAGCAGTTCAAGACTAGATACGGGGACAAGAAGACATCGAGAAATATCATGCAAGCCCAATAAAAACAACGAGACAACAATCACCTGAAGAAGCCCACCAAAATCAGACAAAGAACTAACCTTGATCAGATAAGAAATTCTAAAAACAGTATAACTGGGCCACCAGTTATGAAGGGAGGGGTTGAGCAGTTTTTGGAGTGGTTGAAGCAGAGTTTAAGTAGGGAGGAGATCTGTAGGTTTGCAGGCCTGCAGGCAACATCATGCCGAGGGGCACGTTGTGGCAGGCCCAACCGAAGACAACAAGGCCGCAACCACAGCCCTCCACGAAGATCGACCACCCACAACCGCTCCTTCCACCCAACTGAAGAACTATCGCAGATTCCACAGACCAGGGCCACATGGGTCGGGAGGCCCCAGAGGACACAAAGAGCGTACCCCAAAACTGCAATTGGCTTACCTGGCTGGATTTCGAACTGTCAAGGAATCCTTGTTGGTGAGCATGATCCCTGACCTCCCCTAGTTCAAATTAGTTAGGTTTTGGGGGTGGGACAAGGGTAAGGGGATTAGTAGCATGATTTTCCCTTGTTATGCCGTGTGTTCCCCATTCTTAACTAAGTGTACTTTGTAGGTCTGTCTAACCTCAGTGTAATCCTAATGTTATAAATTCATTTGTGACTTCAATAAACCCAGTTTTTTTTTCTTGCACCAAAACCAGTTGTCTGCTGCACTTTGTCGCAACCCCCAAATATGTCCAATGTCTAGAACGCAGGGAGTGGGAGTGATTCAAACTGCTCAGAAGTCAGAGGTGAAGCTGACACACACCACCACCCTCTACAAACTCAGAGGGGGAGGTGAAAATGAGGAACTGCTACCATGTGGAGCGATTGCGGGGAAGAGAATTAGATACCAATACAGTTAAGGCGAAGCTTGCTAAATACATGAGAAAGTGATGAAAGGAAGTCATTTTGATGGAGTTAGCTGAAGCAGGGTGAGAGTACGGTCATGTTGACCATAAATATTGACCAGTTGGATCAAATGGCTTGTTACTGTACTGTGAATACAACGTAAAATTCTCATCTTTGTGTTCAAATCACTCAATGGCCTTGTCCCTTCCTATCTCTGTTACCTCCTACAATCCTCCAAAATCTGTTTGTTTCTCCAATTTTGGCTGATCATCCAGCCATCACTCCAGCATTGAAGGCCATCCCTTCCTGATGTTCTGGAATTCCCTCACAAACCTCTCCATCTCCAACTCACCCTCATTTTTAAAACCTATCCTTGGCCCTTTGGTCTCTTGACCTCATTTCTCCTTATGTGGTTCACATAACTGTGTTTGACAATTGCTCCTGTGAAGTGCCTTGGGATGTTTTACACTGTTAAAGGTGCTATATAATTGTAAGTAGTTATCGGTTTGTTTATCAAGGGCTTTGGAAGTTTGTACACCAAAGCTCACTAAGTTTATTGTTTCAGCCTCTGTAAACATTGCTATGATCCAGCACCGCCCATGCCATACACCGTCACATGTTTTCCAACTCCTTACCAAGTGCCAGGACATTCAGAATTAGACTACATTGCGAAAATCCACTCTGCTCACACTGTGAAAAAAACATTCTCTGCTGGTTTCAAATAGCCATAATCTCATTTTGTTTGTTCATGTCAAACACAGAGGAACAACCTTTCCCAAGGCACGGTGGAAACAGGACACATGTTGAATAGACCAAGACTAAAGGTCACACTGAAACTGGAGGCAGCTTACTGCATTTCACCTCTTGTTGAGCTTGATAGCTGGAAATTAAATCTTATCAGTAGACATTAGCAAAACCTTCAGTGTCTGCCAGGACTCACCCCGCACTGTAAACAAAACAACTCCTGCAGTATAACAGTAGAATAAATCATACCATGGGATAAAGTGATTCAACCCTGCCAACCCGGCCTTCCATATAGCCCATGTACGACCTCTTGTGCCAACGTTGGTTGCTTGCCAATTTCACATACGTTGAATTATATTATGCACCCTAAACTGAAGGCCTGTTCCATGTGATATTTCAGTGGCCTGAGTAACTCCGAGATCAATGTATTTCACACTGCTGAAGCTTGAAACAATCAACTTACTCAACATTGGTGTCCAGATTGAATTTTATCAGGACTTTTCTCTAGAATAATGATTTAGCAAATCTCATCTCCACATCCCACCCACTCCCTGGGCTAAAGTTCTGGAATAATCAGTCTAATCTGACACCCTGTGTTAACCATCTTAAATCACTTGCCTTGTTTCATGTGATACTTAATTGGTCCAAGTGACTCTAAGATCAATTGCCAATGCATTCAGCCATCTTAAACTGTTCTTATCCTTATAAAAAAAGACCATAATTCAATTTATAGGACACCATTCACAACCACAGGGCCTTCCAAAGTAATTTTGAAATATAGTTATTGTTGTAATGTACTAAGCCCGCCAGTCAATTTGGACTTAGCAAGATCCCACAAACAGCGATGAAACACTGACAAGGTCATTGTTTTAGTGAAGTGGGTTGAGGAATGAATATTGGCTAATGCTTCAAAAAAATCAATCTGATTACATAACCGGCAGGATTGTAGGTCAGCTGTGGTTCAGTTATAGCAATCTTGTCTCAGAGTCAGCAGGCTGTGGGAGACTTATTACAATTTCATTCTTTGTAATTCATATTAATTGTAGTGCTGCCACTCACCATGATTTCTGCCACTGGCAGGAGTGGAAAATTCCACCCATAGTTTCATGTTGTTGTTAAAAAGTAGGATAGTATTCTAGTGTTTTTCACATGTCCATGCAGACTCAGTGGGCTGAAGGGCCTCTTCTGCACTGTATGATTCTGTGATTCTATTCGTGAAGGGGTGGAGAGGAGGATGTAGTATAAAGGGTTAACAGATGGGATATGCTAATGTATGATGTAGTTGATGATGTACCAATGACTCAGTCATATGTTAGACTCTCCAGAGAGAGTTTGAAATCACGCCTAGGACCAACATGCCTACTCTGTAATCTGTTTACATGTAGTATGAATAAACAAGTGTTAAGCAGATATCAGAGTATGTCGACAGTCTATCTAAGAACCAAGCCCCATGACTACAGTCCAAGACAGAAGGATATACCTCCCAACACCATGGTTTCATGGTTTCTGATGATATTAACTGGCCCTGCTGAGTTGAGAGGTGAATGGAGAAAACACATCCTGAACCATTTGTTGAGGATTCTATCATTGAGAGCAGCAAGTTCCTTACAGTGCAGTCTACACCTTGCTCATTTTCCCCTGAGCTCTTCCCCTGCCAGATGAACCTGAAATGTTTTCTTTTTACTGATCTGTTCTTGACAAGCCTGGTATCTTAGGGAAGATATCTCAATATTAAATGTATCAGATTCCATGTTGATCAGGCTGCAAGTTGTCTGTCAATCCCATGTACCTGGTCCTGATTTTCCAGCTTGCCAATCAAAGAAGTGGAATCTTCCTTCTTTTAGTTTTCCTGGTACAATGGATTCCATCTACTCTAAACTCCAAGCCTCCATTGAAACAGATGGGCCATGGTGGGTCAGCACCTTATTGGTCAGGGCTGCCTGACTTGAGATGGGCAGTGGCTGACCAGTGGGACATGATGGTCCCTCCCACTATTGGAGAGATATCTCATAGTACCCTTTCTCTGTGCCAATTGATTTTGGTATTTTCACTAGTAACTGCTGTCTCCTGTGTTGTGTCAACGATCCATAGTGAAACTGGAGTCTCCTCTCTGGGCCACAAGCCTGGGAAAAATTTATGGAGACCCTGTGCTGCCCAAACATCAGGGTCCCCCTCTCAACCTCCCTTGCTGAGCCCAAATGAATGCAAAGCATTACATTTAGCACCGGCTTGGCTGCAGGAGTTGCTGGAAAGATTACGTATTTGGACATCAGTCCAATTTTAACCTCTACACTGGATTTTTTGCCAGGGTTTACTCCCTTAGCCTCCAACTCTCCCGGGGTTTCCGCAAGGCAGTGGAGATACTTGCCAATAGCTTGGTGGTTCTTGAAAGCCAGGGCATGCCTACACATCACATGTCAGGGGATCAAACTTCATGCGACTTCCTGGGAAGCTTTAGACTGAGGCTGCGAGGGACCCAGTTTATGTGCATTGTCTCGAGGAGAAACAGCTGAGGACTTGCCAATGGAGAGACTGTGTACTGACAGGGAGAGATTGTATACTGACAGGGAGAGAGACGGTGCACTGACAGGGAGAGATGGTGTACTGACAGGGAGAGGCTGTGTATTGATAGGAAGAGGCTGTGTGATGACAGGAGAGGTGGTGTACTCATAGGCAGATGATGTGTAGTGACAGGGAGAGGCTGTGTGGTGACAGGGAGAGGCTGTGTACTGACAGGGAGAGGCTGTGTACTGACAGGGAGTGGTGGTGTACTCACAGAGAAAGGCTGCAAACTGCCACAAAGACTGTGTACTGTCAGAGACAGACAGTGTGTGACTAGCCAAGACAGATCTGACAGGGAGAGAGTGTATAATGACAGGGAGACGCTGATCGGACAGGGAGAAACTGTGAACTGACAGGGAGAATCTGTGTAATGACAGGGTGAGACTGTGTACTAACAGAGAGAGGATGTGTAGCAACAGGGAGTGGCTGTATCCTGACAAGGAGAGGATGTTTGCTGATAAGGAGAGACTGTGTAGTGGCAGGATGAGGCTGTGTACTGATAAGGAGAGACGGTGTAGTGGCAGGATGAGGCTGTGTACTGATAGGGAGAGGCTGTGTCATCTCAGGCAGAGGCTGTTACTGAGAGGGAAAGATGTGCGCTTTTGGTTCTCTTTTTCACATTGCTGCCAGCCAGTGGTGCGGGTGGAAAATGAAAAGCAAACTTGGACTAAAAAGCAGCAAGCATGTCAACTGTATTCACCAAATTTATCATATCAACCTGTTGCACACGCTAATGCGATGGAGTGTGATCGGATGGAAAGAGTGTAATGGAGATAGAGAGAGTGAGAGTGTGATGGAGATAGAGACAGTGTGATGGAGATAGAGGGAGTGTGATCGAGATAGAGGGATTGTGATAAAGATAGAGGGAGTGTCTGGCAGCATCTGTGGAGAGAAACAGAGTTAATGATTTGAGTTGAGTACGGCTTCCTCAGAATCAGAATGGGGTTAGAGAGATTGTGATGAAGGTAGAGGGAATGTGATGGAGATATACAGAGTGTGATGGAGATAGAGGGGATGTGATGGAGAGAGAGAGAGTCTGTTATGGAGATAAGAGAGTCAGGCACATAGCACAGGAGACCCCTGAGTTGATCTTGTTCGCTAACAGGTTTTCTATTTTGGATACTGGTGAGGATGTTAGTTCCTCAGAACAGTGTAGTCTGAGCCAAGCCTGTGGTGCCATGGGTGGCTTAGCTGCACAGGAAAGGATAAAGAAGAGGACTTGGCAGGGTGAATGCAGAAAGGACATTTCCTTTTGGTGTAGGAGGGAGGGCATCTGATTTCTGAGTCATTGGGACCAGTTCTGGGCCAGGTGGGACCTGTACAAGGTGGACGGGCTGCATCTTAGCAGGACTGGGACTCAGTCCTCGCAGGGGGATTCGCTAGTGCTGTTGGGGAGGGTTTAAACTAGATTGGCAAAGGGATGGGAACCTGAGAGGGAGCACAGATTGGAGGGAAGCAAAACTGGTAACAGGAAGGAGAAAAGTAGTAAGCAAAATTAGAAGTCAGACAAAGTGAAGGAAAGTGTCCAATCAGATCAGAATGCAGAATAATGTTAAAAGACAGAATTAAGGGCACTTGTCTGAATGCACGCAACATTCACAACAAGGTAGATGACCTGAAGGCACAAATAGAAGTAAATGGGTATAATTTAATTGCCATTACAGAGACATGGTTACAGGGCAACCAAGACTGGGCACTTAATATTCAAGATTATTTGCTTTTTAGGAAGGGTAGGTGTGGTAAAGCGGAGTACCATGTACCTTTAAGAGAACGCAAGTGGACTAACCATGTGACAGCACTAACCAATCACTGTACAGCGTGGGCTACTGGTTAACTGTAGTTCTAGTGCTGAGGTGGTTGTGGGAGCACGCAAGGTTTTAGCGCTCTGCCTTCTGTTGCAATAAACAATCACAGTTTGTTCTTATGTCGGTCTCTCTCCGTTATTGATAGTATCAACTAACAGGTGTATATGAAGACATGCAATTCGAGTTTACTCAACTAGTGAACTCATAGACTCAAGTCATAAAAGTAGGCAAAAGGGAAAGGAGGTAGGGTAGCGCTGTTAATAAGGTCAAGATCAATACTTCAGTGAGAGAGAATCTTAGATCAAAGGATCAAGATGTGTAATCGGTTTGATTGGCGCTAAGAAACATCAAGGGGCAGCAAAACTTGGTAGGAGTTTTTAGGCCACCAAACTGTGGTGCTAATGTTGTGCATGGCATCAATGAGCGAATTAGATGCATGTAACATGGATAATTCAGGAAAAATGGGTGACTTCATTTTACATATAGACTGGGTAAATTAAATTAGCACTAATGCTGAGGAAGATGAATTCCTGGGCCTAAGTTTTCAGGATGATCCGAAGAGTCGGTGGGAAACACATCCCCGCCGACTCCAGCAGCCCCGATACCATGTCACGCTCAAACAAGTGTTGGCTGGTGTAAGGTGGGACTTCCACACCTCACTCAGGCCGAAGTCCCACCTTGAAGAGCTGCAGGCTAATTTGATTAGCCGGCAGCTCACCAGTGCCTCCAGGCACAGCACTGCAGTGGCTGAGAGAGGCTCTGCAGGGAGATGACTAGCACTAAGGCCGGAATTTTCTGTGCCCTCCGGCACTGGACGTGTTTGGTGGCATGAACGGACAACATGGCAAGAAGGCAAAAAATTGGTTTTGTGACATTGTGAAAACAGTTTGCGATTGTCTGCTCCACCTGCAAATGCCGGCCGCATTGCCCGCTATTGGATGTCAAGAACCTCATTGTAATACATCAGCATATCATTATAAGGCCAGCCCACCGGGCTTGGGGCGGGCTTGGGGCGATATGGCGTGAAAAGCCGCCATTGCGGTTGGCAGGTAAAACATCTTTTCAAGGGGGGGTGGTGACATAGTGGTATTGTCACCAGATTAGTACTCTAGATACCCAGGGTAATGCTCTGGGGATCTGGGATCCAGGTTCAAATCCCACCATGGCAGATGGTGAATTTGAATTCAATGTAAAATCTGGAAATAAAAGTCTAATCATGAAATCAATGTCAATTGTCATAAAAACCTATCACTATTGTCCTTTCGGGAAGGAAATCTGCTGTCCTTACCTGGTCTAACCTACATATGACTCCAGACCCACAGCAACGTGGTTTACTCTTAACTGTGCTCCAAAATGGCCTAGCAAGCCACTCAGTTCTCAAGGGCAATCAGGCATAGGCAATAAATGCTGAACCAGCCAGTGATGCCCACATCCCATGAATTAATTTTTAAAAAGTTGCTCCAAGGTTGGGGTGGGTGGGAACTTAGCAGGAATCCTGTCTGTGCAATCTCGTGCCCCCTCCCACCCCACCTCAGAACCCACTGGGGGTTCAAGTGTAAAATTCTGGCCTTAGAGTGTGTACATGAATGGTTTCTGGAGCAGTACATTGAAGAACCAACTAGGAATTGGGCTATTTTATATCTAGTATTATGTAATGTGAAAGGCTAATTATTAAGCCTGCTGTAAAGGGCCCTTTAGGAAATAGTGGCCATAATATGATAGAAGTTTGAAAGTGATTATTCTGAAACTAGGGTCTTATATCTGAACAAAGGAAACTATGAAGGTATGAAGGGCAAGTTGGCTATCATGGATTGGGAAAATACATGTAAATCTTTGACGGTAGACAGGCAATAGCTGGTATTTAAAAAGCAATATATGGCCTACAACAAATATACGTTTTTCTAAGACATGAAAACCCAACAGGAATGGTGAATCAACCGTGGCTAACAAAATAAGTTAAAGATTGGATTAGATCAAAGAAGGATAGAAAGACTGTGATAAAGATAGAGGGAATGTGATTGGATAGAGAGAGTGTGTTGGAGATAGAGAGAATGTGATTGGGCAGACAGAGTGTGATGCAGAGTGAGGGAATGTAATTGGATAGAGAGAGTGTGATGGGGATAGAGGGAATAAATGTGATTGGATAGAGTGTGTGTGTGTTGGGGAGAGAGGGAATTTGATTGGGTAGAGAGAGTGTGATGAAGAGTGAGGAAATGTGATTGGATAGAGAGAGTGCATTGGAGAGAGAGGGAATGTGATTGGATAGAGAGTGTGTGATGGATATAGAAGAAATGTGATTGGATAGAGAAATATGATAGAGATAGAGGGAATGTGATTGAGATAGCAGGAGTGTGATGGAGGGAGAGGGAATGTTTGGAGTGCATATTTCCATCAGGGCTCTGCTGATGATACCTTGGAAGTAAGTGGAGGACCAGAACCTGCCGCGGTTTTCCTCTTACATTCAGTGCGATGATGCTCACTCAATCCTCACATTGTAGGGGTGTAAGAAACATCTCTACCGAGCCCAACATGAACACCATCCTCTCAGAGGATGTTGACAGATAAAAGATTATGTGTCAGAAAACATTTATAAGGACGGTTCCGGGGAATGAGAGTTATGTGGATGGATTGGTGAAGCTAGGCCTGTTCACCTAAAAAAAGAGAAGGTTGAGAGGAGATTTAATAGAGGTATTTAAAATCATGAGGTGTCTGAACAGAGTAGATAGAGAGGAACTGTTCCTGTTGGTGCAGAGATCATGAATCAGACGAGAACGAGTTAAGGTGATTGGCAAAAGAAGTAACATGAGGAAAAACCTTTTTCCGCAGTGAGTGGTTAGGGCCTGGAGTGCACTGCCTGAGAGTGTGGTGAAGGGAGGTTCAATCATGACTTTCAAAAGAGAATTGGTTAATTAATGAAAGAGAAATAAATGGCAGGCCAATGGGGAAAAGGTAAGGGAGCAGGACCAGGTGAGTTGCTCTTGGAGAGAGCCAGCAAAGACATGATGGGCTGAATGGCCTCCTCCTGTGCTATAACTATTTTAAGTTTCTCTGATTCTAATCAGGCACTGTAAGACAAGGTTCCATTCAGTCTTAATATGAATTATATATAAATAAATCAATCTGTGTTCACACCCACACAATGCATTTCCAAAGATTGGCAAAATGAGAGGCTGGGAGTTCAGTATAATCTAGGTTGACATCTCTCTAGAAATCAATCATTCTGAGGAAAGCCTAGAAGCCAGGTTTGTCAATGTGCAATGTCGAGAGGAGTGACTCACACTTTGGCTGAATCCACAGAATGGCAAACAACTTGCAGTCTTACACAGGCATCTTACTAGTGCTATTGATGGGAATGTCAATCAGTGGGTCTATCTTTGTCCTACACTGAGGAAAATATTAATCAATATCTCTCCAGCTGGTGCCTGCCCATCCCTGCTCCAAAATGTAAGAGCGAGCTAAGGCCTGGCTGAGATTTGTCCACATAGCTTCCCTTAGAGCTCTCACTCCTTTAAACCATGACTGGATTTATCTCTCTCTCCTAGCCAGTTTTAAAGACACACTTCCTCACTGATGTATTTGCATTGAGGACTAGTAACTTACTATGCTCTATCACATACCTCTGATGTCGTCCAGGCTTAACAAGTAGCAACAGGCAGATCCTACACAAGTAAAAATAGGAACTGGGCAAGTGCTAATTAATTTCTTTCCAATGCATCAAAATTTTCCTCCCTCAATCTACAATCTTGATCTTCAATCTCACTCCATACTTTCTGAATGGCTTTATCTTCTGTCCTACTCTGTACAAACTAGGTGTCCTGAACATGAGTCTTGACTTCTAACCTAGTTTTTGTTAGCATTAAAAGGGGCAGGACAGACACCAGACAATGATGCCTTCAACCTGACTCTGAATAATTCCTGATTGCTGCAGGCTCTTCTGAAAGGGAGAGAATGTACCTTCCAACAGTTGCTGCTGAGACAGACATGTTAAAGCTTGTCATGCTAGCAAGGCACACAGGCAATCAGAGACAGCGGAGAAAGGCTATAGTCACAAAGCAGGAGCCTCTTGGGGAAAAGCGGCCAGCAACACTCCCAGTTACCCAGCATCAGAATACTATTATAGAATATTTCCCACAAGAAAGAAAAGACTTGCATTTATATAGCACCTTTCATAACCACAGGATGTCCCAGAGGATTTTATAACCAAAAGTACTTTTGAACTGTCATCACTATTGTAGTGTAGGAAATATACACAGTAAACTGATCATCTGTTTCTTTGGTGTTGAGAGGTAAATTTTGGCCAATTCACTGGGGAGATCTCCCTGCAACCCCACCCCACCTGCCCCTGCCCCACCCAATACACAAATAAGGAGACCAGTACTGTACACAATACTCCAGATATGGTGCCACCAATGCCCTGTACAACTGAAGCATAACCTCCCTACTTTTGTAATCAATTCCCCTCACATTCTATTATTTTTCCTAATTACCTGCTGTACCTGCATACTAACCTTTTGCGATTCATGTGCTAGGACACCCAGATCCCTCTGGATCTCAGAGCCCTGCAATCTCTCACCATTTAAGTAATAAGCTTACATTTTATTCTTCTGTCAAAATGAACAGTTCACATTTTCCCACATTATACTCCATTTGCTAGATCTTTGCCCACTCACTTAACCTATCTATGTCACTTTGTAGCCTCCTTATGTCCTCTTCACAATTTACTTTCCTACCTATCTTTGTGTCATCAGCAAATTTAGCCACCATTCCTTCAGTCCCTTCATCCAAGTCATTTATATAAATTGTAAAAGGCTGAGGTCCCAGCACTGATCCCTGTGACACACCACTCGTCATATTCTGCCAAATAGAAAAACACCCATTTATACCAACCCTCTGCTTCCTGTTAGCCATCCAATCTTCTATCCATGCCAATGTGTTACCCCCTACACCATGACCTATTATTTTCTGCAATAAACTTCGATGTAGCACTTTACCAAATTTAGTGTTTAGTTATTCTGTGTTTGATTATGTCAGTCTGTTTTCATTGATGCTCAGTGTGCTTGATTGGCTAAGCCTGGGTGTGCACTCAGGGAAAAGTAAACAAAGCCATAGAAGGAGCTGGAAGCCAGACTAGAAACATGGAGTAGACATTTTAAAGCACTGTGAATAAAACCTTTTATACACATAGAAACGAGTGTCATCTGCTTAGTTCTGGCATTTAAAATATACATCACTCCCTATACCAAGCCTTGACAACACAACCTGCTACTTTCAAAGATGTGCGTCTGTGATAGCCTGTTTCAGAATCCTTTGAATCTTTTGAACGCAACCAGTGCCACAAAAACTGCTGCCGGACAGGAGGGCCTCGTTATAAGCAAGGCCTCATTGAAGATACTTTATTAGATATTCCAAAGTTACAAGTAGAGCTAGGGGTTGAGGAGTATTCCTCCCCATCCCACATTAAAAACTTGGGCTATTGCCAAACATCACTCCCAGCCTCGGCAATTGCCTTTACCCACACCTCGATGAAGATCCCTACATCACTGCTTGCAGACCCCTTCCCTGATCACAAACCCCTCACTCTGATCACAGCAGCTTCCCCCGATCAACGACCCAATCCCAGAAATTGTAACCCCTTCCACGCCAATCCCTGCCACCTTCCCCTGATTTCAGCCTCTCTCCAAGCATAACCCTTTCCCCAGGAACACAGACCCTTCCCCCAGTGCATCCTATTCCAGGATCGCATCTCCTACCCCCTCGCAATCGCAGCCCCCTTGCCATCATTATCACAGCAACCTCCCCTCCACCCCCCACCCCTTTTTGCAGCACCTCCCCTCACTGCTGAATTGTGAACAGTCCTCAGGAGATAGATTTATTCTGCATCTGTAGTTTCCTTTTCAAAATTTCCTCGAGGTTCCCTACCTAGTTTCCTACCCCTTCCCTAACCCTGGTGAACCTACTCTAAAAGCACACTGTCACTTTAATAACCTCTCTATAATGGGGTTTCCAATCTGCACCTGCTGTGTTAACTGTGGCCTTCTCAATGCATTGTACATTTTTTACCTCTTTGCTCAGTATACACTGCTCTGATTTATGGATTCTGCAATGCTGTTGGTCTATTTGGTGGCTTCATCTATCTGTACTCATACCTTCAGAGACTGATTCAGCTGGGGCCTGGGACTCTCTGTTCCCCTACAATCTTCAGCCAGTTGCCATTGACTTTCTATTCCAAATCCGGGCTTCACTTCTCAAAATGCCTCGTCTCAATCTTCAGGATGCTGAGAGAGTTGATGTTCCTTATGTGGACATGGAATAAGGGAATAGATGTTGCAACAGTTAAGAAGGGCCAGTACCCTGGGACTCTGCCTGGATTACACTCTGCCCTTTAACATGGGGATCTCAGATCGTTGAGGTTCTCCTCCTTCAACTGGCTGTATCACGCCTTGCTAAAACTGGTTTCTTCCATCTAATATGGTAAAAAACAGAAAACTGTGCCTAATTTGTACACTGTCAATATTCCCATTCAACAAGGACTAGCGTGGGAACTGGAAAATGCAGCACTGGTGCAGCTAGCTGGTGTTGATCGGAGCTAAGTTGTAAGGGGAGCAAAGAATAGCCTTTACTTTGTATTCAACGCAATGCTGTACCTGCCCTGGGAGTGTTTGATGGGGATGGTGCAGAGGGAACTTAACTCTGTATCTAACTCTGTGCTGTCCCTGCCCCGGGAGTGTTTGATGGGGACAGTGTGGAGGGAGCTTTACTCTGTATCGCACCCTGTGCTGTACCTGCTTTAGGAGAGTTTATCAGGGAGAGCGTAGAGGGATCTTTACTCTGAATCTAAACCCATGCTGTACACGCCCTGGGGGTGTTTGATGGGCACAGTGTAGAAGGGGATTTACTCCATATCTAACCCTGTTCTGTACCCTCTCTGGGATTGTTTGATGGGGACAGTGTAGAGGGAGCTTTACTCTGTATCTAACCACATGCTGTACCTGCCCTGGGAGTCTGGGAGTGTTTGATGGGAACAGTGCAGAGGAAGCTTTTGCCTGTATCTAACCCTATGCTGTACCTGCCCTGGGAGTACTTGATGGGAACAGTGTAGAGGGAGCTTTACTCTGCTGCCAGAATTCAGTTTTTCATCCATTTTAGACAGTGACCAGCTAATGAGAGAGTGACACACATACTGCAATATAAAGGCAGCTTAAATTATATTGATATCATTCCACAAGAGCACCCATGTGACAGGAGAGCAGGCTGTACTGTTCACACTCTGCAGTAACAGACAATGTTGCACTCTGTCGGGGGTCTCCATCTATCAACCTTCCCCTCCCAGCCTCATCAACAACACATTTAAATACAGCAAAGGTCAGCATCATCTCAGTTACTCTGAATAACTTATCTCTCATCTTGTGAAAGTGTTGTCTGTGAGAGAGAAATAAATATCAGAAGCAGCTTTCCTATTCCACGTTACTGCCACACCAAATAGCACAACCCCAAGAACAGGAGAATCAATTCCGGAATGCAGAAACTCCTTGGCCCAGGGGTGGAGGATTCACAAGGTGAAGTAACGGTAATTCCAATCGAATCATCAGCCTGACCTCGAAAGTCCGTGTCTCTGGTAAGAGGCAGCTGGAAGAGGCTGCACACCATGTTTGGTTATTTTGACAAGACTGCTCCTCATTGTGTCCTAATTTCCATTTCATGTTCCTGAACTTCGGTGTGGAGGGTGGCAGGCGAGTTGGAGGACCACCTCGCAGAATCCTGGGCCAGACCAAAATAGTCAGTAATAGTACAGGATGGAGGAGCTGGGAATCACCGTGCTTGCTGCCTCGCTCCCATCGTTTGTCCATGCTCCACTAGCCCTGGAGAAGGAGGGAGTGTTGTCCTCTGTTGATCTGCCCTGACAAATTTTGTTTTGTTCAGTGTTATTAAAGACAACGAGTCCAGTAACCAGATTTACCAGAGTTCCTGAATAGTTCTCTGGACAGAAGCTACATGCAACACCCAAAAATGGACGTAGGACGAGATGCCTCAGCTTATTAACTCATTCAAAAGATCGGTCCTCTGACAGTACAGCATTCCCTCAGTACTGCACTAGGAGTGTCAGCCTGGATTTTGTGCCTGAATCTCTGGAGTGGTTGCTTGCTTGCTTGCCTTCATCGGCAGGGGTATTGAGTATAAAAGCTGAGTAGTCATGCTGCAGCTGTATAGAACCTTGGTTAGGCCACACTTGGAA
Organism: Isurus oxyrinchus; assembly: GCA_026770705.1. Taxonomy (NCBI): domain Eukaryota; kingdom Metazoa; phylum Chordata; class Chondrichthyes; order Lamniformes; family Lamnidae; genus Isurus; species Isurus oxyrinchus. The sequence goes on from JANJGN010000009.1 coordinate 92,993,468, forward strand.
TATTGCCTTCCACTCTGGCTGCCACATTACCAGAAGGATAAGGTGTCGGAGAGGGTGCAGAGGAGGTTTACCAGGATGCTGCCTGGTCTGGAGGTTATTAGCTATGAGGAGAGGCTGGAGAAACTCGTATTGTTCTCACTAGAGCGACGGAGATTGAGGGGCGACTTGATAGAAGTTTACAAAATTGTGAGTGGCATGGACAGAGTAGATAGTCAGAAGATTTTTCCCAGGTTGGAAGAGTCAATTACGAGGGGACATAGATTTAAAGTGAGAAGAGAAAACTATAAAGGAGATGTGCGGGGCAAGTTTTTTGTGTAGAGGATAGTGAGTGTCTGGAATTCACTGCCAGAGGAGGTGATGGAAGCAGGTATGATAGTAGTGTTTAAGAGGCAGCTTGACAAATACATGAATAGGATGGGAATAGAGGGATATGGACACCGGAAGTGCAAAATGTTTTAGTTGACGGGCAATATGAACGGCACAGGCTTGGAGGGCTGAAGGGCCTGTTCCTGTGCTGTACTTTTCTTTGTTCTTTGTTCCTTGGGACTGTGAGCCCATGACCTTCTGACTCAGAGCAGAGAGTGTTACCCCCTTGAATCGCAGCCAGTACTTTCTAAAAATGTTTAAGATACTCCCAGCCAATGCTGAGACTACTAGCAACATCTTGCTGTAAAATAATAGATTTCCCTTTAATTTATGCCTACAATTTTATCCCATTTATAAGACCAATTAATGTAATAAATTTATTGCAACGCTGGACTTGATGACCAAAAGCTTGGTCAAAGAGGCAGGTTTTAAGGAGTGTTATAGAGATGTACAGAGCTCAGGACCCAGCCACCAATGATGGGGTGAAGGAAACTGGGGATGCACAAGAGACCAGAATCGAAGGAGTGCAGAGATCTTGGAGGTGGAGGAGGATACACAGATTGGGAGGGGCGAAGCCATGGAGAGGTTTAACAGAACTTTATGTTTGTAGACCAGTAGCCAATGTTTTTTTTCTTTATACCTTCATGGGATGTAGGTATCACTGGCAAGTACAACATTTGTTGCCCATCCCTAACTGCGCTTGAACTGAGTAACTTACTAGGCCATTTCAGAGAGCAGTAAAGAGTTAACCACATTGCTGTAGATCTGGAGTCACATGTAGGCCAGACCAGGTAAGGACAACAAATTTCCTTCCCTAAAGAACATTAGTGAACCAGATGGGTTTTTACAACAATCAATGGTAGTTCCATGGCTTCCATTACTGACACTCCAAATTTTATTAGTTGAATTTAAATTTCACCAGCTGTCATGGTGGGATTTGAACACATACTCAAGGAATTAGCCTAGGTCTCTGGATTACTAGTCCAGTGATATTACCAATACACCACCATCTCCCCCTTATGTCAGGAAGCACAGGGCTGATGGGTGAACAGGACTTGGTGTGAGTTAGGACAGCTGGATAGCAGAGCCTTGGGTGGATTGAAGCTAATGGATGGTAGAACGTGGAAAGCCAGCCAGGAGGGCGTTTTAATCATCCAGAGGTAACACAGGCATGGACGAGGGTTTCAGTTGGGGATGGGCTGAGGTAGCAGTAAAAATGTTATGGAGGCGGAAATACATAATTTTGGTGATGGACAGAATATGACTCAGCTCGGGTCAAGTCGGTCTCCAAGGTTGGAAACACTCTTGGATGGTGGACAGGGAGAGGAATAAAGTTGCCAGCTATGCCGTTTCTAGGCATTAGCCCTTATGCATTTGTTGAGCCTAAAACAGACTGCACCAACTCATCCGGGTCCTTATCAAGATGTTTCAGACCATTTTTAACATTATCCTGTGATCCAGAAGGATTGCAGTAAATCCTGATGTGGAGAATGGAGCAGAAGGCTCCAAACTTCAACAGCATAAATTATGTAATCTCCAGGCACACTAAAACAGTGATAGAGTTATGCTGATATGTAAACGTGTGTAGCCAGCTAGAAAGCAGATTGTTTGCACCTCTTCCTCTTCCTGTTATGACCCCCTTAAAGTCTACCTCTTAGATGAAGCATGTGGCTGTCTGTAGTAATATCTTCTTATGTGGCTTGGTGTCAATTTTTGTCTGGTAATTTTCCTGTGAAACATGCATTTTACCACATTGAAGGTGCTAGATAATGTAGGTTGTTGTTGTTTCTGGCTTTTGGCTCAGTGCTAACATTTGTGTCCTTGAGTCAGAAGGTTTTGAGTTCAAGCCCTAGAGACCAGAACACATAATCCTGCCTCTGCAATGCTGAGGGAGCACTGGACAGTCAGACAGGCAGTACTGAGAGAGTGCTGCACCGTTGGAGCGATAGTACTGAGGGAGTACTGCACTGTCGGTCGGTCAGTACTGAGGGATTGCTGCACTATCAAAGAGGCAGTGAGGGACTATTGCACTGTTGGAGAGGCAGTACTAAGGGAATGCTGCAATGTTGGAGGGACAGCACTGGGGGAGTGCTGCGTTATTGGAGGCACAACACTGAGGGAGTGCTGTACTGTGGGAAGGATAGCCCTGAGGGAGTGCTGCACTGTTGGAGAGGCAGTACTAAAGGAGTGCTGCGCAGTTGGAGGAACAGCACTGAGGGAGTGCTGCACTGTTGGAGGAACAGCACTGAGGGAGTGTTGCACTGTTAGAGCAACAGCACTGAGAGAGTGCTGCACTGTTGGAGGAACAGCACTGAGGGAGTGCTGCACTGTTGGAGGAACAGCACTGAGGAAAGGCTGCACTGTTGGATTTTCCAACTTTAAGATGAAATATAAAACGGAAGCCCTGTCTATCATGTAATTGTAAAAAATTCAATGACACTATTTGAATAACGGCAGGAGCATTATCTCTGATATTCTGGTCAATATTTATATCTCAACTAACATCATTATCACATTGCTGTCTGTGGGATCTTGCTGTGTGCAATTTGGCTGCTGCTTTTCCTATGTTACAATAGTGGCTGGACTTCAAAAAAACTTCATTGGCTGAGAAGGGCTTTGGGACAGGGTCATCAAGGGTGCTATATAAATACAATTTTTGTGGAGTTTTCATTTCAGTCTTTTAACTATAGAGCTTCATATCCAATGGATTCTTGTGCAAATGGATTTGTTTATGATGTCTCTCTGATAATGTCCTTTGAATGGTGAATGTAGGAACCACTCATTTCCTGATGTGGTGTACGACCTGGTTCCTTGGGGCATAAGGGCCTTTTGGTTTTCATTTCAAAGCAGCCCTCTTACAGAGAGGGCCACATGAGACATCTACCATGCATTGACAAACAAGGACATAAGCCCCTCCCTCCAAACATGCCTCTTTCCACCCTCTCGTCAGGCAGGGTCATACACAAGGTTGTATCGGTGCAGACCTCCATTATTGCTATTCAGGCAAAGGTGGATTTAAACTAGTAGTCAACTTGTAGTTAGAGTTGAAGTGTACCCACCCTTAGAGTCCCTATTAAATAGTGGAAGAGAGGCGGTTAGGGAAGAAAGGGCAAAGGAAAGGCAACAGGCAGAGAAGAGTAGAGATGCAAGATGAAGAGCTGCCTAGGGAGCTGACTGTCCAGGAGCCATCTTGAAAACACAGGGACCAGAGGCTTCTGTTATTTGTGGAAAGATATGGGATTCCTTAGAGCTAAAGGAAGGCTTTCGAGGTTTTCACAATGATTAATAGGTCAAGTATTAAAATTATTATACTATCAAATGATAGTCAGCATAGATTTGTTAAGGGAAAGTCGTGTTTGACAAATTTGATTGAAATTTTTGAGGAGGTAACCAGGAGTGTTGCTAAGGGTAATGCATTTGATGTGGTCTACATGGACTTTTGATAAGGTCCCTCATGGCAGACTAGTCAAGAAAGTAAGAGCCCATGGGATCCAAGGCAAAGTGGCACATTGGATCCAAAACTGGCTGAGAGCAGGAAGCAGAGAGTGATGATAGAGTGATGTTTCTGTGACTGGAAGTCTGTTTCCAATGGGGTTCTGCAGGGCTCGGTGCTGGGGCCCTTACTATTTGTGGTGTACATAAATAATTTGGACTTAAATGTAGGGCGTATGATCACCGAGTTCGCGGATGACATGAAAATTGATAGGGTGGTAAATAATAAGGAGGATAACCATAAACTGCAGGAGTATATCAATGGACTGGTCAGGTGGGCAAAGCAGTGGCTAATGGAATTCAACCTGGAAAAGTGTGAGTAATGTACTTGGGGAGGGCTACCAAGGCAAGGGATTACACTATGAATTTTGGGACCTTGGAAGATCAGAGAGACCTTTGTGTGCATATTCGCAGATCCCTGAAGGTAGCAGTGCAGGTCGATAATCTGGTTAAGAAGGCATATGGGATACTTGCCTTTATTAGCCGAGGCATAGAATACAAGAGCAGGGATGTTATGCTGGAACTGTATAAAATGCTGGTTAGGCCACAACTGGAGTACTGCATGCAGTTCTGGTCCCCATATTATAGGAAGGATGTGATTACACTGGAGAGGGTGCAGAGGAGATTTACAAGATGCTGCCTGAGCTGGAGGGTCTGAGCTATGAGGAAAGATTGGATAGGCTGGGGTTGCTTTCCTTGGAGCAGTGAAGGTTGAGAGGGGTAAAAACAAAACAAAACTGCGGATGCTGGAAATACAAAACAAAAACAGAATTACCTGGAAAAACTCAGCACGTCTGGCAGCATCGGCGGAGAAGAAAAGAGTTGACGTTTCGTGTCCTCATGACCCTTCGACAGAACAGTTCTGTCGAAGGGTCATGAGGACTCGAAATGTCAACTCTTTTCTTCTCCGCCGATGCTGCCAGACCTGCTGAGTTTTTCCAGGTAATTCTGTTTTTGTTAAGGTTGAGAGGGGACCTGATAGAGGTGTATAAGATTATGAGGAACATAGATAGGGTGGATATGAAAGCACTTGTTCCATTAGTGGAGGGGTCAATAACGACGGGGCATAGATTTAAGATAAGAGTTAAAAGGCTAAGAAGGGAGCTGAGGAGAAATTTTTTAACACCGAAGGGTGGCGTGAATCTGCAGATCACTGCCTGGAACAGTGGTTGAGTCAGAAACTCTCATAATATTTAAAAAGTATTTAGATATTCAATTATGTTGCCACAGCCTCCAGAGCTATGGGCCAAGCACTGGAAAATGGGATTAGTATAATCAGATCTTTGCTGACCGGCTCAGACATGATAGGCCAAATGGCCTTTTTCTGTGCTGTAAACGTCTATGAGTCAACGAGTCTAAGTAGGGAGAAACCCTTTTCTCTAAAATTGGGTCAACAGCTATGGGTCATAGATTTAAAATCATTGCTTAAAATAAATTCAGGGTGGGGGGCGGAGATGAGGAGAATTCTTTTACGTAATGAATTGTTATGATCTGGAATGCATGGCCTGAAAATGTGGTGGAAACAGATTCAATTATAGCTTTCAAAAGGTTATAAGGATAAATATTTGAAAAGGAAGAATTGCAGGGATGTGAGGAGAGATGAGAGGAGTGGCACTAATTTGTAGCTTCTTTCAAGAAGTCAGTTCAGGCAAGATGGGAGGAGTGGCCTCCTCCCTTGCTGTAAGAATCTATGGTTCAATGATAATCAGGATTTTGGAATATCCCAAATCCCTTTGCAATTGATGCATTATGTTTTGAACTGCAGCCACTGTTCAAACAATTCAGGAAAGCTGTGTTGATTGGTTGCTTCATGGCTCCTGCCTTCTGAACTATAGAAAAGGCAAACAACTGAGTTACCTAAAGTACTAAAAATGTTCATGTTTATACAGTCACCCTCAAATCTCTCAAACAGTTCACGTACTGAATTACTTTAAAAAATTCAATTGTAATTGTTATTTTGCTAAATCTGGCAGCCAGTCAGTATCAGTAGTGTGCCATTGACACGGAACTCTTTAGAAAGTTAATTCAGCTGAATAAATCGCTTTTTCAAATTTGAAAAATGATTAGGAGGAGGTATGTGGACAGTTGTTGCAAGGCAGGAGACTCCCATCCTCAATTTAATGATTCTTCTCAATTCTACTCCTCCAGGAACAGACTCTTGCTGGGTCCAGGCGCCAACTGGATTCAGCCAGGCAACTATCCATTAGTCACAGACCTAAAGAGTCAGCATCAATGTCTTTACTGGGGTGAGTACCATAAAGAAGCCCAATCCTGCCCTTACATAATCTCTGCACTCACACACACAGTCACACACAGTCACTCACACTCATACTCACACACACACAAACACACTCACACATACACACACTCAGACACTTTCACACACTCACACTGACACACACACGCTCACACACAAACACTCAGACTCGCACACAGTCACATGCACACTCACTCACACACTTACACACTCACACACTGAGACTCACACATACACATACACACACACACTCAGATTCACTCAGACTCACTTACACTCACATGCTCACATACAAATACACTGGTATTTATATTATTTATATGGCACATTTAGCATCTTCCAAAGCTCTTCACAAACACATTATAAAACAAAATTTGATGTAAGCCATGTTCGGGCAGATTGCCAAACACTTGGTCAATGACATGGGTTTTAAGGAGTGTCTTAAAGGAAAGAGAGGCAGGGAGGCTTGAGGAGGGAATCCCACAGGTTAGAGCCTGCACACACATACACACACACATACACATGTGCACCTACATACAGGCATGCATACACCCACACACAGATTGACACAGACACAAAGATACACACACACGCACAAAGAGTCATGCAAACAGACTACACACACACATACACGCTCACAGATTTAAACACACAGATACACACACACACTCCACCATATATGCCTGCACACACACACTTGCGCAGGCATAGACTCACACAAAAACACCACTTATATGCATATACGCAATAAACTGCACACACAACACATGTACACAGAGTACATTTGCACAATACATAAACATACAAATACAACAATCTCATGTGCACGCACATACATGCCAATATTTTTCACTTGATAGTGACCAGGAACAAATAAAAATTGACAATGGACTCCAGTGTCTGTAAGAAGATACCTGCAGGAAGGTCACACACACATGTGTACAGATACACACACATGCACACACACACACACAAACATACAGGCACGCATGCACGCACGCACACACTCAAGCACACAGACACACAGACACACAGACACACACACAGACACACACACACACACACACACACACACACACACACACACACACACACACACACACACACACACACACACACACACACACACACACACACACACACACAACACACACACATTCTTCACCTGTGTTTGGGTGTTGCAGTATATCCAACAATAGATTTAGCTTTTCAGGCAGTGCCTGAGTTGAATTGAATGGAAGACACAAATACCCAGTCATCGAGAGAGATATACACTCAGCACATAGGAGAACAGCTCTGGCACATCTGAGGAAGCAAGGGTTGGGTTTTGGTGCTGTGCCAGTGAGGGTCAGGTTACAATTGGCTTTTCCCAGTGGCACTGAAACAAACCATCGGCTTGATCTATGTTCATGTCCTTCAGCATTTCATATGACCTCAACAATCTATGCACCACATTTGCATTGTTATGAGAATTATAACCATTCCTTAGACCCTGACTTTTGCAAGTCTTGACAAACCTGACTTGAACAAATGTTGTGTTTTGGAATTCTTTAGTTGCCTGACAAGAGGTTTAAATTCCACCTGAAGATTATGTTATCTGGGTGAGTAGCAAAGTCAGAGATAACAAATTTCTGAATTCAACACTTCAACAATCTGTCAGCTAGTAAGTGTCCAATGCTGTCCAAATATTTTATGTTTAAACTTATAAATCTAAATTATATCATTAAATCTAAAATGTCGGAGTGCCCACTGGTGTAATCATCTGGGAGGAATCTTCTAATTGGCTGGCTGTGTTCATCATCCTATTCTGAACATCAGGCTGGGAACAAAGAGGAGTAAGTCTACCTGAACTGAAAGTTTATAAAGTTATAGTCCTGTCCACTCTGCTCTACGTGCACAAAAATTGGAATGTGTACCACCATCATGCCAAGAAGCTCATACACTTTCACTTGAGCTGCCTTAGAAGCTTCTGAAGATCAGCTGGCCGGACAAAATACCAGACACTGAGGTACTCACCCAAGTGGGCATGCCAAGCATGCCCACATATTGAGGCAGTCACAACTGAGCTGGGCTGGGCATGCAGCCAGAATGTCTGACACTCATTTGCCAAAGCAATTCTTCTACGGAGAGCTTGGGATACACTCTCATGACGGTCAAAGGAAGCTTGACAAGGACATTTTGAAGGCCACTTAAGAGTTTTGATATTGACTTCAAATCCTGGTAGAAACTCGCTCAGGATCACTGCACCCGGTGGATCCAAACCTGTGGCCTCCTTTGAAAGTAAATGCATATCAGAGGCTGAAAGGAAATCCCAAGCTAGCAACTCATCCAAAACTTAGGGTGGGATTTTCTGACCCCGCCCACAGCCGGGATCGTCCAGCCCCACCAAAAGTAAATGGGCTTTTGGCTGGCCCACCGAATATCCTGCAGAAGGTCTAGCCACAACAAGGCTGGAAAATCCCAGCCTCAATCATCTGAGATGTCTTGTCCTAGCCATAGCAGAACCTTCCAGGCACAGATCAGCCTTAGCAGTCACCTACATACCAACTGGAATCCCAACAAACACACCAGATGTTGAGCATGGTAACTTTCACCTTGAAGGATGAACAATCTTCAGCCAGAAGTGCCAAGTGGATGATCCATCTCGGCCTCCTCCGGAGATCCCAGCCTCGCAGATGACAGTCATCAGCAATTCGATTCACTCCACGTGATATCAAGAATTAGCTGACAGTACTGGATACTGCAAAAGCTATGGGCCCTGACGATATTCCGGCAATAATACTGAAGATTTTTGCTCCAGAACATGCTGCGCCCCCAGCCAAGTTGTTCCAGTACAGATAGAACATTGGCATCTACCCAGCAAAGTAGAAAATTGCCCAGGTATGTCCTGTACACAAAAAGCAGGACAAATCCAACCCGGCCAATGAATGCCCCATCAGTCTACTCTCCATCATCAATAAAGTAATGGAAGGGGTCATCAACAGTGCTATCAAGCAGCACTTGCTTAGCAATAACCTGTTCTCTGACACCCAGTTTGTGTTCCGCCAGGGTCACTCAGTTCCTGACTTCATTACAGACTTGCTTCAAACATGGACAAAAGAGCTGAACTCCCGAGGTGAGGTGAGAGTGACACCAAGACAGCATTTGACCGAGTGTGGCATCAAGGAGCCCTAGTAAAATTGGAGTCAATGGGAATCAGGGGAAAATTCTCCACTTGTTGCAGTCATACCTAGCACAAAAGAAGATGGTTGTGGTTATTGGAGGTCAGTCATCTCAGCTCCAGGACATCACTGTAGGAGTTCCTCAGGTCAGTGCCCTCGGCCCAACCACCTTCAGCTGCTTTATCAATGACCTTCCCTCTATCATAAGGTCAGAAGTGGGGATGTCCACTGATGATTGCACAATGTTCAGCACCATCCGCGACTCCTCAGATACTGAAGCAGTCTATGTCCAAATGCAGCAAGACCTGGACAGGAGGTAGAGGGAGCCCTGATGACAGAAAACTGCCATTGTGTTCAGACAATGATAACCAAACGGGACTTTAATTGGCCTAACTTGTTGCCCAGCTCCCTGGAGCAGAATGCTGATTGTATAATCAGCCTATCCCTGGGATATTCCCTGGAGCTGGGAAGGCATCAGAGGGCTATCCCCATTTGGCTTCTCTTTATTTTCCTGGAAGCTCCCCCCACCTCCAACCCCAGCTCCACAGGGCCAGGAAAAGTTGGCCCAAAGTCTTTGAGCCTCTAATCCCCTTTCAGACCCGGGGCAGAATTTTTAGCTCGGTGGGTGGGTGCGCAGCCAACCTGATCGGACGTGAAATCACACAAAATGACCTTTAGCCAGCGTCCCGATGTCATCCCGTGCATGCACAATATTTTGGTTGGGTGGTACTCGCAAAGGTTGAGAACACGCCCGCCGACAATTAGAAGGCCAATTGAGGCCATTAAAGGTGTAATTGTGTCCGATTTTCAGTGGTCTGTCCAACCTTATGGTTGGCGGATGTGCAAATCGGCCAGGCGGATTTTGGATTTTTCATCAAGCCTCATCCGAGGGGGGGATGAGGTTTCTGTTATTTAATGAAAGAGAAAGAAAAATCTATGAACAGCATTTTTATCATGTATATGTTCAGGTGACTGATTGTGATACTTGCACATTTTTTTTCCTGATGTTACAAACTTTATTTAATGCTTTTCAGGTCTTCAGCTCCCTGAGACACCTCTCTGCCTTCAGGGAACTTTCTGTCAGCACTCGCCCTCCTCCCACTCCACCCCAGCAGCACTGAGCTTCTCAGCATGCGTTTCACACTGGCTGGCTGTTAACTGAGCAGTCAGCGTGAAATTGTGATCAGGGGCCAATCGCAGTCAACGGTCTGTTCCCCTGCTGATCCCAGACCTGCCGATCACACTCAGCCACCAACCTAAAAATTCTGCCCCTGATGTTTGAATGCTCCCAGTGTGACGTTCCTCACTGAGGTTTCTCACTCTGAGGCTGAATGACCCTGATTCCCTGTTGGTCCATTTCCCTATTGATACTAGTGGACCACCCTCCTGCACCTTGTCCAAGAGGCTATAACCTCTATATTTACTTTTATTTGTTCATGGGATGAATGTCACTGGCTAGGTCAGCGTTTATTGCCCATCTCTAATTGCCCTTGTTCAGAGGGCATTTTTAAGAGTCAACTGCATTTCTGTGGGCCTGGAGTCACATTTAAGCCAGACCAGGTGAGGACAGCAGATTTCCTTTCCTAAAGGTCATTCATGAACCAGATGGGTTTTTATGACAATCGACAATGGTTTCATGGTCATCATTCGACTTTTCATTCCAGATATTTTACTGAATTCAAATTGCATGATCTGCTGTGGTAGGATTTGAACCCAGGTACCCATAGGAGCCAAAACAGGTTGTCACTAGGTTATTTCACCACTGGGGCTTCGCAGCCTAGACCACTCTGTCCTCATGCTCCCTCCAGCACACTAAGCAATGTTCAGGAGAAAGAACCACGAACAATGTTCCCCTCTTTTCCCAATGGAATTGAGGTCAATGATAAGGCGTTTGTTGCCATCAATAGACTCAGCACAGAGCAGGGATCAAGCTGGCCCTTTCGGTTCTGTCAGCTTCAGCTTGTCATTCAATGAGTGTGAGGAGCCATCAGCAAGCCCTTTTGAGTCAACGTTGAAAAGGAAGATGTGCATTTCTGTAGCTTCTTTTGTGACCTCAGAATGTTCCATGTCACTTTACAGCCAATGAAGAATTTTTAGAGTGTAGTCACTGTTGTAATGTAGGAAATGAAACAGCAAAGGTGTGCACAGCAAGATCCCACTAACAGCAGTTTAATGATGTGGATTGAGGGGTGGATATTGACCAAGCAATCAGGGAGAAACTGCCCTATTCTCCTTTGATTATATACATCCAACTGAGATGTTGGGCAGGGCCTCAACTTATATCTCATCTGAAAGACAGCAATTCTGACAATGCTTCACTCCCTCTTTATTGCACTGGAGTCTCAGCCTAGATTTTGTGCTTGAGTTTCTGGAGAGGGACTCGAACGCACAGCCTTCTGGCTGGTAAACAGAAACAATCAACTTTTATCTTAATAATTGAAATTATAACTTCTGAAATAAAGTTTTATACAAAAATTTCAAAAATGTTATATTTTGTGATAATGTATTTACTGCTTTTGAAATGAATTGATCTGTGATTTTATTTAGAATTTTATTACTTTATAGAATCCTAGGGTGTGATTTTCACTTGTTTTGCTCTAGCCTATCCATGTGGGCTCTTTTGCTGTTTATTTTCCCTGCAACATTTAGTCTGTTGCACATGTGCTCTCCAGGTTTGTGGTTAGTGCAGATATGGATGAATTCTGGGACACTGGAAGGCTGTCTTGAGGGAATCATAGTGAAATGCAAGTTATTTCTTCAACTTTCATTTCCTGTTTTTAAAAAGCACTCTCTTCCTGCCAGTTCACCACAGGAAGCTGCCTTGCTTATCTTACTGTATTCAAACAAATGACCTTCCAACCTTAGGTAACTTCCTTTTCCCTCAATAAAATACAAGGCAAGAAGCCTGGCTGAGTGCTCCTTACACAGAATCATAGAATTATTACAGCACACATTTCTGACTAGCTTTCAAACTGATTAAAAAGCACAGGTGCTCACAGTCTGATTGACTGCAGAAATCAACTCAGCTCTGAATTCTGTATGAATCCCATTTTACTCACACTTTCACATTTTGTACTGTATGTAATTAAAATCTGTTATGACCCCCTGTGAGAGAACCATAAACAAAAACAACCAAACTTTCCAAAGGACACTCAAATGAATAAATTACCAACAAGGTTTAACTTCTTGTAACTTTTACTTGAACACTAGTCAGAATCAATGTAAATTAAACATGAATTAACAGGCAAATGATAGTTCAAATAAAAAATGATAAATTTCACTTTAAATAGTCAATACAAACAAAGAAACATCTTACACAACCATAACCATTCATATCACTCCCTGCACACATTTGGCACTAGGTAGCTACACAGTTCCAAAATATGCTGTTTTTTATTCACATAGGGTAGGTCAGGAGTCTTGTCCAACAACAGCTTTCACCTCCAAGTTTCACAGGTACAATTATCATTGACAAGGCAAACCCTCTTTCCCTTGGGTCATAGTCCTGATGGTGTAGCTGTCCAGAGTTCCTTTCCAACTGATCAACAAATAGCATTCCAGTTCAAGTTTTGGCTATTTCTGGGGAAACACCCACCTTTTTAGCCTATCTGAGCTATTTGCACAGCGTCCCATTTTTTAGACCTTTTTAGCCAGCTCACACTTTGCTTCAAAGAACTCCTGCCTCTTTTTCTGTCAAAGAGGAAAAACTGACCACTTCCTGAGAGTGATTTGCTTCTTCTCTTCAAAAGAATTCTCTGTGTTCCTCTTTCTGTTTCTGTCTGCTTTCTCTTTGTCTCTGCATCTGTATGTTGATCATCTTCATCCTCCAGCTCTCCTGCTTGTAGCTCCTCTTTGTATCTGCTAGGCACATAACTTCTGTTTTACCTTCCTTCCTGGTGATACTACTTTCAGGGCAAGGATTGCGAGGTCACATGGATCAATATTTGTTATTATCCAAGAAAATTATAATTGATCCCTTTACAATTGCTACGAACTCTTTAAAGTCATTTTCAAACATTGTTAAATTATAAAGAAATTACAAATATTCCTGAGTATACTGCTTCCAATGGTCAAAAGTCATTACAAATCTGACTTCCATTTATTTAAGTCCATATCACCTTTGCTTTTTATGCAGAAATGGGCTCCACCAGTGCATGTTTAAAATGAACAGTCACTTATATTGGCCAAAAAGCTATAACCTTCAGCCATTTGTATTAACATTCATTTCAAAGTTACCGACAACACCAGCTTAAGTGCTCGTGGCAGAAACAGTTGTGTTTACTTAAGTAGTTGGCAGTTTGTTGGGCTTGATGCAAAACCAAATATAAGTAAATAATTTTATATTAATAACTAGCACCTCATTAAGCTTCTTTGACTGCAATAGAAGAATCTTATTGATGCCCAGTTTACTTCCCTTGGGCTATGACAGTTTTGATGTGCGAGAAACATAATACATTTTGTAACCAGATGTATTGAAACAATCTTCAACGAGTTTCATTCACTTTGCAATGCAGCTATTACAACAGTGCCTACACTTCAAAAGTAGTTCATTAGCTGGGAAGCTGAGCTAGTGACCAGCGCTATATAAATGGAATTCCATTTCTTTTATAAGGCAACTTATTATGTTACAGCATATGATGGCAATAATCCAGCAACAACAACTTGCATTTATATAGCACCTTTAACATCGCAAAACACCCCATGGTATTTCATGGGAACATTGTCAAACAAACTCTGGCACCGGATTACATGAGGAGAAATCAGGACACATGACCAAAGGTTTGGTCAAAGAGGTAGGTTTTAAGGAGTGTCTTAAAGGAGGAAAGGGAGGAAGAGAGGTGGAGAGGTTTAGGGAGGGAATTCCCGAGCTTCAGGCCTAGAAAGCTGATGCATGGTCAGAAGGCCCTCCCAGCATTGTACACTGAGGGGCCAGTAGGCCCTCCCAGCATTGTGCACTGAGGGGCTAGAACTCACGGAATGTCCTTCAGTGTAGTGAGGCACCTCAGAGTATCACTTACCGTACTGAAACCAATTGAATTGTATTGCACTTCATATATTGTCAATTTTGAACTATTCTGTCATGTACTTTTACAAATTTTATGAATAAAATATCTATTTCTTGAAAAATAACAATGATGGAACAGTTAAAATCAGGGATCCTCAAGAGGGCAAAATTAAAGGAGTGCAAATATCTCAGAGAGTTGTAGAGCTGGAGGAGATTACAGAGATAGGGAAGGGTGAGGTCATAGAAGGATTTCCAAACAAAGATGAGAATCTTAAATTTGGAGCCTTGGTTAACCCCGAGCCAATATAGGTCTGCAAGCACGGGGTGATAGGGGAAAGGGATTTGTTACGAGTTAGGAGAGACAGCAGGGTGTCATTTTATTTATGTCAAAGAGGAAGATGTAGTTCATGCCTTTTTTTTAAAAAAGACATCAAAACAGGATAATATGTCCTGTATTCATGACAGGAATAGCAAAATTTACAAAATGGTAAACATGGAAAAAACTGTGAGACAGCTAACAAAACTGTTTAATTACTGAGTTTAAAGGGCAGTTGCACTGAGATAATATCTCATCAGATCAAAAGGTCAACCACAAAAAAAAATTTGTAACTTTGAAATTAACTCAAAACTAACCTTACCAATTCATACCCACAAATCGTTTTCACATGAAAACAACAGCCATTGGGCCATGACCTTTAAATCTAAAGTAGGCCCCCACTTGCCGAGGACAGGCTGCCCTCCAAAGCAAGTTTTCCATTAAGCAAAGATAGCTTCAGGTGGGTACGCACTGGGCAGGTGGCACAACACCCCCACCCACCCCTCACCCCCCCCTCACAACTGCTCTTATAATCACCTCCCTGACCCATTCATGCAGCCTGGGTTAAAGACAGACATTCAAAACTCTACGATTAATTGTGCCATTGCACAACCTAACGTGCCACACTGCTCTGATTCATGACAAAATCTATCCAATACCAGTAAACATCCTCATCTACCAGAAGAACTTACTTTTATATCAAAACCATTCTTGATTTTGAACATTCCTGGTTCCAGTCCTACTCCAGCCCCCTCCCACAACTCTTTCTCTGGTACATTCATGATTACTTCGGTGCTGCTTTATGCTCTCGTCGGGACCTGGAAAAATTTATTAATTTTGCTTCCAATCTCCACCCCTCCATCATTTTCATGTGGTCCATCTCTGACACTTCCCTTCCCTTCCTTGACCTCTCTGTCTCAATCTCTGGTGATAGACTGTCCACCAATATCCATTACAAGCCTACCAACTCCCACAGCTACCTCGACTACAGCTCCTCATACCCCGCTTCCTGTAAGGACTTCATCCCATTCTCTCAGTTCCTTTGCCTCCGTCGCATCTGTTCTGATGATGCTACCTTCAAAAACAGTCCCTCTGACATGTCCTCCTTCTTCCTTAACTGAGGTTTTCCACCCACGGTAGTTGACAGGGCCCTCAATCGTGTCCGGCCCATCTCCCGTGCATCTGCCCTCGCGCCTTCTCCTCCCTCCCAGAAACATGATAGGGTCCCCCTTGTCCTCACTTATCACCCCACCAGCCTCCGCATTCAAAGGATCATCCTCCGCCATTTCCGCCAACTCCAGCATGATGACACCACCAAACACATCTTCCCTTCACCCCCCTTATCGGCATTCCGTAGGGATCGTTCTCTCTGGGACACCCTGGTCCACTCCTCCATCACCCCCTCTCCTCAACCCCCTCCTATGGCACCTCCCCATGCGAACACAAGATATGCAACAGCTGCCCCTTCACTTCCTCTCTCCTCACCGTCCAAGGGCCCAAACACTCCTTTCAAGTGAAGCAGCATTTCACTTGCATTTCCTTCAACTTAGTCTACTGCATTCGTTGCTCCCAATGCAGTTTGCTCTACATTGGAGAGACCAAACGCAGACTGGTTGACCGCTTTGCAGAACACTTTCAGTCTGTTCGCAAGCATGACCCAGACCTCCCTGTCGCTTGCCATTTTAACACTCCACCCTGCTCTCATGCCCACATGTCTGTCCTTGGCTTGCTGCATTGTTCCAGTGAAGCTCAACGCAAACTGGAGGAACAGCATCTCATCTTCCGACTAAGCACTTTACAGCCTTCCAGACTAAATATTGAGTTCAACAATTTTAGATTTTAAACTCCCTCCTCCATCCCCACCCCCTTTCCATTTCTTCCCTCTCCTTTTTGTTTTTTCCAATAATTTTTATAGATTTTTCTTTTCCCACTTATTTCCATTATTTTTAATATATTCCACCGATCACTTATCCATACCTTCTATGCCCCTTTAGTCATATTTCACCCCACCCCCACTAGAGCTATCTGTACATTGCTTGTCCTGCTATCCATTCTTAATTAGCACATTCTTTTAGATAATATCACCATCTTCAACACCTTTTTGTTCTTTTGTCTGTGACATCTTTTGGTTATCTCCTCCTATCACTGCTTGCTTGTCCCAACAACACCACCCCCCCCCCCCCACTTCTCTACCCCCCCATCGGTTAAACCAGCATATATTTCACACTCTCCTATTTTTACTTAGTTCTGTTGAAGGGTCATGAGGACTTGAAATGTCAACTGTACTCTTCTCCGCTGATGCTGCCAGAGCTGCTGAGTTTTTCCAGGTATTTTTTATTTTTTGTTTTTGATTTTGAACACCTCTGTCAAATTTATCCTTAACCTTCTGTGCTGTAAGGAGAACAAACACAATTTCTCCAGTCTTCCCCACATAATTGAATTCCTTTATTCCTGGTAACATTTGTGTAAATCTCTTCTACTTTCTCTCCAAGGCCTTGACATCCTTCCTAAAGTGTGGTGCTCAGATTGAACATAATACTCCAGCTGAGCCCTTATCAGTGTTTGACGAAGGTTGAGCATAACTGTGTTTCCTTTGTACTCTACACCTCTATAAATAAAGCAAATTACTTTGAATTCAACATGTTTTGCCACCTTCAAAAACTTTTGTACATATACCCCTAGACCTCAGAATTTAAACTGGACCATTTAGTTTATATTGTCTCTCTTCATTCTTCATAGCAAATTAATCATTTCACACTGCTGTATTAAATTTCACTTGCTAATTGCCTGCCCATTTCACCAGGCCATCTAGGTTCTCCTGAAGTCTTCCTCACTGTTGACTTTATTTCTGAGTTCCATCTGCAAACTTTGAAGCGATGCCCCGTATTCCCAAGCCCAGTCATTAATGTAAATTGCGACCCCTAGAGAACATCACTATATATTTCCTTCCAGTCTGTAAAACAACCGTTTGCCATGACTCTCTGCTCTCTACCCCTGAACTAATTTCATATCTGCTCAGCCTTTAACTAATCTATGCCTACTTTCCCATTCCCATACGAAGGCATATTTTTTCCAAGTGCCAATTAAATTTGTCCCATTATAATATGTCAAAAAACTTCCCCACCAGTGATGTTTGGCAAGGTTATCCCTATCCTGTCTTTCTGAACAAGGATGCAGCATTTTCAATCCTCCAATCCTCTGTCACTATTCCCATTTCCCAGGAGGATTGAAAGATTGTGACGAGAACTTCTAGAATGTCCATCCTTTCTTTCCTCAGCAACATAGCTTTCATCCCATCCAGATTTACTAAAGGGCAGGTCATGTTTGATGAACCTGATTGAAATATTTGGAGAGGTGACTAAAGTATGACGAGATAGGGGGATGTCCATGGATGGTATTTATATGGACTTCCTGAAGGCGTTTGATAAAATTCCTCATAAAAGACTGTCAGCTGAAGCTGAAGCCCATGGAACTGAAAGCAAGTCATTGACCTGATTAGGAAATGGGCTGAGTGTAAGGAGGCAGAAAATGTGGATTATGGGCAGGTGCCATAATTGGCAGGGTGTGACTGGTGGAGTCCTACTGCTGAGGTCTCAATTATTATTTTATTCGTTAACAACTTAGATGTTGGGATAGGGAGCTGTACATCAAAGTTTGCTGATGACACAAAAATAAGTCCACATGGTAAGCAGGGTTGGCAGAAGCATAAAATTAGAAACAGATATAACTGGATTAAATGTATGGGAAAAACTGTGGCAAATGGATTTCAATATGGGCAAGTATGAGATCATAAACTAAGGATCTAAATGAGATTGTTCAAAATATATTCTAAATGGGAAAAGACTAGAAACAACGGAGCCCTAAAGAGACTTGGGGGTCCAGCTACATAGATCATTAAAACGTCATGACCTGCGTGTACAAGATATAATTGAAAAGACTGGGCTTTATATCTACAGGACTATAATACAATGGGATAGAAGTCATGCTTTAGCTATACAAAGCCCTGATTAGACCACATGTGGAGTTACTGTGAATAGTTCCAGGCAACATATATTAGGGAGGATAATTTAGCATTGGAGGGAGTGCAGTTTAGCCTTACCAGAATGGTAACTGGACTCTGAGGATTAAATTATGAGGAAAGGTTACACACACCAGGTTGTAATACATAAAATTTCAAAGACTAAGGGGTGATTTGATTAAAGGTTTCAATATATCAGGAAGAACAGATAGGGTAGTTAGAGAGAAACCATTTCTGCAGCTCAGGAACCTAGGACTAGTGGGTACAGTCTAAAATATAGACCCAGACTGGAAGGGTGCTGGAAGTTTGAAATTCTCTTCTGCAAGCAACAATTAACACATGATCAATAGTTAAGATGATAGATTTTTGTTACCAAAGGTATTCACAGATATGGAGAAAGGGCAGGTATGTGGAGTTAGGTCACAGATCAGCCATTTACATTCCCAACTGGTGGCAATGCACTTCACAGGCAATACATTATAAAAAAGTGCAGTTGTTGTTTTGTGGATAAATACAGGAACCAATCAGTGCATAGCAAGATCCCACTAGCAACAAACAAGGACATCATAGATGGAGAATAGACTCGAGGGGTTAAATGTTGCTATGTTCCTATGACCAGGCGATTTTTCTACTTTGGAGACTGGTGACTATTTAAGTACCACCTTTTTATTTATTTTTATTCTATGATGTCCTTGTTTGTTGCTAGTGGGATCTTGCTATGCACTGATTGGTTTCTGTATTTATTTACAAAACAACAACTGCACTTTTTTATAATGTATTGCCTGTGAAGTGCATTGCCTCCTGTTGGGAATGTAAATGAAGGAAATCACAGGTAACAACATTCACAGTGTTACCGCTATAGCAAACAAGTGTGATCAGCATGATCTTATAAGCATACGGAGAAGTAAATTATCCTGCCGTCTAGTTCAATTGAAACGAATGCAAATTCTTACTTGGTGTATGAAGGTTAACAGAGTTTGGGGAAAAATATGCAAAGCAGTTGAGTCAGCATTGAGGAACAGCTTGGAGTGACATCAGCAGGGATAAAGTTCCACAATTCCCTGTGGTCAGTGTCAGTTGTGGTTCAGTCACCAGCACTCTCAGCTCCTGAGTCAGAAGGTCCTGAGTTCAAGAGTTAAGGACTAAATCCAGGCTGCCTGTCCAGTATATTACTGAGGGAGTGTTGGACTATTGATATCTTTCAGATATGATGTCAAACTGAAGTGTTGTTTGGTCTTTCAGGTTTGTGTTGAAGATCTCATGACAGTATTCGAAGAAGAGCAGGGGTGTTTTCTCTGGTCTGCTGATGAATATTTCTCACCCAATCCACAGCATCAACATAGGCTATCTAATAATTTATTTTATTGCTGTTAGAGGGATTGTACTGTGTGCAAATTGGCTGCCACATTTCCTACATTACTAGTCACTAGATTTCAAACATACTTTGCTATTCTGTGTGAGAATAATTAACAGGGACAGTCTGATAAATGGACCAGGTTGATTCCCAGCTCACTGTCCTGATTAACAGATTTCCAATGAAATGTAGAATGCAATATTTATGCTGGGGAGGTTCACTGGGCTGCTCCACTCTGTATGAAACAGGTTAGTTCACTGTTATTATCCAGTTCCTCTGTGTTGTCCATCCAGTAGCTCCTCCTGGGGAGGTAGTGGCATCATGGTAATGTCGCTGGCCTAGTATTCTAAAGACCCGGGGTAATGCTCTGGGGACCTGGGTTTGAATCCCACCACAGTAGATGGTGAAATTTAAATCTTATAAAAATTAAAAGGCCATGAAGACCATGAAATCATTGCTGATGTTGTAAAAACAGATCTGGTTCACTAATGTCCTTTAGGGAAGGAAATCTACCACTCTTATCTGGTCTGGCCTACATGTGACTCCAGCAATGTGGTTGACTCTTAAATGCCCTCTGAACAATGGCAATTAGGGAAGAGCAATAAATGCTGGCCTAGCCAGCAATACCTGCATTCCATTAACAAATAAAAAAAAAACATCTTAGTGTCTAACTATTGCTTTTATGTGAATATAGACAGCAAATATTATTGGGCCATTTAACCACTGCTGACTCTGGTGCTGTTCCCACCCAATGACCATCTATATACCCATGCTTCCCAGCATTCTGGACATTTAGGAGCAGGCACATTCTCTGATTGTCTCCCTTTGCCAGTATTCTGACATCTCAGACACTCTTTCCCAATAGGTTTCTTCCCCAGTATTCCCACATCTAGAGACTCTATCCAATTCCCTCCCCCAGTATTCCCACAGCCCTGGCAACTTTTTCCAATATTTCAGTTCTTTCCTGACTGTCTTGACTCAGGAGCTGGACCCCTGGCCCAGGGACACAGAGGCTAGTTGTGGACTGTTCCTCAGGCAGAGATTGGCTAAATCAGCATAGACCAGCAGTGAAGTCCATTGCCCTCTTTGAACTTACAGCCCCATGTTCCCTGTGGCACTGTGGGTGCCCTTGCCCCTCAGCTGCACCCACTGCAGTACCCCCAACATCCCCTCCTCCCTTTGCTTGGCAAGATATGTTTTAAAAAGCTGATGGCGTAGTAAGTCAGGAATGAGTGCAGTGTGGGAGCATCTGTATGACCCTTGGATTAAAATTGAGGCCTTTAGTTTTGGATGTTTGGCCATATTAGGACACAAGGCAGCGTGTTGGCGTAGAATATGTGAGCTTTTCCTTTAGAACACAGTGATTGCTGTTCTAGTCTTTGGTATGTAGGAGGGGCTTGACAGAGGCCCTGAGAGGGGGAGACCAGACCATCTGAATCAGCAGCATATTTGGAGTTTTATCTTTTCACAAACATAAATGCTTTCAATCGAAATGCGTGGCCTGTGCCCGGTGTCAGATTACAGCAGGCAGAACATTCTGGAAGGAAATGGCCTCAATGTCTGAGGGTTGAGTCACAGAATAAAGAACATGCAATAAAAAACAGCCTGGATTTCTCTGCCGAGCTCCACCAATTTAGTTCGAATTCACTGGGTTTCAGCAAAAAAAAAAAATCAACTGAAACTCAATTAAAGAAAGACTTATATTTATATAGCAACTTTCACAACCCCAGGATGTCTCAAAGTGGTCACTGTTGTAATGCAGGAAACTCAGCAGCTTATTTGTGCACAGCAAGCTCCCACATTCAGCAATGTGGCAATGGCCATGTATTTTGCTTTCGTTATACTGACTGAGAGATAAATTTGGCCAACTCACCAGGGAGAACTCTCCTGCTCTTCTTCAATATAGTCAGAGCTACACTGGCCAGGGTAGTACAGTATAACCCTGCGATTTACTAGTCAGGATTGTCTATGAGTTACACTGTTCAGGGAAGTCCCTGAGTTATCCTGATCAGGATTGTTGCGGCTGGTGCTGAGTTACACTAGTCTGAGCATTAACTATTGTTAGCGAGCACAAAGGAAACCCTTGATTGAGCTGGATAGTTGATGCCAAAGGGTTAGATTGGGAATATTGTAATAGTGTTCCCTGCCTCCACCCTGTGAATTACCCTGCAAACACTCTGCATCAACTATATACTTTATAAAGCAGCTTTAACATAATCTTCCCTTGGGCATCCTTCTCAGAATTGAGGAGTCTAGCTTCCACTCCAACTTGCTGGGTATTAAAATGACTGATATTACAATGCGTGATCTACAGACTCTCCCACAATAGGGGCATGGGATGCTTGAAGGATTGGGTGGATGAGCTGCTTGATGGCTTGTGCCTTCTATCCAACACCTTGACTTCACCTCTGTGGGTTCCTGACAAAGTCTCTTGATGTGTTTGGTGCCTTCCCAAATAAATCTTCTCCATTTTGGTCAGTTACAAGCCAGGGGCTCCCCTGAGTGAATGGTGATGTTTGATCTCTTCAAGAATGCTTGAAGGACATGCCTAAACTGCTTCCACTGTCCTCCTCGGAGTCTCCTGCTGCAACCGAGCTCCGAGTAGAGCAGTTGCTTCAGGAGTCTGGTAGGGCCTATGAACAACATGTTCCACCCAGCGGAGCTGGTTTTGAGTGATTAGTGTCTCGATGCTGGGCATGTTGGCCTCGGTGAAGGTGTTGTCTTTTACCATCTTTCTTGCGCTGCATTTGGAAGATCTTGCAAAGGCCTCGCTGGTGATACTTCTCCAGTGCTTTGAGGTCCTGTGTAGGTTTTCCAAGTATCTGAAGCAGTGCAAGGGTTAGAGTAAACATAGAAAGACTAGCATTACCATTGTTCATAACTTTGAAAGTTCCAAAGTGCATCACAACCAATGAAGTACTTTTTGAAATGTAGTCAACTGTAGTGAAGGACAATCAGCCATCATTTTGCGCATAGCAAACTCCCACATGTGATAATGATAAAGATCACTTGTTGCCCCAAAAATGTTCCAAGACATCAACATCAACAGGGAAAGGAGTTTAGTGAGGCAGTTACAGTTGACGAGATTGATGTTACAAAAATCCCTGAGGTGGGAAGAGATTTCACGAGGAGGAGTTGAAGTGGCTGAGTGCTGAGTTCGGAAATTTCCGCGTCTCAGCCAGCAAAGGCCAACTGGTTTTGCTGCCAGTCTTAGCTCTACCTGCACGACTCCTGCTGGGCAGTTTGCACTGTGTTAGCAGGGTCACAGGTGAGTGAAAGAAATTGGGGGGAAGGGATTCGGAAGCAGGACGGGGATATTAGACTTCGATACCAAAACCCAAACTCTCTTAAATCCCCTCCCTAACCTCTCTGCCTCTCCATGTCCTTCTCCCTTAAAAATCTTCTTGAAGCCAGTCTATTTGACCAAATTTTTGACATCCTATACTATCTCTTCCATTGAATCCCCATCTATTTCTGCTTCAGATCCTCCTGGTGTACTTTGAACATTCTTCTATCTTAAAAGAGTTCTCTTTTTTTTTCAGTTTGAGAGATTAGCCAATTCAGGAAGGGTGGGGGAGGGGTGGGGTGCGAGGTTAGGGGGGATGCAGTGATGGTGTTGGGGGGTGTTGGGAACACACTAGTTTAAACAATAGAGAAGGTTGTTCTCTTCTACTCCAGACAGCAGTGAGGCTCTGGAATATATTACTGGCTGGTGTGATGGATGCTGACTCTCTGAGGGAGGTACAGGCTAGATCATGTAAAAGACAAGTGAACTAACAGTTAACACATGGACCGTGTGATCTCCTAAACTAGGTGCCATTACCTGAAGGAGTTGGAGAGTAAATTTCCTGAGCTTTTCCTCTCCTTATTAGCCCCGGTCTTTCCTCCGTGTTTTTGTGTCTCCCAGGAGATTACATGGCTACAGGGGTGCAGGGTGAAAGTGTCTGGTTTGGTGTAGATGAAGCTTGATGGGCTAGCTCATTTTTTCCTGCCCATCAGTTTTGTTGTGCATTCCTGTTTAAGTACAAGTCGGTATTATCTTACTGCTTGGGCACATATCTGAACATCAAAACCAGACAGGCCTGTTTCAAGTGTTGTCACATTACTGTGACCTTGATGTCCACTGTGCTCATTCAACAATGGAGCTGAATCCAGATACACCCGAGCTGAAGTCTTCCTGTGATCCTGCCCAGGTTCCAATGGCGATCATGGACCCATCCTGAAGGTCAGGCCTTTCATTTTGTCTTGCTGTCATCTTGGATTTACTGTGTTGACTGGCCCTTCTTCCCTGGTGGTGCAGGCAGGGTGGTGAGGGGTGATGCCCAGGTTGGGGTGGGGCCTGAGTCCCTGGCAGGTTTTGCCTTCTGTTTGCAGTATTACCACACTGCCAGGAGAGGATGGAAGTGGCTGGACTGGCCTGTAGACCCAGCCTTGGAAGCTATGGCTTGGTCAGGGCCTCCTCTCCTCCCTCCCCTTGGTCCCACTACACCCTCAATCTCTGCTGGTTAAACCATACAAGAGTGATCTTCAGCCACTTCTGTCCCTTTGGATGAACAAAGTCAATGTAAATAACATTACTGATTGAGAGTCATGTAGAACTGCCTGCTAAATTGCTGTCACCAGCATTACACGGTTACACACAGGCCTAACCTCCCCCACCCCAACCCCCCTCAGTCTTGGCGCTAAACCCCTGGTCACCCTATTACAGTGGTGTGCATGAGCTGCAGAGGTGGGTATGGTGGCCTGGGAGGTGGGGGGGTGGTGGGGGGGTGGGTGGGGAGGGAAATGTCTCCATTGCCAAATTGGAAAGCAAAATGTTGCTGTTCTTGAACTTCAGCAGATCATTAATCTTGTGTCTCACTAAGTCCTAGGGGTGGAATCCAGCACCAGCAACCACACGACCTACCTCCCCACCTACAACCAGCCCCCTCCCCCCTCCAAACGCCCCTTGTACCTGACTCCGATCACTGGAAGTGAACCCCTTTAACTCAAGGGCACTGGGATACACAGGAGCTGGAAGTTATGTTTCAGTTGTACAGAAATCTGGTCAGACCCCATCTGGATAACTGTGTTTGGTTCTGGGCATTGCACCTCAGGAAAGATGTACTGGCCTTGGAGGAGCTGAAGCACAGATTCACCAGAATTTTAAAACGGTTCAATTGTGAGGACTTCACAAACTCAGATGAAAAGGGATGGAAGGAGGCTCATGTGGAGCATAAACCAGTTGGGCAGAACATATGAACATACAAATTAGGAGCAGGAGTAGGCCACTCGGCCCCTCAAGCCTGCTCCGACATTTAATAACATCATGGCTGATATGATTATAACCTCTCACCTACCTCCAATAACCTTTCACCTCGTTTATCAAGAATCTATCTACCTCTGCTTTAAAAATATTGAAAGACTCTGCTTCCACTGCCTTTTGAGGAAGAGAGTTTCAAAGACTCATGAACCTCTGAGAAAAAACATATCTCTTCATCTCTGTCTTAAATGAGTGACCCCTTATTTTTAAACAGTTCTAGATTTTCCTACAAGAGATTCTTCACATTGACCCTGGCAAGACCCCTCTGGATCTTACATGTTTCAATCAAGTCACTTCTTACTCTTCTAAACTCCAGCAGATACAAGTTTAGCCACCACTGAACATCAAGCCATTGTTTCCAGGACTGTCACTGACCTCATCTCCTCTGGGGATCTTCCTCCCACAGATTCCAACCTGATAGTCGCCCAACCTCGGACGGCCCGCTTCTACCTCCTACCCAAAATCCACAAACAGAACTGCCCTGGTAGACCGATCATCTCAGCTTGCTCCTGCCCCACAGAACTCATTTCTCGTTATCTTGACTTCCTTCTCTCTCCCCTTGTCCAGTCCCTTCCCACCTACATCCGTGTTTCCTCTGACACCTTACGTCACATCAACAATTTACAGTTCCCTGGCCCCAACCGCTTCCTCTTCCCCATGGATGTCCAATCCCTCTACACCTCCATCCCCCACCAGGGTGGTCTGAGGGCCCTTAGCTTCTTCCTCGAACAGAGGCCCGAACAATCCCCATCCACCACTATTCTCTTCCGTCTGGCTGAACTTGTTCTCACACTGAACAATTTCTCCTTCAACTCCTCTCACTTCCTCCAAATAAAAGGTGTGGCTATGGGTACCCGCATGGGCCCCAGCTATGCCTGTCTCTTTATGGGGTATGTGGAACATTCCTGGTTCCAGTCCTACTCCAGCCCCCTTCCACAACTCTTTCTCCGGTACATCGATGATTACTTTGGTGCTGCTTCATGCTCTCGTTGGGACTTGGAAAAATTTATTAATTTTGCTTCCAATCTCCCTCCATCATTTTCACAGGGTCCATCTCTGACACTTGCCTTCCCTTCCTTGACCTCGCTGTCTCAATCTCTGGTGATAGACTGTCCACCAATATCCATTACAAGCCTACCGACTCCCACAGCTACCTCGACTACAGCTCCTCACACCCCGCTTCCTGTAAGGACTCCATCCCATTCTCTCAGTTCCTTCGCCTCCGTCGCATCTGTTCCGATGATGCTACCTTCAAAAACAGTTCCTCTGACATGTCCTCCTTCTTCCTTAACCAAGGTTTTCCACCCATGGTCGTTGACAGGGCCCTCAACTATGTCTGGCCCATCTCCCGCGCATCCGCCCTCACGCCTTCTCCTCCCTCCCAGAAACATGATAGGGTCCCCCTTGTCCTCACTTATCACCCCACCAGCCTCCGCATTCAAAGGATCATCCTCCGTCATTTCCGCCAACTCCAGCATGATGCCACTACCAAACACATCTTCCATTCACACCCCACTGTCGGCATTCAGTAGGGATCATTCCCTCCGGGACACCCTGGTTCACTCCTCCATCACCCCCTACTCCTCAACCCCCACCTATGGCACCACCCCATGCCCACGCAAAAGATGTAACACCTGCCCCTTCACTTCCTCTCTCCTCACCGTCCAAGGGCCCAAACACTCCTTTCAAGTGAAGCAACATTTCACTTGCATTTCCCCCAACTTAGTCTACTGCATTCGTTGCTCCCAATGCGGTCTCCTCTACATTAGAGAGACCAAACGTAAACTGGGCGACCGCTTTGCAGAACACCTGCGGTCTGTCCGCAAGAATGATCCAAACCTCCCTGTCGCTTGCCATTTCAACACTCCACCCTGCTCTCTAGCCCACATGTCTGTCCTTGGCTTGCTGCATTGTTCCAGTGAAGCCCAACGCAAACTGGAGGAACAACACCTCATCTTCCGACTAGGCACTTTACAGCCTTTCGGACTGAATATTGAATTCAACAACTTTAGGTCTTGAGCTCCCTCCTCCATCCCCACCCCCTTTCTGTTTCCTCCCCCTTCCTTTTGTTTTTTTTCCAAAAAATTATATAGATTTTTCTTTTTCCCACTTATTTCCATTATTTTTAAATATTTTAAAATCTTTTATGCTCCCCCCACCCCCACTAGAGCTATACCTTGAGTGCCCTACCATCCATTCTTAATTAGCACATTCATTTAGGTAATATCACCAACTTCGACACCTATGTGTTCTTTTGTTCTGTTTTCTGTGACATCTTTTGATGATCTGCTTCTATCACTGCTTGTTTGTCCCTACAACCACACCACCCCCTCCACTTCTCTCCCCCCACCCAACCCACTCCTCCGCCCTCCCCCCCCCACAACCCCACCCCCACCTTAAACCAGCTAATATTTCACCCCTTCCTTGGATTCACCTAGTTCTGTTGAAGGGTCATGAGGACTCGAAACGTCAACTCTTTTCTTCTCCGCCGATGCTGCCAGACCTGCTGAGTTTTTTCGGGTAATTCTGTTTTTGTTTTAGCCTGTCCAGCCTTTCCTCATAAAACAAACTACCTATTCCCAGGATTAGTCTAGTAAACCCTCTCTGAACTGCTTCTAACGCATTTACATCTTTCTTTAAATAAGGAGATCAGTACCATACACGGTACTCCAGGTGTTGTCTCACCAGTGTCCTGTACAACTGAAGCATAAACCTCCTACTCTTGTATTCAATTCCGCTTGCAATAAACAATAACATTCTATTAGCTTTCCTAATTACTTGCTGTACCAGCATACTAACCTTTTGTGATTCATGCACTAGGACAATCAGATCCTGTTGCATTTCAGAGCTCTGCAATCTCTCACCATTTAGATAATATGTTTCTTTTTTATTCTTCCTGCCAAAATGAAAAAGTTCACATCTGCCCACATTATTCTCCATTTGCCCGATCTTTGCCCACTCACTTAACCTATCTATATATCCCTTGGTAGCCTCCTTACGTCCTCTTCACAATTTACTTTCCTACCTATCTTTGTGTCATCAGCAAATTTAGCCACCATTCCTTCAGTCCCTCGATCTAACTCATTTATATAAATTGTAAACAGTTGAGATCTCTGTGGCACACCACTTGGCACATCCTGCCAACCAGACAAAGACCCATTTATGCCAACTCTCTGCTTCTTGTTATCTACCCAATCTTCTAACCATGCCACTATGTAACCCCCCATAACCATGAGCTTTTATTTTCTGCAATAACCTTTGATATGGCACTTTATCAAATGCCTTCTGGAAATCTAAGTACTGCACATCCACTAATTTCCCTTTAGCCACAGCACACATGATATCTTCAAAGAACTCTAATAAATTGGTTAAAAATTATTTCCCTTTCACAAAACCATGTTGACTCTACCTGATCATATTAAATCACTGGCTAGGCCAACATTTATTGCCCATCCCTATATGCCCTTGAAGTGGTGAGCTGCCTTACTGAACCACTTCAGTCCAAGTGATGTATGTGTACCCACAGTGCTGTTAGGAAGGTAGTTCCAGGATTTTGACCCAGTGACAATGAAGGATCAGCGATATATTTCCAAGTCAGGATGGTGAGTGACTTGGTGGGGAACTTGGGGTTCCCATGCATCTGTTGCACTTGTCCTTCGAGGTGGTAGAGGTCGTGGGTTTGGAAGGTGCTCTCTATGGAGCCTTGTTGAATTCCTGCAGTGCATCGTGTAGATGGTACACACTGCTGCTACTGTGCGTCGGTGGCGGAGGGAGTGAATGTTAGTGGATGGGGTGCCAATCAAGAGGACTGCTTTGTCCTGGATGGTGGCAAGCTTCTTGAGTGCTGTTGGAGCAGCACTCATCCAGGCAAGTGGAGAGTATTCCATCACACTCCTGCCTTGTAGATGGTGGACAGGCTTTGTGGAGTAAGGAGATGAGTTACTTGCCACAGGATTTCTAGCCTCTGACCTGCTCTTAAAGCCACAATATTTATATGGCTAGTCCAGTTCAGTTTCTGATCAATGGTAACCCCCCCAAGATGTTGATAGTAGGGGATTCAACAATGGTAATGCCATTGAACATCAAGGGGCAATGGTTAGATTCTGTCTTGTTGCTGATGGTCATTGTCTGGCACTTCTGTGGCATGAATTTACTTGCCACTTGTCAGCCCAAGCCTGGATATTGTCCAGGTCTTGCTGCATTTGGACATGGAAAGCTTCAGTATCTGAGGAGTCGCGAATGGTGCTGAACATTGTGCAATCATCAGCAAACATCCCCACTTCTGACCTTATGATGGAGGGAAGGTCATTGATGAAGCAGCTGAAGATGGTTGGGCTAAGGACACTACCCTGAGGGACTCCTGTGGTGATGTCCTGGAGCTGAGATGACTGACCTCCAACAACCACAACCATCTTCCTTTGTGCTAGGTATAACTCCAAACAGCGGAGAGTTTTCCTCCTGATTCCCATTGATTCCAGTTTTGCTTGGGCTCCTTGATGCCACACTCGGTCAAATGCTGCCTTGATGTCAAGGACAGTCACTCTCACCTCACCTCGGGAGTTCAGCTCTTTTGTGCATGTTTGAACCAAGGCTGTAAAGAGTTCAGGAGCTGAGTGGACTTGGCAGAACCTAAACTGAGCATCAATGAGCAGGTTATTGCTAAGCAAGTGCCACTTGATAGCACTGACGATGACCCCTTCCACCATTTACTGATGATCGAGAGTAGACTGATGGGATGGGAATTAGTCGGGTTGGATTTGTCCTGCTTTTTGTGTACATTGCCGGGTAGATGCCAGTGTTGTAGCTGTACTGGAACAGCTTGGCTAGGGGAGCGGCAATTTCTGGAGCACAAGTCTTCAGTACTATTGCCAGAATACTGTTAGGATCCATAGCCTTTGCAGTATTCAGCCATTTCTTGGTATCACTTGGAGTGAATCAACTTAGCTGGAGACTGGCATCTATGATGCTGGGGACCTCCAGAGGAGGTCAGGATGGATCATCCACTGGGCACTTCTGGCTGAAGATTGTTGCGAATACTTCAGCCTTATCTTTGCACTGATGTGCTGGGCTCCCCCATCATTGTGGAGGGGTATATTTGTGGAGACTCCTCCTCCAGTGAGTTATTTAATTGTCCCCCGCCATTCACAACTGGATGTAGCAGGACTGCAGAGCTTAGATCACTTAGCTCTCTCTATTGCCTACTGCTTACGCGGTTTGACATGCAATTAGTCCTGAATTATAGCTTTACCATTTTGACACCTTATTTTTAGGTATGCCTGGTGCTGCTCTTGACATGCCCTCCTGCGTCCTTCATTGAACCTGCGTTGATTCCCTGGCATGGTGCTAATGGTAGAGTGCGGTTTACGCTAGGCCATGGGGTTACAGATTGTGTTTGAGTACAATGCTGCTGCTGCTGCTGATGGCCCATAGCGCCTCATGGATGCCCAGTCTTGAGTTGCTAGATTTGTTCAAAATCTATCCCATTTAACACAGTGGTCGTGCCACACAACACGATGGAGGGTATCTTCAATGTGAAGTTGAGACTTCGCCTCCACAAAGACTGTGCGGTGGTCACTCCTACTGATACTGTTGTGGACAAATGCATCTGCGGCAGACAGGTTGGTGAGGATGTGGTCAAGTATATTTTTCCCTCTTGTTGGTTCTCTCACCACCTGCCGCAGATCCAGTTTAGCAGCTATGTCATTTAGGACTTGGCCAGCTCAGTCAGTAGTGGTGCTATCGAGCCACTCTTGGTGATGAACATTGAAGTCCCCCACCCAGAGTACATTCTGCACCTTTGTCACCCTCAGTGCTTCCTCCAAGTGGTGTTCAACGTGGAGGAGCACTGATTCATCAGCTGAAGGAGGGCGGTACTTGATAATCAGCAGGAGGTTTCCTTGCCCATGTTTGACCTGATGTCTTGAGACTTCATAGGGTCCAGAGTCGATGTTGAGGACTCCCAGGGCAACTCCCTCCCGACCGTATACCATTGTGCTGCCACCTCTTCTGTGCCTGTCCTGTTGGCGGGACAGGACATACCCAGGGATGGTAATGGCGGAGTCTGGGACGTTATCCATAAGGTATGATTCCGTGCGGATGACTATGTCAGACTGTTGTTTGACTAGTCTGTGAGACAACTCTCCTAACTCTGAGACTAGGCCCCAGATTTTAGCAAGGAGGACTTTGCAGGGTCAATGGGACTGAGTTTGCCATGGTCTTTTCTGGTGTATAGGTCGATGCCAGGTGATCCATCCAGTTTCATTCGTTATCGACCCAGCGGTTTGATACAACTGAGAGGCTTGCTAGGCCACTTCAGAGGGTATTCTGAAGCCCCAATGTTGAGCAGAAGAGGGTCAGGTGGTAGTGGTAAAATTAATAAGTATATGAAATCCAATCCCAATCTACACAGAAGATTAAGAGGTGACATCAGGACACACATCTTCATACAAAAGAGAGTGAAAATTTGGAACGCTCTCTTATAAAAAACTGTTGAGGTAGAGGACCAGTTAAATTTCAGTACTGAACTTGGTAGATTTTTGTTGGGTAAGCTTATAGAACCAAATATAGAGTTAAGATACAGGTCATACATGATCTGATTGAATGGTTGAACTGGCTCAAAGGGATGAATGGCCTCCTCCTGTTCTTATGAAACTGTCTCAAGTGGCTGCATGGCATTATCCTGTCCCTAAGCAACAGACTTCAGGGGCTGAATGGTCTTCTATTGTTCTAGTATAACAGGGCTGAAGGGCTGAATGGCCTCCTCCTGTTCCTGTGTCCTCTCTCTCCTCTGTTGGATCTCTTCCAAGGTGTTCTGTAAATCCAAGTACAAATACTGGGAGCTTCACCCATATACAGCTGTATCTGAGAGAGGTGCTGATACTCTGGAAGTTATCCTTCACCCACTTATAGCTGTATCTCAAAGAGGTGCTGATACTCTGGGACTTATCCCTCACTCACTTACTGCTGTGTCTCAGAAAGGTGCTGATACTCTAGGAGATATCCTTCACCCGCTTACTGCTGTATGTCAGAGAGGTGCTGTTACTCTGAGATATCCTACACCACTTACTACTGTATCTCAGGGAAAAACCTTTTTCACTGAACCTTCAATAACGTCTGTTTAGGCCTCTACTGCAGTACTGTGTTGAATTCTGAGTGCCATTGTTTTAGAAAGATGTTAAGACCTTCGAGCGGGTGTAGAGAAGTTTACTAGAGTGGCAGCAAGAATGAGAGACTTCAGTTGTGAGAAGAGAGAGACTGGGGTTACTCTCCTTGTAACTGTGAGTTATGGTTCTGGCCAATATTTAATCCATCAAGTAATATCACTAAAACTGATTATCTGGTTACTTATCTCATTATGGTCTGTGGGATGTTACTGTGAACAAATTGGCTTCACACATCCCAACAATATTTCATCATGGCTGCCCAGGGACACAGTACAAACAATTAATATTGATTTATTCAAAGACAAATCAAAGAGATTTCTTCCAGAAAGTAACATTCTGGAATACAGAGCAGGACTAATTTGAGACATGCTGCGTGGGCACTGAATTATGCTTGGGAAGAACAGGCGGAACTGATTCCGAAAGCTCTCCCCGCTGGGGTTTTCTCACCTCATGTTGCTTCATTTCCAATAATATAAAGTTTAGACTGCCCCACATTCAACTGCTCGATATTATGATCCATCAGTTCTAGTCATTCCACCAGAATAAACCTGTCTACAATAGCATGCAGACTTCTCAGTAGCCTGCAAGCAAATAGTAGTTAGGGCTGAACCCAGGATGGCAAGGATGGGTATTGCAGGTGGAAAACTAAAGTTCAGCTTATTAAGATTGGTAATTGGAAATACAATTCCAGCAAACATCACCATCACTGCCCTAACACCCCCCACACACCACCCACATCCCTCCCACACCACATTGGTTGGAGGCAGGACCTCTGCCCCACAATCAGAAGGACGTCCTGCCTCAGGAGAGCTGCCACCAATCTGATTGGCTGGCAGCCCTCTCGTCCATGCAGCACCAGAAGCTCCTATGGACAGGACTTGGAGTCTAATTTATGGGAGTCTAGGACCAAGTATTGGGGATCTCAAGGCAGGGTGGGAGGGTGAGGCTCAGGGGGATGGGCAGAAGGGGGTAGGGGTGTTGGCGGAGCTGTTAGGGGGGAGGGAAGACCTGAAGGAGTCGGTCCTTTTGCGGGTCCCAAAGTTAAAAGGAGGCTGCTGATAGTGGCACTGCTGCCAACCCCCAAACCCCACCCCACACCCCACCCCACCCTGCCCAAAGCCTGAACAGGGTTACCTTTTGGGCTACCCCTCTGTCCCTGAACACCTCCCGCCAGCCTGAAAATTGAGGCTGGGCAGGAAATGGCCCTTAAGTTGTCAATAATTAGCCAGTTAAGGGCCTCAATTGGGGCAAGGGTAGGTGGGCTGGCCTAGGCCTCGCCCTCCCCAGAGTAAAATTGTGGAGAAGTCGGGATGAGCGGGAACACACTGGGAAGGCAATCTGAGAACTTTTACAGCCACTCCCCACCTACAAAGTCATCAGCGGAGGAACGTAAAAATTCTGCTGATCGTTAGCTAACTGTATTCCGACTGAAGATACTTATTCAAAAGGAGGAAGGAGGTAAACGCTTTCATGGAATTGATCATCCCATCAAAGGTTGTAGCTGTTTTTTGGATGTGATAAGTACGCTTATGTTCTCTTTGAGTTATCTTGTTAAAATTAGTCTAGTGTAGGAGAAAGATTGTGAATGGTTTTAATTATAGGCACATGGTATGTGTATTAAAAATAAGAAAGTTTAATTGTATAAGATGTATGATTCCTATATATTTGGACTTAATTAATTCCATATCAGAGCTTCATAATTCTAGATTGTAAATCTGTACTCATTTATATTTCTCTTCAAATAAAACATTTGAATTCACTATCTGAAGAGTCTTGTCTTATTTTGTGGGTCTAAATTTCACCCAAATGTGAGAGTTAAAAGGAATTACTGGTGAATTGGTTTGACTCCAACTGGGTACCCATCCAAAAATTCTTACAATGGGCATATAAACAACGTTTAGAGTTTAAACAGCAAAGTTTCAGCTCATCAATCAACTGCTCAGCACCTTTTCCCACTGAGATAGGAGGGTCTCCAACCAATCAGATTAGTAGGAGCGTTGGATTGGGGCCTATCAGCCTCAATCTGAATGTGGGGCTGCAGGCCAGAGCTGGTCTTCTGTCAGGATCTGACTGGCTGGAATTAAAACAGAAAATGTTGGAAATACTGAGCAGACTAGGCAGCATCTGTGGAGAAAAAAACAGAGGTAATAGCCAGGATCTTCTGCCACCCACAGGAGGCAAGGGAGGAGGCAAGCGTCCCTGAGAATTTACCTGGCATTTTCTCTCCTCCATGGGAAGTAGGTTCTGGGTGGGAAAGCCCAATTTCAGCCTACACACCCCACCTCCACTTGAGTCCCTTAAGTAGCCAATTCACGACCACTTAATGGCTTCCTGGCTCCATTACATTCTTCCTAGCTCCAGACATGCAGCCAGCATGTTTGATAAAATTGTGCACGCTGTATGTCAGCGGGAGGGGGGGGGGTATCCCTCGATCTGTACTAAACTGCGCATAATTGAGGGCATGGACACGGGGGAAGAGGGTGGCTGCTGATAGCCGTCCCCCATTCCCCTGCTGCCCATCCGCATTATCCACCTCTCCATATGACACCCACCCCACCAGAACCCCACCCCCCTCTTCAACAGCACTTAAGTTTTTCCTGGGTCATTCCACAATCCCGGTACACAGGGATGTGTTGTCCCAGCCTCCTCCGTGCTGCTGCCGAGTGCAGGGGCTGCTGACGTCTGATTGCCTGGCAGCTCTTGGCGGGATCCTCAGTTTGGAGCCCGCTGCTGTCCACTTAACTGCCTATGAGCAGAAGGTACAGCAGGCCTTCCTCCTCAGAGTCTGCATGGGTATCTCACCGCTATTTCAGGTAGTGAGCGAGACACTCACCGAGAATGGAAGATTCCACCCAACGCTCCAAGTCAATAAGCTCTCATCAGAACTTGTTCCTCTCCACAGATGCTGCCTGACCTGCTGAGTGTTTCCAGCATTTTCTGCTCTCATTTCAGATTCTCAACAGCATTTTGCATCTGTCCTATTGGCTGGAAGTTGGGTGAGCAGACAGCTGATTGGAAAATGGCATGGGTTGGCTGCCAATTGGTTGGAGACTGCTGGAACCAATCAGATAATCATTTTCTCTAATCGCTGTTGAAGGATTTAAAGAGGAGTTGATGGTTACTGAAGATCAAAGTTGTAGGTTCTTTATTTCATTTTTGGCCATAAAAGTTGCCTGTACAACTAAACTACCAAATTTTAACTTTAAACTTTGAATTGGATTGTTTATTGATCAGAAGACAAGTACCTGCAAATTTTCCAGGATCAGGTGAGATAAATAGGCTGAATAGCATCTTCCTTTTCTGTGGAAAATCCTGGAAAAATCCAGAAGTATTTATAAGCGCAAATCTAAAGAAAAGGAGTGAGCAGAAGATAGAAAGTGAAGTACAGGCTGGAATCTAATTCAGGTATTGGGCTGGTTAATTTAGAAAATTAATCAGTGAATTACTGGTGTCCATTAATGACAAATAAACATTCTGAAGACCTCGATTAGATTCTGGCTTTGCAATCTACCCCTTTGAAACTGTATTGCATGGCAATGCTACCCAATAAATGGTGTAACACAGGAATCTTTCAGCTAGCAAGTAAGTTTCAATAGATTTCACTCCATTTCCAGCCAAATGGAGAAAAATGTCATTATCTGCCCACACAGGCAGCAGTCAAGGCATGCCGAAACATTACAGGAACATTCCGATCTGATTATTCTACTCTTTGCTGGAGGGAAGAGTATTGGCAAGGAATGCTTTTAAAGAGCTCCGATTACAGAAGGGGTAATGACTGCAAGCAGAGGCTACAAAAGACACCAAGGCCAGGATTTTATGGCCCCTCCCACCCGATGGGGTATTACAGTCCCACCGAACTGAATGGAGATTTAAATGGGTCGCAGTATCCGCCGGGGGAGACACGCGTCGATGAGCCGACAAAACACTGGCCCAGGAATGCAAACCGGTTACTGCAATTCAATCTCTCAAAAACTACATTCAAAGAGATAATAAAGAAATTCAGGATTGAATAAGTCAATCCAAGAGCGAGGGGAACAGTCCAGTAGTGAGGGGAACAGTCCAGGAGTGAGGGGTACAGTACAGGAGTGAGGAGAACAGCCCAGGAGTGAGGGGAACAGTCCAGGAGTGAGGGGAATAGCCCAGGAGTGAGGAGAACAGTCCAGGAGTGAGGGACACAGTCCAGGAGTGAGGGTGACAATCCAGGAGTGAAGTAAACAATCCAGGAATGAGGGGAACAGTCCAGGAGTGAGGAGAACAGTCCAGGAGTGAGGGTGACAATCCAGGAGTGAAGTAAACAATCCAGGAATGAGGGGAACAGTCCAGGAGTGAGGATGACAGTCCAGGAGTGAGGGGAACAGCCCAGAAATGAGGGGAACAGTCCAGGAGTGAGGAGAACAGTCCAGGAGTGAGGGACACAGTCCAGGAGTGAGGGTGACAATCCAGGAGTGAAGTAAACAATCCAGGAATGAGGGGAACAGTCCAGGAGTGAGGAGAACAGTCCAGGAGTGAGGGACACAGTCCAGGAGTGAGGGTGACAATCCAGGAGTGAAGTAAACAATCCAGGAATGAGGGGAACAGTCCAGGAGTGAGGAGAATAGCCCAGGAGTGAGGGGAACAGTCCAGGAGTGAGGGGAACAGTCCAGGAGTGAGGGGAACAGCCCAGGAATGAGGGGAACAGTCCAGGAGTGAGGGGAACAGTCCAGGAGTGAGGGGAACAGTACAGAGTGAGGAGAATAGCCCAGGAGTGAGGGGAACAGTCCAGGAGTGAGGGGAACAATCCAGGAGTGAGGGGAACAGTACCGGAGTGAGGGGAACAGTCCAGGAGTGAGGGACACAGTCAGGAGTGAGGGGAACAGTCCAGGAGTGAGGGGAACAGTCCAGGAGTGAGGGGAACAGTCCAGGAGTGAGGAGAACAGTCCAGGAGTGAGGGACACAGTCAGGAGTGAGGGGAACAGTCCAGGAGTGAGGGGAACAGTCCAGGAGTGAGGGGAACAGTACAAGAGTGAGGAAACAGTCCAGGAGTGAGGGACACAGTCAGGAGTGAGGGGAACAGTACAGGAGTGAGGACAATAGCCCAGGAGTGAGGAGAACAGTCCAGGAGTGAGGGACACAGTCCAGGAGTGAGGGTGAAAATCCAGGAGTGAAGTAAACAATCCAGGAATGAGGGGAACAGTCCAGGAGTGAGGGTGACAGTTCAGGAGTGAGGGTGACAGTTCAGGAGTGAGGGTGACAGTCCAGGAGTGAGGGGAACAGCCCAGGAATGAGGGGAACAGTCTAGGAGTGAGGGTGACAGTCTAGGAGTGAGGGTGACAGTCCAGGAGTGAGGGGAACAGCCCAGGAATGAGAGGAACAGTCCAGGAGTGAGGGGAACAGTCCAGGAGTTAGGGTAAAAGCCCAGGAGGGATGGGAGCAGCACAGGAGTGAGGGGAACATTCCAGGAATGAAAGGCACAGTCCAGGAGTGAGGGAAACAATCCAGGAATGACGGGGCCAGTCTAGGAGTGAGGGGAACAGTCCAGGAATGAGGGGAACAGCCCAGGAGTGAGGGGAACAGCCCAGGAATGATGGGGACAGTCCAGGAGTGAGGGGAACAATCCAGGAGTGAGGGGAACAGTACCGGAGTGAGGGGAACAGTCCAGGAGTGAGGGACACAGTCAGGAGTGAGGGGAACAGTCCAGGAGTGAGGGGAACAGTCCAGGAGTGAGGGGAACAGTCCAGGAGTGATGAGAACAGTCCAGGAGTGAGGGACACAGTCAGGAGTGAGGGGAACAGTCCAGGAGTGAGGGGAACAGTCCAGGAGTGAGGGGAACAGTACAAGAGTGAGGAAACAGTCCAGGAGTGAGGGACACAGTCAGGAGTGAGGGGAACAGTACAGGAGTGAGGACAATAGCCCAGGAGTGAGGAGAACAGTCCAGGAGTGAGGGACACAGTCCAGGAGTTAGGGTAAAAGCCCAGGAGGGATGGGAGCAGCACAGGAGTGAGGGGAACATTCCAGGAATGAAAGGCACAGTCCAGGAGTGAGGGAAACAATCCAGGAATGACGGGGCCAGTCTAGGAGTGAGGGGAACAGTCCAGGAATGAGGGGAACAGCCCAGGAGTGAGGGGAACAGCCCAGGAATGATGGGGACAGTCCAGGAGTGAGGGGAACAGTCCAGGAGTGAGGGGAACAATCCAGGAGCAAGGAAAACAATCCAGGAATGAGGGGAAACAGTCCAGGAGTGAGGGGAAAGTCCAGGAGTGAGGGAAACAATCCAAGAGTGAGGGAAACAATCCAAGAGTGAGGGGAACAATCCAGGAATGAAGCAAACAATCCAGGAGTGAGGAGGACAGTCCAGGAGAAAGGGGGACAGTCCAAGTTTGAGGGGGACAGTTCAGGAGCGTGAGAGACAGTCCAGGAGTGAATGGAACAGTCCAGGACTGAGAGGAACAGCCCATGAGTGAGGGGAACAATCCAGGAATATGGGGGACAGCCCAGGAGTGAGGGTAACAGTCCAGGAATGAGGGGAACAGTCTAGGATGAGGGAGACAGTCCTGGAGTGAGGGTGCCAGTCCAGGAGTGAGGATGACAATCCAGGAATGAGGGGAGCAGTCCAGGAATGAGGGGAACAGTCCAGGAGTGAGGGTGACAGTCCAGGAGTGAGGGGATCAGCCCAGGAATGAGGGGAACAGCCCAGGAATGAGAGGAACAGTCCAGGAATGAAGGGAAAAGTCCAGGAATAAGGGGAACTGCCCAGGAGTAAGGGGAACAATCCAGGAGTGAGGCGAACAGTCAGAAGTGAGGGGAACAATTCAGGAATGACAGGGACAGTCCAGGAGTGAGGGAAACAATGCAGGAATGACGGGGACAGTCTAGGAGTGAGGGGAACAGTCCAGGAATGAGGGGAACAATCCAGGACTGAGGGGAGGAATCCAGCAGTTAGGAGGACAGTCCAGGAGGAAGGGGGACAGACCAGGAATGAGGGGGACAGTTCAGGAGTGAGGGTGACAGTCCAGCAGTGAGGGTGACAGTCGAGGAGAGAGGGAGACAGTCCAGGAGTGAGGGTGACAGTCCAGGAGTGAGGATGACAATCGAGGAGTGAGGGGAACAATCCAGGAATGAGGGGAACAGTCCAGGAGTGAGGATGACAATCGAGGAGTGAGGGGAACAGTCCAGGAATGAGGGGAACAACCCAGTAATGAGGGGAACTGCCCAGGAATGAAGGGAACAGTCCAGGAGTGAGGGAAACAGCCCAGGAGTGAGGGGAACAATCCAGGAGTGAGGCGAACAGCCGGAAGTGAGGGGAACAATTCAGGAATGACAGGGTCAGTCCAGGAGTGAGGGAAACAATGCAGGAATGACGGGGACAGTCTAGGAGTGAGGGGAACAGTCCAGGAATGAGGGGAACAATCCAGGACTGAGGGGAGGAATCCAGCAGTTAGGAGGACAGTCCAGGAGGAAGGGGGACAGACCAGGAATGAGGGGGACAGTTCAGGAGCGAGAGGGACAGTCCAGGAATGAGTCGAACCGTCCAGGAGTGAGAGGAACAGTCCAGGAGAGAATGCAGGAGTGAAGAGGCAGTTCAGGATTGAGGGGGACAGTATAGGAGTGAGGGTGACAGTCCAGGATTGAGAGGAACAGTCCAGGAATGAGGGGAACAGTCCAGGAGTTAGGGTAAATGCCCAGGAGGGATGGGAGCAGCACAGGAGTGAGGGGAACATTCCAGGAATGAAAGACACAGTCCAGGAGTGAGGGAAACAATCCAGGAATGACGGGGCCAGTCTAGGAGTGAGGGGAACAGTCCAGGAATGATGGGGACAGTCCAGGAGTGAGGGGAACAATCCAGGAGTGAGGAGGACAGTCCAGGAGAAAGTGGGACAGTCCAGGAGTGAGGGGGACAGTTCAGGAGCGTGAGGGACAGTCCAGAAGTAAATGGAACAGTCCAGGACTGAGAGGAACAGCCCACAAGTGAGGGGAACAATCCAGGAGTGAGGGGAACAATCCAGGAGTTAGCGGAACAGCCCAGGAGTGAGGGGAACAGTCCAGGAGTGAGGGGAACAATCTAGGAGTGAGTGGAACATTCCAAGAGTGAGGGGAACAGTCCAGGAGTGAATCCAGGTGTGAGGGGGCAGTTCAGGAGTGAGGGGACTGTCCAGGAGTGAGAGGGACAGTTCAGGAGTGAGGGTAAGAGTCCAGGAGTGAGGGGAACAGTCCAGGAATTTGGGTGACAGTCCAGGACGGAGGGGAACAGTCAGGAGTGAGGGTGATAGTCCAGGAGTGAGGGTGACAGTCCAGGAGTGAGGGGAGCAGTCCAGGAATGAGGGGAACAGTTCAGGAGCGAGAGGGGCAGTCCAGGAGTTGAGTGGAACAGTCCAGGACTGAGAGGAAATTCCCACGAGTGAGGGGAACAATCCAGGTATTAGGAGGACAGCCCAGGAGTGTGGGTAACAGTCCAGGAGTGAGGGGAACGAGCCAGGAATTAGGGAACAGCGCAGGAGTGAGGGTGACAGTCCAGGAGTGAGGGAAACAATCCAGGAATGAGGGGGACAGCCCAGGAGTGAGGGAAACAGTCCAGGAGTGAGGGGAACAAGCCAGGAATGTGGGGGACAGCCCAGGAGTGAGGGTGACAGTTCAGGAGTGAGGGGAACAGTCCAGGAGTGCGGGGAACAGTCCAGGAGTGAGGGGAACAGTCCCGGAGTGAGGGGAACAGTCCAGGAGTGAGGGACACAGTCCAGGAGTGAGGGGGCAGTTCAGGAGTGAGGAGAATAGCCAGGAATGAGGGGAACAGTACAGGAATGAGGGACACAGTCCAGGAATGAGGGGATCAGTACAGGAGTGAGGGGAACAGTCCAGGAGTGAGGGACCCAGTCCAGGAGTGAGGGTGACAGTTCAGGAATGAGGGGAGCAGCCCAGGAATGAGGGGAACAGTCCAGGAGTGAGGGTGACAGTCCAGGAGTGAGGGTGACAGTCCAGGAGTGAGGGGAACAGCCCAGGAATGAGGGGAACAGCCCAGGAATGATGGGAACAGTCCAGGAGTTAGGGTAAAAGCCCAGGAGGGATGGGAACAGCACAGGAATGAGGGGAACAATCCAGGAAGGACAGGGACAGTCCAGGAGTGAGGGAAACAATGCAGGAATGACGGGGCCATTCTATGAGTGAGGGGAACAGTCCAGGAGTGAGGGGAACAGCCCAGGAGTGAGGGGAACAGCCCAGGAATGATGGGGACAGTCCAGGAGTGAGGGAAAGAATCCAGGAATGATGGGGACAGTCTAGGAGTGAGGGGAAAAATCCAGGAGTGAGGGGAACAATCCAGGAGCAAGGAAAACAATCCAGGAGCCGGGGAAACAGTCCAGGAGTGAGGGGAAAGTCCAGGAGTGAGGGAAACAATCCAGGAGTGAGGGAAACAATCCAGTAGTGAGTTGAACAGACCAGGAGTGAGGGAAACAATCCAAGAGTGAGGGGAACAATCCAGGAATGAAGCAAACAATCCAGGAGTGAGGAGGACAGTCCAGGAGAAAGGGGGACAGTCCACGATTGAGGGGGACAGTTCAGGAGCGTGAGGGACAGACCAGGAGTGAATGGAACAGACAAGGACTGAGAGGAACAGCCCACGAGTGAGGGGAACAATCCAGGAATATGGGGGACAGCCCAGGAGTGAGGGTAACAGTCCAGGAATGAGGGGAACAGTCTAGGATGAGGGAGACAGTCCTGGAGTGAGGGTGCCAGTGCAGGAGTGAGGATGACAATCCAGGAATGAGGGGAGCAGTCCAGGAATGAGGGGAACAGCCCAGGAATGAGGTGAACTGCCCAGGAATGAAGGGAACAGTCCAGGAGTGAGGGAAACAGCCCAGGAGTGAGGGGATCAATCCAGGAGTGAGGCGAACAGCCGGAAGTGAGTGGAACAATCCAGGAATGACAGGGTCAGTCCAGGAGTAAGGGAAACAATCCAGGAATGACGGAGACTGTCTAGGAGTGAGGGGAACAGTCCAGGAGTAAGGGAAACAGCCCAGGAGTGAGGGGAACAGTCCAAGAATGAGGGGAACAGTCCAGGAGTGAGGGTGACAGTCCAGGAGTTGGGTAACAGTCCAGGAGTGAGGGTGACAGTCCAGGAGAGAGGGAGAGAGTCCAGGAGGGAGCGTGACAGTCCAGGAGTGAGGGGAACAGTCCAGGAATAAGGGGAAAGACCAGGAGTGAGGGACCCAGTCCAGGAGTAAGGGAAACAATCCAGGAATGACGGAGACAGTCTAGGAGTGAGGGGAACAGTCCAGGAGTAAGGGAAACAGTCCAGGAGTGAGGGGAACAGCCCAGGAGTGAGGGGAACAGCCCAAAAGTGAGGGGAACAGTCCAGGAATATCAGGGACAGTCCAGGAGTAAGGGAAACAATCCAGGAATGATGGGGACAGTTAGGAGTGAGGGGAACAGTCCAGGAGTGAGGGTGACAGTCCAGGATGAGGGAGACTGTCCAAGAGTGAGGGTGACAATCCAGGAATGAGGGGAACAGTCCAGGAATGAAGGGAAAAGTCCACGATTAAGGGGAACTGCCCAGGAGTGAGGGGAACAATCCAGGAGTGAGGGGAACAATCCAGGAGTGAGGCGAACAGCCGGAAGTGAGGGAAACAATCCAAGAATGACGGTGACAGTCTTGGAGTGAGGGGAACAGACCTGGAGTAAGGGAAACAATCCAGGAGTGAAGGGAACAGTCCAGGCGTGAGGGTGACAGTCCAGGAGTGAGGGTGACAGTCCAGGAGTGAGGGTGACAGCCGCGGAGAGAGGGAGACAGTCCAGGAGTGAGCGTGACAGTCTAGGAGTGAGGGGAACAGTCTAGGAATGAGGGGAACAGTCCAGGAGTGAGGGTGACAGTCCAGGAGTGAGGATGACAATCGAGGAGTGAGGGGATCAGCCCAGGAATGAGGGGAACCGCCCAGGAATGAGAGGAACAGTCCAGGAATGAAGGGAAAAGTCCAGGTGTAAGGGGAACTGCCCAGGAGTAAGGGGAACAATCCAGGAGTGAGGCGAACAGCCAGAAGTGAGGGGAACAATTCAGGAATGACAGGGACAGTCCAGGAGTGAGGGAAACAATGCAGGAATGACGGGGACAGTCTAGGAGTGAGGGGAACAGTCCAGGAATGAGGGGAACAATCCAGGACTGAGGGGAGGAATCCAGCAGTTAGGAGGACAGTCCAGGAGGAAGGGGGACAGACCAGGAATGAGGGGGACAGTTCAGGAGTGAGGGTGACAGTCCAGGAGTGAGGGTGACAGTCGAGGAGAGAGGGAGACAGTCCAGGAGTGAGGGTGACAGTCCAGGAGTGAGGATGACAATCGAGGAGTGAGGGGAACAGTCCAGGAATGAGGGGAACAGTCCAGGAGTGAGGGTGACAGTCCAGGAGTGAGGGGAACAACCCAGTAATGAGGGGAACTGCCCAGGAATGAAGGGAACAGCGCAGGAGGGAGGGAAACAGCCCAGGAGTGAGGGGAACAATCCAGGAGTGAGGCGAACAGCCGGAAGTGAGGGGAACAATTCAGGAATGACAGGGACAGTCCAGGAGTGAGGGAAACAATGCAGGAATGACGGGGACAGTCTAGGAGTGAGGGGAACAGTCCAGGAATGAGGGGAACAATCCAGGACTGAGGGGAGGAATCCAGCAGTTAGGAGGACAGTCCAGGAGGAAGGGGGACAGACCAGGAATGAGGGGGACAGTTCAGGAGCGAGAGGGACAGTCCAGGAATGAGTCGAACCGTCCAGGAGTGAGAGGAACAGTCCAGGAGAGAATGCAGGAGTGAAGAGGCAGTTCAGGATTGAGGGGGACAGTATAGGAGTGAGGGGGAAAGTCCATGAGTGAGGGGGAGAGTCCAGGAGCGTGGGGAACAGTCCAGGAATGTGGGTGACAGTCCAGGACTGAGGGGAACAGACCAGGAGTGAGGGAGACAGTCCAGGAGTGAGGGAGACTTTCCAGGAGGGAGTGGAACAGCCCAGGTATGAGAGGAACAGTCCAGGAGTGAGGGTGACACTCCAGGATTGAGAGGTGACACTCCAGGATTGAGAGTGACAGTCCAGGAGTGAGGGTGACAGAGCAGGAGTGAGGGTGACAGTCCAGGAGTGAGGGGATCAGTACAGGAGGTAGGGGAACAGTCCAGGAGTGAGGGGAACAGTCCAGGAGTGAGGGACCCAGTCCAGGAGTGAGGGTGACAGTTCAGGAATGAGGGGAGCAGCCCTGGAATGAGGGGAACAGCCCAGGAGTGAGGGTGACAGTCCAGGAGTGAGGGGAACAGTCCGGGAATGAGGGGAACAGTCCAGGAGTGAGGGTGACAGTTCAGCAGTGAGGGTGTCAGTTCAGAAGTGAGGGTGACAGTCCAGGAGTGAAGGGAACTGCCCAGGAATGGGGGGAACAGCCCAGGAATGAGGGGAACATTCCAGGCGTGAGGGGAACAGTCC
Source organism: Isurus oxyrinchus (assembly GCA_026770705.1). Taxonomy (NCBI): domain Eukaryota; kingdom Metazoa; phylum Chordata; class Chondrichthyes; order Lamniformes; family Lamnidae; genus Isurus; species Isurus oxyrinchus. The sequence goes on from JANJGN010000009.1 coordinate 93,038,311, forward strand.
AGGAGTGAGGGGAACAGCCCAGGAGTGAGGGGAACAGCCCAATAGTGAGGGGAACAGTCCAGGAATATCAGGGACAGTCCAGGAGTAAGGGAAACAATCCAGGAATGATGGGGATAGTCTAGGAGTGAGGGGAACAGTCCAGGAGTGAGGGTGACAGTCCAGGAGTGAGGGTGACAGTCCAGGAGTGAGGGGAACAGCCCAGGAATGAGTGGAACAGCCCAGGAATAAGGGGAACAGTCCAGGAGTTAGGGTAAATGCCCAGGAGGGATGGGAATGCACAGGAGTGAGGGGAACAATCTTGGAAGGACAGGGACAGTCCAGGAGTGAGGGAAACAATCCAGGAATGACGGGGCCTGTCTATGAGTGAGGGGAACAGTCCAGGAGTGAGGGGAACAGCCCAGGAGTGAGGGGAAGAGCCCAGGAATGATGGGGACAATCCAGGAGTGAGGGAAACAATCCAGGAATGATGGGGACAGTCTAGGAGTGAGGGGAACAGTCCAGGAGAGAGGGGAACAATCCAGGAGCAAGGAAAACAATCCAGGAGCCGGGGGGAACAGTCCAGGAGTGAGGGGAAAGTCCAGGAGTGAGGGAAACAATCCAGGAGTGAGGGAAACAATCCAGTAGTGAGTTGAACAGACCAGGAGTGAGGGAAACAATCCAAGAGTGAGGGGAACAATCCAGGAATGAAGGAAACAATCCAGGAGTGAGGACAGTCCAGGAGAAAGGGGGACAGTCCATGATTGAGGGGGACAGTTCAGGAGCGTGAGGGACAGACCAGGAGTGAATGGAACAGACAAGGACTGAGAGGAACAGCCCACGAATGAGGGGAACAATCCAGGAATATGGGGGACAGCCCAGGAGTGAGGGTAACAGTCCAGGAATGAGGGGAAGAGTCTAGGATGAGGGAGACAGTCCTGGAGTGAGGGTGCCAGTCCAGGAGTGAGGATGACAATCCAGGAATGAGGGGAGCAGTCCAGGAATGAGGGGAACAGCCCAGGAATGAGGTGAACTGCCCAGGAATGAAGGGAACAGTCCAGGAGTGAGGGAAACAGCCCAGGAGTGAGGGGATCAATCCAGGAGTGAGGCGAACAGCCGGAAGTGAGTGGAACAATCCAGGAATGACAGGGTCAGTCCAGGAGTAAGGGAAACAATCCAGGAATGACGGGGACAGTCTAGGAGTGAGGGGAACAGTCCAGGAGTAAGGGAAACAGCCCAGGAGTGAGGGGAACAGTCCAAGAATGAGGGGAACAGTCCAGGAGTGAGGGTGACAGTCCAGGAGTTGGGTAACAGTCCAGGAGTGAGGGTGACAGTCCAGGAGAGAGGGAGAGAGTCCAGGAGTGAGGGTGACAGTCCAGGAGTGAGGGGAACAGTCCAGGAATAAGGGGAAAGACCAGGAGTGAGGGTGACAGTCCAGGATCAGGGAGACAGTCCAGGAATGAAGGGGACAGTCCAGGAGTGAGGGGAAAAGTCCAGGAATGAGGGGAACAGTCCAGGAGTGAGGGGAAAAGTCCAGGAATGAGGGGAACAGTCCAGGAGTGAGGGTGACAGTCCAGGAGTGAAGGGAACTGCCCAGGAATGGGGGGAACAGCCCAGGAATGAGGGGAACATTCCAGGAGTGAGGGGAACAGTCCAGGAGTGAGGGGAACCGCCCAGGAGTGAGGGGAACAGCCCAAAAGTGAGGGGAACAGTCCAGGAATATCAGGGACAGTCCAGGAGTAAGGAAAACAATCCAGGAATGATGGGGACAGTCTAGGAGTGAGGGGAACAGTCCAGGAGTGAGGGTGACAGTCCAGGATGAGGGAGACTGTCCAGGAGTGAGGGTGACAATCCAGGAATGAGGGGAACAGTCCAGGAATGAAGGGAAAAGTCCACGAGTAAGGGGAACTGCCCAGGAATGAGGGGAACAATCCAGGAGTGAGGGGAACAATCCAGGAGTGAGGGGAACAATCCAGGAGTGAGGGGAACAGCCGGAAGTGAGGGGAACAATCCAGGAATGACAGGGACAGTCCAGGAGTAAGGGAAACAATCCAAGAATGACAGTCTTGGAGTGAGGGGAACAGACCTGGAGTAAGGGAAACAATCCAGGAGTGAAGGGAACAGTCCAGGCGTGAGGGTGACAGTCCAGGAGTGAGGGTGACAGTCCAGGAGTGAGGGTGACAGCCGCGGAGAGAGGGAGACAGTCCAGGAGTGAGCGTGACAGTCTAGGAGTGAGGGGAACAGTCTAGGAATGAGGGGAACAGTCCAGGAGTGAGGGTGACAGTCCAGGAGTGAGGATGACAATCGAGGAGTGAGGGGATCAGCCCAGGAATGAGGGGAACCGCCCAGGAATGAGAGGAACAGTCCAGGAATGAAGGGAAAAGTCCAGGTGTAAGGGGAACTGCCCAGGAGTAAGGGGAACAATCCAGGAGTGAGGCGAACAGCCAGAAGTGAGGGGAACAATTCAGGAATGACAGGGACAGTCCAGGAGTGAGGGAAACAATGCAGGAATGACGGGGACAGTCTAGGAGTGAGGGGAACAGTCCAGGAATGAGGGGAACAATCCAGGACTGAGGGGAGGAATCCAGCAGTTAGGAGGACAGTCCAGGAGGAAGGGGGACAGACCAGGAATGAGGGGGACAGTTCAGGAGTGAGGGTGACAGTCCAGGAGTGAGGGTGACAGTCGAGGAGAGAGGGAGACAGTCCAGGAGTGAGGGTGACAGTCCAGGAGTGAGGATGACAATCGAGGAGTGAGGGGAACAGTCCAGGAATGAGGGGAACAGTCCAGGAGTGAGGGTGACAGTCCAGGAGTGAGGGGAACAACCCAGTAATGAGGGGAACTGCCCAGGAATGAAGGGAACAGCGCAGGAGGGAGGGAAACAGCCCAGGAGTGAGGGGAACAATCCAGGAGTGAGGCGAACAGCCAGAAGTGAGGGGAACAATTCAGGAATGACAGGGACAGTCCAGGAGTGAGGGAAACAATGCAGGAATGACGGGGACAGTCTAGGAGTGAGGGGAACAGTCCAGGAATGAGGGGAACAATCCAGGACTGAGGGGAGGAATCCAGCAGTTAGGAGGACAGTCCAGGAGGAAGGGGGACAGACCAGGAATGAGGGGGACAGTTCAGGAGCGAGAGGGACAGTCCAGGAATGAGTCGAACCGTCCAGGAGTGAGAGGAACAGTCCAGGAGAGAATGCAGGAGTGAAGAGGCAGTTCAGGATTGAGGGGGACAGTATAGGAGTGAGGGGGAAAGTCCATGAGTGAGGGGGAGAGTCCAGGAGCGTGGGGAACAGTCCAGGAATGTGGGTGACAGTCCAGGACTGAGGGGAACAGACCAGGAGTGAGGGAGACAGTCCAGGAGTGAGGGAGACTTTCCAGGAGGGAGTGGAACAGCCCAGGTATGAGAGGAACAGTCCAGGAGTGAGGGTGACACTCCAGGATTGAGAGGTGACACTCCAGGATTGAGAGTGACAGTCCAGGAGTGAGGGTGACAGAGCAGGAGTGAGGGTGACAGTCCAGGAGTGAGGGGAACAGTCCAGGAGTGAGGGGAACAGTCCAGGAGTGAGGGTGACAGTCCAGGAGAGAGGGAGACAGTCCAACAGTGAGGGTGACCGTCCAGGAGTGAGGGGAACAGCCATGGAGTGAGTGGAACAATCCATGAATGACAGGGACAGTCCAGGAGTGAGGGAAAAAATCCAGGAATGACGGGGCAGTCTAGGAGTGAGGGGAACAGTCTAGGAGTGAGGGGAACAGTCCAGGAGTGAGGGGAACCGTCCAGGAGTGAGGGGATCAGTACAGGAGTGAGGGGAACAGTCCAGGAGTGAGGGGAACAGTCCAGGAGTGAGGGACCCAGTCCAGGAGTGAGGGAGGCAGTTCAGGAATGAGGGGAGCAGCCCAGGAATGAGGGGAACAGCCCAGGAGTGAGGGTGACAGTCCAGGAGTGAGGGGAACAGTCCGGGAATGAGGGGAACAGTCCAGGAGTGAGGGTGACAGTTCAGCAGTGAGGGTGTCAGTTCAGAAGTGAGGGTGACAGTCCAAGAGTGAAGGGAACTGCCCAGGAATGGGGGGAACAGCCCAGGAATGAGGGGAACATTCCAGGCGTGAGGGGAACAGTCCAGGAGTGAGGGGAACAGCCCAGGAGTGAGGGGAACAGCCCAATAGTGAGGGGAACAGTCCAGGAATATCAGGGACAGTCCAGGAGTAAGGGAAACAATCCAGGAATGATGGGGACAGTCTAGGAGTGAGGGGAACAGTCCAGGAGTGAGGGTGACAGTCCAGCAGTGAGGGTGTCAGTTCAGGAGTGAGGGTGACAGTCCAGGAGTGAGGGGAACAGCCCAGGAATGAGTGGAACAGCCCAGGAATAAGGGGAACAGTCCAGGAGTTAGGGTAAATGCCCAGGAGGGATGGGAATGCACAGGAGTGAGGGGAACAATCTTGGAAGGACAGGGACAGTCCAGGAGTGAGGGAAACAATCCAGGAATGACGGGGCCTGTCTATGAGTGAGGGGAACAGTCCAGGAGTGAGGGGAACAGCCCAGGAGTGAGGGGAAGAGCCCAGGACTGATGGGGACAGTCCAGGAGTGAGGGAAACAATCCAGGAATGATGGGGACAGTCTAGGAGTGAGGGGAACAGTCCAGGAGAGAGGGGAACAATCCAGGAGCAAGGAAAACAATCCAGGAGCCGGGGGAACAGTCCAGGAGTGAGGGGAAAGTCCAGGAGTGAGGGAAACAATCCAGGAGTGAGGGAAACAATCCAGTAGTGAGTTGAACAGACCAGGAGTGAGGGAAACAATCCAAGAGTGAGGGGAACAATCCAGGAATGAAGCAAACAATCCAGGAGTGTGGAGGACAGTCCAGGAGAAAGGGGGACAGTCCATGATTGAGGGGGACAGTTCAGGAGCGTGAGGGACAGACCAGGAGTAAATGGAACAGACAAGGACTGAGAGGAACAGCCCACGAGTGAGGCGAACAATCCAGGAATATGGGGGACAGCCCAGGAGTGAGGGTAACAGTCCAGGAATGAGGGGAACAGTCTAGGATGAGGGAGACAGTCCTGGAGTGAGGGTGCCAGTCCAGGAGTGAGGATGACAATCCAGGAATGAGGGGAGCAGTCCAGGAATGAGGGGAACAGTCCAGGAGTGAGGGGATCAGCCCAGGAATGAGGGGAACAGCCCAGGAATGAGAGGAAAAGTCCAGGAAGGAAAAGTGTAGGAGTAAGGGGAACTGCCCAGGAGTAACGGGAACAATCCAGGAGTGAGGGGAACAGCCGGAAGTGAGGGGAACAATCCAGGAATGACAGGGACAGTCCAGGAGTAAGGGAAACAATCCAAGAATGACGGTGACAGTCTTGGAGTGAGGGGAACAGACCTGGAGTAAGGGAAACAATCCAGGAGTGAGGGGAACAGTCCAGGCATGCGGATGACAGTCCAGGAATGAGGGTGACAGTCCAGGAGTGAGGGTGACAGTCGAGGAGTGAGGGTGACAGTTCAGGAGTGAGGCTGACAATCGAGGAGTGAGGGGAACAATCCAGGAATGAGGGGAACGGTCCAGGAGTGAGGGTGACAGTCCAGGATTGAGGGGAACAACCCAGTAATGAGGGGAACTGCCCAGGAATGAAGGGAACAGTCCAGGAGTGAGGGAAATAGCCCAGGAGTGAGGGGAACAATCCAGGAGTGAGGCGAACAGCCGGAAGTGAGGGGAACAATCCAGGAATGACAGGGTCAGTCCAGGAGTGAGGGGAACAGTCCAGGAGTGAGGGTGACAGTCCAGGAGTTTGGGTGACAGTCCAGGAGTGAGGGTGACAGTCCAGGAGAGAGGGAGACAGTCCAGGAGGGAGGGGAACAGTCCAGGAATAAGGGGAAAGACCAGGAGTGAGGGTGACAATCCAGGAGTGAGGGAAACAATCCAGGAATGACGGGGCCTGTCTATGAGTGAGGGGAACAGTCCAGGAGTGAGGGGAACAGCCCAGGAGTGAGGGGAAGAGCCCATGAATGATGGGGACAGTCCAGGAGTGAGGGAAACAATCCAGGAATGATGGGGACAGTCTAGGAGTGAGGGGAACAGACCAGGAGAGAGGGGAACAATCCAGGAGCAAGGAAAACAATCCAGGAGCCGGTGGAACAGTCCAGGAGTGAGGGGAAAGTCCAGGAGTGAGGCAAACAATCCAGGAGTGAGGGAAACAATCCAGTAGTGAGTTGAACAGACCAGGAGTGAGGGAAACAATCTAAGAGTGAGGGGAACAATCCAGGAATGAAGCAAACAATCCAGGAGTGAGGAGGACAGTCCAGGAATGAAGGAAACAATCCAGGAGTGAGGAGGACAGTCCAGGAGAAAGGGGGACAGTCCACGATTGAGGGTGACAGTTCAGGAGCGTGGGGGACAGACCAGGAGTGAATGGAACAGACAAGGACTGAGAGGAACAGCCCACGAGTGAGGGGAACAATCCAGGAATATGGGGGACAGCCCAGGAGTGAGGGTAACAGTCCAGGAATGAGGGGAACAGTCTAGGATGAGGGAGACAGTCCTGGAGTGAGGGTGCCAGTCCAGGAGTGAGGATGACAATCCAGGAATGAGGGGAGCAGTACAGGAATGAGGGGAACAGTCCAGGAGTGAGGGTGACAGTCCAGGAGTGAGGGGATCAGCCCAGGAATGAGGGGAACAGTCCAGGAGTGAGGGTGACAGTCCAGGAGTGAGGGGATCAGCCCAGGAATGAGGGGAACCGCCCAGGAATGAGAGGAACAGTCCAGGAATGAAGGGAAAAGTCCAGGTGTAAGGGGAACTGCCCAGGAGTAAGGGGAACAATCCAGGAGTGAGGCGAACAGCCAGAAGTGAGGGGAACAATTCAGGAATGACAGGGACAGTCCAGGAGTGAGGGAAACAATGCAGGAATGACGGGGACAGTCTAGGAGTGAGGGGAACAGTCCAGGAATGAGGGGAACAATCCAGGACTGAGGGGAGGAATCCAGCAGTTAGGAGGACAGTCCAGGAGGAAGGGGGACAGACCAGGAATGAGGGGGACAGTTCAGGAGTGAGGGTGACAGTCCAGGAGTGAGGGTGACAGTCGAGGAGAGAGGGAGACAGTCCAGGAGTGAGGGTGACAGTCCAGGAGTGAGGATGACAATCGAGGAGTGAGGGGAACAGTCCAGGAATGAGGGGAACAGTCCAGGAGTGAGGGTGACAGTCCAGGAGTGAGGGGAACAACCCAGTAATGAGGGGAACTGCCCAGGAATGAAGGGAACAGCGCAGGAGGGAGGGAAACAGCCCAGGAGTGAGGGGAACAATCCAGGAGTGAGGCGAACAGCCAGAAGTGAGGGGAACAATTCAGGAATGACAGGGACAGTCCAGGAGTGAGGGAAACAATGCAGGAATGACGGGGACAGTCTAGGAGTGAGGGGAACAGTCCAGGAATGAGGGGAACAATCCAGGACTGAGGGGAGGAATCCAGCAGTTAGGAGGACAGTCCAGGAGGAAGGGGGACAGACCAGGAATGAGGGGGACAGTTCAGGAGCGAGAGGGACAGTCCAGGAATGAGTCGAACCGTCCAGGAGTGAGAGGAACAGTCCAGGAGAGAATGCAGGAGTGAAGAGGCAGTTCAGGATTGAGGGGGACAGTATAGGAGTGAGGGGGAAAGTCCATGAGTGAGGGGGAGAGTCCAGGAGCGTGGGGAACAGTCCAGGAATGTGGGTGACAGTCCAGGACTGAGGGGAACAGACCAGGAGTGAGGGAGACAGTCCAGGAGTGAGGGAGACTTTCCAGGAGGGAGTGGAACAGCCCAGGTATGAGAGGAACAGTCCAGGAGTGAGGGTGACACTCCAGGATTGAGAGGTGACACTCCAGGATTGAGAGTGACAGTCCAGGAGTGAGGGTGACAGAGCAGGAGTGAGGGTGACAGTCCAGGAGTGAGGGGAACAGTCCAGGAGTGAGGGGAACAGTCCAGGAGTGAGGGTGACAGTCCAGGAGAGAGGGAGACAGTCCAACAGTGAGGGTGACCGTCCAGGAGTGAGGGGAACAGCCATGGAGTGAGTGGAACAATCCATGAATGACAGGGACAGTCCAGGAGTGAGGGAAAAAATCCAGGAATGACGGGGCAGTCTAGGAGTGAGGGGAACAGTCTAGGAGTGAGGGGAACAGTCCAGGAGTGAGGGGAACCGTCCAGGAGTGAGGGGATCAGTACAGGAGTGAGGGGAACAGTCCAGGAGTGAGGGGAACAGTCCAGGAGTGAGGGACCCAGTCCAGGAGTGAGGGAGGCAGTTCAGGAATGAGGGGAGCAGCCCAGGAATGAGGGGAACAGCCCAGGAGTGAGGGTGACAGTCCAGGAGTGAGGGGAACAGTCCGGGAATGAGGGGAACAGTCCAGGAGTGAGGGTGACAGTTCAGCAGTGAGGGTGTCAGTTCAGAAGTGAGGGTGACAGTCCAGGAGTGAAGGGAACTGCCCAGGAATGGGGGGAACAGCCCAGGAATGAGGGGAACATTCCAGGCGTGAGGGGAACAGTCCAGGAGTGAGGGGAACAGCCCAGGAGTGAGGGGAACAGCCCAATAGTGAGGGGAACAGTCCAGGAATATCAGGGACAGTCCAGGAGTAAGGGAAACAATCCAGGAATGATGGGGACAGTCTAGGAGTGAGGGGAACAGTCCAGGAGTGAGGGTGACAGTCCAGCAGTGAGGGTGTCAGTTCAGGAGTGAGGGTGACAGTCCAGGAGTGAGGGGAACAGCCCAGGAATGAGTGGAACAGCCCAGGAATAAGGGGAACAGTCCAGGAGTTAGGGTAAATGCCCAGGAGGGATGGGAATGCACAGGAGTGAGGGGAACAATCTTGGAAGGACAGGGACAGTCCAGGAGTGAGGGAAACAATCCAGGAATGACGGGGCCTGTCTATGAGTGAGGGGAACAGTCCAGGAGTGAGGGGAACAGCCCAGGAGTGAGGGGAAGAGCCCAGGACTGATGGGGACAGTCCAGGAGTGAGGGAAACAATCCAGGAATGATGGGGACAGTCTAGGAGTGAGGGGAACAGTCCAGGAGAGAGGGGAACAATCCAGGAGCAAGGAAAACAATCCAGGAGCCGGGGGAACAGTCCAGGAGTGAGGGGAAAGTCCAGGAGTGAGGGAAACAATCCAGGAGTGAGGGAAACAATCCAGTAGTGAGTTGAACAGACCAGGAGTGAGGGAAACAATCCAAGAGTGAGGGGAACAATCCAGGAATGAAGCAAACAATCCAGGAGTGTGGAGGACAGTCCAGGAGAAAGGGGGACAGTCCATGATTGAGGGGGACAGTTCAGGAGCGTGAGGGACAGACCAGGAGTAAATGGAACAGACAAGGACTGAGAGGAACAGCCCACGAGTGAGGCGAACAATCCAGGAATATGGGGGACAGCCCAGGAGTGAGGGTAACAGTCCAGGAATGAGGGGAACAGTCTAGGATGAGGGAGACAGTCCTGGAGTGAGGGTGCCAGTCCAGGAGTGAGGATGACAATCCAGGAATGAGGGGAGCAGTCCAGGAATGAGGGGAACAGTCCAGGAGTGAGGGGATCAGCCCAGGAATGAGGGGAACAGCCCAGGAATGAGAGGAAAAGTCCAGGAAGGAAAAGTGTAGGAGTAAGGGGAACTGCCCAGGAGTAACGGGAACAATCCAGGAGTGAGGGGAACAGCCGGAAGTGAGGGGAACAATCCAGGAATGACAGGGACAGTCCAGGAGTAAGGGAAACAATCCAAGAATGACGGTGACAGTCTTGGAGTGAGGGGAACAGACCTGGAGTAAGGGAAACAATCCAGGAGTGAGGGGAACAGTCCAGGCATGCGGATGACAGTCCAGGAATGAGGGTGACAGTCCAGGAGTGAGGGTGACAGTCGAGGAGTGAGGGTGACAGTTCAGGAGTGAGGCTGACAATCGAGGAGTGAGGGGAACAATCCAGGAATGAGGGGAACGGTCCAGGAGTGAGGGTGACAGTCCAGGATTGAGGGGAACAACCCAGTAATGAGGGGAACTGCCCAGGAATGAAGGGAACAGTCCAGGAGTGAGGGAAATAGCCCAGGAGTGAGGGGAACAATCCAGGAGTGAGGCGAACAGCCGGAAGTGAGGGGAACAATCCAGGAATGACAGGGTCAGTCCAGGAGTGAGGGGAACAGTCCAGGAGTGAGGGTGACAGTCCAGGAGTTTGGGTGACAGTCCAGGAGTGAGGGTGACAGTCCAGGAGAGAGGGAGACAGTCCAGGAGGGAGGGGAACAGTCCAGGAATAAGGGGAAAGACCAGGAGTGAGGGTGACAATCCAGGAGTGAGGGAAACAATCCAGGAATGACGGGGCCTGTCTATGAGTGAGGGGAACAGTCCAGGAGTGAGGGGAACAGCCCAGGAGTGAGGGGAAGAGCCCATGAATGATGGGGACAGTCCAGGAGTGAGGGAAACAATCCAGGAATGATGGGGACAGTCTAGGAGTGAGGGGAACAGACCAGGAGAGAGGGGAACAATCCAGGAGCAAGGAAAACAATCCAGGAGCCGGTGGAACAGTCCAGGAGTGAGGGGAAAGTCCAGGAGTGAGGCAAACAATCCAGGAGTGAGGGAAACAATCCAGTAGTGAGTTGAACAGACCAGGAGTGAGGGAAACAATCTAAGAGTGAGGGGAACAATCCAGGAATGAAGCAAACAATCCAGGAGTGAGGAGGACAGTCCAGGAATGAAGGAAACAATCCAGGAGTGAGGAGGACAGTCCAGGAGAAAGGGGGACAGTCCACGATTGAGGGTGACAGTTCAGGAGCGTGGGGGACAGACCAGGAGTGAATGGAACAGACAAGGACTGAGAGGAACAGCCCACGAGTGAGGGGAACAATCCAGGAATATGGGGGACAGCCCAGGAGTGAGGGTAACAGTCCAGGAATGAGGGGAACAGTCTAGGATGAGGGAGACAGTCCTGGAGTGAGGGTGCCAGTCCAGGAGTGAGGATGACAATCCAGGAATGAGGGGAGCAGTCCAGGAATGAGGGGAACAGTCCAGGAGTGAGGGTGACAGTCCAGGAGTGAGGGGATCAGCCCAGGAATGAGGGGAACAGTCCAGGAGTGAGGGTGACAGTCCAGGAGTGAGGGGATCAGCCCAGGAATGAGGGGAACAGCCCAGGAATGAGAGGAAAAGTCCAGGAATGAAGGGAAAAGTGTAGGAGTAAGGGGAACTGCCCAGGAGTAAGGGGAACAATCCAGGAGTGAGGGGAACAGCCGGAAGTGAGGGGAACTATCCAGGAATGACAGGGACAGTCCAGGAGTAAGGGAAACAATCCAAGAATGACGGTGACAGTCTTGGAGTGAGGGGAACAGACCCGGAGTAAGGGAAACAATCCAGGAGTGAGGGGAACAGTCCAGGCGTGCTGGTGACAGTCCAGGAATGAGGGTGACAGTCCAGGAGTGAGGGTGACAGTCGAGGAGAGAGGGAGACAGTCCAGGAGTGAGGGTGACAGTTCAGGAGTGAGGCTGACAATCGAGGAGTGAGGGGAACAATCCAGGAATGAGGGGAACGGTCCAGGAGTGAGGGTGACAGTCCAGGAGTGAGGGGAACAACCCAGTAATGAGGGGAACTGCCCAGGAATGAAGGGAACAGTCCAGGAGTGAGGGAAACAGCCCAGGAGTGAGGGGAACAATCCAGGAGTGAGGCGAACAGCCAGAAGTGAGGGGAACAATTCAGGAATGACAGGGTCAGTCCAGGAGTGAGGGGAACAGTCCAGGAGTAAGGGAAACAGCCCAGGAGTGAGGGGAACAGTCCAGGAATGAGGGGAACAGTCCAGGAGTGAGGGTGACAGTCCAGGAGTTTGGGTGAGAGTCCAGGAGTGAGGGTGACAGTCCAGGAGAGAGGGAGACAGTCCAGGAGGGAGAGTGACAGTCCAGGAGTGAGGGGAACAATCCAGGAATAAGGGAAAGACCAGGAGTGAGGGGAACAGTCCAGGAGCGAGGGGAACAGTCCAGGAGCGAGGGTGACAGTCCAGGAGTGAAGGGAACTGCCCAGGAATGAAGGGAACAGTCCAGGAGTGAGGGAAATAGCCCAGGAGTGAGGGGAACAATCCAGGAGTGAGGCGAACAGCCGGAAGTGAGGGGAACAATCCAGGAATGACAGGGTCAGTCCAGGAGTGAGGGGAACAGTCCAGGAGTGAGGGTGACAGTCCAGGAGTTTGGGTGACAGTCCAGGAGTGAGGGTGACAGTCCAGGAGAGAGGGAGACAGTCCAGGAGGGAGGGGAACAGTCCAGGAATAAGGGGAAAGACCAGGAGTGAGGGTGACAATCCAGGAGTGAGGGAAACAATCCAGGAATGACGGGGCCTGTCTATGAGTGAGGGGAACAGTCCAGGAGTGAGGGGAACAGCCCAGGAGTGAGGGGAAGAGCCCATGAATGATGGGGACAGTCCAGGAGCGAGGGAAACAATCCAGGAATGATGGGGACAGTCTAGGAGTGAGGGGAACAGACCAGGAGAGAGGGGAACAATCCAGGAGCAAGGAAAACAATCCAGGAGCCGGTGGAACAGTCCAGGAGTGAGGGGAAAGTCCAGGAGTGAGGCAAACAATCCAGGAGTGAGGGAAACAATCCAGTAGTGAGTTGAACAGACCAGGAGTGAGGGAAACAATCTAAGAGTGAGGGGAACAATCCAGGAATGAAGCAAACAATCCAGGAGTGAGGAGGACAGTCCAGGAATGAAGGAAACAATCCAGGAGTGAGGAGGACAGTCCAGGAGAAAGGGGGACAGTCCACGATTGAGGGTGACAGTTCAGGAGCGTGGGGGACAGACCAGGAGTGAATGGAACAGACAAGGACTGAGAGGAACAGCCCACGAGTGAGGGGAACAATCCAGGAATATGGGGGACAGCCCAGGAGTGAGGGTAACAGTCCAGGAATGAGGGGAACAGTCTAGGATGAGGGAGACAGTCCTGGAGTGAGGGTGCCAGTCCAGGAGTGAGGATGACAATCCAGGAATGAGGGGAGCAGTCCAGGAATGAGGGGAACAGTCCAGGAGTGAGGGTGACAGTCCAGGAGTGAGGGGAGCAGCCCAGGAATGAGGGGAACAGTCCAGGAGTGAGGGTGACAGTCCAGGAGTGAGGGGATCAGCCCAGGAATGAGGGGAACAGCCCAGGAATGAGAGGAAAAGTCCAGGAATGAAGGGAAAAGTGTAGGAGTAAGGGGAACTGCCCAGGAGTAAGGGGAACAATCCAGGAGTGAGGGGAACAGCCGGAAGTGAGGGGAACTATCCAGGAATGACAGGGACAGTCCAGGAGTAAGGGAAACAATCCAAGAATGACGGTGACAGTCTTGGAGTGAGGGGAACAGACCCGGAGTAAGGGAAACAATCCAGGAGTGAGAGGAACAGTCCAGGCGTGCTGGTGACAGTCCAGGAATGAGGGTGACAGTCCAGGAGTGAGGGTGACAGTCGAGGAGAGAGGGAGACAGTCCAGGAGTGAGGGTGACAGTTCAGGAGTGAGGCTGACAATCGAGGAGTGAGGGGAACAATCCAGGAATGAGGGGAACGGTCCAGGAGTGAGGGTGACAGTCCAGGAGTGAGGGGAACAACCCAGTAATGAGGGGAACTGCCCAGGAATGAAGGGAACAGTCCAGGAGTGAGGGAAACAGCCCAGGAGTGAGGGGAACAATCCAGGAGTGAGGCGAACAGCCAGAAGTGAGGGGAACAATTCAGGAATGACAGGGTCAGTCCAGGAGTGAGGGGAACAGTCCAGGAGTAAGGGAAAAAGCCCAGGAGTGAGGGGAACAGTCCAGGAATGAGGGGAACAGTCCAGGAGTGAGGGTGACAGTCCAGGAGTTTGGGTGAGAGTCCAGGAGTGAGGGTGACAGTCCAGGAGAGAGGGAGACAGTCCAGGAGGGAGAGTGACAGTCCAGGAGTGAGGGGAACAATCCAGGAATAAGGGAAAGACCAGGAGTGAGGGGAACAGTCCAGGAGCGAGGGGAACAGTCCAGGAGCTAGGGTGACAGTCCAGGAGTGAAGGGAACTGCCCAGGAATGGGGGGAACAGCCCAGGAATGAGGGGAACATTCCAGGCGTGAGGGGAACAGTCCAGGAGTGAGGGGACCAGCCCAGGAGTGAGGGGAACAGCCCAATAGTGAGGGGAACAGTCCAGGAATATCAGGGACAGTCCAGGAGTAAGGGAAACAATCCAGGAATGATGGGGACAGTCTAGGAGTGAGGGGAACAGTCCAGGAGTGAGGGTGACAGTCCAGGATGAGCGACACAGTCCAGGAGTGAGAGTGACAGTCCAGGAGTCATGGTATCATCCCAGTAATGAGGAGAACAGCCCAGTAATGAGGAGAAGAGTCCAGCAGTGAGGAGAACAGTCCTGGAGTGAGGGGAACAGCCCAGGAGTGAGGGGAACAGCCCGGAAGTGAGGGGAACAATCCAGGATTGACAGGGACAGTCCAGGAGTGAGGGAAACAATGCAGGAATGACGGGGACAGTCTGGGAGTGAGGGGAACAGTCCAGGAATGAGGGGAACAATCCAGGACTGAGGGGAAGAATCCAGCAGTGAGGATGACAGTCCAGGAGGAAGGAGGACAGACCACGAATGAGGGGGACAGTTCAGGAGCGATAGGGACAGTCCAGGAATGAGTCGAACCGTCCAGGAGTGAGAGGAACAGTCCAGGAGAGAATCCAGGAGTGAGGGGGCAGTTCAGGATTGAGGGGGACAGTATAGGAGAGAGGGGGAATGTCCATGAGTGAGGGGGAGAGTCCAGGAGCGTGGGGAACAGTCCAGGAATGTGGGTGACAGTCCAGGACTGAGGGGAACAGACCTGGAGTGAGGGAGACAGTCCAGGAGTGAGGGGAACAGGCCAGGAATGAGCGGAACAGTCCAGGAGTGAGGGGAACAGCCCAGGTATGAGAGGAACAGTCCAGGAGTGAGGGTGACAGTCCAGGATTGAGAGTGACAGTCCAGGAGTGAAGGTGACAGAGCAGGAGTGAGGGTGACAGTCCAGGAGTGAGGGGAACAGTCCAGGAATGAGAGGAACAGTCCAGGAGTGAGGGTGACAGTCCAGGAATGAGGGGAACAGCCATGGAGTGAGTGGAACAATCCATGAATGAGGGGAACAGACCGGAAGTGAGGGGAACAATCCAGGAATGACAGGGACAGTCCAGGATTGAGGGAAAAAAATCCAGGAATGACGGGGCAGTCTAGGAGTGAGGGGAACAGTCCAGGAGTGAGGGGAACAGCTCAGGAATGATGGGGACAGTCCAGGAGTGAGGGGAACAGCCCAGGAATGATGGGGACAGTACAGGAGTGAGAGAAACAATCCAGGAATGATGGGGACAGTCTTGGAGAAAGGGGGACAGTCCAGGAATGAGGGGGACAGTTCAGCAGCGAGAGGGGCAGTCCAGGAGTTGAGTGGAACCGTCCAGGTCTGAGAGGAAATTCCCACGAGTGAGGGGAACAATCCAGGTATGAGGAGGACAGCCCAGGAGTGTGGGTAACAGTCTTGGAGTGAGGGGAACGAGCCAGGAATTAGGGGAACAGTCCAGGAGTGAGGGTGACAGTCCAGGAGTGAGGGATACAGTCCAGGAGTGAGGGGAACAAGCCAGGAATGTGGGGGACAGCCCAGGAGTGAGGGTGACAGTTCAGGAGTGAGGGGAACAGTCCAGGAGTGAGGGAACATTCCAGGAGTGAGGGGAACAGTCCCGGAGTGAGGAGAACAGTCCAGGAGTGAGGGACACAGTCCAGGAGTGAGGGGGCAGTTCAGGAGTGAGGAGAATAGCCCAGGAGTGAGGGGAACAGTACAGGAGAGAGGGACACAGTCCAGGAATGAGGGGAATAGACCAGGATTGAGGGGAACCGTCCAGTAGTGAGGGAATCAGTACAGGAGTCAGGGGAACAGTCCAGGAGTGAGAGGAACAGTCCAGGTGTGAGGGACCCAGTCCAGGAGTGAGGGTGACAGTTCAAGAATGAGGGGAGCAGCCCAGGAATGAGGGGAACAGCCCAGGAGAGAGGGTGACAGTCCAGGAGTGAGGGGAACAGTCCAGGAATGAGGGGAACAGTCCAGGAGTGAGGGTGACATTTCAGGAGTGAGGGTGACATTTCAGGAGTGAGGGTGACAGTCCAGGAGTGAGGGTGACAGCCCAGGAGGGAGGGGAACAGCACAGGAATGATAGGGATTGTCCAGGAGTGAGGGAAACAATCCAGGAATGATGGGGACAGTCTAGGAGTGAGGGGAACAGTCCAGGAGTGAGGGGAACAATCCAGGAGCAAGGAAAACAATCCAGGAGCCGGGGGAACAATGCAGGAGTGAGGGGAAAGTCCAGGAGTGAGGGAAACAATCCAGGAGTGAGGGAAACAATCCAGTAGTGAGGTGAACAGACCAGGAGTGAGGGAAACAATCCAAGAGTGAGGGGAACAATCCAGGAATGAAGGAAACAATCCAGGAGTGAGGAGGACAGTCCAGGAGAAAGGGGGACAGTCCACGGTTGAGGGGGACAGTTCAGGAGCGTGAGGGACAGTCTAGGAGTGAATGGAACAGTCCAGGACTGAGAGGAACAGCCCACGAGTGAGGCGAACAATCCAGGGATATGGGGGACAGCCCAGGAGTGAGGGTAACAGTCCAGGAATGAGGGGAACAAGCCATGAATTAGGGGACAGCCCAGGAGTGAGGGTGACAGTCCAGGAATGAGGGGAACAAGCCATGAATTAGGGGACAGCCCAGGAGTTAGGGTGACAGTCCAGGAGTGAGGATGACAGTCCAGGAGTGAGGGGATCAGCCCAGGAATGAGGGGAACAGCCCAGGAATGAGAGGAAAAGTCCAGGAATGAAGCGAAAAGTGTAGGAGTAAGGGGAACTGCCCAGGAGTAAGGGGAACAATCCAGGAGTGAGGGGAACAGCCGGAAGTGAGGGGAACTATCCAGGAATGACAGGGACAGTCCAGGTGTAAGGGAAACAATCCAAGAATGACGGTGACAGTCTTGGAGTGAGGGGAACAGACCCGGAGTAAGGGAAACAATCCAGGAGTGAGGGGAACAGTCCAGGCGTGCGGCTGACAGTCCAGGAATGAGGGTGGCAGTCCAGGAGTGAGGGTGACAGTCGAGGAGAGAGGGAGACAGTCCAGGAGTGAGGGTGACAGTTCAGGAGTGAGGCTGACAATCGAGGAGTGAGGGGAACAATCCAGGAATGAGGGGAACGGTCCAGGAGTGAGGGTGACAGTCCAGGAGTGAGGGGAACAACCCAGTAATGAGGGGAACTGCCCAGGAATGAAGGGAACAGTCCAGGAGTGAGGGAAACAGCCCAGGAGTGAGGGGAACAATCCAGGAGTGAGGCGAACAGCCGGAAGTGAGGAACAATCCAGGAATGACAGGGTCAGTCCAGGAGTGAGGGGAACAGTCCAGGAGTAAGGGAAACAGCCCAGGAGTGAGGGGAACAGTCCAGGAATGAGGGGAACAGTCCAGGAATGAGGGTGACAGTCCAGGAGTTTGGGTGACAGTCCAGGAGTGAGGGTGACAGTCCAGGAGACAGGGAGACAGTCCAGGAGGGAGAGTGACAGTCCAGGAGTGAGGGGAACAGTCCAGGAATAAGGGGAAAGACCAGGAGTGAGGGTGACAGTCCAGGAATGAAGGGGACAGTCCAGGAGCGAGGGTGACAGTCCAGGAGTGAAGGGAACTGCCCAGGAATGGGGGGAACAGCCCAGGAATGAGGGGAACATTCCAGGCGTGAGGGGAACAGTCCAGGAATGAGGGGAACAGTCCAGGAGTGAGGGGAACAGTCCAGGAGTGAGGGGACCAGCCCAGGAGTGAGGGGAACAGCCCAATAGTGAGGGGAACAGCCCAGGAATATCAGGGACAGTCCAGGAGTAAGGGAAACAATCCAGGAATGATGGGGACAGTCTAGGAGTGAGGGGAACAGTCCAGGAGTGAGGGTGACAGTCCAGGATGAGCGACACAGTCCAGGAGTGAGAGTGACAGTCCAGGAGTGAGGGTATCATCCCAGTAATGAGGAGAACAGCCCAGTAATGAGGAGAAGAGTCCAGCAGTGAGGAGAACAGTCCTGGAGTGAGGGGAACAGCCCAGGAATGAGGAGAACAATCCAGGACTGAGGGGAAGAATCCAGCAGTGAGGAGGACAGTCCAGGAGGACGGGGGACAGACCAGGAATGAGGGGGACAGTTCAGGAGCGATAGGGACAGTCCAGGAAAGAGTCGAACCGTCCAGGAGTGAGTGGAACAGTCCAGGAGAGAATCCAGGAGTGAGGGGGCAGATCAGGATTGAGGGGGACAGTATAGGAGTGAGGGGGAATGTCCATGAGTGAGGGGGAGAGTCCAGGAGCGTGGGGAACAGTCCAGGAATGTGGGTGACAGTCCAGGACTGAGGGGAACAGACCTGGAGTGAGGGAGACAGTCCAGGAGTGAGGGGAACAGGCCAGGAATGAGCGGAACAGTCCAGGAGTGAGGGGAACAGCCCAGGTATGAGAGGAACAGTCCAGGAGTGAGGGTGACAGTCCAGGATTGAGAGTGACAGTCCAGGAGTGAGGGTGACAGAGCAGGAGTGAGGGTGACAGTCCAGGAGTGAGGGGAACAGTCCAGGAATGAGAGGAACAGTCCAGGAGTGAGGGTGACAGTCCAGGAGAGAGGGGAACAGTCCAGGAATGAGAGGAACAGTCCAGGAGTGACGGGAACAGTCCAGGAATGAGGGGAACAGTGCAGGGGTGAGGGTGACAGTCCAGGAGAGAGGGAGACAGTCCAACAGTGAGGGTGACAGTCCAGGAGTGAGGGGAACAGCCATGGAGTGAGTGGAACAATCCATGAATGAGGGGAACACACCGGAAGTGAGGGGAACAATCCAGGAATGACAGGGACAGTCCAGGATTGAGGGAAAAAAATCCAGGAATGACGGGGCAGTCTCGGAGTGAGGGGAACAGTCCAGGAGTGAGGGGAACAGCCCAGGAATGATGGGGACAGTCCAGGAGTGAGGGGAACAGCCCAGGAATGATGGGGACAGTCCAGGAGTGAGGGGAACAGCCTAGGAATGATGGGGACAGTCCAGGAGTGAGAGAAACAATCCAGGAATGATGGGGACAGTCTTGGAGAAAGGGGGACAGTCCAGGAATGAGGGGGACAGTTCAGCAGCGAGAGGGGCAGTCCAGGAGTTGAGTGGAACCGTCCAGGTCTGAGAGGAAATTCCCACGAGTGAGGGGAACAATCCAGGTATGAGGAGGACAGCCCAGGAGTGTGGGTAACAGTCTTGGAGTGAGGGGAACGAGCCAGGAATTAGGGGAACAGTCCAGGAGTGAGGGTGACAGTCCAGGAGTGAGGGATACAGTCCAGGAGTGAGGGGAACAAGCCAGGAATGTGGGGGACAGCCCAGGAGTGAGGGTGACAGTTCAGGAGTGAGGGGAACAGTCCAGGAGTGAGGGGAACATTCCAGGAGTGAGGGGAACAGTCCCGGAGTGAGGAGAACAGTCCAGGAGTGAGGGACACAGTCCAGGAGTGAGGGGGCAGTTCAGGAGTGAGGGGAACAGTCCAGGAGTGAGGGAACATTCCAGGAGTGAGGGGAACAGTCCCGGAGTGAGGAGAACAGTCCAGGAGTGAGGGACACAGTCCAGGAGTGAGGGGGCAGTTCAGGAGTGAGGAGAATAGCCCAGGAGTGAGGGGAACAGTACAGGAGAGAGGGACACAGTCCAGGAATGAGGGGAATAGACCAGGATTGAGGGGAACCGTCCAGTAGTGAGGGAATCAGTACAGGAGTCAGGGGAACAGTCCAGGAGTGAGAGGAACAGTCCAGGTGTGAGGGACCCAGTCCAGGAGTGAGGGTGACAGTTCAAGAATGAGGGGAGCAGCCCAGGAATGAGGGGAACAGCCCAGGAGAGAGGGTGACAGTCCAGGAGTGAGGGGAACAGTCCAGGAATGAGGGGAACAGTCCAGGAGTGAGGGTGACATTTCAGGAGTGAGGGTGACATTTCAGGAGTGAGGGTGACAGTCCAGGAGTGAGGGTGACAGCCCAGGAGTGAGGGGAACAGTCCAGGAATGAGGGGAACAGTCCAGGAGTGAGGGTGACATTTCAGGAGTGAGGGAAACAATCCAGGAATGATGGGGACAGTCTAGGAGTGAGGGGAACAGTCCAGGAGTGAGGGGAACAATCCAGGAGCAAGGAAAACAATCCAGGAGCCGGGGGAACAATGCAGGAGTGAGGGGAAAGTCCAGGAGTGAGGGAAACAATCCAGGAGTGAGGGAAACAATCCAGTAGTGAGGTGAACAGACCAGGAGTGAGGGAAACAATCCAAGAGTGAGGGAACAATCCAGGAATGAAGGAAACAATCCAGGAGTGAGGAGGACAGTCCAGGAGAAAGGGGGACAGTCCACGGTTGAGGGGGACAGTTCAGGAGCGTGAGGGACAGTCTAGGAGTGAATGGAACAGTCCAGGACTGAGAGGAACAGCCCACGAGTGAGGCGAACAATCCAGGGATATGGGGGACAGCCCAGGAGTGAGGGTAACAGTCCAGGAATGAGGGGAACAAGCCATGAATTAGGGGACAGCCCAGGAGTGAGGGTGACAGTCCAGGAATGAGGGGAACAAGCCATGAATTAGGGGACAGCCCAGGAGTTAGGGTGACAGTCCAGGAGTGAGGATGACAGTCCAGGAGTGAGGGGATCAGCCCAGGAATGAGGGGAACAGCCCAGGAATGAGAGGAAAAGTCCAGGAATGAAGCGAAAAGTGTAGGAGTAAGGGGAACTGCCCAGGAGTAAGGGGAACAATCCAGGAGTGAGGGGAACAGCCGGAAGTGAGGGGAACAATCCAGGAATGACAGGGACAGTCCAGGTGTAAGGGAAACAATCCAAGAATGACGGTGACAGTCTTGGAGTGAGGGGAACAGACCCGGAGTAAAGGAAACAATCCAGGAGTGAGGGGAACAGTCCAGGCGTGCGGCTGACAGTCCAGGAATGAGGGTGACAGTCCAGGAGTGAGGGTGACAGTCGAGGAGAGAGGGAGACAGTCCAGGAGTGAGGGTGACAGTTCAGGAGTGAGGCTGACAATCGAGGAGTGAGGGGAACAATCCAGGAATGAGGGGAACGGTCCAGGAGTGAGGGTGACAGTCCAGGAGTGAGGGGAACAACCCAGTAATGAGGGGAACTGCCCAGGAATGAAGGGAACAGTCCAGGAGTGAGGGAAACAGCCCAGGAGTGAGGGGAACAATCCAGGAGTGAGGTGAACAGCCGGAAGTGAGGGGAACAATCCAGGAATGACAGGGTCAGTCCAGGAGTGAGGGGAACAGTCCAGGAGTAAGGGAAACAGCCCAGGAGTGAGGGGAACATTCCAGGAATGAGGGGAACAGTCCAGGAATGAGGGTGACAGTCCAGGAGTTTGGGTGACAGTCCAGGAGTGAGGGTGACAGTCCAGGAGACAGGGAGACAGTCCAGGAGGGAGAGTGACAGTCCAGGAGTGAGGGGAACAGTCCAGGAATAAGGGGAAAGACCAGGAGTGAGGGTGACAGTCCAGGAATGAAGGGGACAGTCCAGGAGCGAGGGTGACAGTCCAGGAGTGAAGGGAACTGCCCAGGAATGGGGGGAACAGCCCAGGAATGAGGGGAACATTCCAGGCATGAGGGGAACAGTCCAGGAATGAGGGGAACAGTCCAGGAGTGAGGGGAACAGTCCAGGAGTGAGGGGAACAGTCCAGGAGTGAGGGGACCAGCCCAGGAGTGAGGGGAACAGCCCAATAGTGAGGGGAGCAGCCCAGGAATATCAGGGACAGTCCAGGAGTAAGGGAAACAATCCAGGAATGATGGGGACAGTCTAGGAGTGAGGGGAACAGTCCAGGAGTGAGGGTGACAGTCCAGGATGAGCGACACAGTCCAGGAGTGAGAGTGACAGTCCAGGAGTGAGGGTATCATCCCAGTAATGAGGAGAACAGCCCAGTAATGAGGAGAAGAGTCCAGCAGTGAGGAGAACAGTCCTGGAGTGAGGGGAACAGCCCAGGAATGAGGAGAACAATCCAGGACTGAGGGGAAGAATCCAGCAGTGAGGAGGACAGTCCAGGAGGACGGGGGACAGACCAGGAATGAGGGGGACAGTTCAGGAGCGATAGGGACAGTCCAGGAAAGAGTCGAACCGTCCAGGAGTGAGTGGAACAGTCCAGGAGAGAATCCAGGAGTGAGGGGGCAGATCAGGATTGAGGGGGACAGTATAGGAGTGAGGGGGAATGTCCATGAGTGAGGGGGAGAGTCCAGGAGTGTGGGGAACAGTCCAGGAATGTGGGTGACAGTCCAGGACTGAGGGGAACAGACCTGGAGTGAGGGAGACAGTCCAGGAGTGAGGGGAACAGGCCAGGAATGAGCGGAACAGTCCAGGAGTGAGGGGAACAGCCCAGGTATGAGAGGAACAGTCCAGGAGTGAGGGTGACAGTCCAGGATTGAGAGTGACAGTCCAGGAGTGAGGGTGACAGAGCAGGAGTGAGGGTGACAGTCCAGGAGTGAGGGGAACAGTCCAGGAATGAGAGGAACAGTCTAGGAGTGAGGGTGACAGTCCAGGAGAGAGGGGAACAGTCCAGGAATGAGAGGAACAGTCCAGGAGTGACGGGAACAGTCCAGGAATGAGGGGAACAGTGCAGGGGTGAGGGTGACAGTCCAGGAGAGAGGGAGACAGTCCAACAGTGAGGGTGACAGTCCAGGAGTGAGGGGAACAGCCATGGAGTGAGTGGAACAATCCATGAATAAGGGGAACACACCGGAAGTGAGGGGAACAATCCAGGAATGACAGGGACAGTCCAGGATTGAGGGAAAAAAATCCAGGAATGACGGGGCAGTCTCGGAGTGAGGGGAACAGTCCAGGAGTGAGGGGAACAGCCCAGGAATGATGGGGACAGTCCAGGAGTGAGGGGAACAGCCCAGGAATGATGGGGACAGTCCAGGAGTGAGGGGAACAGCCTAGGAATGATGGGGACAGTCCAGGAGTGAGAGAAACAATCCAGGAATGATGGGGACAGTCTTGGAGAAAGGGGGACAGTCCAGGAATGAGGGGGACAGTTCAGCAGCGAGAGGGGCAGTCCAGGAGTTGAGTGGAACCGTCCAGGTCTGAGAGGAAATTCCCACGAGTGAGGGGAACAATCCAGGTATGAGGAGGACAGCCCAGGAGTGTGGGTAACAGTCTTGGAGTGAGGGGAACGAGCCAGGAATTAGGGGAACAGTCCAGGAGTGAGGGTGACAGTCCAGGAGTGAGGGATACAGTCCAGGAGTGAGGGGAACAAGCCAGGAATGTGGGGGACAGCCCAGGAGTGAGGGTGACAGTTCAGGAGTGAGGGGAACAGTCCAGGAGTGAGGGGAACATTCCAGGAGTGAGGGGAACAGTCCCGGAGTGAGGAGAACAGTCCAGGAGTGAGGGACACAGTCCAGGAGTGAGGGGGCAGTTCAGGAGTGAGGAGAATAGCCCAGGAGTGAGGGGAACAGTACAGGAGAGAGGGACACAGTCCAGGAATGAGGGGAATAGCCCAGGAGTGAGGGGAACCGTCCAGGAGTGAGGGAATCAGTACAGGAGTGAGGGGAACAGTCCAGGAGTGAGAGGAACAGTCCAGGAGTGAGGGACCCAGTCCAGGAGTGAGGGTGACAGTTCAGGAATGAGGGGAGCAGCCCAGGAATGAGGGGAACAGCCCAGGAGTGAGGGTGACAGTCCAGGAGTGAGGGGAACAGTCCAGGAATGAGGGGAACAGTCCAGGAGTGAGGGTGACATTTCAGGAGTGAGGGTGACATTTCAGGAGTGAGGGTGACAGTCCAGGAGTGAGGGGAACAGCCCAGGAATGAGGGGAACAGCCCAAGAATGAGGGGAACAGTCCAGGAGTTAGGGTAAATGCCCAGGAGGGATGGGAACAGCACAGGAGTGAGTGGAACAATCCAGGAAGGACAGGGACAGTCCAGGAGTGAGGGAAACAATCCAGGAATGACAGGGCCAGTCTGTGAGTGAGGGGAACAGTCCAGGAGTGAGGGTGACAGCCCAGGAGTGAGGGGAACAGCCCAGGAATGATGGGGATTGTCCAGGAGTGAGGGAAACAATCCAGGAATGATGGGGACAGTCTAGGAGTGAGGGGAACAGTCCAGGAGTGAGGGGAACAATCCAGGAGCAAGGAAAACAATCCAGGAGCCGGGGGAACAATCCAGGAGTGAGGGGAAAGTCCAGGAGTGAGGGAAACAATCCAGGAGTGAGGGAAACAATCCAGTAGTGAGGTGAACAGACCAGGAGTGAGGGTAACAATCCAAGAGTGAGGGGAACAATCCAGGAATGAAGGAAACAATCCAGGAGTGAGGAGGACAGTCCAGGAGAAAGCGGGACAGTCCACGGTTGAGGGGGACAGTTCAGGAGCGTGAGGGACAGTCCAGGAGTGAATGGAACAGTCCAGGACTGAGAGGAACAGCCCACGAGTGAGGGGAACAATCCAGGGATATGGGGGACAGCCCAGGAGTGAGGGTAACATTCCAGGAATGAGGGGAACAAGCCATGAATTAGGGGACAGCCCAGGAGTTAGGGTGACAGTCCAGGAGTGAGGGTGCCAGTCCAGGAGTGAGGATGACAATCCAGGAATGAGGGGAGCAGTCCAGGAATGAGGGGAACAGTCCAGGAGTGAGGGTGACAGTCCAGGAGTGAGGGGATCAGTCCAGGAATGAGGGGAACAGCCCAGGAATGAGAGGAACAGTCCAGGAGTGAGGGGAACAGCCGGAGGTGAGGGTAACAATCCAGGAATGACGGTGACAATCTTGGAGTGAGGGGAACAGACCCGGAGTGAGGGGAACAGTCCAGCAGGGAGGGTGACAGTCCAGGAGTGACGGGTGACAGTCCAGGAGTGAGGTTGACAGTCCAGGAGAGAGGGAGACAGTCCAGGAGGGAGAGTGACAGTCCAGGAGTGAGGGGAACAGTCCAGGAATAAGGGGAAAGACCAGGAGTGAGGTTGACAGTCCAGGAGTGAGGGTGACAGTCCAGGATTGAAGGGGACAGTCCAGGAGCGAGGGGAACAGTCCAGGAATGAGGGGAACAGTCCAGGAGTGAGGGTGACAGTCTAGGAGTGAGGGGAACAGTCCAGTAGTGAGGGCGACAGTCCAGGATGAGCGACACAGTCCAGGCGTGAGGGTGACAGTCCAGGAGTGAGGGTATCAGCCCAGGAATGAGGGGAACAGCCCCGTAATGAGAACAGTCCAGCAGTGAGGAGAACAGTCCTGGAGTGAGGGGATCATCCCAGGAGTGAGGGTGACAGAGCAGGAGTGAGGGGAACAGTCCAGAGTGAGGGGAACATTCCAGGAGGGAGGGTGACAGTCCAGGAGTGAGTGTGACAGCCGAGGAGAGAGGGAGACAGTCCAGGAGTGAGCGTGACAGTCCAGGAGTGAGGGGAACAGTCTAGGAATAAGGGGAACAGTCCAGGAGTGAGGGTGACAGTCCAGGAGTGAGGATGACAATCGAGGAGTGAGGGGATCAGGCCAGGAATGAGGGGAACAGCCCAGGAATGAGAGGAACAGTCCAGGAATGAAGGGAAAAGTCCAGGAGTAAGGGGAACTGCCCAGGAGTAAGGGGAACAATCCAGGAGTGAGGGGAACAGCCGGAAGTGTGGGGAACAATCCAGGAATGACAGGGATAGTCCAGGAGTAAGGGAAACAATCCAAGAATGACAGTGACAGTCTTGGAGTGAGGGGAACAGACCCGCAGTAAGGGAAACAATCCAGGAGTGAGGGGAACAGTCCAGGCGTGAGGGTGACAGTCCAGGAGTGAGGGTGACAGTCAAGGAGAGAGGGAGACAGTCCAGGAGTGAGGGTGACAGTCCAGGAGTGAGGGTGACAGTCGAGGAGAGAGGGAGACAGTCCAGGAGTGAGGGTGACAGTCCAGGAGTGAGGATGACAATCGAGGAGTGAGGGGAACAGTCCAGGAATGAGGGGAACAGACCAGGATTGAGGGTGACAGTCCAGGAGTGAGGAGAACAACCTAGTAATGAGGGGAACTGCCCAGGAACGAAGGGAACAGTCCAGGAGTGAGGGAAACAGCCATGGAATCAGGGGAACAATCCAGGAGTGAGGCAAACATCCGGAAGTGAGGGGAACAATCCAGGAATGACAGGGTCAGTCCAGGAGTAAGGGAAACAATCCAGGAATGACGGGGACAGTCTAGGAGTGAGGGGAACAGTCCAGGAGTAAGGTATAGAGCCCAGGAGTGAGGGGAACAGTCTAGGAATGAGGGGAACAGTCCAGGAGTGAGGGTGACAGTCCAGGAGTTTGGGTGACAGTCCAGGAGTGAGGGTGACAGTCCAGGAGAGAGGGAGACAGTCCAGGAGGGAGCGTGACAGTCCAGGAGTGAGGGGAACAGTCCAGGAATAAGGGGAAAGACCAGGAGCGAGCGTGACAGTCCATGAGTGAGAGTGACAGTCCAGGATCAGGGAGACGGTCCTGGAATGAAGAGGACAGTCCAAGAGCGAGGGGAACAGTCCAGGAGTGAGGGTGACAGTCCAGGAGTGAAGGGAACAGCCCAGGAATGGGGGGAACAGCCCAGGAATGAGGGGAACATTCCAGGAGTGAGGGTATCAGCCCAGTAATGAGGGGAACAGCCCAGTAATGAGGAGAAGAGTCCAGCAGTGAGGAGAACAGTCCTGGAATGAGGTGAACAGCCTTGGAATGAGGGGAACAATCCACAACTGAGGGGAAGAATCCAGCAGTGAGGAGGACAGTCCAGGAGGAAGGGGGACAGACCAGGAATGAGGGGGACAGTTCAGGAGCGATAGGGACAGTCCAGGAATGAGTCGAACCGTCCAGGAGTGAGCGGAACAGTCCAGCAGAGAATTCAGGAGTGAGGGGGCAGTTCAGGATTGAGGGGGACAGTATAGGAGTAAGGGAGAAAGTCCATGAGTGAGGGGGAGAGTCCAGGAGCGTGGGGAACAGTCCAGGAATGTGGGTGACAGTCCAGGACTGAGGGGAACAGACCTGGAGTGAGGGAGACAGTCCAGGAGTGAGGGGAACAGGCCAGGAATGAGGGGAACAGTCCAGGAGTGAGGGTGACAGTCCAGGAGAGAGGGAGACAGTCCAACAGTGAGGGTGACTGTCCACGAGTGAGGGGAACAGCCCAGGAATGAGGGGAACAGTCTAGGAGTAAGGGTGACAGTCCAGGATTGAGAGGAACAGTCCAGGAATGAGGGGAACAGTCCAGGAGTGAGGAATACAGTCTAGGAGTGAGGGGAACAGTCCAGGAGTGAGGGGAACAATCCAGGAGCAAGGAAAACAATCCAGGAGCCGGGGGAACAATCCAGGAGTGAGGGGAAAGTCCAGGAGTGAGGGAAACAATCCAGTAGGGAGGGGAACAATCCAGGAATGAGGGGAACAGTCCAGGAGTGAGGGTGACAGTCCAGGAGAGAGGGAGACAGTCCAACAGTGAGGGTGACAGTCCAGGAGTGAGGGGAACAGCCATGGAGTGAGTGGAACAATCCATGAATGAGGGGAACAGACCGGAAGTGAGGGGAACAATCCAGGAATGACAGGGACAGTCCAGGATTGAGGGAAAAAATCCAGGAATGACGGGGCAGTCTAGGAGTGAGGGGAACAGTCCAGGAGTGAGGGGAACAGTCCAGGAGTGAGGGGAACAGCCCAGGAATGATGGGGACAGTCCAGGAGTGAGGGGAACAGCCTAGGAATGATGGGGAAAGTCCAGGAGTGAGTGAAACAATCCAGGAATGATGGGGACAGTCTTGGAGAAAGGGTGACAGTCCAGGAGTGAGGGGGACAGTTCAGGAGCGAGAGGGGCAGTCCAGGTGTTGAGTGGAACCGTCCAGGAGTGAATGGAACAGTCCAGGACTGAGAGGAACAGCCCACGAGTGAGAGGAACAATCCAGGGATATGGGGGACAGCCCAGGAGTGAGGGTAACAGTCCAGGAATGAGGGGAACGAGCCATGAATTAGGGGACAGCCCAGGAGTGAGGGTGACAGTCCAGGAGAGAGGGAGACAGTCCACGAGTGAGGGTGACAGTCCAGGAGTGAGGGGAACAGTCTAGGAATGAGGGGAACAGTCCAGGAGTGAGGGTGACAGTCCAGGAGTGAGGGAAACAGTCCAGGAGTGAGGGGAACAAGCCAGGAATGTGGGGGACAGCCCAGGAGTGAGGCTGACAGTTCAGGAGTTTGGGGAACAGTCCAGGAGTGAGAGGCACAGTCCAGGAGTGAGGCGAACAGTCCCGGAGTGAGGGGAACAGTCCAGGAGTGAGGGACACAGTCCAGGAGTGAGCGAGCAGTTCAGGAGTGAGGAGAATAGCCCAGGAGTGAGGGGAACAGTACAGGAGTGAGGGACACAGTCCAGGAAAGAGGGGAATAGCCCAGGAGTGAGGGGAACCGTCCAGGAGTGAGGGGAACAGTCCAGGAGTGAGGGACCCAGTCCAGGAGTGAGGGTGACAGTTCAGGAATGAGGGGAGCAGCCCAGGAATGAGGGGAACAGCCCAGGAGTGAGGGTGACAGTCCAGGAGTGAGGGGAACAGCCCAGGAATGAGGGGAACCGTCCAGGAATGAGGGGAACAGTCCAGGAGTTAGGGTAAATGCCCAGGAGTGATGGGAACAGCACAGGAGTGAGTGGAACAATCCATGAAGGACAGGGACAGTCCAGGAGTGAGGGAAACAATCCAGGAATGACAGGGCCAGTCTATGAGTGAGGGGAACAGTCCAGGAGTGAGGGGAACAGCCCAGGAGTGAGGTGAACAGCACAGGAATGATGGGGACTGTCCAGGAGTGAGGGAAACAATCCAGGAATGATGGGGACAGTCCAGGAGTGATGGGAACAGTCCAGGAGTGAGGGGAACAATCCAGGAGCAAGGAAAACAATCCAGGAGCCGGGGGAACAATCCAGGAGTGAGGGGAAAGTCCAGGAGTGAGGGAAACAATCCAGTAGTGAGGGGAACAATCCAGGAATGAGGGGGACAGTCCAGGAGTGAGGGTTACAGTCCAGGAGAGAGGGAGACAGTCCAACAGTGAGGGTGACAGTCCAGGAGTGAGGGGAACAGCCATGGAGTGAGTGGAACAATCCATTATTGAGGGGAACAGACCGGAAGTGAGGGGAACAATCCAGGAATGACAGGGCCAGTCCAGGATTGAGGGAAAAATCCAGGAATGACGGGGCAGTCTAGGAGTGAGGGGAACAGTCCAGGAGTGAGGGGAACAGTCCAGGAGTGAGGGGAACAGCCCAGGAATGATGGGGACAGTCCAGGAGTGAGGGGAACAGCCTAGGAATGATGGGGAATGTCCAGGAGTGAGAGAAACAATCCAGGAATGACGAGGACAGTCTTGGAGAAAGGGGGACAGTCCAGGAGTGAGGGGGACAGTTCAGGAGCGAGAGGGGCAGTCCAGGTGTTGAGTGGAACCGTCCAGGAGTGAATGGAACAGTCCAGGACGGAGAGGAACAGCCCACGAGTGAGGGGAACAATCCAGGGATATGGGGGACAGCCCAGGAGTGAGGGTAACAGTCCAGGAATGAGGGGAACAAGCCATGAATTAGGGGACAGCCCAGGAGTGAGGGTGACAGCTGAGGAGAGAGGGAGACAGTCCACGAGTGAGGGTGACAGTCCAGGAGTGAGGGGAACAGTCTAGGAATGAGGGGAACAGTCCAGGAGTGAGGGTGACAGTCCAGGAGTGAGGATGACAATCGAGGAGTGAGGGGATCAGCCCAGGAATGAGGGGAACAGCCCAGGAATGAGAGGAACAGTCCAGGAATGAAGGGAAAAGTCCAGGAGTAAGGGGAACAGCCGGAGGTGAGGGTAACAATCCAGGAATGACGGTGACAGTCTTGGAGTGAGGGGAACAAGCCAGGAATTAGGGGAACAGTCCAGGAGTGAGGGTGACAGTCCAGGAGTGAGGGAAACAGTCCAGGAGTGAGGGGAACAAGCCAGGAATGTGGGGGACAGCCCAGGAGTGAGGCTGACAGTTCAGGAGTTTGGGGAACAGTCCAGGAGTGAGAGGCACAGTCCAGGAGTGAGGCGAACAGTCCTGGAGTGAGGGGAACAGTCCAGGAGTGAGGGACACAGTCCAGGAGTGAGCGAGCAGTTCAGGAGTGAGGAGAATAGCCCAGGAGTGAGGGGAACAGTACAGGAGTGAGGGACACAGTCCAGGAAAGAGGGGAATAGCCCAGGAGTGAGGGAAACCGTCCAGGAGTGAGGGGATCAGTACAGGAGTGAGGGGATCAGTACAGGAGTGAGCGGAACATTCCAGGAGTGAGGGACCCAGTCCAGGAGTGAGGGTGACGGTTCAGGAATGAGGGGAGCAGCCCAGGAATGAGGGGAACAGCCCAGGAGTGAGGGTGACAGTCCAGGAGTGAGGGGAACAGTCCAGGAATGAGGGGAACAGTCCAGGAGTGAGGGTGACATTTCAGGAGTGAGGGTGACATTTCAGGAGTGAGGGTGACAGTCCAGGAGTGAGGGGAACAGCCCAGGAATGAGGGGAACGGTCCAGGAATGAGGGGAACAGTCCAGGAGTTAGGGTAAATGCCCAGGAGTGATGGGAACAGCACAGGAGTGAGTGGAACAATCCAGGAAGGACAGGGACAGTCCAGGAGTGAGGGAAACAATCCAGGAATGACAGGGCCAGTCTATGAGTGAGGGGAACAGTCCAGGAGTGAGGGGAACAGCCCAGGAGTGAGGTGAACAGCACAGGAATGATGGGGACTGTCCAGGATTGAGGGAAACAATCCAGGAATGATGGGGACAGTCTAGGAGTGAGGGGAACAGTCCAGGAGTGAGGGGAACAATCCAGGAGCAAGGAAAACAATCCAGGAGCCGGGGGAACAATCCAGGAGTGAGGGGAAAGGCCAGGAGTGAGGGAAACAATCCAGTAGTGAGGGGAACAATCCAGGAATGACGGTGACAGTCTTGGAGTGAGGTAAACAGACCCGGAGTAAGGGAAACAATCCAGGAGTGAGGGGAACAGTCCAGGAGTGAGGGTGACAGTCCAGGAGTGAGGGTGACAGTCCAGGAGTGAGGGTGACAGCCGAGTAGAGAGGGAGACAGTCCAGGAATGAGGGGAACAGTCAAGGAATGAGGGGAACAGTCCAGGAGTGAGGGTGACAGTCCAGGAGTGAGGGTGACAGTCCAGGAGTGAGGATGACAATCGAGGAGTGAGGGGATCAGTCCAGGAATGAGGGGAACAGCCCAGGAATGAGAGGAACAGTCCTGGAATGAAGGGAACAGTCCAGGAGTAAGGGCAACTGCCCAGGAGTAACGGGAACAATCCAGGAGTGAGGGGAACAGCCGGAAGTGAGGGGAACAATCCAGGAATGACAGGGATAGTCCAGGAGTGAGGGAAACAATCCAGGAATGACAGGGCCAGTCTATGAGTGAGGGGAACAGTCCAGGAGTGAGGGGAACAGCCCAGGAGTGATGGGAACAGCACAGGAATGATGGGGACTGTCCAGGAGTGAGGGAAACAATCCAGGAATGATGGGGACAGTCTAGGAGTGAGGGAAACAGTCCAGGACTGAGAGGAACAGCCCACGAGTGAGGGGAACAATCCAGGAATATGGGGGACAGCCCAGGAGTGAGGGTAACATTCCAGGAATGAGGGGAACAAGCCATGAATTAGGGGACAGCCCAGGAGTTAGGGTGACAGTCCAGGAGTGAGGGTGCCAGTCCAGGAGTGAGGATGACAATCCAGGAATGAGGGGAGCAGTCCGGGAATGAGGGGAACAGTCCAGGAGTGAGGGTGACAGTCCAGGAGTGAGGGGATCAGTCCAGGAATGAGGGGAACAGCCCAGGAATGAGAGGAACAGTCCAGGAGTGAGGGGAACAGCCAGAGGTGAGGGTAACAATCCAGGAATGACGGTGACAGTCTTGGAGTGAGGGGAACAGACCCGGAGTAAGGGAAACAATCCAGGAGTGAGGGGAACAGTCCAGGAGTGAGGGTGACAGTCCAGGAGTGAGGGTGACAGTCCAGGAGTGAGGGTGACAGCCGAGTAGAGAGGGAGACAGTCCAGGAATGAGGAGAACAGTCAAGGAATGAGGGGAACAGTCCAGGAGTGAGGGTGACAGTCCAGGAGTGAGGGAGACAGTCCAGGAGTGAGGGTGACAGTCCAGGAGTGAGGATGACAATCGAGGAGTGAGGGGATCAGTCCAGGAATGAGGGGAACAGCCCAGGAATGAGAGGAAAATTCCTGGAATGAAGGGAACAGTCCAGGAGTAAGGGCAACTGCCCAGGAGTAACGGGAACAATCCAGGAGTGAGGGGAACAGCCGGAAGTGAGGGGAACAATCCAGGAATGACAGGGATAGTCCAGGAGTGAGGGAAACAATCCAGGAATGACAGGGCCAGTCTATGAGTGAGGGGAACAGTCCAGGAGTGAGGGGAACAGCACAGGAATGATGGGGACTGTCCAGGAGTGAGGGAAACAATCCAGGAATGATGGGGACAGTCTAGGAGTGAGGGGAACAGTCCAGGAGTGAGGGGAACAATCCAGGAGCAAGGAAAACAATCCAGGAGCCGGGGGAACAATCCAGGAGTGAGGGGAAAGTCCAGGAGTGAGGGAAACAATCCAGTAGTGAGGGGAACAATCCAGGAATGAAGGAAACAATCCAGGAGTGAGGAGGACAGTCCAGGAGAAAGGGGGACAGTCCACGGTTGAGGGGGACAGTTCAGGAGCGTGAGGGACATTCCAGGAGTGAATGGAACAGTCCATGACTAAGAGGAACAGCCCACGAGTGAGGGGAACAATCCAGGAATATGGGGGACAGCCCAGGAGTGAGGGTAACATTCCAGGAATGAGGGGAACAAGCCATGAATTAGGGGACAGCCCAGGAGTTAGGGTGACAGTCCAGGAGTGAGGGTGCCAGTCCAGGAGTGAGGATGACAATCCAGGAATGAGGGGAGCAGTCCAGGAATGAGGGGAACAGTCCAGGAGTGAGGGTGACAGTCCAGGAGTGAGGGGATCAGTCCAGGAATGAGGGGAACAGCCCAGGAATGAGAGGAACAGTCCAGGAGTGAGGGGAACAGCCAGAGGTGAGGGTAACAATCCAGGAATGACGGTGACAGTCTTGGAGTGAGGGGAACAGACCCGGAGTAAGGGAAACAATCCAGGAGTGAGGGGAACAGTCCAGGAGTGAGGGTGACAGTCCAGGAGTGAGGGTGACAGTCCAAGAGTGAGGGTGACAGCCGAGTAGAGAGGGAGACAGTGCAGGAATGAGAGGAACAGTCCAGGAGTGAGGGTGACAGTCCAGGAGTGAGGGTGACAGTCCAGGAGTGAGGGTGACAGTCCAGGAGTGAGGATGACAATCGAGGAGTGAGGGGATCAGCCCAGGAATAAGGGGAACAGCCCAGGAATGAGAGGAACAGTCCAGGAATGAAGGGAAAAGTCCAGGAGTAAGGGGAACAGCCGGAGGTGAGGGTAACAATCCAGGAATGATGGTGACAGTCTTGGAGTGAGGGAAACAAGCCAGGAATTAGGGGAACAGTCCAGGAGTGAGGGTGACAGTCCAGGAGTGAGGGAAACAGTCCAGGAGTGAGGGGAACAGCCCAGGAGTGAGGGGAACAGCACAGGAATGATGGGGACTGTCCAGGAGTGAGGGAAACAATCCAGGAATGATGGGGACAGTCTAGGAGTGAGGGAAACAGTCCAGGACTGAGAGGAATAGCCCACGAGTGAGGGCAACAATCCAGGAATATGGGGGACAGCCCAGGAGTGAGGGTAACATTCCAGGAATGAGGGGAACAAGCCATGAATTAGGGAACAGCCCAGGAGTTAGGATGACAGTCCAGGAGTGAGGGTGCCAGTCCAGGAGTGAGGATGACAATCCAGGAATGAGGGGAGCAGTCCGGGAATGAGGGGAACAGTCCAGGAGTGAGGGTGACAGTCCAGGAGTGAGGGGATCAGTCCAGGAATGAGGGGAACAGCCCAGGAATGAGAGGAACAGTCCAGGAGTGAGGGGAACAGCCAGAGGTGAGGGTAACAATCCAGGAATGACGGTGACAGTCTTGGAGTGAGGGGAACAGACCCGGAGTAAGGGAAACAATCCAGGAGTGAGGGGAACAGTCCAGGAGTGAGGGTGACAGTCCAGGAGTGAGGGTGACAGTCCAGGAGTGAGGGTGACAGCCGAGTAGAGAGGGAGACAGTCCAGGAATGAGGAGAACAGTCAAGGAATGAGGGGAACAGTCCAGGAGTGAGGGTGACAGTCCAGGAGTGAGGGAGACAGTCCAGGAGTGAGGGTGACAGTCCAGCAGTGAGGATGACAATCGAGGAGTGAGGGGATCAGTCCAGGAATGAGGGGAACAGCCCAGGAATGAGAGGAAAATTCCTGGAATGAAGGGAACAGTCCAGGAGTAAGGGCAACTGCCCAGGAGTAACGGGAACAATCCAGGAGTGAGGGGAACAGCCGGAAGTGAGGGGAACAATCCAGGAATGACAGGGATAGTCCAGGAGTGAGGGAAACAATCCAGGAATGACAGGGCCAGTCTATGAGTGAGGGGAACAGTCCAGGAGTGAGGGGAACAGCACAGGAATGATGGGGACTGTCCAGGAGTGAGGGAAACAATCCAGGAATGATGGGGATAGTCTAGGAGTGAGGGGAACAATCCAGGAATGAAGGAAACAAACCAGGAGTGAGGAGGACAGTCCAGGAGAAAGGGGGACAGTCCACGGTTGAGGGGGACAGTTCAGGAGCGTGAGGGACATTCCAGGAGTGAATGGAACAGTCCAGGACTAAGAGGAACAGCCCACGAGTGAGGGGAACAATCCAGGAATATGGGGGACAGCCCAGGAGTGAGGGTAACATTCCAGGAATGAGGGGAACAAGCCATGAATTAGGGGACAGCCCAGGAGTTAGGGTGACAGTCCAGGAGTGAGGGTGCCAGTCCAGGAGTGAGGATGACAATCCAGGAATGAGGGGAGCAGTCCAGGAATGAGGGGAACAGTCCAGGAGTGAGGGTGACAGTCCAGGAGTGAGGGGATCAGTCCAGGAATGAGGGGAACAGCCCAGGAATGAGAGGAACAGTCCAGGAGTGAGGGGAACAGCCAGAGGTGAGGGTAACAATCCAGGAATGACGGTGACAGTCTTGGAGTGAGGGGAACAGACCCGGAGTAAGGGAAACAATCCAGGAGTGAGGGGAACAGTCCAGGAGTGAGGGTGACAGTCCAGGAGTGAGGGTGACAGTCCAAGAGTGAGGGTGACAGCCGAGTAGATAGGGAGACAGTGCAGGAATGAGGAGAACAGTCAAGGAATGAGGGGAACAGTCCAGGAGTGAGGGTGACAGTCCAGGAGTGAGGGTGACAGTCCAGGAGTGAGGGTGACAGTCCAGGAGTGAGGATGACAATCGAGGAGTGAGGGGATCAGCCCAGGAATAAGGGGAACAGCCCAGGAATGAGAGGAACAGTCCAGGAATGAAGGGAAAAGTCCAGGAGTAAGGGGAACAGCCGGAGGTGAGGGTAACAATCCAGGAATGACGGTGACAGTCTTGGAGTGAGGGGAACAAGCCAGGAATTAGGGGAACAGTCCAGGAGTGAGGGTGACAGTCCAGGAGTGAGGGAAACAGTCCAGGAGTGAGGGGAACAAGCCAGGAATGTGGGGGACAGCCCAGGAGTGAGGCTGACAGTTCTGGAGTTTGGGGAACAGTCCAGGAGTGAGAGGCACAGTCCAGGAGTGAGGCGAACAGTCCAGGAGTGAGGGACACAGTCCAGGAGTGAGCGAGCAGTTCAGGAGTGAGGAGAATAGCCCAGGAGTGAGGGGAACAGTACAGGAGTGAGGGACACAGTCCAGGAAAGAGGGGAATAGCCCAGGAGTGAGGGGAACCGTCCAGGAGTGAGGGGATCAGTACAGGAGTTAGGGGAACAGTCCAGGAGTGAGGGGAACAGTCCAGAAGTGAGGGACCCAGTCCAGGAGTGAGGGTGACAGTTCAGGAATGAGGGGAGCAGCCCAGGAATGAGGGGAACAGCCCAGGAGTGAGGGTGACAGTCCAGGAGTGAGGGGAACAGTCCAGGAATGAGGGGAACAGTCCAGGAGTGAGGGTGACATTTCAGGAGTGAGGGTGACATTTCAGGAGTGAGGGTGACAGTCCAGGAGTGAGGGGAACAGCCCAGGAATGAGGGGAACGGTCCAGGAATGAGGGGAACAGTCCAGGAGTTAGGGTAAATGCCCAGGAGTGATGGGAACAGCACAGGAGTGAGTGGAACAATCCAGGAAGGACAGGGACAGTCCAGGAGTGAGGGAAACAATCCAGGAATGACAGGGCCAGTCTATGAGTGAGGGGAACAGTCCAGGAGTGAGGGGAACAGCCCAGGAGTGAGGTGAACAGCACAGGAATGATGGGGACTGTCCAGGAGTGAGGGAAACAATCCAGGAATGATGGGGACAGTCTAGGAGTGAGGGGAACAGTCCAGGAGTGAGGGGAACAATCCAGTAGTGAGGGGAACAATCCAGGAATGACGGTGACAGTCTTGGAGTGAGGGGAACAGACCCGGAGTAAGGGAAACAATCCAGGAGTGAGGGGAACAGTCCAGGAGTGAGGGTGACAGTCCAGGAGTGAGGGTGACAGTCCAGGAGTGAGGGTGACAGCCGAGTAGAGAGGGAGACAGTCCAGGAATGAGGGGAACAGTCAAGGAATGAGGGGAACAGTCCAGGAGTGAGGGTGACAGTCCAGGAGTGAGGGTGACAGTCCAGGAGTGAGGATGACAATCGAGGAGTGAGGGGATCAGTCCAGGAATGAGGGGAACAGCCCAGGAATGAGAGGAACAGTCCTGGAATGAAGGGAACAGTCCAGGAGTAAGGGCAACTGCCCAGGAGTAACGGGAACAATCCAGGAGTGAGGGGAACAGCCGGAAGTGAGGGGAACAATCCAGGAATGACAGGGATAGTCCAGGAGTGAGGGAAACAATCCAGGAATGACAGGGCCAGTCTATGAGTGAGGGGAACAGTCCAGGAGTGAGGGGAACAGCCCAGGAGTGAGGGAAACAGCACAGGAATGATGGGGACTGTCCAGGAGTGAGGGAAACAATCCAGGAATGATGGGGACAGTCTAGGAGTGAGGGGAACAGTCCAGGAGTGAGGGGAACAATCCAGGAGCAAGGAAAACAATCCAGGAGCTGGGGGAACAATCCAGGAGTGAGGGGAAAGTCCAGGAGTGAGGGAAACAATCCAGTAGTGAGGGGAACAATCCAGGAATGAAGGAAACAATCCAGGAGTGAGGAGGACAGTCCAGGAGAAAGGGGGACAGTCCACGGTTGAGGGGGACAGTTCAGGAGCGTGAGGGACATTCCAGGAGTGAATGGAACAGTCCAGGACTGAGAGGAACAGCCCACGAGTGAGGGGAACAATCCAGGAATATGGGGGACAGCCCAGGAGTGAGGGTAACATTCCAGGAATGAGGGGAACAAGCCATGAATTAGGGGACAGCCCAGGAGTTAGGGTGACAGTCCAGGAGTGAGGGTGCCAGTCCAGGAGTGAGGATGACAATCCAGGAATGAGGGGAGCAGTCCAGGAATGAGGGGAACAGTCCAGGAGTGAGGGTAACAGTCCAGGAGTGAGGGGATCAGTCCAGGAATGAGGGGAACAGCCCAGGAATGAGAGGAACAGTCCAGGAGTGAGGGGAACAGCCAGAGGTGAGGGTAACAATCCAGGAATGACGGTGACAGTCTTGGAGTGAGGGGAACAGACCCGGAGTAAGGGAAACAATCCAGGAGTGAGGGGAACAGTCCAGGCATGCGGATGACAGTCCAGGAATGAGGGTGACAGTCCAGGAGTGAGGGTGACAGTCGAGGAGTGAGGGTGACAGTTCAGGAGTGAGGCTGACAATCGAGGAGTGAGGGGAACAATCCAGGAATGAGGGTGACAGTCTTGGAGTGAGGGTGACAGTCCAGGAGTGAGGGTGACAGCCGAGTAGAGAGGGAGACAGTCCAGGAATGAGGAGAACAGTCAAGGAATGAGGGGAACAGTCCAGGAGTGAGGGTGACAGTCCAGGAGTGAGGGAGACAGTCTTGGAGTGAGGGTGACAGTCCAGGAGTGAGGATGACAATCGAGGAGTGAGGGGATCAGTCCAGGAATGAGGGGAACAGCTCAGGAATGAGAGGAAAATTCCCGGAATGAAGGGAACAGTCCAGGAGTAAGGGCAACTGCCCAGGAGTAACGGGAACAATCCAGGAGTGAGGGGAACAGCCGGAGGTCAGGGGAACAATCCAGGAATGACAGGGACAGTCCAGGAGTAAGGGAAACAATCCAAGAATGACGGTGACAGTCTTGGAGTGAGGGGAACAGAACCGCAGTAAGGGAAACAATCCAGGAGTGAGGGGAATAGACCAGGCATGAGGGTGACAGTCCAGGAGTGAGGGTGACAGTCCAGGAATGAGGGTGACAGTCGAGGAGAGAGGGAGACAGTCCAGGAGTGAGGGTGACAGTCCAGGAGTGAGGATGACAATCGAGGAGTGAGGGCAACAGTCCAGGAATGAGGGGAACAGACCAGGAGTGAGGGGAACAGTCCAGGAATGAGGGGAACAGTCCAGAAGTGAGGGTGACAGTCCAGGAGTGACGGGTGACAGTCCCGGAGTGAGGGTGACAGTCCAGGAGTGACGGGTGACAGTCCAGGAGTGAGGGTGACAGTCCAGGAGAGAGGGAGACATGCCAGGAGGGAGTGTGACAGTCCAGGAGTGAGGGGAACAGTCCAGGAGTGAGGGTGACAGTCCGGGAGTGAAGGGAACAGCCCAGGAATGGGGGGAACAGCCCAGGGATGAGGGGAACATTCCAGGAGTGAGGGGAACAGCCCAGGAGTGAGGGGAACAGCCCAAGAGTGAGGGGAACAATCCAGGAATATCAGGGACAGTCCAGGAGAAAGGGAAACAATCCAGGAATGATGGGGACAGTCTAGGATTGCGGGGAACAGTCCAGTAGTGAGGGTGACAGTCCAGGCTGAGCGACACAGTCCAGGAGTGAGGGTGACAGTCCAGGAGTGAGGGTATCAGCCCAGGAATGAGGGGAACAGCCCAGTAATGAGAACAGTCCAGCAGTGAGGAGAACAGTCCTGGAGTGAGGGGTTCAGCCCAGGAGTGAGGGTGACAGAGCAGGATTGAGGGGAACAGTCCAGGAGTGAGGGGAACAGTCCAGGAGGGAGGGAGAGCGTCCAGGAGTGAGGGTGACAGCCGAGGAGAGAGGGAGACAGTCCAGGAGTGAGCGTGACAGTCCAGGA
The DNA here is from genome assembly GCA_026770705.1 of Isurus oxyrinchus. Lineage (NCBI taxonomy): Eukaryota > Metazoa > Chordata > Chondrichthyes > Lamniformes > Lamnidae > Isurus > Isurus oxyrinchus. The sequence goes on from JANJGN010000009.1 coordinate 93,077,358, forward strand.
GTGAGGGGAACAGACTAGGAATGAGGGGAACAGTCCAGGAGTGAGGGTGACAATCGGGGAGTGAGGAGATCAAACCAGGAATGAGGGGAACAGCCCAGGAATGAGAGGAACCGTCCAGGAATGAAGGGAAAAGTCCAGGAGTAAGGGGAACTGCCCAGGAGTAAGGGATACAATCCAGGAGTGAGGGGAACAGTCCAGGAGTAAGGGGAACAATCCAGGAGTGAGGGGAACAGCCGGAAGTGTGGGGAACAATCCAGGAATGACAGGGACAGTCCAGGAGTAAGGGAAACAATCCAAGAATGACAGTGACAGTCTTGGAGTGAGGGGAACAGACCCGCAGTAAGGGAAACAATCCAGGAGTGAGGGGAACAGTCCAGGCGTGAGCGTGACAGTCCAGAAGTGAGGGTGACAGTCCAGGAGTGAGGGTGACAGTCAAGGAGAGAGGGAGACAGTCCAGGAGTGAGGGTGACAGTCCAGGAGTGAGGATGACAATCGAGGAGTGAGGGGAACAGTCCAGGAATGAGGGGAACAGACCAGGAGTGAGGGTGACAGTCCAGGAGTGAGGAGAACAACCCAGTAATGAGGGGAACTGCCCAGGAACGAAAGGAACAGTCCAGGAGTGAGGGGAACAGCCCAGGAGTGAGGGGAACAATCCAGGAGTGAGGCGATCATCCGGAAGTGAGGGGAACAATCCAGCAATGACAGGGTCAGTCCAGGAGTAAGGGAAACAATCCAAGAATGACAGGGACAGTCTAGGAGTGAGGGGAACAGTCCAGGAGTAAGGGATAGAGCCCAGGAGTGAGGGGAACAGTCCAGGAATGAGGGGAACAGACCAGGAGTGAGGGTGACAGTCCAGGAGAGAGGGAGACAGTCCAGGAGGGAGCGTGACAGTCCAGGAGTGAGGGGAACATCCAGGAAAAAGGGGAAAGACCAGGAGTGAGGGTGACAGTCCAGGAGTGAGAGTGACAGTCCAGAATCAGGGAGACAGTCCAGGAATGAAGGGGACAGTCCAGGAGCGAGGGGAACAGTCCAGGAATGAGGGGAACAGTCCAGGAGTGAGGGTGACAGTCCAGGAGTGAAGGAAACTGCCCAGGAATGGGGGGAACAGCCCAGGAATGAGGGGAACATTCCAGGAGTGAGGCGAACAGTCCAGGAGTGAGGGGAACAGCCCAGGAGTGAGGGGGTCAGACCAGGAATATCAGGGACAGTCCAGGAGTAAGGGAAACAATCCAGGAATGATGGGGCCAGTCTAGGAGTGAGGGGAACAGTCCAGGAGTGAGGGTGACAGTCCAGGATGAGCGACACAGTCCAGGAGTGAGGGTGACAGTCCAGGAGTGAGGGTATCATCCCAGGAATGAGGGGAACAGCCCAGTAATGAGGAGAAGAGTCCAGCAGTGAGGAGAACAGTCCTGGAGTGAGGGGAACAGCCCAGGAATGAGGGGAACAATCCAGGACTGAGGGGAAGAATCCAGCAGTGAGGAGGACAGTCCAGGAGGAAGGGGGACAGACCAGGAATGAGTGGGACAGTTCAGGAGCGATAGGGACAGTCCAGGAATGAGTCGAACCGTCCAGGAGTGAGTGGAACAGTCCAGGAGAGAATCCAGGAGTGAGGGGGCAGTTCAGAATTGAGGGGGACTGTATAGGAGTGAGGGTGAAAGTCCATGAGTGAGGGGGAGAGTCCAGGAGCGTGGGGAACAGTCCAGGAATATGGGTGACAGTCCAGGACTGAGGGGAACAGACCTGGAGTGAGGGAGACAGTCCAGGAGTGAGGGGAACAGGCCAGGAATGAGCGGAACAGTCCAGGAGTGAGGGGAACACCCCAGGTATGAGAGGAACAGTCCAGGAGTGAGGGTGACAGTCCAGGATTGAGAGTGACAGTCCAGGAGTGAGGGTGACAGAGCAGGAGTGAGGGTGACAGTCCAGGAGTGAGGGGAACAGACCAGGAATGAGGGGAACAGTCAGGAGTGAGGGTGACAGTCCAGGAGAGAGGGAGACTGTCCAACAGTGAGGGTGACAGTCCAGGAGTGAGGGGAACAGGCCAGGAATGAGCGGAACAGTCCAGGAGTGAGGGGAACAGCCCAGGTATGAGAGGAACAGTCCAGGAGTGAGGGTGACAGTCCAGGATTGAGAGTGACAGTCCAGGAGTGAGGGTGACAGAGCAGGAGTGAGTGTGACAGTCCAGGAGTGAGGATGACAATCGAGGAGTGAGGGGATCAGCCCAGGAATAAGGGGAACAGCCCAGGAATGAGAGGAACAGTCCAGGAATGAAGGGAAAAGTCCAGGAGTAAGGGGAACAGCCGGAGGTGAGGGTAACAATCCAGGAATGACGGTGACAGTCTTGGAGTGAGGGGAACAAGCCAGGAATTAGGGGAACAGTCCAGGAGTGAGGGTGACAGTCCAGGAGTGAGGGAAACAGTCCAGGAGTGAGGGGAACAAGCCAGGAATGTGGGGGACAGCCCAGGAGTGAGTCTGACAGTTCAGGAGTTTGGGGAACAGTCCCGGAGTGAGGGGAACAGTCCAGGAGTGAGGGACACAGTCCAGGAGTGAGGGAGCAGTTCAGGAGTGAGGAGAATAGCCCAGGAGTGAGGGGAACAGTACAGGAGTGAGGGACACAGTCCAGGAAAGAGGGGAATAGCCCAGGAGTGAGGGGAACCGTCCAGGAGTGAGGGGATCAGTACAGGAGTGAGGGGAACAGTCCAGGAGTGAGGGGAACAGTCCAGGAGTGAGGGACCCAGTCCAGGAGTGAGGGTGACAGTTCAGGAATGAGGGGAGCAGCCCAGGAATGAGGGGAACAGCCCAGGAGTGAGGGTGACAGTCCAGGAGTGAGGGGAACAGTCCAGGAGTGAGGGACCCAGTCCAGGAGTGAGGGTGACAGTTCAGGAATGAGGGGAGCAGCCCAGGAATGAGGGGAACAGCCCAGGAGTGAGGGTGACAGTCCAGGAGTGAGGGTGACAGTCCAGGAGTGAGGATGACAATCGAGGAGTGAGGGGATCAGTCCAGGAATGAGGGGAACAGCCCAGGAATGAGAGGAAAATTCCTGGAATGAAGGGAACAGTCCAGGAGTAAGGGCAACTGCCCAGGAGTAACGGGAACAATCCAGGAGTGAGGGGAACAGCCGGAAGTGAGGGGAACAATCCAGGAATGACAGGGATAGTCCAGGAGTAAGGGAAACAATTCAAGAATGACGGTGACAGTCTTGGAGTGAGGGGAACAGACCCGCAGTAAAGGAAACAATCCAGGAGTGAGGGGAATAGTCCAGGCATGAGGGTGACAGTCCAGGAGTGAGGGTGACAGTCCAGGAATGTGGGTGACAGTCGAGGAGAGAGGGAGACAGTCCAGGAGTGTGGGTGACAGTCCAGGGGTGAGGGGAACAGGCCAGGAATGAGCGGAACAGTCCAGGAGTGAGGGGAACAGCCCAGGTATGAGAGGAACAGTCCAGGAGTGAGGATGACAATCGAGGAGTGAGGGCAACAGTCCAGGAATGAGGGGAACAGACCAGGAGTGAGGGGAACAGTCCAGGAATGAGGGGAACAGTCCAGAAGTGAGGGTGACAGTCCAGGAGTGACGGGTGACAGTCCAGGAGTGAGGGTGACAGTCCAGGAGAGAGGGAGACAGTCCAGGAGGGAGTGTGACAGTCCAGGAATAAGGGGAAAGACCAGGAGTGAGGGTGACAGTCCAGGATCAGGGAGACAGTGCAGGATTGAAGGGGACAGTCTAGGAGCGAGGGGAACAGTCCAGGAGTGAGGGTGACAGTCCGGGAGTGAAGGGAACAGCCCAGGAATGGGGGGGACAGTCCAGGAATGAGTCGAACTGTCCAGGAGTGAGGGGAACAGTCCAGGAGAGAATCCAGGAGTGAGGGGGCAGTTCAGGAGTGAGGGGGACAGTATAGGAGTGAGGGTGAAAGTCCAGGATTGAGAGTGACAGTCCAGGAGTGAGGGTGACAGAGCAGGAGTGAGGGTGACAGTTCAGGAGTGAGGGGAACAGTCCAGGAATGAGGGGAACAGTCCAGGAGTGAGGGTGACAGTCCAGGAGTGAAGGAAACTGCCCAGGAATGGGGGGAACAGCCCAGGAATGAGGGGAACATTCCAGGAGTGAGGCGAACAGTCCAGGAGTGAGGGGAACAGCCCAGGAGTGAGGGGGACAGACCAGGAATATCAGGGACAGTCCAGGAGTAAGGGAAACAATCCAGGAATGATGGGGCCAGTCTAGGAGTGAGGGGAACAGTCCAGGAGTGAGGGTGACAGTCCAGGATGAGCGACACAGTCCAGGAGTGAGGGTGACAGTCCAGGAGTGAGGGTATCATCCCAGGAATGAGGGGAACAGCCCAGTAATGAGGAGAAGAGTCCAGCAGTGAGGAGAACAGTCCTGGAGTGAGGGGAACAGCCCAGGAATGAGGGGAACAATCCAGGACTGAGGGGAAGAATCCAGCAGTGAGGAGGACAGTCCAGGAGGAAGGGGGACAGACCAGGAATGAGGGGGACAGTTCAGGAGCGATAGGGACAGTCCAGGAATGAGTCGAACCGTCCAGGAGTGAGTGGAACAGTCCAGGAGAGAATCCAGGAGTGAGGGGGCAGTTCAGAATTGAGGGGGACTGTATAGGAGTGAGGGTGAAAGTCCATGAGTGAGGGGGAGAGTCCAGGAGCGTGGGGAACAGTCCAGGAATATGGGTGACAGTCCAGGACTGAGGGGAACAGACCTGGAGTGAGGGAGACAGTCCAGGAGTGAGGGGAACAGGCCAGGAATGAGCGGAACAGTCCAGGAGTGAGGGGAACAGCCCAGGTATGAGAGGAACAGTCCAGGAGTGAGGGTGACAGTCCAGGATTGAGAGTGACAGTCCAGGAGTGAGGGTGACAGAGCAGGAGTGAGGGTGACAGTCCAGGAGTGAGGGGAACAGACCAGGAATGAGGGGAACAGTCAGGAGTGAGGGTGACAGTCCAGGAGAGAGGGGAACAGGCCAGGAATGAGCGGAACAGTCCAGGAGTGAGGGGAACAGCCCAGGTATGAGAGGAACAGTCCAGGAGTGAGGGTGACAGTCCAGGATTGAGAGTGACAGTCCAGGAGTGAGGGTGACAGAGCAGGAGTGAGTGTGACAGTCCAGGAGTGAGGATGACAATCGAGGAGTGAGGGGATCAGCCCAGGAATAAGGGGAACAGCCCAGGAATGAGAGGAACAGTCCAGGAATGAAGGGAAAAGTCCAGGAGTAAGGGGAACAGCCAGAGGTGAGGGTAACAATCCAGGAATGACGGTGACAGTCTTGGAGTGAGGGGAACAAGCCAGGAATTAGGGGAACAGTCCAGGAGTGAGGGTGACAGTCCAGGAGTGAGGGAAACAGTCCGGGAGTGAGGGGAACAAGCCAGGAATGTGGGGGACAGCCCAGGAGTGAGTCTGACAGTTCAGGAGTTTGGGGAACAGTCCCGGAGTGAGGGGAACAGTCCAGGAGTGAGGGACACAGTCCAGGAGTGAGGGAGCAGTTCAGGAGTGAGGAGAATAGCCCAGGAGTGAGGGGAACAGTACAGGAGTGAGGGACACAGTCCAGGAAAGAGGGGAATAGCCCAGGAGTGAGGGGAACCGTCCAGGAGTGAGGGGATCAGTACAGGAGTGAGGGGAACAGTCCAGGAGTGAGGGGAACAGCCCAGGAGTGAGGGGGTCAGACCAGGAATATCAGGGACAGTCCAGGAGTAAGGGAAACAATCCAGGAATGATGGGGCCAGTCTAGGAGTGAGGGGAACAGTCCAGGAGTGAGGGTGACAGTCCAGGATGAGCGACACAGTCCAGGAGTGAGGGTGACAGTCCAGGAGTGAGGGTATCATCCCAGGAATGAGGGGAACAGCCCAGTAATGAGGAGAAGAGTCCAGCAGTGAGGAGAACAGTCCTGGAGTGAGGGGAACAGCCCAGGAATGAGGGGAACAATCCAGGACTGAGGGGAAGAATCCAGCAGTGAGGAGGACAGTCCAGGAGGAAGGGGGACAGACCAGGAATGAGTGGGACAGTTCAGGAGCGATAGGGACAGTCCAGGAATGAGTCGAACCGTCCAGGAGTGAGTGGAACAGTCCAGGAGAGAATCCAGGAGTGAGGGGGCAGTTCAGAATTGAGGGGGACTGTATAGGAGTGAGGGTGAAAGTCCATGAGTGAGGGGGAGAGTCCAGGAGCGTGGGGAACAGTCCAGGAATATGGGTGACAGTCCAGGACTGAGGGGAACAGACCTGGAGTGAGGGAGACAGTCCAGGAGTGAGGGGAACAGGCCAGGAATGAGCGGAACAGTCCAGGAGTGAGGGGAACACCCCAGGTATGAGAGGAACAGTCCAGGAGTGAGGGTGACAGTCCAGGATTGAGAGTGACAGTCCAGGAGTGAGGGTGACAGAGCAGGAGTGAGGGTGACAGTCCAGGAGTGAGGGGAACAGACCAGGAATGAGGGGAACAGTCAGGAGTGAGGGTGACAGTCCAGGAGAGAGGGAGACTGTCCAACAGTGAGGGTGACAGTCCAGGAGTGAGGGGAACAGGCCAGGAATGAGCGGAACAGTCCAGGAGTGAGGGGAACAGCCCAGGTATGAGAGGAACAGTCCAGGAGTGAGGGTGACAGTCCAGGATTGAGAGTGACAGTCCAGGAGTGAGGGTGACAGAGCAGGAGTGAGTGTGACAGTCCAGGAGTGAGGATGACAATCGAGGAGTGAGGGGATCAGCCCAGGAATAAGGGGAACAGCCCAGGAATGAGAGGAACAGTCCAGGAATGAAGGGAAAAGTCCAGGAGTAAGGGGAACAGCCGGAGGTGAGGGTAACAATCCAGGAATGACGGTGACAGTCTTGGAGTGAGGGGAACAAGCCAGGAATTAGGGGAACAGTCCAGGAGTGAGGGTGACAGTCCAGGAGTGAGGGAAACAGTCCAGGAGTGAGGGGAACAAGCCAGGAATGTGGGGGACAGCCCAGGAGTGAGTCTGACAGTTCAGGAGTTTGGGGAACAGTCCCGGAGTGAGGGGAACAGTCCAGGAGTGAGGGACACAGTCCAGGAGTGAGGGAGCAGTTCAGGAGTGAGGAGAATAGCCCAGGAGTGAGGGGAACAGTACAGGAGTGAGGGACACAGTCCAGGAAAGAGGGGAATAGCCCAGGAGTGAGGGGAACCGTCCAGGAGTGAGGGGATCAGTACAGGAGTGAGGGGAACAGTCCAGGAGTGAGGGGAACAGTCCAGGAGTGAGGGACCCAGTCCAGGAGTGAGGGTGACAGTTCAGGAATGAGGGGAGCAGCCCAGGAATGAGGGGAACAGCCCAGGAGTGAGGGTGACAGTCCAGGAGTGAGGGGAACAGTCCAGGAGTGAGGGACCCAGTCCAGGAGTGAGGGTGACAGTTCAGGAATGAGGGGAGCAGCCCAGGAATGAGGGGAACAGCCCAGGAGTGAGGGTGACAGTCCAGGAGTGAGGGTGACAGTCCAGGAGTGAGGATGACAATCGAGGAGTGAGGGGATCAGTCCAGGAATGAGGGGAACAGCCCAGGAATGAGAGGAAAATTCCTGGAATGAAGGGAACAGTCCAGGAGTAAGGGCAACTGCCCAGGAGTAACGGGAACAATCCAGGAGTGAGGGGAACAGCCGGAAGTGAGGGGAACAATCCAGGAATGACAGGGATAGTCCAGGAGTAAGGGAAACAATTCAAGAATGACGGTGACAGTCTTGGAGTGAGGGGAACAGACCCGCAGTAAAGGAAACAATCCAGGAGTGAGGGGAATAGTCCAGGCATGAGGGTGACAGTCCAGGAGTGAGGGTGACAGTCCAGGAATGTGGGTGACAGTCGAGGAGAGAGGGAGACAGTCCAGGAGTGTGGGTGACAGTCCAGGGGTGAGGGGAACAGGCCAGGAATGAGCGGAACAGTCCAGGAGTGAGGGGAACAGCCCAGGTATGAGAGGAACAGTCCAGGAGTGAGGATGACAATCGAGGAGTGAGGGCAACAGTCCAGGAATGAGGGGAACAGACCAGGAGTGAGGGGAACAGTCCAGGAATGAGGGGAACAGTCCAGAAGTGAGGGTGACAGTCCAGGAGTGACGGGTGACAGTCCAGGAGTGAGGGTGACAGTCCAGGAGAGAGGGAGACAGTCCAGGAGGGAGTGTGACAGTCCAGGAATAAGGGGAAAGACCAGGAGTGAGGGTGACAGTCCAGGATCAGGGAGACAGTGCAGGATTGAAGGGGACAGTCTAGGAGCGAGGGGAACAGTCCAGGAGTGAGGGTGACAGTCCGGGAGTGAAGGGAACAGCCCAGGAATGGGGGGGACAGTCCAGGAATGAGTCGAACTGTCCAGGAGTGAGGGGAACAGTCCAGGAGAGAATCCAGGAGTGAGGGGGCAGTTCAGGAGTGAGGGGGACAGTATAGGAGTGAGGGTGAAAGTCCAGGATTGAGAGTGACAGTCCAGGAGTGAGGGTGACAGAGCAGGAGTGAGGGTGACAGTTCAGGAGTGAGGGGAACAGTCCAGGAATGAGGGGAACAGTCCAGGAGTGAGGGTGACAGTCCAGGAGTGAAGGAAACTGCCCAGGAATGGGGGGAACAGCCCAGGAATGAGGGGAACATTCCAGGAGTGAGGCGAACAGTCCAGGAGTGAGGGGAACAGCCCAGGAGTGAGGGGGACAGACCAGGAATATCAGGGACAGTCCAGGAGTAAGGGAAACAATCCAGGAATGATGGGGCCAGTCTAGGAGTGAGGGGAACAGTCCAGGAGTGAGGGTGACAGTCCAGGATGAGCGACACAGTCCAGGAGTGAGGGTGACAGTCCAGGAGTGAGGGTATCATCCCAGGAATGAGGGGAACAGCCCAGTAATGAGGAGAAGAGTCCAGCAGTGAGGAGAACAGTCCTGGAGTGAGGGGAACAGCCCAGGAATGAGGGGAACAATCCAGGACTGAGGGGAAGAATCCAGCAGTGAGGAGGACAGTCCAGGAGGAAGGGGGACAGACCAGGAATGAGGGGGACAGTTCAGGAGCGATAGGGACAGTCCAGGAATGAGTCGAACCGTCCAGGAGTGAGTGGAACAGTCCAGGAGAGAATCCAGGAGTGAGGGGGCAGTTCAGAATTGAGGGGGACTGTATAGGAGTGAGGGTGAAAGTCCATGAGTGAGGGGGAGAGTCCAGGAGCGTGGGGAACAGTCCAGGAATATGGGTGACAGTCCAGGACTGAGGGGAACAGACCTGGAGTGAGGGAGACAGTCCAGGAGTGAGGGGAACAGGCCAGGAATGAGCGGAACAGTCCAGGAGTGAGGGGAACAGCCCAGGTATGAGAGGAACAGTCCAGGAGTGAGGGTGACAGTCCAGGATTGAGAGTGACAGTCCAGGAGTGAGGGTGACAGAGCAGGAGTGAGGGTGACAGTCCAGGAGTGAGGGGAACAGACCAGGAATGAGGGGAACAGTCAGGAGTGAGGGTGACAGTCCAGGAGAGAGGGGAACAGGCCAGGAATGAGCGGAACAGTCCAGGAGTGAGGGGAACAGCCCAGGTATGAGAGGAACAGTCCAGGAGTGAGGGTGACAGTCCAGGATTGAGAGTGACAGTCCAGGAGTGAGGGTGACAGAGCAGGAGTGAGTGTGACAGTCCAGGAGTGAGGATGACAATCGAGGAGTGAGGGGATCAGCCCAGGAATAAGGGGAACAGCCCAGGAATGAGAGGAACAGTCCAGGAATGAAGGGAAAAGTCCAGGAGTAAGGGGAACAGCCAGAGGTGAGGGTAACAATCCAGGAATGACGGTGACAGTCTTGGAGTGAGGGGAACAAGCCAGGAATTAGGGGAACAGTCCAGGAGTGAGGGTGACAGTCCAGGAGTGAGGGAAACAGTCCGGGAGTGAGGGGAACAAGCCAGGAATGTGGGGGACAGCCCAGGAGTGAGTCTGACAGTTCAGGAGTTTGGGGAACAGTCCCGGAGTGAGGGGAACAGTCCAGGAGTGAGGGACACAGTCCAGGAGTGAGGGAGCAGTTCAGGAGTGAGGAGAATAGCCCAGGAGTGAGGGGAACAGTACAGGAGTGAGGGACACAGTCCAGGAAAGAGGGGAATAGCCCAGGAGTGAGGGGAACCGTCCAGGAGTGAGGGGATCAGTACAGGAGTGAGGGGAACAGTCCAGGAGTGAGGGGAACAGTCCAGGAGTGAGGGACCCAGTCCAGGAGTGAGGGTGACAGTTCAGGAATGAGGGGAGCAGCCCAGGAATGAGGGGAACAGCCCAGGAGTGAGGGTGACAGTCCAGGAGTGAGGGTGACAGTCCAGGAGTGAGGATGACAATCGAGGAGTGAGGGGATCAGTCCAGGAATGAGGGGAACAGCCCAGGAATGAGAGGAAAATTCCTGGAATGAAGGGAACAGTCCAGGAGTAAGGGCAACTGCCCAGGAGTAACGGGAACAATCCAGGAGTGAGGGGAACAGCCGGAAGTGAGGGGAACAATCCAGGAATGACAGGGATAGTCCAGGAGTAAGGGAAACAATTCAAGAATGACGGTGACAGTCTTGGAGTGAGGGGAACAGACCCGCAGTAAAGGAAACAATCCAGGAGTGAGGGGAATAGTCCAGGCATGAGGGTGACAGTCCAGGAGTGAGGGTGACAGTCCAGGAATGAGGGTGACAGTCGAGGAGAGAGGGAGACAGTCCAGGAGTGTGGGTGACAGTCCAAGGGTGAGGGGAACAGGCCAGGAATGAGCGGAACAGTCCAGGAGTGAGGGGAACAGCCCAGGTATGAGAGGAACAGTCCAGGAGTGAGGATGACAATCGAGGAGTGAGGGCAACAGTCCAGGAATGAGGGGAACAGACCAGGAGTGAGGGGAACAGTCCAGGAATGAGGGGAACAGTCCAGAAGTGAGGGTGACAGTCCAGGAGTGACGGGTGACAGTCCAGGAGTGAGGATGACAGTCCAGGAGAGAGGGAGACAGTCCAGGAGGGAGTGTGACAGTCCAGGAATAAGGGGAAAGACCAGGAGTGAGGGTGACAGTCCAGGATCAGGGATACAGTGCAGGATTGAAGGGGACAGTCTAGGAGCGAGGGGAACAGTCCAGGAGTGAGGGTGACAGTCCGGGAGTGAAGGGAACAGCCCAGGAATGGGGGGGACAGTCCAGGAATGAGTCGAACCGTCCAGGAGTGAGGGGAACAGTCCAGGAGAGAATCCAGGAGTGAGGGGGCAGTTCAGGATTGAGGGGGACAGTATAGGAGTGAGGGTGAAAGTCCAGGATTGAGAGTGACAGTCCAGGAGTGAGGGGAACAGGCCAGGAATGAGCGGAACAGTCCAGGAGTGAGGGGAACAGCCCAGGTATGAGAGGAACAGTCCAGGAGTGAAGGTGACAGTCCAGGATTGAGAGTGACAGTCCAGGAGTGAGGGTGACAGAGCAGGAGTGAGGGTGACAGTCCAGGAGAGAGGGAGACAGTCCAACAGTGAGGGTGACAGTCCAGGAGTGAGGGGAACAGCCATGGAGTGAGTGGAACAATCCATGAATGAGGGGAACAGACCGGAAGTGAGGGGAACAATCCAGGAATGACAGGGACAGTCCAGGATTGAGGGAAAAAATCCAGGAATGATGGGGCAGTCTAGGAGTGAGGGGAACAGTCCAGGAGTGAGGGGAACAGTCCAGGAGTGAGGCGAACAACCCATGAATGATGGGGACAGTCGAGGAGTGAGGGGAACAGCCCAGGAATGATGGGGACAGTCCAGGAGTGAGAGAAACAATCCAGGAATGATGGGGACAGTCTTGGAGAAAGGGTGACAGTCCAGGAGTGAGGGGGACAGTTCAGGAGCGAGAGGGGCAGTCCAGGTGTTGAGTGGAACCGTCCAGGAGTGAATGGAACAGTCCAGGACTGAGAGGAACAGCCCACGAGTGAGGGGAACAATCCAGGGATATGGGGGACAGCCCAGGAGTGAGGGTAACAGTCCAGGAATGAGGGGAACAAGCCATGAATTAGGGGACAGCCCAGGAGTGAGGGTGACAGCCGAGGAGAGAGGGAGACAGTCCAGGAGTGAGGGTGACAGTCAAGGAGTGAGGATGACAATTCAGGAGTGAGGGGAACAGACCAGGAGTGAGGGTGACAGTCCAGGAGTGAGGGGAACAACCCAGCAATGAGGGGAACTGCCCAGGAATGAAGGGAACAGTCCAGGAGTGAGGGAAACATCCCAGGAGTGAGGGGAACAATCCAGGAGTGAGGCGAACAGCCGGAAGTGAGGGGAACAATCCAGGAATGACAGGGTCAGTCCAGGAGTAAGGGAAACAATCCAGGAATGTCGGGGACAGTCTAGGAGTGAGGGGAACAGTCCAGGAGTAAGGGAAACAGCCCAGGAATGAGGGGAACAGTCCAGGAGTGAGGGTGACCGTCCTGGAGTTTGGGTGACAGTCCAGGAGTGAGGGTGACAGTCCAGGAGAGAGGGAGACAGTCCAGGAAGGAATATGACAGTCCAGGAGCGAGGGGAACAGTCCAGGAATGAGGGAAACAGTCCAGGAGTGAGCGTGACAGTCCAGGAGTGAAGGAAACTGCCCAGGAATGGGGGGAACAGCCCAGGAATGAGGGGAGCATTCCAGGAGTGAGGGGAACAGTCCAGGAGTGAGGGGAACAGCCCAGGAGTGAGGGGAACAGCCCAAGAGTGAGGGGAACAGCCCAAGAGTGAGGGGAACAGTCCAGGAATATCAGGGACAGTCCAGGAGTGAGGGAAACAATCCAGGAATGATGGGGCCAGTCTAGGAGTGAGGGGAACAGTCCAGGAGTGAGGGTGACAGTCCAGGATGAGCGACACAGTCCAGGAGTGTGGGTGACAGTCCAGGAGTGAGGGTGACAGTCCAGGAGGATGGGGGACAGACCAGGTATGAGGGGGACAGTTCAGGAGTGATAGGGACAGTCCAGGAATGAGTCGAACCGTCCATGAGTGAGCGGAACAGTCCAGGAGAGAATCCAGGAGTGAGGGGGCAGTTCAGAATTGAGGGGGACTGTATAGGAGTGAGGGTGAAAGTCCATGAGTGAGGGGGAGAGTCCAGGAGCGTGGGGAACAGTCCAGGAATGTGGGTGACAGTCCAGGACTGAGGGGAACAGACCTGGAGTGAGGGAGACAGTCCAGGAGTGAGGGGAACAGGCCAGGAATGAGCAGAACAGTCCAAGAGTGAGGGGAACAGCCCAGGTATGAGAGGAACAGTCCAGGAGTGAGGGTGACAGTCCAGGATTGAGAGTGACAGTCCAGGAGTGAGGGTGACAGAGCAGGAGTGAGGGTGACAGTTCAGGAGTGAGGGGAACAGTCCAGGAATGAGGGGAACAGTCCAGGAGTGAGGGTGACAGTCCAGGAGAGAGGGAGACAGTCCAACAGTGAGGGTGACAGTCCAGGAGTGAGGGGAACAGGCCAGGAATGAGCGGAACAGTCCAGGAGTGAGGGTGACAGTCCAGGATTGAGTGACAGTCCAGGAGTGAGGGTGACAGAGCAGGAGTGAGGGTGACAGTCCAGGAGAGAGGGAGACAGTCCAACAGTGAGGGTGACAGTCCAGGAGTGAGGGGAACAGCCATGGAGTGAGGCGAACAACTCATGAATGATGGGGACAGTCCAGGAGTGAGGGGAACAGCCCAGGAATGATGGGGACAGTCCAGGAGTGAGAGAAACAATCCAGGAATGATGGGGACAGTCTTGGAGAAAGGGTGACAGTCCAGGAGTGAGGGGGACAGTTCAGGAGCGAGAGGGGCAGTCCAGGTGTTGAGTGGAACCGTCCAGGAGTGAATGGAACAGTCCAGGACTGAGAGGAACAGCCCACGAGTGAGGGGAACAATCCAGGGATATGGGGGACAGCCCAGGAGTGAGGGTAACAGTCCAGGAATGAGGGGAACAAGCCATGAATTAGGGGACAGACCAGGAGTGAGGGTGACAGCCGAGGAGAGAGGGAGACAGTCCACGAGTGAGGGTGACAGTCCAGGAGTGAGGGTGACAGTCCAGGAGTGAGGGTGACAGTCCAGGAGTGAGGATGACAATCGAGGAGTGAGGGGATCAGCCCAGGAATGAGGGGAACAGCCCAGGAATGAGAGGAACAGTCCAGGAATGAAGGGAAAAGTCCAGGAGTAAGGGGAACTGCCCAGGAGTAAGGGGAACAATCCAGGAGTGAGGGGAACAGCCGGAAGTGAGGGGAACAATCCAGGAATGACTGGAACAGTCCAGGAGTAAGGGAAACAATCCAGGAATGACAGGGACAGTCTAGGAGTGAGGGGAACAGTCCAGGAGTAAGGGATAGAGCCCAGGAGTGAGGGGAACAGTCCAGGAGTGAGGGTGACAGTCCAGGAGTGAGGGTATCATCCCAGGAATGAGGGGAACAGCCCAGTAATGAGGAGAAGAGTCCAGCAGTGAGGAGAACAGTCCTGGAGTGAGGGGAACAGCCCAGGAATGAGGGGAACAATCCAGGACTGAGGGGAAGAATCCAGCAGTGAGGAGGACAGTCCAGGAGGAAGGGGGACAGACCAGGAATGAGGGGGACAGTTCAGGAGCGATAGGGACAGTCCAGGAATGAGTCGAACCGTCCAGGAGTGAGCGGAACAGTCCAGGAGAGAATCCAGGAGTGAGGGGGCAGTTCAGAATTGAGGGGGACTGTATAGGAGTGAGGGTGAAAGTCCATGAGTGAGGGGGAGAGTCCAGGAGCGTGGGGAACAGTCCAGGAATGTGGGTGACAGTCCAGGACTGAGGGGAACAGCCCAGGTATGAGAGGAACAGTCCAGGAGTGAAGGTGACAGTCCAGGATTGAGAGTGACAGTCCAGGAGTGAGGGTGACAGAGCAGGAGTGAGGGTGACAGTCCAGGAGAGAGGGAGACAGTCCAACAGTGAGGGTGACAGTCCAGGAGTGAGGGGAACAGCCATGGAGTGAGTGGAACAATCCATGAATGAGGGGAACAGACCGGAAGTGAGGGGAACAATCCAGGAATGACAGGGACAGTCCAGGATTGAGGGAAAAAATCCAGGAATGATGGGGCAGTCTAGGAGTGAGGGGAACAGTCCAGGAGTGAGGGGAACAGTCCAGGAGTGAGGCGAACAACCCATGAATGATGGGGACAGTCGAGGAGTGAGGGGAACAGCCCAGGAATGATGGGGACAGTCCAGGAGTGAGAGAAACAATCCAGGAATGATGGGGACAGTCTTGGAGAAAGGGTGACAGTCCAGGAGTGAGGGGGACAGTTCAGGAGCGAGAGGGGCAGTCCAGGTGTTGAGTGGAACCGTCCAGGAGTGAATGGAACAGTCCAGGACTGAGAGGAACAGCCCACGAGTGAGGGGAACAATCCAGGGATATGGGGGACAGCCCAGGAGTGAGGGTAACAGTCCAGGAATGAGGGGAACAAGCCATGAATTAGGGGACAGCCCAGGAGTGAGGGTGACAGCCGAGGAGAGAGGGAGACAGTCCACGAGTGAGGGTGACAGTCCAGGAGTGAGGGGAACAGTCTAGGAATGAGGGGAACAGTCCAGGAGTGAGGGTGACAGTCCAGGAGTGAGGGTATCATCCCAGGAATGAGGGGAACAGCCCAGTAATGAGGAGAAGAGTCCAGCAGTGAGGAGAACAGTCCTGGAGTGAGGGGAACAGCCCAGGAATGAGGGGAACAATCCAGGACTGAGGGGAAGAATCCAGCAGTGAGGAGGACAGTCCAGGAGGAAGGGGGACAGACCAGGAATGAGGGGGACAGTTCAGGAGCGATAGGGACAGTCCAGGAATGAGTCGAACCGTCCAGGAGTGAGCGGAACAGTCCAGGAGAGAATCCAGGAGTGAGGGGGCAGTTCAGAATTGAGGGGGACTGTATAGGAGTGAGGGTGAAAGTCCATGAGTGAGGGGGAGAGTCCAGGAGCGTGGGGAACAGTCCAGGAATGTGGGTGACAGTCCAGGACTGAGGGGAACAGCCCAGGTATGAGAGGAACAGTCCAGGAGTGAAGGTGACAGTCCAGGATTGAGAGTGACAGTCCAGGAGTGAGGGTGACAGAGCAGGAGTGAGGGTGACAGTCCAGGAGAGAGGGAGACAGTCCAACAGTGAGGGTGACAGTCCAGGAGTGAGGGGAACAGCCATGGAGTGAGTGGAACAATCCATGAATGAGGGGAACAGACTGGAAGTGAGGGGAACAATCCAGGAATGACAGGGACAGTCCAGGATTGAGGGAAAAAATCCAGGAATGATGGGGCAGTCTAGGAGTGAGGGGAACAGTCCAGGAGTGAGGGGAACAGTCCAGGAGTGAGGCGAACAACCCATGAATGATGGGGACAGTCGAGGAGTGAGGGGAACAGCCCAGGAATGATGGGGACAGTCCAGGAGTGAGAGAAACAATCCAGGAATGATGGGGACAGTCTTGGAGAAAGGGTGACAGTCCAGGAGTGAGGGGGACAGTTCAGGAGCGAGAGGGGCAGTCCAGGTGTTGAGTGGAACCGTCCAGGAGTGAATGGAACAGTCCAGGACTGAGAGGAACAGCCCACGAGTGAGGGGAACAATCCAGGGATATGGGGGACAGCCCAGGAGTGAGGGTAACAGTCCAGGAATGAGGGGAACAAGCCATGAATTAGGGGACAGCCCAGGAGTGAGGGTGACAGCCGAGGAGAGAGGGAGACAGTCCACGAGTGAGGGTGACAGTCCAGGAGTGAGGGGAACAGTCTAGGAATGAGGGGAACAGTCCAGGAGTGAGGGTGACAGACCAGGAGTGAGGGTGACAGTCCAGGAGTGAGGATGACAATTGAGGAGTGAGGGGATCAGCCCAGGAATGAGGGGAACAGCCCAGGAATGAGAGGAACAGTCCAGGAATGAAGGGAAAAGTCCAGGAGTAAGGGGAACTGCCCAGGAGTAAGGGGAACAATCCAGGAGTGAGGGGAACAGCCGGAAGTGAGGGGAACAATCCAGGAATGACAGGGACAGTCCAGGAGTAAGGGAAACAATCCAAGAATGACGGTGACAGTCTTGGAGTGAGGGGAAGAGACCCGCAGTAAGGGAAACAATCCAGGAGTGAGGGGAACAGTCCAGGTGTGAGGGTGACAGTCCAGGAGTGAGGGTGACAGTCCAGGAGTGAGGGTGACAGTCGAGGAGAGAGGGAGACAGTCCAGGAGTGAGGGTGACAGTCAAGGAGTGAGGATGACAATTCAGGAGTGAGGGGAACAGACCAGGAGTGAGGGTGACAGTCCAGGAGTGAGGGGAACAACCCAGCAATGAGGGGAACTGCCCAGGAATGAAGGGAACAGTCCAGGAGTGAGGGAAACATCCCAGGAGTGAGGGGAACAATCCAGGAGTGAGGCGAACAGCCGGAAGTGAGGGGAACAATCCAGGAATGACAGGGTCAGTCCAGGAGTAAGGGAAACAATCCAGGAATGTCGGGGACAGTCTAGGAGTGAGGGGAACAGTCCAGGAGTAAGGGAAACAGCCCAGGAATGAGGGGAACAGTCCAGGAGTGAGGGTGACCGTCCTGGAGTTTGGGTGACAGTCCAGGAGTGAGGGTGACAGTCCAGGAGAGAGGGAGACAGTCCAGGAAGGAATATGACAGTCCAGGAGCGAGGGGAACAGTCCAGGAATGAGGGAAACAGTCCAGGAGTGAGCGTGACAGTCCAGGAGTGAAGGAAACTGCCCAGGAATGGGGGGAACAGCCCAGGAATGAGGGGAGCATTCCAGGAGTGAGGGGAACAGTCCAGGAGTGAGGGGAACAGCCCAGGAGTGAGGGGAACAGCCCAAGAGTGAGGGGAACAGCCCAAGAGTGAGGGGAACAGTCCAGGAATATCAGGGACAGTCCAGGAGTGAGGGAAACAATCCAGGAATGATGGGGCCAGTCTAGGAGTGAGGGGAACAGTCCAGGAGTGAGGGTGACAGTCCAGGATGAGCGACACAGTCCAGGAGTGTGGGTGACAGTCCAGGAGTGAGGGTGACAGTCCAGGAGGATGGGGGACAGACCAGGTATGAGGGGGACAGTTCAGGAGTGATAGGGACAGTCCAGGAATGAGTCGAACCGTCCATGAGTGAGCGGAACAGTCCAGGAGAGAATCCAGGAGTGAGGGGGCAGTTCAGAATTGAGGGGGACTGTATAGGAGTGAGGGTGAAAGTCCATGAGTGAGGGGGAGAGTCCAGGAGCGTGGGGAACAGTCCAGGAATGTGGGTGACAGTCCAGGACTGAGGGGAACAGACCTGGAGTGAGGGAGACAGTCCAGGAGTGAGGGGAACAGGCCAGGAATGAGCAGAACAGTCCAAGAGTGAGGGGAACAGCCCAGGTATGAGAGGAACAGTCCAGGAGTGAGGGTGACAGTCCAGGATTGAGAGTGACAGTCCAGGAGTGAGGGTGACAGAGCAGGAGTGAGGGTGACAGTTCAGGAGTGAGGGGAACAGTCCAGGAATGAGGGGAACAGTCCAGGAGTGAGGGTGACAGTCCAGGAGAGAGGGAGACAGTCCAACAGTGAGGGTGACAGTCCAGGAGTGAGGGGAACAGGCCAGGAATGAGCGGAACAGTCCAGGAGTGAGGGTGACAGTCCAGGATTGAGTGACAGTCCAGGAGTGAGGGTGACAGAGCAGGAGTGAGGGTGACAGTCCAGGAGAGAGGGAGACAGTCCAACAGTGAGGGTGACAGTCCAGGAGTGAGGGGAACAGCCATGGAGTGAGGCGAACAACTCATGAATGATGGGGACAGTCCAGGAGTGAGGGGAACAGCCCAGGAATGATGGGGACAGTCCAGGAGTGAGAGAAACAATCCAGGAATGATGGGGACAGTCTTGGAGAAAGGGTGACAGTCCAGGAGTGAGGGGGACAGTTCAGGAGCGAGAGGGGCAGTCCAGGTGTTGAGTGGAACCGTCCAGGAGTGAATGGAACAGTCCAGGACTGAGAGGAACAGCCCACGAGTGAGGGGAACAATCCAGGGATATGGGGGACAGCCCAGGAGTGAGGGTAACAGTCCAGGAATGAGGGGAACAAGCCATGAATTAGGGGACAGACCAGGAGTGAGGGTGACAGCCGAGGAGAGAGGGAGACAGTCCACGAGTGAGGGTGACAGTCCAGGAGTGAGGGTGACAGTCCAGGAGTGAGGGTGACAGTCCAGGAGTGAGGATGACAATCGAGGAGTGAGGGGATCAGCCCAGGAATGAGGGGAACAGCCCAGGAATGAGAGGAACAGTCCAGGAATGAAGGGAAAAGTCCAGGAGTAAGGGGAACTGCCCAGGAGTAAGGGGAACAATCCAGGAGTGAGGGGAACAGCCGGAAGTGAGGGGAACAATCCAGGAATGACTGGAACAGTCCAGGAGTAAGGGAAACAATCCAGGAATGACAGGGACAGTCTAGGAGTGAGGGGAACAGTCCAGGAGTAAGGGATAGAGCCCAGGAGTGAGGGGAACAGTCCAGGAATGAGGGGAACAGTCCAGGAGTGAGGCTGTCAGTCCAGGAGAGAGGGAGACAGTCCAGGAGGGAGCGTGACAGTCCAGGAGTGAGGGGAACAGTCCAGGAATAAGGGGAAAGACCAGGAGTGAGGGTGACAGTCCACGAGTGAGAGTGACAGTCCAGAATCACGGAGATAGTCCAGGAATGAAGGGGACAGTCCAGGAGCGAGGGGAACAGTCCAGGAATGAGGAGAACAGTCCAGTAGTGAGGGTGACAGTCCAGGAGTGAAGGAAACTGCCCAGGAATGGGGGGAACAGCCCAGGAATGAGGGGAGCATTCCAGCAGTGAGGGGAACAGTCCAGGAGTGAGGGGAACAGCCCAGGAGTGAGGGGAACAGCCCAGGAGTGAGGGGAACAGTCCATGAATATCAGGGGCAGTCCAGGAGTAAGGGAAACAATCCAGGAATGATGGGCCAGTCTAGGAGTGAGGGGAACAGTCCAGGAGTGAGGGTGACAGTCCAGGAGTGAGGGTATCATCCCAGGAATGAGGGGAACAGCCCAGTAATGAGGAGAAGAGTCCAGCAGTGAGGAGAACAGTCCTGGAGTGAGGGGAACAGCCCAGGAATGAGGGGAACAATCCAGGACTGAGGGGAAGAATCCAGCAGTGAGGAGGACAGTCCAGGAGGAAGGGGGACAGACCAGGAATGAGGGGGACAGTTCAGGAGCGATAGGGACAGTCCAGGAATGAGTCGAACCGTCCAGGAGTGAGCGGAACAGTCCAGGAGAGAATCCAGGAGTGAGGGGGCAGTTCAGAATTGAGGGGGACTGTATAGGAGTGAGGGTGAAAGTCCATGAGTGAGGGGGAGAGTCCAGGAGCGTGGGGAACAGTCCAGGAATGTGGGTGACAGTCCAGGACTGAGGGGAACAGCCCAGGTATGAGAGGAACAGTCCAGGAGTGAAGGTGACAGTCCAGGATTGAGAGTGACAGTCCAGGAGTGAGGGTGACAGAGCAGGAGTGAGGGTGACAGTCCAGGAGAGAGGGAGACAGTCCAACAGTGAGGGTGACAGTCCAGGAGTGAGGGGAACAGCCATGGAGTGAGTGGAACAATCCATGAATGAGGGGAACAGACCGGAAGTGAGGGGAACAATCCAGGAATGACAGGGACAGTCCAGGATTGAGGGAAAAAATCCAGGAATGATGGGGCAGTCTAGGAGTGAGGGGAACAGTCCAGGAGTGAGGGGAACAGTCCAGGAGTGAGGCGAACAACCCATGAATGATGGGGACAGTCGAGGAGTGAGGGGAACAGCCCAGGAATGATGGGGACAGTCCAGGAGTGAGAGAAACAATCCAGGAATGATGGGGACAGTCTTGGAGAAAGGGTGACAGTCCAGGAGTGAGGGGGACAGTTCAGGAGCGAGAGGGGCAGTCCAGGTGTTGAGTGGAACCGTCCAGGAGTGAATGGAACAGTCCAGGACTGAGAGGAACAGCCCACGAGTGAGGGGAACAATCCAGGGATATGGGGGACAGCCCAGGAGTGAGGGTAACAGTCCAGGAATGAGGGGAACAAGCCATGAATTAGGGGACAGCCCAGGAGTGAGGGTGACAGCCGAGGAGAGAGGGAGACAGTCCACGAGTGAGGGTGACAGTCCAGGAGTGAGGGGAACAGTCTAGGAATGAGGGGAACAGTCCAGGAGTGAGGGTGACAGTCCAGGAGTGAGGGTATCATCCCAGGAATGAGGGGAACAGCCCAGTAATGAGGAGAAGAGTCCAGCAGTGAGGAGAACAGTCCTGGAGTGAGGGGAACAGCCCAGGAATGAGGGGAACAATCCAGGACTGAGGGGAAGAATCCAGCAGTGAGGAGGACAGTCCAGGAGGAAGGGGGACAGACCAGGAATGAGGGGGACAGTTCAGGAGCGATAGGGACAGTCCAGGAATGAGTCGAACCGTCCAGGAGTGAGCGGAACAGTCCAGGAGAGAATCCAGGAGTGAGGGGGCAGTTCAGAATTGAGGGGGACTGTATAGGAGTGAGGGTGAAAGTCCATGAGTGAGGGGGAGAGTCCAGGAGCGTGGGGAACAGTCCAGGAATGTGGGTGACAGTCCAGGACTGAGGGGAACAGCCCAGGTATGAGAGGAACAGTCCAGGAGTGAAGGTGACAGTCCAGGATTGAGAGTGACAGTCCAGGAGTGAGGGTGACAGAGCAGGAGTGAGGGTGACAGTCCAGGAGAGAGGGAGACAGTCCAACAGTGAGGGTGACAGTCCAGGAGTGAGGGGAACAGCCATGGAGTGAGTGGAACAATCCATGAATGAG
Organism: Isurus oxyrinchus; assembly: GCA_026770705.1. Lineage (NCBI taxonomy): Eukaryota > Metazoa > Chordata > Chondrichthyes > Lamniformes > Lamnidae > Isurus > Isurus oxyrinchus. Next base: position 93,098,921 of record JANJGN010000009.1, read on the forward strand.
GGGAACAGACCGGAAGTGAGGGGAACAATCCAGGAATGACAGGGACAGTCCAGGATTGAGGGAAAAAATCCAGGAATGATGGGGCAGTCTAGGAGTGAGGGGAACAGTCCAGGAGTGAGGGGAACAGTCCAGGAGTGAGGCGAACAACCCATGAATGATGGGGACAGTCGAGGAGTGAGGGGAACAGCCCAGGAATGATGGGGACAGTCCAGGAGTGAGAGAAACAATCCAGGAATGATGGGGACAGTCTTGGAGAAAGGGTGACAGTCCAGGAGTGAGGGGGACAGTTCAGGAGCGAGAGGGGCAGTCCAGGTGTTGAGTGGAACCGTCCAGGAGTGAATGGAACAGTCCAGGACTGAGAGGAACAGCCCACGAGTGAGGGGAACAATCCAGGGATATGGGGGACAGCCCAGGAGTGAGGGTAACAGTCCAGGAATGAGGGGAACAAGCCATGAATTAGGGGACAGCCCAGGAGTGAGGGTGACAGCCGAGGAGAGAGGGAGACAGTCCACGAGTGAGGGTGACAGTCCAGGAGTGAGGGGAACAGTCTAGGAATGAGGGGAACAGTCCAGGAGTGAGGGTGACAGACCAGGAGTGAGGGTGACAGTCCAGGAGTGAGGATGACAATTGAGGAGTGAGGGGATCAGCCCAGGAATGAGGGGAACAGCCCAGGAATGAGAGGAACAGTCCAGGAATGAAGGGAAAAGTCCAGGAGTAAGGGGAACTGCCCAGGAGTAAGGGGAACAATCCAGGAGTGAGGGGAACAGCCGGAAGTGAGGGGAACAATCCAGGAATGACAGGGACAGTCCAGGAGTAAGGGAAACAATCCAAGAATGACGGTGACAGTCTTGGAGTGAGGGGAAGAGACCCGCAGTAAGGGAAACAATCCAGGAGTGAGGGGAACAGTCCAGGTGTGAGGGTGACAGTCCAGGAGTGAGGGTGACAGTCCAGGAGTGAGGGTGACAGTCGAGGAGAGAGGGAGACAGTCCAGGAGTGAGGGTGACAGTCAAGGAGTGAGGATGACAATTCAGGAGTGAGGGGAACAGACCAGGAGTGAGGGTGACAGTCCAGGAGTGAGGGGAACAACCCAGCAATGAGGGGAACTGCCCAGGAATGAAGGGAACAGTCCAGGAGTGAGGGAAACATCCCAGGAGTGAGGGGAACAATCCAGGAGTGAGGCGAACAGCCGGAAGTGAGGGGAACAATCCAGGAATGACAGGGTCAGTCCAGGAGTAAGGGAAACAATCCAGGAATGTCGGGGACAGTCTAGGAGTGAGGGGAACAGTCCAGGAGTAAGGGAAACAGCCCAGGAATGAGGGGAACAGTCCAGGAGTGAGGGTGACCGTCCTGGAGTTTGGGTGACAGTCCAGGAGTGAGGGTGACAGTCCAGGAGAGAGGGAGACAGTCCAGGAAGGAATATGACAGTCCAGGAGCGAGGGGAACAGTCCAGGAATGAGGGAAACAGTCCAGGAGTGAGCGTGACAGTCCAGGAGTGAAGGAAACTGCCCAGGAATGGGGGGAACAGCCCAGGAATGAGGGGAGCATTCCAGGAGTGAGGGGAACAGTCCAGGAGTGAGGGGAACAGCCCAGGAGTGAGGGGAACAGCCCAAGAGTGAGGGGAACAGCCCAAGAGTGAGGGGAACAGTCCAGGAATATCAGGGACAGTCCAGGAGTGAGGGAAACAATCCAGGAATGATGGGGCCAGTCTAGGAGTGAGGGGAACAGTCCAGGAGTGAGGGTGACAGTCCAGGATGAGCGACACAGTCCAGGAGTGTGGGTGACAGTCCAGGAGTGAGGGTGACAGTCCAGGAGGATGGGGGACAGACCAGGTATGAGGGGGACAGTTCAGGAGTGATAGGGACAGTCCAGGAATGAGTCGAACCGTCCATGAGTGAGCGGAACAGTCCAGGAGAGAATCCAGGAGTGAGGGGGCAGTTCAGAATTGAGGGGGACTGTATAGGAGTGAGGGTGAAAGTCCATGAGTGAGGGGGAGAGTCCAGGAGCGTGGGGAACAGTCCAGGAATGTGGGTGACAGTCCAGGACTGAGGGGAACAGACCTGGAGTGAGGGAGACAGTCCAGGAGTGAGGGGAACAGGCCAGGAATGAGCAGAACAGTCCAAGAGTGAGGGGAACAGCCCAGGTATGAGAGGAACAGTCCAGGAGTGAGGGTGACAGTCCAGGATTGAGAGTGACAGTCCAGGAGTGAGGGTGACAGAGCAGGAGTGAGGGTGACAGTTCAGGAGTGAGGGGAACAGTCCAGGAATGAGGGGAACAGTCCAGGAGTGAGGGTGACAGTCCAGGAGAGAGGGAGACAGTCCAACAGTGAGGGTGACAGTCCAGGAGTGAGGGGAACAGGCCAGGAATGAGCGGAACAGTCCAGGAGTGAGGGTGACAGTCCAGGATTGAGTGACAGTCCAGGAGTGAGGGTGACAGAGCAGGAGTGAGGGTGACAGTCCAGGAGAGAGGGAGACAGTCCAACAGTGAGGGTGACAGTCCAGGAGTGAGGGGAACAGCCATGGAGTGAGGCGAACAACTCATGAATGATGGGGACAGTCCAGGAGTGAGGGGAACAGCCCAGGAATGATGGGGACAGTCCAGGAGTGAGAGAAACAATCCAGGAATGATGGGGACAGTCTTGGAGAAAGGGTGACAGTCCAGGAGTGAGGGGGACAGTTCAGGAGCGAGAGGGGCAGTCCAGGTGTTGAGTGGAACCGTCCAGGAGTGAATGGAACAGTCCAGGACTGAGAGGAACAGCCCACGAGTGAGGGGAACAATCCAGGGATATGGGGGACAGCCCAGGAGTGAGGGTAACAGTCCAGGAATGAGGGGAACAAGCCATGAATTAGGGGACAGACCAGGAGTGAGGGTGACAGCCGAGGAGAGAGGGAGACAGTCCACGAGTGAGGGTGACAGTCCAGGAGTGAGGGTGACAGTCCAGGAGTGAGGGTGACAGTCCAGGAGTGAGGATGACAATCGAGGAGTGAGGGGATCAGCCCAGGAATGAGGGGAACAGCCCAGGAATGAGAGGAACAGTCCAGGAATGAAGGGAAAAGTCCAGGAGTAAGGGGAACTGCCCAGGAGTAAGGGGAACAATCCAGGAGTGAGGGGAACAGCCGGAAGTGAGGGGAACAATCCAGGAATGACTGGAACAGTCCAGGAGTAAGGGAAACAATCCAGGAATGACAGGGACAGTCTAGGAGTGAGGGGAACAGTCCAGGAGTAAGGGATAGAGCCCAGGAGTGAGGGGAACAGTCCAGGAATGAGGGGAACAGTCCAGGAGTGAGGCTGTCAGTCCAGGAGAGAGGGAGACAGTCCAGGAGGGAGCGTGACAGTCCAGGAGTGAGGGGAACAGTCCAGGAATAAGGGGAAAGACCAGGAGTGAGGGTGACAGTCCACGAGTGAGAGTGACAGTCCAGAATCACGGAGATAGTCCAGGAATGAAGGGGACAGTCCAGGAGCGAGGGGAACAGTCCAGGAATGAGGAGAACAGTCCAGTAGTGAGGGTGACAGTCCAGGAGTGAAGGAAACTGCCCAGGAATGGGGGGAACAGCCCAGGAATGAGGGGAGCATTCCAGCAGTGAGGGGAACAGTCCAGGAGTGAGGGGAACAGCCCAGGAGTGAGGGGAACAGCCCAGGAGTGAGGGGAACAGTCCATGAATATCAGGGGCAGTCCAGGAGTAAGGGAAACAATCCAGGAATGATGGGCCAGTCTAGGAGTGAGGGGAACAGTCCAGGAGTGAGGGTGACAGTCCAGGAGTGAGGGTATCATCCCAGGAATGAGGGGAACAGCCCAGTAATGAGGAGAAGAGTCCAGCAGTGAGGAGAACAGTCCTGGAGTGAGGGGAACAGCCCAGGAATGAGGGGAACAATCCAGGACTGAGGGGAAGAATCCAGCAGTGAGGAGGACAGTCCAGGAGGAAGGGGGACAGACCAGGAATGAGGGGGACAGTTCAGGAGCGATAGGGACAGTCCAGGAATGAGTCGAACCGTCCAGGAGTGAGCGGAACAGTCCAGGAGAGAATCCAGGAGTGAGGGGGCAGTTCAGAATTGAGGGGGACTGTATAGGAGTGAGGGTGAAAGTCCATGAGTGAGGGGGAGAGTCCAGGAGCGTGGGGAACAGTCCAGGAATGTGGGTGACAGTCCAGGACTGAGGGGAACAGCCCAGGTATGAGAGGAACAGTCCAGGAGTGAAGGTGACAGTCCAGGATTGAGAGTGACAGTCCAGGAGTGAGGGTGACAGAGCAGGAGTGAGGGTGACAGTCCAGGAGAGAGGGAGACAGTCCAACAGTGAGGGTGACAGTCCAGGAGTGAGGGGAACAGCCATGGAGTGAGTGGAACAATCCATGAATGAGGGGAACAGACCGGAAGTGAGGGGAACAATCCAGGAATGACAGGGACAGTCCAGGATTGAGGGAAAAAATCCAGGAATGATGGGGCAGTCTAGGAGTGAGGGGAACAGTCCAGGAGTGAGGGGAACAGTCCAGGAGTGAGGCGAACAACCCATGAATGATGGGGACAGTCGAGGAGTGAGGGGAACAGCCCAGGAATGATGGGGACAGTCCAGGAGTGAGAGAAACAATCCAGGAATGATGGGGACAGTCTTGGAGAAAGGGTGACAGTCCAGGAGTGAGGGGGACAGTTCAGGAGCGAGAGGGGCAGTCCAGGTGTTGAGTGGAACCGTCCAGGAGTGAATGGAACAGTCCAGGACTGAGAGGAACAGCCCACGAGTGAGGGGAACAATCCAGGGATATGGGGGACAGCCCAGGAGTGAGGGTAACAGTCCAGGAATGAGGGGAACAAGCCATGAATTAGGGGACAGCCCAGGAGTGAGGGTGACAGCCGAGGAGAGAGGGAGACAGTCCACGAGTGAGGGTGACAGTCCAGGAGTGAGGGGAACAGTCTAGGAATGAGGGGAACAGTCCAGGAGTGAGGGTGACAGTCCAGGAGTGAGGGTATCATCCCAGGAATGAGGGGAACAGCCCAGTAATGAGGAGAAGAGTCCAGCAGTGAGGAGAACAGTCCTGGAGTGAGGGGAACAGCCCAGGAATGAGGGGAACAATCCAGGACTGAGGGGAAGAATCCAGCAGTGAGGAGGACAGTCCAGGAGGAAGGGGGACAGACCAGGAATGAGGGGGACAGTTCAGGAGCGATAGGGACAGTCCAGGAATGAGTCGAACCGTCCAGGAGTGAGCGGAACAGTCCAGGAGAGAATCCAGGAGTGAGGGGGCAGTTCAGAATTGAGGGGGACTGTATAGGAGTGAGGGTGAAAGTCCATGAGTGAGGGGGAGAGTCCAGGAGCGTGGGGAACAGTCCAGGAATGTGGGTGACAGTCCAGGACTGAGGGGAACAGCCCAGGTATGAGAGGAACAGTCCAGGAGTGAAGGTGACAGTCCAGGATTGAGAGTGACAGTCCAGGAGTGAGGGTGACAGAGCAGGAGTGAGGGTGACAGTCCAGGAGAGAGGGAGACAGTCCAACAGTGAGGGTGACAGTCCAGGAGTGAGGGGAACAGCCATGGAGTGAGTGGAACAATCCATGAATGAGGGGAACAGACCGGAAGTGAGGGGAACAATCCAGGAATGACAGGGACAGTCCAGGATTGAGGGAAAAAATCCAGGAATGATGGGGCAGTCTAGGAGTGAGGGGAACAGTCCAGGAGTGAGGGGAACAGTCCAGGAGTGAGGCGAACAACCCATGAATGATGGGGACAGTCGAGGAGTGAGGGGAACAGCCCAGGAATGATGGGGACAGTCCAGGAGTGAGAGAAACAATCCAGGAATGATGGGGACAGTCTTGGAGAAAGGGTGACAGTCCAGGAGTGAGGGGGACAGTTCAGGAGCGAGAGGGGCAGTCCAGGTGTTGAGTGGAACCGTCCAGGAGTGAATGGAACAGTCCAGGACTGAGAGGAACAGCCCACGAGTGAGGGGAACAATCCAGGGATATGGGGGACAGCCCAGGAGTGAGGGTAACAGTCCAGGAATGAGGGGAACAAGCCATGAATTAGGGGACAGCCCAGGAGTGAGGGTGACAGCCGAGGAGAGAGGGAGACAGTCCACGAGTGAGGGTGACAGTCCAGGAGTGAGGGGAACAGTCTAGGAATGAGGGGAACAGTCCAGGAGTGAGGGTGACAGACCAGGAGTGAGGGTGACAGTCCAGGAGTGAGGATGACAATTGAGGAGTGAGGGGATCAGCCCAGGAATGAGGGGAACAGCCCAGGAATGAGAGGAACAGTCCAGGAATGAAGGGAAAAGTCCAGGAGTAAGGGGAACTGCCCAGGAGTAAGGGGAACAATCCAGGAGTGAGGGGAACAGCCGGAAGTGAGGGGAACAATCCAGGAATGACAGGGACAGTCCAGGAGTAAGGGAAACAATCCAAGAATGACGGTGACAGTCTTGGAGTGAGGGGAAGAGACCCGCAGTAAGGGAAACAATCCAGGAGTGAGGGGAACAGTCCAGGTGTGAGGGTGACAGTCCAGGAGTGAGGGTGACAGTCCAGGAGTGAGGGTGACAGTCGAGGAGAGAGGGAGACAGTCCAGGAGTGAGGGTGACAGTCAAGGAGTGAGGATGACAATTCAGGAGTGAGGGGAACAGACCAGGAGTGAGGGTGACAGTCCAGGAGTGAGGGGAACAACCCAGCAATGAGGGGAACTGCCCAGGAATGAAGGGAACAGTCCAGGAGTGAGGGAAACATCCCAGGAGTGAGGGGAACAATCCAGGAGTGAGGCGAACAGCCGGAAGTGAGGGGAACAATCCAGGAATGACAGGGTCAGTCCAGGAGTAAGGGAAACAATCCAGGAATGTCGGGGACAGTCTAGGAGTGAGGGGAACAGTCCAGGAGTAAGGGAAACAGCCCAGGAATGAGGGGAACAGTCCAGGAGTGAGGGTGACCGTCCTGGAGTTTGGGTGACAGTCCAGGAGTGAGGGTGACAGTCCAGGAGAGAGGGAGACAGTCCAGGAAGGAATATGACAGTCCAGGAGCGAGGGGAACAGTCCAGGAATGAGGGAAACAGTCCAGGAGTGAGCGTGACAGTCCAGGAGTGAAGGAAACTGCCCAGGAATGGGGGGAACAGCCCAGGAATGAGGGGAGCATTCCAGGAGTGAGGGGAACAGTCCAGGAGTGAGGGGAACAGCCCAGGAGTGAGGGGAACAGCCCAAGAGTGAGGGGAACAGCCCAAGAGTGAGGGGAACAGTCCAGGAATATCAGGGACAGTCCAGGAGTGAGGGAAACAATCCAGGAATGATGGGGCCAGTCTAGGAGTGAGGGGAACAGTCCAGGAGTGAGGGTGACAGTCCAGGATGAGCGACACAGTCCAGGAGTGTGGGTGACAGTCCAGGAGTGAGGGTGACAGTCCAGGAGGATGGGGGACAGACCAGGTATGAGGGGGACAGTTCAGGAGTGATAGGGACAGTCCAGGAATGAGTCGAACCGTCCATGAGTGAGCGGAACAGTCCAGGAGAGAATCCAGGAGTGAGGGGGCAGTTCAGAATTGAGGGGGACTGTATAGGAGTGAGGGTGAAAGTCCATGAGTGAGGGGGAGAGTCCAGGAGCGTGGGGAACAGTCCAGGAATGTGGGTGACAGTCCAGGACTGAGGGGAACAGACCTGGAGTGAGGGAGACAGTCCAGGAGTGAGGGGAACAGGCCAGGAATGAGCAGAACAGTCCAAGAGTGAGGGGAACAGCCCAGGTATGAGAGGAACAGTCCAGGAGTGAGGGTGACAGTCCAGGATTGAGAGTGACAGTCCAGGAGTGAGGGTGACAGAGCAGGAGTGAGGGTGACAGTTCAGGAGTGAGGGGAACAGTCCAGGAATGAGGGGAACAGTCCAGGAGTGAGGGTGACAGTCCAGGAGAGAGGGAGACAGTCCAACAGTGAGGGTGACAGTCCAGGAGTGAGGGGAACAGGCCAGGAATGAGCGGAACAGTCCAGGAGTGAGGGTGACAGTCCAGGATTGAGTGACAGTCCAGGAGTGAGGGTGACAGAGCAGGAGTGAGGGTGACAGTCCAGGAGAGAGGGAGACAGTCCAACAGTGAGGGTGACAGTCCAGGAGTGAGGGGAACAGCCATGGAGTGAGGCGAACAACTCATGAATGATGGGGACAGTCCAGGAGTGAGGGGAACAGCCCAGGAATGATGGGGACAGTCCAGGAGTGAGAGAAACAATCCAGGAATGATGGGGACAGTCTTGGAGAAAGGGTGACAGTCCAGGAGTGAGGGGGACAGTTCAGGAGCGAGAGGGGCAGTCCAGGTGTTGAGTGGAACCGTCCAGGAGTGAATGGAACAGTCCAGGACTGAGAGGAACAGCCCACGAGTGAGGGGAACAATCCAGGGATATGGGGGACAGCCCAGGAGTGAGGGTAACAGTCCAGGAATGAGGGGAACAAGCCATGAATTAGGGGACAGACCAGGAGTGAGGGTGACAGCCGAGGAGAGAGGGAGACAGTCCACGAGTGAGGGTGACAGTCCAGGAGTGAGGGTGACAGTCCAGGAGTGAGGGTGACAGTCCAGGAGTGAGGATGACAATCGAGGAGTGAGGGGATCAGCCCAGGAATGAGGGGAACAGCCCAGGAATGAGAGGAACAGTCCAGGAATGAAGGGAAAAGTCCAGGAGTAAGGGGAACTGCCCAGGAGTAAGGGGAACAATCCAGGAGTGAGGGGAACAGCCGGAAGTGAGGGGAACAATCCAGGAATGACTGGAACAGTCCAGGAGTAAGGGAAACAATCCAGGAATGACAGGGACAGTCTAGGAGTGAGGGGAACAGTCCAGGAGTAAGGGATAGAGCCCAGGAGTGAGGGGAACAGTCCAGGAATGAGGGGAACAGTCCAGGAGTGAGGCTGTCAGTCCAGGAGAGAGGGAGACAGTCCAGGAGGGAGCGTGACAGTCCAGGAGTGAGGGGAACAGTCCAGGAATAAGGGGAAAGACCAGGAGTGAGGGTGACAGTCCACGAGTGAGAGTGACAGTCCAGAATCACGGAGATAGTCCAGGAATGAAGGGGACAGTCCAGGAGCGAGGGGAACAGTCCAGGAATGAGGAGAACAGTCCAGTAGTGAGGGTGACAGTCCAGGAGTGAAGGAAACTGCCCAGGAATGGGGGGAACAGCCCAGGAATGAGGGGAGCATTCCAGCAGTGAGGGGAACAGTCCAGGAGTGAGGGGAACAGCCCAGGAGTGAGGGGAACAGCCCAGGAGTGAGGGGAACAGTCCATGAATATCAGGGGCAGTCCAGGAGTAAGGGAAACAATCCAGGAATGATGGGCCAGTCTAGGAGTGAGGGGAACAGTCCAGGAGTGAGGGTGACAGTCCAGGAGTGAGGGTATCATCCCAGGAATGAGGGGAACAGCCCAGTAATGAGGAGAAGAGTCCAGCAGTGAGGAGAACAGTCCTGGAGTGAGGGGAACAGCCCAGGAATGAGGGGAACAATCCAGGACTGAGGGGAAGAATCCAGCAGTGAGGAGGACAGTCCAGGAGGAAGGGGGACAGACCAGGAATGAGGGGGACAGTTCAGGAGCGATAGGGACAGTCCAGGAATGAGTCGAACCGTCCAGGAGTGAGCGGAACAGTCCAGGAGAGAATCCAGGAGTGAGGGGGCAGTTCAGAATTGAGGGGGACTGTATAGGAGTGAGGGTGAAAGTCCATGAGTGAGGGGGAGAGTCCAGGAGCGTGGGGAACAGTCCAGGAATGTGGGTGACAGTCCAGGACTGAGGGGAACAGCCCAGGTATGAGAGGAACAGTCCAGGAGTGAAGGTGACAGTCCAGGATTGAGAGTGACAGTCCAGGAGTGAGGGTGACAGAGCAGGAGTGAGGGTGACAGTCCAGGAGAGAGGGAGACAGTCCAACAGTGAGGGTGACAGTCCAGGAGTGAGGGGAACAGCCATGGAGTGAGTGGAACAATCCATGAATGAGGGGAACAGACCGGAAGTGAGGGGAACAATCCAGGAATGACAGGGACAGTCCAGGATTGAGGGAAAAAATCCAGGAATGATGGGGCAGTCTAGGAGTGAGGGGAACAGTCCAGGAGTGAGGGGAACAGTCCAGGAGTGAGGCGAACAACCCATGAATGATGGGGACAGTCGAGGAGTGAGGGGAACAGCCCAGGAATGATGGGGACAGTCCAGGAGTGAGAGAAACAATCCAGGAATGATGGGGACAGTCTTGGAGAAAGGGTGACAGTCCAGGAGTGAGGGGGACAGTTCAGGAGCGAGAGGGGCAGTCCAGGTGTTGAGTGGAACCGTCCAGGAGTGAATGGAACAGTCCAGGACTGAGAGGAACAGCCCACGAGTGAGGGGAACAATCCAGGGATATGGGGGACAGCCCAGGAGTGAGGGTAACAGTCCAGGAATGAGGGGAACAAGCCATGAATTAGGGGACAGCCCAGGAGTGAGGGTGACAGCCGAGGAGAGAGGGAGACAGTCCACGAGTGAGGGTGACAGTCCAGGAGTGAGGGGAACAGTCTAGGAATGAGGGGAACAGTCCAGGAGTGAGGGTGACAGACCAGGAGTGAGGGTGACAGTCCAGGAGTGAGGATGACAATTGAGGAGTGAGGGGATCAGCCCAGGAATGAGGGGAAGAGCCCAGGAATGAGAGGAACAGTCCAGGAATGAAGGGAAAAGTCCAGGAGTAAGGGGAACTGCCCAGGAGTAAGGGGAACAATCCAGGAGTGAGGGGAACAGCCGGAAGTGAGGGGAACAATCCAGGAATGACAGGGACAGTCCAGGAGTAAGGGAAACAATCCAAGAATGACGGTGACAGTCTTGGAGTGAGGGGAAGAGACCCGCAGTAAGGGAAACAATCCAGGAGTGAGGGGAACAGTCCAGGTGTGAGGGTGACAGTCCAGGAGTGAGGGTGACAGTCCAGGAGTGAGGGTGACAGTCGAGGAGAGAGGGAGACAGTCCAGGAGTGAGGGTGACAGTCAAGGAGTGAGGATGACAATTCAGGAGTGAGGGGAACAGACCAGGAGTGAGGGTGACAGTCCAGGAGTGAGGGGAACAACCCAGCAATGAGGGGAACTGCCCAGGAATGAAGGGAACAGTCCAGGAGTGAGGGAAACATCCCAGGAGTGAGGGGAACAATCCAGGAGTGAGGCGAACAGCCGGAAGTGAGGGGAACAATCCAGGAATGACAGGGTCAGTCCAGGAGTAAGGGAAACAATCCAGGAATGTCGGGGACAGTCTAGGAGTGAGGGGAACAGTCCAGGAGTAAGGGAAACAGCCCAGGAATGAGGGGAACAGTCCAGGAGTGAGGGTGACCGTCCTGGAGTTTGGGTGACAGTCCAGGAGTGAGGGTGACAGTCCAGGAGAGAGGGAGACAGTCCAGGAAGGAATATGACAGTCCAGGAGCGAGGGGAACAGTCCAGGAATGAGGGAAACAGTCCAGGAGTGAGCGTGACAGTCCAGGAGTGAAGGAAACTGCCCAGGAATGGGGGGAACAGCCCAGGAATGAGGGGAGCATTCCAGGAGTGAGGGGAACAGTCCAGGAGTGAGGGGAACAGCCCAGGAGTGAGGGGAACAGCCCAAGAGTGAGGGGAACAGCCCAAGAGTGAGGGGAACAGTCCAGGAATATCAGGGACAGTCCAGGAGTGAGGGAAACAATCCAGGAATGATGGGGCCAGTCTAGGAGTGAGGGGAACAGTCCAGGAGTGAGGGTGACAGTCCAGGATGAGCGACACAGTCCAGGAGTGTGGGTGACAGTCCAGGAGTGAGGGTGACAGTCCAGGAGGATGGGGGACAGACCAGGTATGAGGGGGACAGTTCAGGAGTGATAGGGACAGTCCAGGAATGAGTCGAACCGTCCATGAGTGAGCGGAACAGTCCAGGAGAGAATCCAGGAGTGAGGGGGCAGTTCAGAATTGAGGGGGACTGTATAGGAGTGAGGGTGAAAGTCCATGAGTGAGGGGGAGAGTCCAGGAGCGTGGGGAACAGTCCAGGAATGTGGGTGACAGTCCAGGACTGAGGGGAACAGACCTGGAGTGAGGGAGACAGTCCAGGAGTGAGGGGAACAGGCCAGGAATGAGCAGAACAGTCCAAGAGTGAGGGGAACAGCCCAGGTATGAGAGGAACAGTCCAGGAGTGAGGGTGACAGTCCAGGATTGAGAGTGACAGTCCAGGAGTGAGGGTGACAGAGCAGGAGTGAGGGTGACAGTTCAGGAGTGAGGGGAACAGTCCAGGAATGAGGGGAACAGTCCAGGAGTGAGGGTGACAGTCCAGGAGAGAGGGAGACAGTCCAACAGTGAGGGTGACAGTCCAGGAGTGAGGGGAACAGGCCAGGAATGAGCGGAACAGTCCAGGAGTGAGGGTGACAGTCCAGGATTGAGTGACAGTCCAGGAGTGAGGGTGACAGAGCAGGAGTGAGGGTGACAGTCCAGGAGAGAGGGAGACAGTCCAACAGTGAGGGTGACAGTCCAGGAGTGAGGGGAACAGCCATGGAGTGAGGCGAACAACTCATGAATGATGGGGACAGTCCAGGAGTGAGGGGAACAGCCCAGGAATGATGGGGACAGTCCAGGAGTGAGAGAAACAATCCAGGAATGATGGGGACAGTCTTGGAGAAAGGGTGACAGTCCAGGAGTGAGGGGGACAGTTCAGGAGCGAGAGGGGCAGTCCAGGTGTTGAGTGGAACCGTCCAGGAGTGAATGGAACAGTCCAGGACTGAGAGGAACAGCCCACGAGTGAGGGGAACAATCCAGGGATATGGGGGACAGCCCAGGAGTGAGGGTAACAGTCCAGGAATGAGGGGAACAAGCCATGAATTAGGGGACAGACCAGGAGTGAGGGTGACAGCCGAGGAGAGAGGGAGACAGTCCACGAGTGAGGGTGACAGTCCAGGAGTGAGGGTGACAGTCCAGGAGTGAGGGTGACAGTCCAGGAGTGAGGATGACAATCGAGGAGTGAGGGGATCAGCCCAGGAATGAGGGGAACAGCCCAGGAATGAGAGGAACAGTCCAGGAATGAAGGGAAAAGTCCAGGAGTAAGGGGAACTGCCCAGGAGTAAGGGGAACAATCCAGGAGTGAGGGGAACAGCCGGAAGTGAGGGGAACAATCCAGGAATGACTGGAACAGTCCAGGAGTAAGGGAAACAATCCAGGAATGACAGGGACAGTCTAGGAGTGAGGGGAACAGTCCAGGAGTAAGGGATAGAGCCCAGGAGTGAGGGGAACAGTCCAGGAATGAGGGGAACAGTCCAGGAGTGAGGCTGTCAGTCCAGGAGAGAGGGAGACAGTCCAGGAGGGAGCGTGACAGTCCAGGAGTGAGGGGAACAGTCCAGGAATAAGGGGAAAGACCAGGAGTGAGGGTGACAGTCCACGAGTGAGAGTGACAGTCCAGAATCACGGAGATAGTCCAGGAATGAAGGGGACAGTCCAGGAGCGAGGGGAACAGTCCAGGAATGAGGAGAACAGTCCAGTAGTGAGGGTGACAGTCCAGGAGTGAAGGAAACTGCCCAGGAATGGGGGGAACAGCCCAGGAATGAGGGGAGCATTCCAGCAGTGAGGGGAACAGTCCAGGAGTGAGGGGAACAGCCCAGGAGTGAGGGGAACAGCCCAGGAGTGAGGGGAACAGTCCATGAATATCAGGGGCAGTCCAGGAGTAAGGGAAACAATCCAGGAATGATGGGCCAGTCTAGGAGTGAGGGGAACAGTCCAGGAGTGAGGGTGACAGTCCAGGAGTGAGGGTATCATCCCAGGAATGAGGGGAACAGCCCAGTAATGAGGAGAAGAGTCCAGCAGTGAGGAGAACAGTCCTGGAGTGAGGGGAACAGCCCAGGAATGAGGGGAACAATCCAGGACTGAGGGGAAGAATCCAGCAGTGAGGAGGACAGTCCAGGAGGAAGGGGGACAGACCAGGAATGAGGGGGACAGTTCAGGAGCGATAGGGACAGTCCAGGAATGAGTCGAACCGTCCAGGAGTGAGCGGAACAGTCCAGGAGAGAATCCAGGAGTGAGGGGGCAGTTCAGAATTGAGGGGGACTGTATAGGAGTGAGGGTGAAAGTCCATGAGTGAGGGGGAGAGTCCAGGAGCGTGGGGAACAGTCCAGGAATGTGGGTGACAGTCCAGGACTGAGGGGAACAGACTTGGAGTGAGGGAGACAGTCCAGGAGTGAGGGGAACAGGCCAGGTATGAGAGGAACAGTCCAGGAGTGAGGGTGACAGTCCAGGATTGAGAGTGACAGTCCAGGAGTGAGGGTGAAAGAGCAGGAGTGAGGGTGACAGTCCAGGAGAGAGGGAGACAGTCCAACAGTGAGGGTGACAGTCCAGGAGTGAGGGGAACAGCCATGGAGTGAGTGGAACAATCCATGAATGAGGGGAACAGACCGGAAGTGAGGGGAACAATCCAGGAATGACAGGGACAGTCCAGGATTGAGGGAAAAAATCCAGGAATGATGGGGCAGTCTAGGAGTGAGGGGAACAGTCCAGGAGTGAGGGGAACAGTCCAGGAGTGAGGCGAACAACCCATGAATGATGGGGACAGTCGAGGAGTGAGGGGAACAGCCCAGGAATGATGGGGACAGTCCAGGAGTGAGAGAAACAATCCAGGAATGATGGGGACAGTCTTGGAGAAAGGGTGACAGTCCAGGAGTGAGGGGGACAGTTCAGGAGCGAGAGGGGCAGTCCAGGTGTTGAGTGGAACCGTCCAGGAGTGAATGGAACAGTCCAGGACTGAGAGGAACAGCCCACGAGTGAGGGGAACAATCCAGGGATATGGGGGACAGCCCAGGAGTGAGGGTAACAGTCCAGGAATGAGGGGAACAAGCCATGAATTAGGGGACAGCCCAGGAGTGAGGGTGACAGCCGAGGAGAGAGGGAGACAGTCCACGAGTGAGGGTGACAGTCCAGGAGTGAGGGGAACAGTCTAGGAATGAGGGGAACAGTCCAGGAGTGAGGGTGACAGTCCAGGAGTGAGGGTGACAATCGAGGAGTGAGGGGATCAGCCCAGGAATGAGGGGAACAGCCCAGGAATGAGAGGAACAGTCCAGGAATGAAGGGAAAAGTCCAGGAGTAAGGGGAACTGCCCAGGAGTAAGGGGAACAATCCAGGAGTGAGGGGAACAGCCGGAAGTGAGGGGAACAATCCAGGAATGACAGGGACAGTCCAGGAGTAAGGGATACAATCCAAGAATGGCGGTGACAGTCTTGGAGTGAGGGGAAGAGACCTGCAGTAAGGGAAACAATCCAGGAGTGAGGGGAACAGTCCAGGTGTGAGGGTGACAGTCCAGGAGTGAGGGTGACAGTCCAGGAGTGAGGGTGACAGTCGAGGAGAGAGGGAGACAGTCCAGGAGTGAGGGTGACAGTCCAGGAGTGAGGATGACAATTCAGGAGTGAGGGGAACAGACCAGGAGTGAGGGTGACAGTCCAGGAGTGAGGAGAACAACCCAGCAATGAGGGGAACTGCCCAGGAATGAAGGGAACAGTCCAGGAGTAAGGGGAACAATCCAGGAGTGAGGCGAACAGCCGGAAGTGAGGGGAACAATCCAGGAATGACAGGGTCAGTCCAGGAGTAAGGGAAACAATCCAGGAATGTCGGGGACAGTCTAGGAGTGAGGGGAACAGTCCAGGAGTAAGGGAAACAGCCCAGGAGTGAGGGGAACAGTCCAAGAATGAGGGGAACAGTCCAGGAGTGAGGGTGACAGTCCAGGAGTTTGGGTGACAGTCCAGGAGTGAGGGAGACAGTCCTGGAGTTTGGTTGACAGTCCAGGAGTGAGGGTGACAGTCCAGGAGAGAGGGAGACAGTCCAGGAAGGAATGTGACAGTCCAGGAGTGAGGGGAACAGTCCAGGAATAAGGGGAAAGACCAGGACTGAGGGTGACAGTCCAGGAGTGAGGGTGACAGTCCAGGATCAGGGAGACAGTCCAGGAATGAAGGGGACAGTCCAGGAGCGAGGGGAACAGTCCAGGAATGAGGGGAACAGCCCAGGAGTGAGGGGAACAGCCCAAGAGTGAGGGGAACAGCCCAAGAGTGAGGGGAACAGTCCAGGAATATCAGGGACAGTCCAGGAGTAAGGGAAACAATCCAGGAATGATGGGGCCAGTCTAGGAGTGAGGGGAACAGTCCAGGAGTGAGGGTGACAGTCCAGGATGAGCGACACAGTCCAGGAGTGAGGGTGACAGTCCAGGAGTGAGGGTGACAGTCCAGGAGGAAGGGGGACAGACCAGGAATGAGGGGGACAGTTCAGGAGCGATAGGGACAGTCCAGGAATGAGTCGAACCGTCCATGAGTGAGCGGAACAGTCCAGGAGAGAATCCAGGAGTGAGGGGGCAGTTCAGAATTGAGGGGGACTGTATAGGAGTGAGGGTGAAAGTCCATGAGTGAGGGGGAGAGTCCAGGAGCATGGGGAACAGTCCAGGAATGTGGGTGACAGTCCAGGACTGAGGGGAACAGACCTGGAGTGAGGGAGACAGTCCAGGAGTGAGGGGAACAGGCCAGGAATGAGCGGAACAGTCCAAGAGTGAGGGGAACAGCCCAGGTATGAGAGGAACAGTCCAGGAGTGAGGGTGACAGTCCAGGATTGAGAGTGACAGTCCAGGAGTGAGGGTGACAGAGCAGGAGTGAGGGTGACAGTTCAGGAGTGAGGGGAACAGTCCAGGAATGAGGGGAACAGTCCAGGAGTGAGGGTGACAGTCCAGGAGAGAGGGAGACAGTCCAACAGTGAGGGTGACAGTCCAGGAGTGAGGGGAACAGGCCAGGAATGAGCGGAACAGTCCAGCAGTGAGGGTGACAGTCCAGGATTGAGAGTGACAGTCCAGGAGTGAGGGTGACAGAGCAGGAGTGAGGGTGACAGTCCAGGAGAGATGGAGACAGTCCAACAGTGAGGGTGACAGTCCAGGAGTGAGGGGAACAGCCATGGAGTGAGGCGAACAAATCATGAATGATGGGGACAGTCCAGGAGTGAGGGGAACAGCCCAGGAATGATGGGGACAGTCCAGGAGTGAGAGAAACAATCCAGGAATGATGGGGACAGTCTTGGAGAAAGGGTGACAGTCCAGGAGTGAGGGGGACAGTTCAGGAGCGAGAGGGGCAGTCCAGGTGTTGAGTGGAACCGTCCAGGAGTGAATGGAACAGTCCAGGACTGAGAGGAACAGCCCACGAGTGAGGGGAACAATCCAGGGATATGGGGGACAGCCCAGGAGTGAGGGTAACAGTCCAGGAATGAGGGGAACAAGCCATGAATTAGGGGACAGCCCAGGAGTGAGGGTGACAGCCGAGGAGAGAGGGAGACAGTCCACGAGTGAGGGTGACAGTCCAGGAGTGAGGGTGACAGTCCAGGAGTGAGGATGACAATCGAGGAGTGAGGGGATCAGTCCAGGAATGAGGGGAACAGCCCAGGAATGAGAGGAAAATTCCTGGAATGAAGGGAACAGTCCAGGAGTAAGGGCAACTGCCCAGGAGTAACGGGAACAATCCAGGAGTGAGGGGAACAGCCGGAAGTGAGGGGAACAATCCAGGAATGACAGGGATAGTCCAGGAGTAAGGGAAACAATTCAAGAATGACGGTGACAGTCTTGGAGTGAGGGGAACAGACCCGCAGTAAAGGAAACAATCCAGGAGGGAGGGGAATAGTCCAGGCATGAGGGTGACAGTCCAGGAGTGAGGGGAACAGTCCAGGAATGAGGGGAACAGTCCAGGAGTGAGGGTGACAGTCCAGGAGAGAGGGAGACAGTCCAACAGTGAGGGTGACAGTCCAGGAGTGAGGGGAACAGGCCAGGAATGAGCGGAACAGTCCAGCAGTGAGGGTGACAGTCCAGGATTGAGAGTGACAGTCCAGGAGTGAGGGTGACAGAGCAGGAGTGAGGGTGACAGTCCAGGAGAGATGGAGACAGTCCAACAGTGAGGGTGACAGTCCAGGAGTGAGGGGAACAGCCATGGAGTGAGGCGAACAAATCATGAATGATGGGGACAGTCCAGGAGTGTGGGGAACAGCCCAGGAATGATGGGGACAGTCCAGGAGTGAGAGAAACAATCCAGGAATGATGGGGACAGTCTTGGAGAAAGGGTGACAGTCCAGGAGTGAGGGGGACAGTTCAGGAGCGAGAGGGGCAGTCCAGGTGTTGAGTGGAACCGTCCAGGAGTGAATGGAACAGTCCAGGACAGAGAGGAACAGCCCACGAGTGAGGGGAACAATCCAGGGATATGGGGGACAGCCCAGGAGTGAGGGTAACAGTCCAGGAATGAGGGGAACAAGCCATGAATTAGGGGACAGCCCAGGAGTGAGGGTGACAGCCGAGGAGAGAGGGAGACAGTCCACGAGTGAGGGTGACAGTCCAGGAGTGAGGGTGACAGTCCAGGAGTGAGGATGACAATCGAGGAGTGAGGGGATCAGTCCAGGAATGAGGGGAACAGCCCAGGAATGAGAGGAAAATTCCTGGAATGAAGGGAACAGTCCAGGAGTAAGGGCAACTGCCCAGGAGTAACGGGAACAATCCAGGAGTGAGGGGAACAGCCGGAAGTGAGGGGAACAATCCAGGAATGACAGGGATAGTCCAGGAGTAAGGGAAACAATTCAAGAATGACGGTGACAGTCTTGGAGTGAGGGGAACAGACCCGCAGTAAAGGAAACAATCCAGGAGTGAGGGGAATAGTCCAGGCATGAGGGTGACAGTCCAGGAGTGAGGGGAACAGTCCAGGAATGAGGGTGACAGTCGAGGAGAGAGGGAGACAGTCCAGGAGTGTGGGTGACAGTCCAGGGGTGAGGGGAACAGGCCAGGAATGAGCGGAACAGTCCAGGAGTGAGGGGAACAGCCCAGGTATGAGAGGAACAGTCCAGGAGTGAGGATGACAATCGAGGAGTGAGGGCAACAGTCCAGGAATGAGGGGAACAGACCAGGAGTGAGGGGAACAGTCCAGGAATGAGGGGAACAGTCCAGAAGTGAGGGTGACAGTCCAGGAGTGACGGGTGACAGTCCAGGAGTGAGGGTGACAGTCCAGGAGAGAGGGAGACAGTCCAGGAGGGAGTGTGACAGTCCAGGAATAAGGGGAAAGACCAGGAGTGAGGGTGACAGTCCAGGATCAGGGAGACAGTGCAGGATTGAAGGGGACAGTCTAGGAGCGAGGGGAACAGTCCAGGAGTGAGGGTGACAGTCCGGGAGTGAAGGGAACAGCCCAGGAATGGGGGGGACAGTCCAGGAATGAGTCGAACTGTCCAGGAGTGAGGGGAACAGTCCAGGAGAGAATCCAGGAGTGAGGGGGCAGTTCAGGAGTGAGGGGGACAGTATAGGAGTGAGGGTGAAAGTCCAGGATTGAGAGTGACAGTCCAGGAGTGAGGGTGACAGAGCAGGAGTGAGGGTGACAGTTCAGGAGTGAGGGGAACAGTCCAGGAATGAGGGGAACAGTCCAGGAGTGAGGGTGACAGTCCAGGAGTGAAGGAAACTGCCCAGGAATGGGGGGAACAGCCCAGGAATGAGGGGAACATTCCAGGAGTGAGGCGAACAGTCCAGGAGTGAGGGGAACAGCCCAGGAGTGAGGGGGACAGACCAGGAATATCAGGGACAGTCCAGGAGTAAGGGAAACAATCCAGGAATGATGGGGCCAGTCTAGGAGTGAGGGGAACAGTCCAGGAGTGAGGGTGACAGTCCAGGATGAGCGACACAGTCCAGGAGTGAGAGTGACAGTCCAGGAGTGAGGGTATCATCCCAGGAATGAGGGGAACAGCCCAGTAATGAGGAGAAGAGTCCAGCAGTGAGGAGAACAGTCCTGGAGTGAGGGGAACAGCCCAGGAATGAGGGGAACAATCCAGGACTGAGGGGAAGAATCCAGCAGTGAGGAGGACAGTCCAGGAGGAAGGGGGACAGACCAGGAATGAGGGGGACAGTTCAGGAGCGATAGGGACAGTCCAGGAATGAGTCGAACCGTCCAGGAGTGAGTGGAACAGTCCAGGAGAGAATCCAGGAGTGAGGGGGCAGTTCAGAATTGAGGGGGACTGTATAGGAGTGAGGGTGAAAGTCCATGAGTGAGGGGGAGAGTCCAGGAGCGTGGGGAACAGTCCAGGAATATGGGTGACAGTCCAGGACTGAGGGGAACAGACCTGGAGTGAGGGAGACAGTCCAGGAGTGAGGGGAACAGGCCAGGAATGAGCGGAACAGTCCAGGAGTGAGGGGAACACCCCAGGTATGAGAGGAACAGTCCAGGAGTGAGGGTGACAGTCCAGGATTGAGAGTGACAGTCCAGGAGTGAGGGTGACAGAGCAGGAGTGAGGGTGACAGTCCAGGAGTGAGGGGAACAGACCAGGAATGAGGGGAACAGTCAGGAGTGAGGGTGACAGTCCAGGAGAGAGGGGAACAGGCCAGGAATGAGCGGAACAGTCCAGGAGTGAGGGGAACAGCCCAGGTATGAGAGGAACAGTCCAGGAGTGAGGGTGACAGTCCAGGATTGAGAGTGACAGTCCAGAAGTGAGGGTGACAGAGCAGGAGTGAGTGTGACAGTCCAGGAGTGAGGATGACAATCGAGGAGTGAGGGGATCAGCCCAGGAATAAGGGGAACAGCCCAGGAATGAGAGGAACAGTCCAGGAATGAAGGGAAAAGTCCAGGAGTAAGGGGAACAGCCGGAGGTGAGGGTAACAATCCAGGAATGACGGTGACAGTCTTGGAGTGAGGGGAACAAGCCAGGAATTAGGGGAACAGTCCAGGAGTGAGGGTGACAGTCCAGGAGTGAGGGAAACAGTCCAGGAGTGAGGGGAACAAGCCAGGAATGTGGGGGACAGCCCAGGAGTGAGTCTGACAGTTCAGGAGTTTGGGGAACAGTCCCGGAGTGAGGGGAACAGTCCAGGAGTGAGGGACACAGTCCAGGAGTGAGGGAGCAGTTCAGGAGTGAGGAGAATAGCCCAGGAGTGAGGGGAACAGTACAGGAGTGAGGGACACAGTCCAGGAAAGAGGGGAATAGCCCAGGAGTGAGGGGAACCGTCCAAGAGTGAGGGGATCAGTACAGGAGTGAGGGGAACAGTCCAGGAGTGAGGGGAACAGTCCAGGAGTGAGGGACCCAGTCCAGGAGTGAGGGTGACAGTTCAGGAATGAGGGGAGCAGCCCAGGAATGAGGGGAACAGCCCAGGAGTGAGGGTGACAGTCCAGGAGTGAGGGGAACAGTCCAGGAGTGAGGGACCCAGTCCAGGAGTGAGGGTGACAGTTCAGGAATGAGGGGAGCAGCCCAGGAATGAGGGGAACAGCCCAGGAGTGAGGGTGACAGTCCAGGAGTGAGGGTGACAGTCCAGGAGTGAGGATGACAATCGAGGAGTGAGGGGATCAGTCCAGGAATGAGGGGAACAGCCCAGGAATGAGAGGAAAATTCCTGGAATGAAGGGAACAGTCCAGGAGTAAGGGCAACTGCCCAGGAGTAACGGGAACAATCCAGGAGTGAGGGGAACAGCCGGAAGTGAGGGGAACAATCCAGGAATGACAGGGATAGTCCAGGAGTAAGGGAAACAATTCAAGAATGACGGTGACAGTCTTGGAGTGAGGGGAACAGACCCGCAGTAAAGGAAACAATCCAGGAGTGAGGGGAATAGTCCAGGCATGAGGGTGACAGTCCAGGAGTGAGGGTGACAGTCCAGGAATGAGGGTGACAGTCGAGGAGAGAGGGAGACAGTCCAGGAGTGTGGGTGACAGTCCAGGGGTGAGGGGAACAGGCCAGGAATGAGCGGAACAGTCCAGGAGTGAGGGGAACAGCCCAGGTATGAGAGGAACAGTCCAGGAGTGAGGATGACAATCGAGGAGTGAGGGCAACAGTCCAGGAATGAGGGGAACAGACCAGGAGTGAGGGGAACAGTCCAGGAATGAGGGGACCAGTCCAGAAGTGAGGGTGACAGTCCAGGAGTGACGGGTGACAGTCCAGGAGTGAGGATGACAGTCCAGGAGAGAGGGAGACAGTCCAGGAGGGAGTGTGACAGTCCAGGAATAAGGGGAAAGACCAGGAGTGAGGGTGACAGTCCAGGATCAGGGAGACAGTGCAGGATTGAAGGGGACAGTCTAGGAGCGAGGGGAACAGTCCAGGAGTGAGGGTGACAGTCCGGGAGTGAAGGGAACAGCCCAGGAATGGGGGGGACAGTCCAGGAATGAGTCGAACCGTCCAGGAGTGAGGGGAACAGTCCAGGAGAGAATCCAGGAGTGAGGGGGCAGTTCAGGATTGAGGGGGACAGTATAGGAGTGAGGGTGAAAGTCCAGGATTGAGAGTGACAGTCCAGGAGTGAGGGTGACAGAGCAGGAGTGAGGGTGACAGTTCAGGAGTGAGGGGAACAGTCCAGGAATGAGGGGAACAGTCCAGGAGTGAGGGTGACAGTCCAGGAGAGAGGGAGAAAGTCCAACAGTGAGGGTGACAGTCCAGGAGTGAGGGGAACAGGCCAGGAATGAGCGGAACAGTCCAGGAGTGAGGGGAACAGCCCAGGTATGAGAGGAACAGTCCAGGAGTGAAGGTGACAGTCCAGGATTGAGAGTGACAGTCCAGGAGTGAGGGTGACAGAGCAGGAGTGAGGGTGACAGTCCAGGAGAGAGGGAGACAGTCCAACAGTGAGGGTGACAGTCCAGGAGTGAGGGGAACAGCCATGGAGTGAGTGGAACAATCCATGAATGAGGGGAACAGACCGGAAGTGAGGGGAACAATCCAGGAATGACAGGGACAGTCCAGGATTGAGGGAAAAAATCCAGGAATGATGGGGCAGTCTAGGAGTGAGGGGAACAGTCCAGGAGTGAGGGGAACAGTCCAGGAGTGAGGCGAACAACCCATGAATGATGGGGACAGTCGAGGAGTGAGGGGAACAGCCCAGGAATGATGGGGACAGTCCAGGAGTGAGAGAAACAATGCAGGAATGATGGGGACAGTCTTGGAGAAAGGGTGACAGTCCAGGAGTGAGGGGGACAGTTCAGGAGCGAGAGGGGCAGTCCAGGTGTTGAGTGGAACCATCCAGGAGTGAATGGAACAGTCCAGGACTGAGAGGAACAGCCCACGAGTGAGGGGAACAATCCAGGGATATGGGGGACAGCCCAGGAGTGAGGGTAACAGTCCAGGAATGAGGGGAACAAGCCATGAATTAGGGGACAGCCCAGGAGTGAGGGTGACAGCCGAGGAGAGAGGGAGACAGTCCACGAGTGAGGGTGACAGTCCAGGAGTGAGGGGAACAGTCTAGGAATGAGGGGAACAGTCCAGGAGTGAGGGTGACAGTCCAGGAGTGAGGGTGACAGTCCAGGAGTGAGGATGACAATCGAGGAGTGAGGGGATCAGCCCAGGAATGAGGGGAACAGCCCAGGAATGAGAGGAACAGTCCAGGAATGAAGGGAAAAGCCCAGGAGTAAGGGGAACTGCCCAGGAGTAAGGGGAACAATCCAGGAGTGAGGGGAACAGCCGGAAGTGAGGGGAACAATCCAGGAATGACAGGGACAGTCCAGGAGTAAGGGAAACAATCCAAGAATGACGGTGACAGTCTTGGAGTGAGGGGAAGAGACCCGCAGTAAGGGAAACAATCCAGGAGTGAGGGGAACAGTCCAGGTGTGAGGGTGACAGTCCAGGAGTGAGGGTGACAGTCCAGGAGTGAGGGTGACAGTCAAGGAGTGAGGATGACAATTCAGGAGTGAGGGGAACAGACCAGGAGTGAGGGTGACAGTCCAGGAGTGAGGGGAACAACCCAGCAATGAGGGGAACTGCCCAGGAATGAAGGGAACAGTCCAGGAGTGAGGGAAACAGCCCAGGAGTGAGGGGAACAATCCAGGAGTGAGGCGAACAGCCGGAAGTGAGGGGAACAATCCAGGAATGACAGGGTCAGTCCAGGAGTAAGGGAAACAATCCAGGAATGTCGGGGACAGTCTAGGAGTGAGGGGAACAGTCCAGGAGTAAGGGAAACAGCCCAGGAATGAGGGGAACAGTCCAGGAGTGAGGGTGACCGTCCTGGAGTTTGGGTGACAGTCCAGGAGTGAGGGTGACAGTCCAGGAGAGAGGGAGACAGTCCAGGAAGGAATATGACAGTCCAGGAGCGAGGGGAACAGTCCAGGAATGAGGGGAACAGTCCAGGAGTGAGCGTGACAGTCCAGGAGTGAAGGAAACTGCCCAGGAATGGGGGGAACAGCCCAGGAATGAGGGGAGCATTCCAGGAGTGAGGGGAACAGTCCAGGAGTGAGGGGAACAGCCCAGGAGTGAGGGGAACAGCCCAAGAGTGAGGGGAACAGCCCAAGAGTGAGGGGAACAGTCCAGGAATATCAGGGACAGTCCAGGAGTGAGGGAAACAATCCAGGAATGATGGGGCCAGTCTAGGAGTGAGGGGAACAGTCCAGGAGTGAGGGTGACAGTCCAGGATGAGCGACACAGTCCAGGAGTGAGGGTGACAGTCCAGGAGTGAGGGTGACAGTCCAGGAGGAAGGGGGACAGACCAGGAATGAGGGGGACAGTTCAGGAGTGATAGGGACAGTCCAGGAATGAGTCGAACCGTCCATGAGTGAGCGGAACAGTCCAGGAGAGAATCCAGGAGTGAGGGGGCAGTTCAGAATTGAGGGGGACTGTATAGGAGTGAGGGTGAAAGTCCATGAGTGAGGGGGAGAGTCCAGGAGCGTGGGGAACAGTCCAGGAATGTGGGTGACAGTCCAGGACTGAGGGGAACAGACCTGGAGTGAGGGAGACAGTCCAGGAGTGAGGGGAACAGGCCAGGAATGAGCGGAACAGTCCAAGAGTGAGGGGAACAGCCCAGGTATGAGAGGAACAGTCCAGGAGTGAGGGTGACAGTCCAGGATTGAGAGTGACAGTCCAGGAGTGAGGGTGACAGAGCAGGAGTGAGGGTGACAGTTCAGGAGTGAGGGGAACAGTCCAGGAATGAGGGGAACAGTCCAGGAGTGAGGGTGACAGTCCAGGAGAGAGGGAGACAGTCCAACAGTGAGGGTGACAGTCCAGGAGTGAGGGGAACAGGCCAGGAATGAGCGGAACAGTCCAGGAGTGAGGGTGACAGTCCAGGATTGAGTGACAGTCCAGGAGTGAGGGTGAAAGAGCAGGAGTGAGGGTGACAGTCCAGGAGAGAGGGAGACAGTCCAACAGTGAGGGTGACAGTCCAGGAGTGAGGGGAACAGCCATGGAGTGAGGCGAACAACTCATGAATGATGGGGACAGTCCAGGAGTGAGGGGAACAGCCCAGGAATGATGGGGACAGTCCAGGAGTGAGAGAAACAATCCAGGAATGATGGGGACAGTCTTGGAGAAAGGGTGACAGTCCAGGAGTGAGGGGGACAGTTCAGGAGCGAGAGGGGCAGTCCAGGTGTTGAGTGGAACCGTCCAGGAGTGAATGGAACAGTCCAGGACTGAGAGGAACAGCCCACGAGTGAGGGGAACAATCCAGGGATATGGGGGACAGCCCAGGAGTGAGGGTAACAGTCCAGGAATGAGGGGAACAAGCCATGAATTAGGGGACAGACCAGGAGTGAGGGTGACAGCCGAGGAGAGAGGGAGACAGTCCACGAGTGAGGGTGACAGTCCAGGAGTGAGGGTGACAGTCCAGGAGTGAGGGTGACAGTCCAGGAGAGAGGATGACAATCGAGGAGTGAGGGGATCAGCCCAGGAATGAGGGGAACAGCCCAGGAATGAGAGGAACAGTCCAGGAATGAAGGGAAAAGTCCAGGAGTAAGGGGAACTGCCCAGGAGTAAGGGGAACAATCCAGGAGTGAGGGGAACAGCCGGAAGTGAGGGGAACAATCCAGGAATGACTGGAACAGTCCAGGAGTAAGGGAAACAATCCAGGAATGACAGGGACAGTCTAGGAGTGAGGGGAACAGTCCAGGAGTAAGGGATAGAGCCCAGGAGTGAGGGGAACAGTCCAGGAATGAGGGGAACAGTCCAGGAGTGAGGCTGTCAGTCCAGGAGAGAGGGAGACAGTCCAGGAGGGAGCGTGACAGTCCAGGAGTGAGGGGAACAGTCCAGGAATAAGGGGAAAGACCAGGAGTGAGGGTGACAGTCCACGAGTGAGAGTGACAGTCCAGAATCACGGAGATAGTCCAGGAATGAAGGGGACAGTCCAGGAGCGAGGGGAGCAGTCCAGGAATGAGGAGAACAGTCCAGGAGTGAGGGTGACAGTCCAGGAGTGAAGGAAACTGCCCAGGAATGGGGGGAACAGCCCAGGAATGAGGGGAGCATTCCAGCAGTGAGGGGAACAGTCCAGGAGTGAGGGGAACAGCCCAGGAGTGAGGGGAACAGCCCAGGAGTGAGGGGAACAGTCCATGAATATCAGGGGCAGTCCAGGAGTAAGGGAAACAATCCAGGAATGATGGGGCCAGTCTAGGAGTGAGGGGAACAGTCCAGGAGTGAGGGTGACAGTCCAGGAGTGAGGGTATCATCCCAGGAATGAGGGTAACAGCCCAGTAATGAGGAGAAGAGTCCAGCAGTGAGGAGAACAGTCCTGGAGTGAGGGGAACAGCCCAGGAATGAGGGGAACAATCCAGGACTGAGGGGAAGAATCCAGCAGTGAGGAGGACAGTCCAGGAGGAAGGGGGACAGACCAGGAATGAGGGGGACAGTTCAGGAGCGATAGGGACAGTCCAGGAATGAGTCGAACCATCCAGGAGTGAGCGGAACAGTCCAGGAGAGAATCCAGGAGTGAGGGGGCAGTTCAGAATTGAGGGGGACTGTATAGGAGTGAGGGTGAAAGTCCATGAGTGAGGGGGAGAGTCCAGGAGCGTGGGGAACAGTCCAGGAATGTGGGTGACAGTCCAGGACTGAGGGGAACAGACTTGGAGTGAGGGAGACAGTCCAGGAGTGAGGGGAACAGGCCAGGAATGAGCGGAACAGTCCAGGAGTGAGGGGAACAGCCCAGGTATGAGAGGAACAGTCCAGGAGTGAGGGTGACAGTCCAGGATTGAGAGTGACAGTCCAGGAGTGAGGGTGAAAGAGCAGGAGTGAGGGTGACAGTCCAGGAGAGAGGGAGACAGTCCAACAGTGAGGGTGACAGTCCAGGAGTGAGGGGAACAGCCATGGAGTGAGTGGAACAATCCATGAATGAGGGGAACAGACCGGAAGTGAGGGGAACAATCCAGGAATGACAGGGACAGTCCAGGATTGAGGGAAAAAATCCAGGAATGATGGGGCAGTCTAGGAGTGAGGGGAACAGTCCAGGAGTGAGGGGAACAGTCCAGGAGTGAGGCGAACAACCCATGAATGATGGGGACAGTCGAGGAGTGAGGGGAACAGCCCAGGAATGATGGGGACAGTCCAGGAGTGAGAGAAACAATCCAGGAATGATGGGGACAGTCTTGGAGAAAGGGTGACAGTCCAGGAGTGAGGGGGACAGTTCAGGAGCGAGAGGGGCAGTCCAGGTGTTGAGTGGAACCGTCCAGGAGTGAATGGAACAGTCCAGGACTGAGAGGAACAGCCCACGAGTGAGGGGAACAATCCAGGGATATGGGGGACAGCCCAGGAGTGAGGGTAACAGTCCAGGAATGAGGGGAACAAGCCATGAATTAGGGGACAGCCCAGGAGTGAGGGTGACAGCCGAGGAGAGAGGGAGACAGTCCACGAGTGAGGGTGACAGTCCAGGAGTGAGGGGAACAGTCTAGGAATGAGGGGAACAGTCCAGGAGTGAGGGTGACAGTCCAGGAGTGAGGGTGACAATCGAGGAGTGAGGGGATCAGCCCAGGAATGAGGGGAACAGCCCAGGAATGAGAGGAACAGTCCAGGAATGAAGGGAAAAGTCCAGGAGTAAGGGGAACTGCCCAGGAGTAAGGGGAACAATCCAGGAGTGAGGGGAACAGCCGGAAGTGAGGGGAACAATCCAGGAATGACAGGGACAGTCCAGGAGTAAGGGAAACAATCCAAGAATGGCGGTGACAGTCTTGGAGTGAGGGGAAGAGACCCGCAGTAAGGGAAACAATCCAGGAGTGAGGGGAACAGTCCAGGTGTGAGGGTGACAGTCCAGGAGTGAGGGTGACAGTCCAGGAGTGAGGGTGACAGTCGAGGAGAGAGGGAGACAGTCCAGGAGTGAGGGTGACAGTCCAGGAGTGAGGATGACAATTCAGGAGTGAGGGGAACAGACCAGGAGTGAGGGTGACAGTCCAGGAGTGAGGGGAACAACCCAGCAATGAGGGGAACTGCCCAGGAATGAAGGGAACAGTCCAGGAGTAAGGGGAACAATCCAGGAGTGAGGCGAACAGCCGGAAGTGAGGGGAACAATCCAGGAATGACAGGGACAGTCCAGGAGTAAGGGAAACAATCCAGGAATGTCGGGGACAGTCTAGGAGTGAGGGGAACAGTCCAGGAGTAAGGGAAACAGCCCAGGAGTGAGGGGAACAGTCCAAGAATGAGGGGAACAGTCCAGGAGTGAGGGTGACAGTCCAGGAGTTTGGGTGACAGTCCAGGAGTGAGGGTGACAGTCCAGGAGAGAGGGAGACAGTCCAGGAAGGAATGTGACAGTCCAGGAGTGAGGGGAACAGTCCAGGAATAAGGGGAAAGACCAGGACTGAGGGTGACAGTCCAGGAGTGAGGGTGACAGTCCAGGATCAGGGAGACAGTCCAGGAATGAAGGGGACAGTCCAGGAGCGAGGGGAACAGTCCAGGAATGAGGGGAACAGCCCAGGAGTGAGGGGAACAGCCCAAGAGTGAGGGGAACAGCCCAAGAGTGAGGGGAACAGTCCAGGAATATCAGGGACAGTCCAGGAGTAAGGGAAACAATCCAGGAATGATGGGGCCAGTCTAGGAGTGAGGGGAACAGTCCAGGAGTGAGGGTGACAGTCCAGGATGAGCGACACAGTCCAGGAGTGAGGGTGACAGTCCAGGAGTGAGGGTGACAGTCCAGGAGGAAGGGGGACAGACCAGGAATGAGGGGGACAGTTCAGGAGCGATAGGGACAGTCCAGGAATGAGTCGAACCGTCCATGAGTGAGCGGAACAGTCCAGGAGAGAATCCAGGAGTGAGGGGGCAGTTCAGAATTGAGGGGGACTGTATAGGAGTGAGGGTGAAAGTCCATGAGTGAGGGGGAGAGTCCAGGAGCGTGGGGAACAGTCCAGGAATGTGGGTGACAGTCCAGGACTGAGGGGAACAGACCTGGAGTGAGGGAGACAGTCCAGGAGTGAGGGGAACAGGCCAGGAATGAGCGGAACAGTCCAAGAGTGAGGGGAACAGCCCAGGTATGAGAGGAACAGTCCAGGAGTGAGGGTGACAGTCCAGGATTGAGAGTGACAGTCCAGGAGTGAGGGTGACAGAGCAGGAGTGAGGGTGACAGTTCAGGAGTGAGGGGAACAGTCCAGGAATGAGGGGAACAGTCCAGGAGTGAGGGTGACAGTCCAGGAGAGAGGGAGACAGTCCAACAGTGAGGGTGACAGTCCAGGAGTGAGGGGAACAGGCCAGGAATGAGCGGAACAGTCCAGCAGTGAGGGTGACAGTCCAGGATTGAGAGTGACAGTCCAGGAGTGAGGGTGACAGAGCAGGAGTGAGGGTGACAGTCCAGGAGAGATGGAGACAGTCCAACAGTGAGGGTGACAGTTCAGGAGTGAGGGGAACAGCCATGGAGTGAGGCAAACAAATCATGAATGATGGGGACAGTCCAGGAGTGAGGGGAACAGCCCAGGAATGATGGGGACAGTCCAGGAGTGAGAGAAACAATCCAGGAATGATGGGGACAGTCTTGGAGAAAGGGTGACAATCCAGGAGTGAGGGGGACAGTTCAGGAGCGAGAGGGGCAGTCCAGGTGTTGAGTGGAACCGTCCAGGAGTGAATGGAACAGTCCAGGACTGAGAGGAACAGCCCACGAGTGAGGGGAACAATCCAGGGATATGGGGGACAGCCCAGGAGTGAGGGTAACAGTCCAGGAATGAGGGGAACAAGCCATGAATTAGGGGACAGCCCAGGAGTGAGGGTGACAGCCGAGGAGAGAGGGAGACAGTCCACGAGTGAGGGTGACAGTCCAGGAGTGAGGGTGACAGTCCAGGAGTGAGGGTGACAGTCCAGGAGTGAGGATGACAATCGAGGAGTGAGGGGATCAGCCCAGGAATGAGGGGAACAGCCCAGGAATGAGAGGAACAGTCCAGGAATGAAGGGAAAAGTCCAGGAGTAAGGGGAACTGCCCAGGAGTAAGGGGAACAATCCAGGAGTGAGGGGAACAGCCGGAAGTGAGGGGAACAATCCAGGAATGACTGGAACAGTCCAGGAGTAAGGGAAACAATCCAGGAATGACAGGGACAGTCTAGGAGTGAGGGGAACAGTCCAGGAGTAAGGGATAGAGCCCAGGAGTGAGGGGAACAGTCCAGGAATGAGGGGAACAGTCCAGGAGTGAGGCTGTCAGTCCAGGAGAGAGGGAGACAGTCCAGGAGGGAGCGTGACAGTCCAGGAGTGAGGGGAACAGTCCAGGAATAAGGGGAAAGACCAGGAGTGAGGGTGACAGTCCACGAGTGAGAGTGACAGTCCAGAATCACGGAGATAGTCCAGGAATGAAGGGGACAGTCCAGGAGCGAGGGGAACAGTCCAGGAATGAGGAGAACAGTCCAGGAGTGAGGGTGACAGTCCAGGAGTGAAGGAAACTGCCCAGGAATGGGGGGAACAGCCCAGGAATGAGGGGAGCATTCCAGCAGTGAGGGGAACAGTCCAGGAGTGAGGGGAACAGCCCAGGAGTGAGGGGAACAGCCCAGGAGTGAGGGGAACAGTCCATGAATATCAGGGGCAGTCCAGGAGTAAGGGAAACAATCCAGGAATGATGGGGCCAGTCTAGGAGTGAGGGGAACAGTCCAGGAGTGAGGGTGACAGTCCAGGAGTGAGGGTATCATCCCAGGAATGAGGGGAACAGCCCAGTAATGAGGAGAAGAGTCCAGCAGTGAGGAGAACAGTCCTGGAGTGAGGGGAACAGCCCAGGAATGAGGGGAACAATCCAGGACTGAGGGGAAGAATCCAGCAGTGAGGAGGACAGTCCAGGAGGAAGGGGGACAGACCAGGAATGAGGGGGACAGTTCAGGAGCGATAGGGACAGTCCAGGAATGAGTCGAACCGTCCAGGAGTGAGCGGAACAGTCCAGGAGAGAATCCAGGAGTGAGGGGGCAGTTCAGAATTGAGGGGGACTGTATAGGAGTGAGGGTGAAAGTCCATGAGTGAGGGGGAGAGTCCAGGAGCGTGGGGAACAGTCCAGGAATGTGGGTGACAGTCCAGGACTGAGGGGAACAGACCTGGAGTGAGGGAGACAGTCCAGGAGTGAGGGGAACAGGCCAGGAATGAGCAGAACAGTCCAGGAGTGAGGGGAACAGCCCAGATATGAGAAGAACAGTCCAGGAGTGAGGGTGACAGTCCAGGATTGAGAGTGACAGTCCAGGAGTGAGGGTGACAGTCCAGGAGTGAGGGGAACAGTCCAGGAATGAGGGGAACAGTCCAGGAGTGAGGGTGACAGTCCAGGAGAGAGGGAGACAGTCCAACAGTGAGGGTGGCAGTCCAGGAGTGAGGGGAACAGGCCAGGAATGAGCGGAACAGTCCAGGAGTGAGGGGAACAGCCCAGGTATGAGAGGAACAGTCCAGGAGTGAGGGTGACAGTCCAGGATTGAGAGTGACAGTCCAGGAGTGAGGGTGAAAGAGCAGGAGTGAGGGTGACAGTCCAGGAGAGAGGGAGACAGTCCAACAGTGAGGGTGACAGTCCAGGAGTGAGGGGAACAGCCATGGAGTGAGTGGAACAATCAATGAATGAGGGGAACAGACCGGAAGTGAGGGGAACAATCCAGGAATGACAGGGACAGTCCAGGATTGAGGGAAAAAATCCAGGAATGATGGGGCAGTCTAGGAGTGAGGGGAACAGTCCAGGAGTGAGGGGAACAGTCCAGGAGTGAGGCGAACAACCCATGAATGATGGGGACAGTCGAGGAGTGAGGGGAACAGCCCAGGAATGATGGGGACAGTCCAGGAGTGAGAGAAACAATCCAGGAATGATGGGGACAGTCTTGGAGAAAGGGTGACAGTCCAGGAGTGAGGGGGACAGTTCAGGAGCGAGAGGGGCAGTCCAGGTGTTGAGTGGAACCGTCCAGGAGTGAATGGAACAGTCCAGGACTGAGAGGAACAGCCCACGAGTGAGGGGAACAATCCAGGGATATGGGGGACAGCCCAGGAGTGAGGGTAACAGTCCAGGAATGAGGGGAACAAGCCATGAATTAGGGGGCAGCCCAGGAGTGAGGGTGACAGCCGAGGAGAGAGGGAGACAGTCCACGAGTGAGGGTGACAGTCCAGGAGTGAGGGGAACAGTCTAGGAATGAGGGGAACAGTCCAGGAGTGAGGGTGACAGTCCAGGAGTGAGGGTGACAGTCCAGGAGTGAGGATGACAATCGAGGAGTGAGGGGATCAGCCCAGGAATGAGGGGAACAGCCCAGGAATGAGAGGAACAGTCCAGGAATGAAGGGAAAAGTCCAGGAGTAAGGGGAACTGCCCAGGAGTAAGGGGAACAATCCAGGAGTGAGGGGAACAGCCGGAAGTGAGGGGAACAATCCAGGAATGACAGGGACAGTCCAGGAGTAAGGGAAACAATCCAAGAATGACGGTGACAGTCTTGGAGTGAGGGGAAGAGACCCGCAGTAAGGGAAACAATCCAGGAGTGAGGGGAACAGTCCAGGTGTGAGGGTGACAGTCCAGGAGTGAGGGTGACAGTCCAGGAGTGAGGGTGACAGTCGAGGAGAGAGGGAGACAGTCCAGGAGTGAGGGTGACAGTCCAGGAGTGAGGATGACAATTCAGGAGTGAGGGGAACAGACCAGGAGTGAGGGTGACAGTCCAGGAGTGAGGGGAACAACCCAGCAATGAGGGGAACTGCCCAGGAATGAAGGGAACAGTCCAGGAGTAAGGGGAACAATCCAGGAGTGAGGCGAACAGCCGGAAGTGAGGGGAACAATCCAGGAATGACAGGGTCAGTCCAGGAGTAAGGGAAACAATCCAGGAATGTCGGGGACAGTCTAGGAGTGAGGGGAACAGTCCAGGAGTAAGGGAAACAGCCCAGGAGTGAGGGGAACAGTCCAGGAATGAGGGAACAGTCCAGGAGTGAGGGTGACAGTCCAGGAGTTTGGGTGACAGTCCAGGAGTGAGGGAGACAGTCCTGGAGTTTGGTTGACAGTCCAGGAGTGAGGGTGACAGTCCAGGAGAGAGGGAGACAGTCCAGGAAGGAATGTGACAGTCCAGGAGTGAGGGGAACAGTCCAGGAATAAGGGGAAAGACCAGGACTGAGGGTGACAGTCCAGGATCAGGGAGACAGTCCAGGAATGAAGGGGACAGTCCAGGAGCGAGGGGAACAGTCCAGGAATGAGGGTGAAAGTCCAGGAGTGAAGGAAACTGCCCAGGAATGGGGGGAACAGCCCAGGAATGAGGGGAGCATTCCAGGAGTGAGGGGAACAGTCCAGGAGCGAGGGGAACAGCCCAGGAGTGAGGGGAACAGCCCAAGAGTGAGGGGAACAGTCCAGGAATATCAGGGACAGTCCAGGTGTAAGGGAAACAATCCAGGAATGATGGGGCCAGTCTAGGAGTGAGGGGAACAGTCCAGGAGTGAGAGGAACAGCCCAGGAATATCAGGGACAGTGCAGGAGTAAGGGAAACAATCCAGGAATGATGGGGACAGTCTAGGAGTGAGGGTGACAGTCCAGGAGTGAGGTGACAGTCCAGGATGAGCGACACAGTCCAGGAGTGAGGGTGACAGTCCAGGAGTGAGGGTATCATCCCAGTAATGAGGAGAACAGACCAGTAATGAGGAGAAGAGTCCAGCAGTGAGGAGAACAGTCCTGGAGTGAGGGGAACAGTCCAGGAATGAGGGGAACAATCCAGGACTGAGGGGAAGAATCCAGCAGTGAGGAGGACAGTCCAGGAGGAAGGGGGACAGACCAGGAATGAGGGGGACAGTTCAGGAGCGATAGGGACAGTCCAGGAATGAGTCGAACCGTCCAGGAGTGAGCGGAACAGTCCAGGAGAGAATCCAGGAGTGAGGGGGCAGTTCAGAATTGAGGGGGACTGTATAGGAGTGAGGGTGAAAGTCCATGAGTGAGGGAGAGAGTCCAGGAGCGTGGGGAACAGTCCAGGAATGTGGGTGACAGTCCAGGACTGAGGGGAACAGACCTGGAGTGAGGGAGACAGTCCAGGAGTGAGGGGAACAGCCCAGGTATGAGAGGAACAGTCCAGGAGTGAGGGTGACAGTCCAGGATTGAGAGTGACAGTCCAGGAGTGAGGGTGACAGAGCAGGAATGAGGGTGACAGTTCAGGAGTGAGGGGAACAGTCCAGGAATGAGGGGAACAGTCCAGGAGTGAGGGTGACAGTCCAGGAGAGAGGGAGAAAGTCCAACAGTGAGGGTGACAGTCCAGGAGTGAGGGGAACAGGCCAGGAATGAGCGGAACAGTCCAGGAGTGAGGGGAACAGCCCAGGTATGAGAGGAACAGTCCAGGAGTGAGGGTGACAGTCCAGGATTGAGAGTGACAGTCCAGGAGTGAGGGTGACAGAGCAGGAGTGAGGGTGACAGTTCAGGAGTGAGGGGAACAGTCCAGGAATGAGGGGAACAGTCCAGGAGTGAGGGTGACAGTCCAGGAGAGAGGGAGACAGTCCAACAGTGAGGGTGACAGTCCAGGAGTGAGGGGAACAGGCCAGGAATGAGCGGAACAGTCCAGGAGTGAGGGGAACAGCCCAGGTATGAGAGGAACAGTCCAGGAGTGAGGGTGACAGTCCAGGATTGAGAGTGACAGTCCAGGAGTGAGGGTGACAGAGCAGGAGTGAGGGTGACAGTCCAGGAGAGAGGGAGACAGTCCAACAGTGAGGGTGACAGTCCAGGAGTGAGGGGAACAGCCATGGAGTGAGTGGAACAATCCATGAATGAGGGGAACAGACCGGAAGTGAGGGGAACAATCCAGGAATGACAGGGACAGTCCAGGATTGAGGGAAAAAATCCAGGAATGACGGGGCAGTCTAGGAGTGAGAGGAACAGTCCAGGAGTGAGGGGAACAGTCCAGGAGTGAGGCGAACAACTCATGAATGATGGGGACAGTCCAGGAGTGAGGGGAACAGCCCAGGAATGATGGGGACAGTCCAGGAGTGAGAGAAACAATCCAGGAATGATGGGGACAGTCTTGGAGAAAGGGTGACAGTCCAGGAGTGAGGGGGACAGTTCAGGAGCGAGAGGGGCAGTCCAGGTGTTGAGTGGAACCGTCCAGGAGTGAATGGAACAGTCCAGGACTGAGAGGAACAGCCCACGAGTGAGGGGAACAATCCAGGGATATGGGGGACAGCCCAGGAGTGAGGGTAACAGTCCAGGAATGAGGGGAACAAGCCATGAATTAGGGGACAGCCCAGGAGTGAGAGTGACAGCCGAGGAGAGAGGGAGACAGTCCACGAGTGAGGGTGACAGTCCAGGAGTGAGGGGAACAGTCCAGGAGTGAGGATGACAATCGAGGAGTGAGGGGATCAGCCCAGGAATGAGGGGAACAGCCCAGGAATGAGAGGAACAGTCCAGGAATGAAGGGAAAAGTCCAGGAGTGAGGGAAACAGCCCAGGAGTGAGGGGAACAATCCAGGAGTGAGGCGAGCAGCTGGAAGTGAGGGGAACAATCCAGGAATGACAGGGTCAGTCCAGGAGTAAGGGAAACAATCCAGGAATGATGGGGACAGTCTAGGAGTGAGGGGAACAATCCAGAAGTAAGGGAAATAGCCCAGAAGTGAGGGGAACAGTACAGGAATGAGGGGAACAGTCCAGGAGTGAGGGTGACAGTCCAGGAGTTTGGGTGACAGTCCAGGAGTGAGGGTGACAGTCCAGGAGAGAGGGAGACAGTCCAGGAAGGAATGTGACAGTCCAGGAGTGAGGGGAACAGTCCAGGATCAGGGAGACAGTCCAGGAATGAAGGGGACAGTCCAGGAGCGAGGGGAACAGTCCAGGAATGAGGGGAACAGTCCAGGAGTGAGGGTGACAGTCCAGGAGTGAAGGGAGCTGCCCAGGAATGGGGGGAACAGCCTAGGAATGAGGGGAACATTCCAGGAGTGAGGGGAACAGCCCAGGAGTGAGGGGAACAGCCCAAGTGTGAGGGGAACAGTCCAGGAATATCAGGGACAGCCCAGGAGTAAGGGAAACAATCCAGGAATGAGGTCAACAGTCCAGGATGAGCGACACAGTCCAGGAGTGAGGGTGACAGAGCAGGAGTGAGGGTGACAGTCCAGGAGTGAGGGGAACAGTCCAGGAATGAGGGGAACAGTCCAGGAATGAAGGAAACAGTCCAGGAGTGAGGGTGACAGAGCAGGAGTGAGGGTGACAGTCCAGGAGAGAGGGAGACAGTTCAACAGTGAGGGTGACAGTCCAGGAGTGAGGGGAACAGCCATGGAATGAGTGGAACAATCCATGAATCAGGGGAACAGACCGGAAGTGAGGGGAACAATCCAGGAATGACAGGGACAATCCAGGAGTGAGGGGAAAAAATCCAGCAATGACGGGGCAGTCTGGGAGTGAGGGGAACAGTCTAGGAGTGAGGGGAACAGCCCAGGAGTGAGGGGAACAGCCCAGGAATGATGGGGAAAGTCCAGGAGTCAGGGAAACAATCCAGGAATGATGGGGACAGCGTAGGAGTGAGGGGAACCGTCCAGGAATGAGTGGAACAATCCAGGAGCAAGGAGCCGAGTGGAACAATCCAGGAGCCGAGGGAACAGTCCAGGAGTGAGGGGAAAGTCCGGGAGTGAGGGAAACAACCCAGGAGTGAGGGAAGCAATCCAGTAGTAAGGTGAACAGTCCAGGAGTGAGGGGATCAGCCCAGGAGTGAGGGTGACAGCCCAAGAGTGAGGGGAACCGTCCAGGAATGTCAGGGACAGTCCAGGAGTAAGGCAAACAATCCAGGAATGATGGGGATAGTCTAGGAGTGAGGGGAACAGTCCAGGAGTGAGGGTGACAGTCCAGGATCAGCGACACAGTCCAGGAGTGAGGGTGTCAGCCCAGTAATGAGGAGAACAGTCCAGCAGTGAGGAAAAAAGTCCTGGAGTGAGGGGAACAGCCCAGGAGTGAGGGGAACAGTCATGGTGTGAGGGGAACCATCCAGGAGTGAGGGGAACCGCCCGAGTGAGGGGAACAATCCAGGATTGAAAGGGACAGTCCAAGAGTGAGGGAAACAATGCAGGAATGACGGGGACAGTCTAGGAGTGAGGGGAACAGCCCAGGAGTAAGGGAAACAGCCCAGGAGTGAGGGGAACAGTCCAGGAATGAGGGGAACAGTCCAGGAGTGAGGAGAACAGTCCAACAGTGAGCGTGACAGTCCAAGAATGAGGGGAAAAATCCAGGACTGAGGGGAAAAATCCAGAAGTGAGGAGGACAGTCCAGGAGGACGGGGGACAGTTCAGGAGTGAGAGGAACAGTCCAGGAGAGAATCCAGGAGTGAGGGGGCAGTTCAGGATTGAGGGGGAAAGTATAGGAGTGTGGGGGAAAGTCCATGAGTGAGGGGGAGAGTCCAGGAGCGTGGGGAACAGTCCAGGAATGTGGGTGACAGTCCAGGACTGAGGGGAACAGACCTGGAGTGAGGAAGACAGTTCAGGAGTGAGTGGAACAGGCCAGGAATGAGCGGAACAGTCCAGGAGTGAGGGGAACAGCCCAGGTATGAGAGGAACAGTCCAGGAGTGAGGGTGACAGTCCAGGAGTGAGGGGAACAATCCAGTAGTGAGGGGATCAATCCAAGACTGAGGGGAACAATCCAGGAGTGAGGAGGACAGTCCAGGATAAAGGGGGACAGTCCAGGAATGAGAGGGACACTTGAGGAGTGCGAGGGGCAGTCCAGGACTGAGAGGAACTGCCCACGAGGGAGGGGAACAATCCCGGAATTGTTGGGACAGTCCAGGAATGAGGGTGACAGTCCAGGATGAGGGAGACAGTCCAGGAGTGAGGGGAACAGCCCAGGAATGATGGGGACAGTCCATGAGTGAGGGAAACAATCCAAGAATGATGGGGACAGTCCAGGAGTGAGGGGAACAGTCCAGGGGTGAGGGGAAGAATCCAGGAGCAAGGCAAACAATCCAGGAGCCGGGGGAACAGTCCAGCAGTGAGGGGAACAACCCAAGGATGATGGGGACAGTCCAGGAGTGAGGGGAACAGTCCAGGAGAAAGGTAGACAGTCCAGGAATGTGGGGGACAGTCCAGGAGTAAGGGGAACAGTCCAGGAATGAGGAGAACTGTCCAGGAGTGAGGGTGACAGTCCAGGAGTGAGGGGAACAGCCCAGGCATGGGGGGAGCAGACCAGGAATGAGGGGAACATTCCAGGAGTGAGGGGAACAGTCCAGGAGTGAGGGGAACAGCCCAGGAGTGAGGGGAGCAGCCCAAGAGTGAGCGGAACAGTCCAGGAATGTCAGGGACAGATCAGGAGTAAGGGAAACAGTCCAGGAATGACGGGAACAGTCCAGGAATGAGGGGAACAGTCCAGGAGTGAGGGTGACATACCAGGAGTGAAGGAGACAGTCCAGGAATGAGGGAGACAGTCCAGGAGTGAGGGTGACAGTCCAGGAGTGAGGGGAACAGGCCAGGAATGAGGGGAACAGTCTAGCAGTGAGGTTGACAGTCCAGGAGTGAGGGTTACAGTCCAGGATGAGGGAGACAGTCCAGGAATGAGGGTGACAGTCCAGGAGTGAAGGGAACAGGCCAGGAATGAGGGGAACAGTCCAGGAGTGAGGGGACCAGCCCAGGAGTGAGTGGAACAATCCATGAATGAGGGGAACAGACCGGAAGTGAGGGGAACAATCCAGGAATGACAGGGACAGTCCAGGAGTGAGGGGAAAAAATTCAGGAATGACGGGGCAGTCTAGGAGTGAGGGGAACAGTCCAGGAGTGAGGGGAACAGCCCAGGAGTGAGGGGAATAGCCCAGGAATGATGGAGAAAGTCCAGGAATGAGGGAAACAATCCAGGAATGATGGGGACACTCTAGGAGTGAGGGGAACCGTCCAGGAGTGAGGGGAACAATCCAGGAGCAAGGAAAACAATCCAGGAGCCGGGTGAACAGTCCAGGAGTGAGGGGAAAGTCCGGGAGTGAGGGAAACAATCCATGAGTGAGGGAAGCAATCCAGTCGTGAGGTGAACAGTCCAGGAGTGAGGGAAACAATCCAAGAGTGAGGGGAACAATCCAGGACTGAGGGGAACAATCCAGGACTGAGGGGAACAATCCAGGAGTGAGGAGGACAGTCCAGGAGAAAGGGGGACAGTCCAGGAATGATGGGGATAGTTCAGGAGCGAGAGGGACAGTCCAGGAGTGAGTGGAACAGTCCAGGACTGAGAGGAACAGCCCACGAGTGAGGGGAACAATCCAGTAATGTGGGTGACAGTCCAGGACTGAGTCGCACAGTCAGGAGTGAGGGTGACAGTCCAGGAGTGAGGGGAACAGCCCAGGGATGAGGGGAACAGCCCAGGAATGAGGGGAACAGTCCAGAAGTGAGGGTGACAGTCCAGGAGTGAGGGTGACAGTCCAGGATGAGGGAAACAGTCCAAGAGTGAGGGTGACCATCTAGGAGTGAGGATGACAATCCAGGAGTGAGGGTGACAGTCCAGGAGTGAGGGGAACAGTCCAGGAATGAGGGGAATAGTCCAGGAGTGAATGGAACAGCCCAGGAATGAGGGGAACAGTCCAGAAGTGAGGGTGACAGTCCAGGAGTGAGGGTGACAGTCCAGGATGAGGGAGACAGTCCAAGAGTGAGGGTGACCATCTAGGAGTGAGGATGACAATCCAGGAATGATGGGGACAATCCAGGAGTGAGGGGAACAGTGCAGGAGTGAGAGGAACAGTCCAGGAGAAAGGTAGACAGTCTAGGAATGAGGGGGACAGTCCACGAGCGAGGGAAACAGTCCAGCAATGAGGGTGAAAGTCCAGGAGTGAGGGTGACAGTCCAGGAATGAGGGGAACAGGCCCAGAATGGGGGGAACAGCCCAGGAATGAGGGGAACATTCCAGGAGTGAGAGGAACAGTCCAGGAGTGAGGGGAACAGTCCAGGAGTGAGGGAACAGCCCAGGAGTGAGGGGAACAGCCCAACAGTGAGGGGAACCGTCCAGGAATGTCAGGGGCAGTCCAGGAGTAAGGCAAACAATCCAGGAATGATGGGGACAGTCTAGGAGTGAGGGGAACAGTCCAGGAGTGAGGGTGACAGTCCAGGATCAGCGACACAGTCCAGGAGTTATGGTGACAGTCCAGGAGTGAGGGTGTCAGCCCAGTAATGAGGAGAACAGTCCAGCAGTGAGGAAAAAAGTCCTGGAGTGAGGGGAACAGCCCAGGAGTGAGGGGAACAGTCATGGTGTGAGGGGAACCATCCAGGAGTGAGGGGAACCGCCTGAGTGAGGGGAACAATCCAGGATTGACAGGGACAGTCCAAGAGTAAGGGAAACAATGCAGGAATGACGGGGACAGTCTAGGAGTGAGGGAAACAGCCCAGGAGTGAGGGGAACAGTCCAGGAATGAGGGGAACAGTACAGGAGTGAGGGTGACAGTCCAAGAGTGAGGGTGACAGTCCAGGAATGAGGGGAAAAATCCAGGACTGAGGGGAAGAATCCAGCAGTGAGGAGGACAGTCCAGGAGGACGGGGGACAGACCAGGAATGAGGGGGACAGTTCAGGAGTGAGAGGAACAGTCCAGGAATGAGGGGGCAGTTCAGGATTGAGGGAGACAGTATAGGACTGTGGGGGAAAGTCCAGCAGTGATGGGGAGAGTCCAGGAGCGTGGGGAACAGTCCAGGAAAGTGGGTGACACTCCAGGACTGAGGGGAACAGACCTGGAGTGAGGAAGACAGTCCAGGAGTCAGTGGAACAGGCAAGGAATGAGTGGAACATTCCATGAGAGAGGGGAACAGCCCAGGTATGAGAGGAACAGTCCAGGAGTGAGGGTGACAGTCCAGGATTGAGACTGACAGTCCAGGAGTGAGGGTGACAGAGCAGGAGTGAGGGTGACAGTCCAGGAGTGAGGGGAACAGTCCAGGAATGAGAGGAACAATCCAGGAGTGAGGGTGACAGTCCAGGATTGAGAGTGACAGTCCAGGAGTGAGGGTGACAGAGCAGGAGTGAGGGTAACAATCCAGGAGTGAGGGTGACAGTCCAGGAGTGAGGGGAACAGTCCAGGAATGAGGGGAATAGTCCAGGAGTGAATGGAACAGCCCAGGAATGATGGGGACAATCCAGGAGTGAGGGAAACAATCCAGGAATGATGGGGACAGTCTAGGAGTGAGGGGAACAGTGCAGGAGTGAGGGGAACAGTCCAGGAGAAAGGTAGACAGTCCAGGAATGAGGGGGACAGTCCACGAGCGAGGGAAACAGTCCAGCAATGAGGGTGAAAGTCCAGGAGTGAGGGTGACAGTCCAGGAATGAGGGGAACAGGCCCAGAAAGGGGGGAACAGCCCAGGAATGAGGGGAACATTCCAGGAGTGAGAGGAACAGTCCAGGAGTGAGGGGAACAGTCCAGGAGTGAGGGGAACAGCCCAGGAGTGAGGGGAACAGCCCAAGAGTGAGGGGAACCGTCCAGGAATGTCAGGGACAGTCCAGGAGTAAGGCAAACAATCCAGGAATGATGGGGACAGTCTAGGAGTGAGGGGAACAGTCCAGGAGTGAGGGTGACAGTCCAGGATCAGCGACACAGTCCAGGAGTTATGGTGACAGTCCAGGAGTGAGGGTGTCAGCCCAGTAATGAGGAGAACAGTCCAGCAGTGAGGAAAAAAGTCCTGGAGTGAGGGGAACAGCCCAGGAGTGAGGGGAACAGTCATGGTGTGAGGGGAACCATCCAGGAGTGAGGGGAACCGCCCGAGTGAGGGGAACAATCCAGGATTGACAGGGACAGTCCAAGAGTAAGGGAAACAATGCAGGAATGACGGGGACAGTCTAGGAGTGAGGAGAACAGCCCAGGAGTAAGGGAAACAGCCCAGGAGTGAGGGGAACAGTCCAGGAATGAGGGGAACAGTCCAGGAGTGAGGGTGACAGTCCAAGAGTGAGGGTGACAGTCCAGGAATGAGGGGAAAAATCCAGGACTGAGGGGAAGAATCCAGCAGTGAGGAGGACAGTCCAGGAGGACGGAGGACAGACCAGGAATGAGGGGGACAGTTCAGGAGTGAGAGGAACAGTCCAGGAATGAGGGGGCAGTTCAGGATTGAGGGGGACAGTATAGGAGTGTGGGGGAAAGTCCAGCAGTGATGGGGAGAGTCCAGGAGCGTGGGGAACAGTCCAGGAAAGTGGGTGACACTCCAGGACTGAGGGGAACAGACCTGGAGTGAGGAAGAAAGTCCAGGAGTGAGTGGAACAGGCAAGGAATGAGCGGAACATTCCATGAGAGAGCGGAACAGCCCAGGTATGAGAGGAACAGTCCAGGAGTGAGGGTGACAGTCCAGGATTGAGAGTGACAGTCCAGGAGTGAGGGTGACAGAGCAGGAGTGAGGGTGACAGTCCAGGAGTGAGGGGAACAGTCCAGGAATGAGAGGAACAGTCCAGGAGTGAGGGTGACAGTCCAGGATTGTGAGTGACAGTCCAGGAG
Source organism: Isurus oxyrinchus (assembly GCA_026770705.1). Classification (NCBI taxonomy): domain Eukaryota; kingdom Metazoa; phylum Chordata; class Chondrichthyes; order Lamniformes; family Lamnidae; genus Isurus; species Isurus oxyrinchus. The sequence continues at coordinate 93,141,277 of JANJGN010000009.1, forward strand.
TGAGGGTGACAGAGCAGGAGTGAGGGTGACAGTCCAGGAGTGAGAGGAACAGTCCAGGAATGAGGGGAACAGTCCAGGAGTGAGGGTGGCAGTCCAGGAGTGAGGGGAACGGTCCAGGAATGAGGCGAACAGTCCAGGAGTGAGGGTGGCAGTCCAGGAGAGAGGGAGACAGCTCAACAGTGAGGGTGACAGTCCAGGAGTGAGGGGAACAGCCATGGAATGAGTGGAACAATCCATGAATGAGGGGAACAGACCGGAAGTGAGGGGAACAATCCAGGAATGACAGGGACAGTCCATGAGTGAGGGAAAAATCCAGGACTGACGGGGCAGTCTGGGAGTGAGGGGAACAGTCCAGGAGTGAGGGGAACAGCCCAGGAGTGAGGAGAACAGCCCAGGAATGATGGGGAAAGTCCAGGAGTGAGGGAAACAATCCAGGAATGATGGGGACAGTGTAGGAGTGAGGGGAACCGTCCAGGAGTGAGGGGAACAATCCAGGCGCAAGGAAAACAATCCAGGAGCCGGGGGAACAGTCCAGGAGTGAGGAGAAAGTCTGGGAGTGAGGGAAACAACCCAGGAGTGAGGGAAGCAATCCAGTAGTAAAGTGAACAGTCCAGGAGTGAGGGGAACAATTCAGGACTGAAGGGAACAATCCAAGAGTGAGGAGGACAGTCCAGGAGAAAGGGGGACAGTCCAGGAATGATGGGGAATGTTCAGGAGTGAGAGGGACAGTCCAGGAGTGAGTGCAACAGTCCAAGACTGAGAGAAACAGCCCATGAGTGAGGGGAACAATCCAGTAATGTGGGTGACAGTCCAGGACTGAGTCGCACAGTCAGGAGTGAGGGTGACAGTCCAGGAGTGAGGGGAGTAGTCCAGGAATGAAGGGTGACAGTCCAGGATGAGGGAGACAGTCTAGGAGTGAGGGGAACCGTCCAGGAGTGAGGGGAACAATCCAGGAGTGAGGAAAACAATCCAGGAGCCGGGGGAACAGTCCAGGAGTGAGGGGAATGTCCAGGAGTGAGCGAAACAATCCAAGAGTGAGGGGAAAAATCCAGGAGTGAGGAGGACAGTCCAGGAGAAAGGGGGACAGTCCAGGAATGATGGGGAAAGTTCAGGAGCGAGAGAGACAGTCCAGGAGTGAATGGAACAGTCCAGGACTGAGAGGAACAGCCCACGAGTGAGGGGAACAATCCACTAATAAGGGGACAGCCCAGGAGTGAGTGGAACAGTCCAGGACTGAGAGGAACAGCCCACGAGTGAGGGGAACAATCCAGTAATGTGGGTGACAGTCCAGGACTGAGTCGCACAGTCAGGAGTGAGGGTGACAGTCCAGGAGTGAGGGGAACAGTCCAGGGATGAGGAGAACAGCCCAGGAATGAGGGGAACAGTCCAGAAGTGAGGGTGACAGTCCAGGAGTGAGGGTGACCGTCCAGGATGAGGGAGACAGTCCAGGAGTGAGGGGAACAGTCCAGGAATGATGGGGACAGTCCAGGAGTGAGGGAAACAAACCAGGAATGATGGGGACAGTCTAGGAGTGAGGGGAACAGTCCAGGAGTGAGGGGAACAATCCAGGAGCAAGGAAAACAATCCAGGAGCCGGGGGAACAGTCCAGCAGTGAGGGAAACAATCCAAGAGTGAGGGGATCAATCCAGGACTGAGGGGAACAATCCAGGAGTGAGGAGGACAGTCCAGGATAAAGGGGGACAGTCCAGGAATGAGAGGGACACTTGAGGACTGAGAGGGGCAGTCCAGGAGTGAGTGAAACAGTCCAGGACTGAGAGGAACTGCCCACGAGGGAGGGGAACAATCCCGGAATTGTTGGGACAGTCCAGGAATGAGGGGAACAGTCCAGAAGTGAGGGTGACAGTCCAGGAGTGAGGGTGACAGTCCAGGAGTGAGGGGAACAGCCCAGGAATGATGGGGACAGTCCAGGCGTGAGGGAAACAATCCAAGAATGATGGGGACAGTCTAGGAGTGAGGGGAACAGTCCAGGAGTAAGGGGAACAGTCCAGGAATGAGGGGAACTGTCTAGGAGTGAGGGTGACAGTCCAGGAGTGAGGGGAACAGCCCAGGAATGGGGGGAACAGCCCAGGAATGAGGGGAACATCCCAGGAGTGAGGGGAATAGCCCAAGAGTGAGTGGAACAGTCCAGGAATGTCAGGGACAGTCCAGGAGTAAGGGAAACAATCCAGGAATGACGGGGACAGTCCAGGAGTGAGGGGAAAAGCCCAGGAGTAAAGGGAACAGTCCAGGAATGAGGGGACAGTCCAGGAGTGAGGGTGACAGTCCAGGAGTGAGGGTGACAGTCCAGGAGTGAGGGGAACAGTCCAGGAATGAGGGGAATAGTCTAGCAGTGAGGTTGACAGTCCAGGAGTGAGGGTTACAGTCCAGGAAGAGGGAGACAGCCCAGGAATGAGGGTGACAGTCCAGGAGTGAGGGAAACAATCCAAGAATAATGGGGACAGTCTAGGAGTGAGGGGAACAGTCCAGGGGTGAGGGGAAGAATCCAAGAGCAAGGAAAACAATCCAGGAGATGGGGGAACAGTCCAGCAGTGAGGGAAACAATCCAAGAATGATGGGGACAGTCTAGGAGTGAGGGGAACAGTCCAGGAGTGAGGGGAACAGTCCAGGAGAAAGGTAGACAGTCCAGGAATGTGGGGGACAGTCCAGGAGTAAGGGGAACAGTCCAGGAATGAGGGGAACTGTCTAGGAGTGAGGGTGACAGTCCAGGAGTGAGGGGAACAGCCCAGGAATGGGGGGAACAGCCCAGGAATGGGGGGAACAGCCCAGGAATGAGGGGAACTGTCTAGGAGTGAGGGTGACAGTCCAGGAGTGAGGGGAACAGCCCAGGAGTGAGGGGAACAGTCCAGGAGTGAGCGGAACAGTCCAGGAATGTCAGGGACAGTCCAGGTGTAAGGGAAACAATCCAGGAATGACGGGGACAGTCCAGGAGTGAGGGGAAAAGCCCAGGAGTAAAGGGAACAGTCCAGGAATGAGGGGAACAGTCCAGGAGTGAGGGTACAGACCAGGAGTGAAGGAGACAGTCTAGGAATGAGGGCGACAGACCAGGAGTGAGGGTGACAGTCCAGGAGTGAGGGTGACAGTCCAGGAGTGAGGGGAACAGTCCAGGAATGAGGGGAATAGTCTAGCAGTGAGGTTGACAGTCCAGGAGTGAGGGTTACAGTCCAGGAAGAGGGAGACAGTCCAGGAATGAGGGTGACAGTCCAGGAGTGAGGGGAACAGCCCAGGAATGAGGGGAACAGGCCAGGAATGAAAGGATCAGTCCAGGAGTGAGGGGACCAGCCCAGGAGTGAGGGTGACAGTCCAGGATGAGCGACACAGTCCAGGAGTGAGGGTGACAGTCGGGGAGTGAGGGTTATAGTCCAGGAATCAGAGGAACAGTCAAGCACTGAGGGTGACAGTCCAGGAGTGAGGGCGGCAGTCCAGGAGTGAGGGTGACAGTCCAGGAGAGAGGGACACAGTCCAGGAATGAGGGGAACAGTCCAGGAGAGAGGGTGACAGTCCAGGAGTGAGGGTGACAGTCCAGGAGTGAGGGTGACCGTCCAGGATGAGGGAGACAGTCCAGGAGTGAAGGGAACAGTCCGGGAATGATGGGGACAGTCCAGGAGTCAGGGAAACAAACCAGGAATGATGGGGACAGTCTAGGAGTGAGGGGAACAGTCCAGGAGTGAGGGGAACAATCCAGGAGCAAGGAAAACAATCCAGGAGCTGGGGGAACAGTCCAGCAGTGAGGGAAACAATCCAAGAGTGAGGGGATCAATCCAGGACTGAGGGGAACTATCCAGCAGTGAGGAGGACAGTCCAGGATAAAGGGGGACAGTCCAGGAATGAGAGGGACACTTGAGGACTGAGAGGGGCAGTCCAGGAGTGAGTGGAACAGTCCAGGACTGAGAGGAACTGCCCACGAGGGAGGGGAACAATCCCGGAATTGTTGGGACAGTCCAGGAATGAGGGGAACAGTCCAGAAGTGAGGGTGACAGTCCAGGAGTGAGGGTGACAGTCCAGGATGAGGGAGACAGTCCAGGAGTGAGGGGAACAGCCCAGGAATGATGGGGACAGTCCAGGAGTGAGGGAAACAATCCAAGAATGATGGGGACAGTCTAGGAGTGAGGGGAACAGTCCAGGGGTGAGGGGAAGAATCCAGGAGCAAGGCAACAATCCAGGAGCCAGGGGAACAGTCCAGGAATGAGGGGAACAGTCTAGCTGTGAGGTTGACAGTCCAGGAGTGAGGGTTACAGTCCAGGAAGAGGGAGACAGTCCAGGAATGAGGATGACAGTCCAGGAGTGAGGGGAACAGCCCAGGAATGAGGGGAACAGGCCAGGAATGAAAGGAACAGTCCAGGAGTGAGGGGACCAGCCCAGGAGTGAGGGTGACAGTCCAGGATGAGCGACACAGTCCAGGAGTGAGGGTGACAGTCGAGGAGTGAGGGAGACAGTCCAGGAGTGAGGGTGACATCCAGGATGAGCGACACAGTCCAGGAGTGAGGGTGACAGTCGAGGAGTGAGGGTTATAGTCCAGGAAACAGAGGAACAGTCAAGCAGTGAGGGTGACAGTCCAGGAGTGAGGGCGGCAGTCCAGGAGTGAGGGTGACAGTCCAGGAGAGAGGGACACAGTCCAGGAATGAGGGGAACAGTCCAGGAGTGCGGGTGACAGTCCAGGAGTGAGGGTGACATCCAGGAGTGAGGGAGACAGTCCAGGAGTGAGGGTGACTGTCCAGGATTGAGAGGAACAGTCCAGGAATGAGGGGAACAGTCCAGGAGTGAGGGAATCAATGCAGGAGCAAGGAAAACAATCCAGGAGCCGGGGGAACAGTACAGGAGTGAGGGGAAAGTCCGGGAGTGAGAGAAAAAATCCAGGAGTGAGGGGAACAATCCAGGAGTGAGGAGGACAGTCCAAGAGGAAGGGGGACAGTCCAGGAATGATGGGGATAGTTCAGGAGCGAGAGGGCAAGTCCAGGAGTGAGTGGAACAGTCCAGGACTGAGAGGAACAGCCCACGAGTGAGGGGAACAATCCAGTAATGTGGGTGACAGTCCAGGACTGATTCACCCGGTCAGGAGTGAGGATGACAGTCCAGGAGTGAGGGGAGCAGTCCAGGAATGAAGGGAACAGCCCAGGGATGAGGGGAACAGCGCAGGAATGAGGGGAACAGTCCAGAAGTGAGGGTGACATTCCAGGAGTGAGGGTGACCGTCCAGGATGAGGGAGACAGTCCAGGAGTGAGGGGAACAGCCCAGGAATGATGGGGACAGTCCAGGAGTGAGGGAAACAATCCAGGAATGTTGGGGACATTCTAGGAGTGAGGGGAACAGTCCAGGAATGATGGGGACAGTCTCGGAGTGAGGGGAACAGTCTAGGAGTGAGGGGAACAGTCCAGGAGCAAGGAAAACAATCCAGTAGCTGGTGGAACAGTCCAGCAGTGAGGGAAACAATCCAAGAGTGAGGAGACCAATCCAGGACTGAGGGGAACAATCTAGGAATGAGGGGAACAGCCCAGGAATGAGGGGAACAGTCCAGAAGTGAGGAGGACAGTCCAGGAGAAAGGGGGACAGTCCAGGAATGAGAGGGACACTTGAGGAGCTAGAGGGGCAGTCGAGGAGTGAGTGGAACAGACCAGGACTGAGAGGAACTGCCCACGAGTGAGGGGAACAATCCAGGAATTGTTGGGACAGTCCAGGAGTTAGCGGAACAGCCCAGGAGTGAGCGGGACAGTCCAGGAGTGAATCCAGGTATGAGGCGGCAGTTCAGGAGTGAGGGGACTGTCCTGGAGTGAGGGGGACTGTTCAGGAGTGAGGTAAACAGTCCAGGAGTGAGGGGAACAGCTCAGGAATGAGGGGAGCAGCCCAGGATTGAGGTGAAAAATCCCAGTAATGACAGAGACAGTCCAGGAGTGAGGGTGACAGTCCAGGAGAGATGGAGACAGGCCTGTAATGAGGGTTTCAGTCCAGGAGTGGTGGTGACAGTCCAGGAGTGAGGGGAACAGTCTAGGAGTGAGGGTGACAGTCCAGGATGAGGGAGACAGTTCAGGGGTGATGGTGACAGTCCAGGAGTGAGGGAGACAGTCTAGGAGTGAGGGTGACAGTATATGAGTGAGGGGAGCAGTCCAGGAATGAGGGGAACATTCTAGGAGTGAGGGTGACATTTTAGGAGTGAGGGTGATAGTCCAGGATGCGGGAGACAGTCCAGAAGTGAGGGTAACAGCCATGGAGTGAGGGTGACAATCCAGAAGAGAGGGGAACAGCGCAGGAATGAGGGGAACAGCCCAGGAATGAGGGGAACAGTCCAGGAGTGAGGGGAACAGTCCAGAGTGAGGGTAACAGCCATGGAGTGAGGGTGACAATCCAGGAGAAAGCGGAACAGTCCAGTAATGAGGGGAACAGTTCAGGAGTGAGGGTGACAGTCCAGGAGTGAGGGTGACAGTCCAGGAGTGAGGGGAACAATCCAGGAGTGAGGGGAACATTCCAGGAGTTAGAGGAACAGCCCAGGAATAAGGGGAACAGCCCAGGAGTGAGGGGTACAGCCCAAGGACAAGGGAAAAAAGCCCAGGAATGACAGAGAAAGTCCAGGCGTGAGGGGGACAGCGCAGGAGTGAGGGGAACAGTCCAGAAATGAGGGGAACAGTCCAGGAATGAGGGTGACGGTCCATGAGTGAGGGTGACAGTGCAGGAGTGAGGGGAACAATCCGAGTGAGGGGAAAAGTCCAGGAGTGAGGGAAACAGTCCAGGAGTGAATCCAGGTGTGAGGAAGCAGTTCAGGAGTGAGGAAACAGTTCAGGAGTGAGGGGGACAATTCAGGAGTGAGGGGAACAGTCCAGTAGTGAGGGGAACAGCCCAGGAGTGAGGCGAACAGTCCAGGAATGAGCGGAACAGTCCAGGAGTGAGGGGAACAGCCCAGGAATGAGGGGAACAGTCCAGGATTGAGGGTGACAATCCAGGAGTGAGGAAGACTGTCCAGGAGTGATGGAGACTGTCCAGGAGTGAGGGTGACAGTCCAGGAGTGAGGGTGACAGTCCAGTAGTGAGCGGAACAGTCCAGGAATGAGGTCAACAGTCCAGGAATGACAGGGACAGTCCAGGAGTGATGAAACAATCCAGGAATGATGGGGACAGTCTAGGAGTGAGGGGAACAGTCCAGGAGTGAGAGGAAAGGCCCACGCGGGAGGGGTACAATCCAGGAATTAGGGTGACAGCCCAGGAGTGAGGGTAACTGTCCAGGAGTGAGGGGAACAATCCAGGAATTAGGCGACAGCCCAGGAGTGAGGGTGACAGTCAGGAGTTTGGGGAACAATCCAGGAATGAGGGGAACAGTTCAGGAGTTACCGGAACAGACCAGGATTGAGGGGAACAGTCCAGGACTAAGGGGAACAGTCCAGGAGTGAGGGTGACAGTCCTGGAGTGAGGGAGACAGTCCAGGAGTAAGGGTGGCAGTCCAGGAGTGAGGGGAACAGTCCAAGAATGAGACGAACAGTCCAGGAGTGAGGGTGACAGTCGAGGAGTGAGGGGAATAGTCCTGCAATGAGAGGAACAGTCGAGGAGTGAGGGTGACTGTCCAGGAGTGAGGGCGGCAGTCCAGGAGTAAGGGTGACAGTCCAGGAGAGATTGACGCAGTCCAGGAATGAGGGGAACAGTCCAGGAGTGAGGGTGACAGTCCAGGAGTGAGGGAAACAATCCAAGAATGAGGGGAACAGTCCAGGAGTTAGCGGAACATTCCAGGTGTGAGGGGAACAGCCCAGGAGAGATGGAAACAGTCCAGGAGTGAGGGGACCAGTCTAGCAGTGAGGGGAACTGTCCAGGAGTGAGTGGAACAGCCCAGGAATGAGGTGCAAATGCCCAGGAATGAAAGAGACAGTCCAGCAGTGAGGGGTACAGGCCAGGAGTGAGGGGAACAGCCCAGGAATGAGGTGCAAATGCCCAGGAATGAAAGAGACAGTCCAGCAGTGAGGGGAACAGGCCAGGAGTGAGGGGAACAGTCCAGGAATTAGGAGAACAGTCCAGGAGTGAGGGAAACAGTCCAAGAATGAGACGAATAGTCCAGGAGTGAGGGTGACAGTCCAGGAGTGAGCGAGACAGTCGAGGAGTGAGGGGAATAGTCCAGGAATGAGAGGAACAGTCCAGGAGTGAGGGTGACTGTCCAGGAGTGAGGGCGGCTGTCCAGAAGAGAGGCACACAGTCCAGGAATGAGGGGAACAGTCCAGGAGTGAGGGTGACAGTCCAGGAGTGAGGGTGACAGTCCAGGAGTGAGATTGACAGTCCAGGAATTAGGGGGACAGCCCAAGAGTGAGGGTGACAGTCCAGGAGAGAGGGACACAGTTCAGGAATGAGGGGAACAGACCAGGAGTGAGGGTGACAGTCCAGGAGTGAGGGCGGCAGTCCAGGAGTGAGGGTGACAGTCCAGGAGAGAGGGACACAGTTAAGGAATGAGGGGAACAGACCAGGAGTGAGGGTGACAGTCCAGGAGTGATGGTGACAGTCCAGGATGAGAGAGACAGTCCTGGAGTGAGGGTGACAATCCAAGAGTGAGGGAAACAATCCAGGAATGAGGGGAACAGTCCAGGAGTTAGCGGAACACTCCAGGAGTGAGGGAACATCCCAGGAGAGATGTGAACAGTCCAGGAGTAAGGGGACCAGTCTTGGAGTGAGGGGAAATGTACCGAAGTGAGGGGAACAGCCCAGGAATGAGGGGAAAAAGCCCAGGAATGACAGAGACAGTCCAGCAGTGAGGGGGACAGGCCAGGAGTGAGGGGAACAGTCCAGGAGTGAGAGTGACAGTCCAGGATTGAGGGGGACAGTCCAGGAGTGAGGGTGACATTCCAGGAATGAGGGGGACAGTCCAGGAGTGAGGTGAAGAGTCCAGGAGTGAATCCAAGTGTGAGGAGGCAGCTCAGGAGTGAGGGAACAGCCCAGGAGAGAGGGGGACAGTTCAGGTGTGAGGGGAACAGTCCAGGAGTGAGGGGAACAGCCCAGGAGTGAGGGGAACAGTCCAGGAAATAGCGGAACAGTCCAGGAGTGAGGGGGACAGCCCAGTAGTGAGTGGAACAGTCTAGGAATGAGGGGTACAGTCCAGAAGTGAGCGTGACAGTCCAGGAGTGAGGGTGACAATACAGGAGTGAGGGAATCTGTCCAGGAATGAGGGAGACTGTCCAGGAGTGAGGGAGACAGTCCAGGAGTGAGGGTGACCGTCCAGGATGAGGGAGACAGTCCAGGAGTGAGGGGAACAGCCCAGGAATGATGGGAACAGTCCAGGAGTGAGGGAAACAAACCAGGAATGATGGGGACAGTCTAGGAGTGAGGGAAACAATCCAGGAGTGAGGGGAACAATCCAGTAGTGAGGTTAACAGTCCAGCAGTGAGGGAAACAATCCAAGAGTGAGGGGATCAATCCAAGACTGAGGGGAACAATCCAGGAGTGAGGAGGACAGTCCAGGATAAAGGGGGACAGTCCAGGAATGAGAGGGACACTTGAGGAGTGAGAGGGGCAGTCCAGGAGTGAGTGGAACAGTCCAGGACTGAGAGGAACTGCCCACGAGGGAGGGGAACAATCCCGGAATTGTTGGGACAGTCCAGGAATGAGGGTGACAGTCCAGGATGAGGGAGACAGTCCAGGAGTGAGGGGAACAGCCCAGGAATGATGGGGACAGTCCATGAGTGAGGGAAACAATCCAAGAATGATGGCGACAGTCTAGGAGTGAGGGGAAGAATCCAGGAGCAAGGAAAACAATCCAGGAGCCGGGGGAACAGTCCAGCAGTGAGGGAAACAATCCAAGAATGATGGGGACAGTCTAGGAGTGAGGGGAACAGTCCAGGAGAAAGGTAGACAGTCCAGGAATGTGGGGGACAGTCCAGGAGTGAGGGTGACAGTCCAGGAGTGAGGGGAACAGCCCAGGAATGAGGGGAATAGTCTAGCAGTGAGGTTGACAGTCCAGGAGTGAGGGTTACAGTCCAGGAAGAGGGACACAGTCCAGGAATGAGGGTGACAGTCCAGGAGTGAGGGGAACAGCCCAGGAATGAGGGGAACAGGCCAGGAATGAAAGGAACAGTCCAGGAGTGAGGGGACCAGCCCAGGAGTGAGGGTGACAGTCCAGGATGAGCGACACAGTCCAGGAGTGAGTGTGACAGTCGAGGAGTGAGGGTTATAGTCCAGGAATCAGAGGAACAGTCAAGCACTGAGGGTGACAGTCCAGGAGTGAGGGCGGCAGTCCAGGAGAGAGGGTGACAGTCCAGGAGAGAGGGACACAGTCCAGGAATGAGTGGAACAGTCCAGGAGTGAGGGTGACAGTCCAGGAGTGAGGGTGACAGTCCAGGAGTGAGGGTGACACTCCAGGAGTGAGGGAGACAGTCCAGGAGTGTGGGTGACAGTCCAGGAGTGAGGGTGACTGTCCAGGATTGAGGGGAACAGTCCAGGAATGAGGGGAACAGTCCAGGAGTGAGGGAATCAATGCAGGAGCAAGGAAAACAATCCAGGAGCCGGGGGAACAGTCCAGGAGTGAGGGGAATATCCGGGAGTGAGAGAAAAAATCCAGGAGTGAGGGGAACAATCCAGGAGTGAAGAGGACAGTCCAGGAGGAAGGGGGACAGTCCTGCAATGATGGGGATAGTTCAGGAGCGAGAGGGCCAGTCCAGGAGTGAGTGGAACAGTCCAGGATTGAGAGGAACAGCCCACGAGTGAGGGGAACAATCCACTAATAAGGGGACAGCCCAGGAGTGAGTGGAACAGTCCAGGACTGAGAGGAACAGCCCACGAGTGAGGGGAACAATCCAGTAATGTGGGTGACAGTCCAGGACTGATTCACCCAGTCAGGAGTGAGGGTGACAGTCCAGGAGTGAGGGGAGCAGTCCAGGAATGAAGGGAACAGCCCAGGGATGAGGGGAACAGCCCAGGAATGAGGGGAACAGTCCAGAAGTGAGGGTGACCGTCCAGGATGAGGGAGACAGTCCAGGAGTGAAGGGAACAGTCCGGGAATGATGGGGACAGTCCAGGAGTCAGGGAAACAAACCAGGAATGATGGGGACAGTCTAGGAGTGAGGGGAACAGTCCAGGAGTGAGGGGAACAATCCAGGAGCAAGGAAAACAATCCAGGAGCCGGGGGAACAGTCCAGCAGTGAGGGAAACAATCCAAGAGTGAGGGGATCAATCCAGGACTGAGGGGAACAATCCAGGAGTGAGGAGGACAGTCCAGGATAAAGGGGGACAGTCCAGGAATGAGAGGGACACTTGAGGACTGAGAGGGGCAGTCCAGGAGTGAGTGGAACAGTCCAGGACTGAGAGGAACTGCCCACGAGGGAGGGGAACAATCCCGGAATTGTTGGGACAGTCCAGGAATGAGGGGAACAGTCCAGAAGTGAGGGTGACAGTCCAGGAGTGAGGGTGACAGTCCAGGATGAGGGAGACAGTCCAGAAGTGAGGGTGACAGTCCAGGAGTGAGGGGAACAGCCCAGGAGTGAGGGGAACAGCCCAGGAATGATGGGGACAGTCCAGGAGTGAGGGAAACAATCCAAGAATGATGGGGACAGTCTAGGAGTGAGGGGAACAGTCCAGGGGTGAGGGGAAGAATCCAGGAGCAAGGCAAACAATCCAGGAGCCGGGGGAACAGTCCAGCAGTGAGGGAAACAATCCAAGAATGAGGGTGACAGTCCAGGAGTGAGGGGAACAGTCCAGGAATGAGGGGAACAGTCTAGCAGTGAGGTTGACAGTCCAGGAGTGAGGGTTACAGTCCAGGAAGAAGGAGACAGTCCAGGAATGAGGGTGACAGTCCAGGAGTGAGGGTGACAATCCAGGAGTGAGGGAATCTGTCCAGGAATGAGGGAGACTGTCCAGGAGTGAGGGAGACAGTCCAGGAGTGAGGGTGACCGTCCAGGATGAGGGAGACAGTCCAGGAGTGAGGGGAACAGCCCAGGAATGATGGGAACAGTCCAGGAGTGAGGGAAACAAACCAGGAATGATGGGGACAGTCTAGGAGTGAGGGAAACAATCCAGGAGTGAGGGGAACAATCCAGTAGTGAGGTTAACAGTCCAGCAGTGAGGGAAACAATCCAAGAGTGAGGGGATCAATCCAAGACTGAGGGGAACAATCCAGGAGTGAGGAGGACAGTCCAGGATAAAGGGGGACAGTCCAGGAATGAGAGGGACACTTGAGGAGTGAGAGGGGCAGTCCAGGAGTGAGTGGAACAGTCCAGGACTGAGAGGAACTGCCCACGAGGGAGGGGAACAATCCCGGAATTGTTGGGACAGTCCAGGAATGAGGGTGACAGTCCAGGATGAGGGAGACAGTCCAGGAGTGAGGGGAACAGCCCAGGAATGATGGGGACAGTCCATGAGTGAGGGAAACAATCCAAGAATGATGGCGACAGTCTAGGAGTGAGGGGAAGAATCCAGGAGCAAGGAAAACAATCCAGGAGCCGGGGGAACAGTCCAGCAGTGAGGGAAACAATCCAAGAATGATGGGGACAGTCTAGGAGTGAGGGGAACAGTCCAGGAGAAAGGTAGACAGTCCAGGAATGTGGGGGACAGTCCAGGAGTGAGGGTGACAGTCCAGGAGTGAGGGGAACAGCCCAGGAATGAGGGGAATAGTCTAGCAGTGAGGTTGACAGTCCAGGAGTGAGGGTTACAGTCCAGGAAGAGGGACACAGTCCAGGAATGAGGGTGACAGTCCAGGAGTGAGGGGAACAGCCCAGGAATGAGGGGAACAGGCCAGGAATGAAAGGAACAGTCCAGGAGTGAGGGGACCAGCCCAGGAGTGAGGGTGACAGTCCAGGATGAGCGACACAGTCCAGGAGTGAGTGTGACAGTCGAGGAGTGAGGGTTATAGTCCAGGAATCAGAGGAACAGTCAAGCACTGAGGGTGACAGTCCAGGAGTGAGGGCGGCAGTCCAGGAGAGAGGGTGACAGTCCAGGAGAGAGGGACACAGTCCAGGAATGAGTGGAACAGTCCAGGAGTGAGGGTGACAGTCCAGGAGTGAGGGTGACAGTCCAGGAGTGAGGGTGACACTCCAGGAGTGAGGGAGACAGTCCAGGAGTGTGGGTGACAGTCCAGGAGTGAGGGTGACTGTCCAGGATTGAGGGGAACAGTCCAGGAATGAGGGGAACAGTCCAGGAGTGAGGGAATCAATGCAGGAGCAAGGAAAACAATCCAGGAGCCGGGGGAACAGTCCAGGAGTGAGGGGAATATCCGGGAGTGAGAGAAAAAATCCAGGAGTGAGGGGAACAATCCAGGAGTGAAGAGGACAGTCCAGGAGGAAGGGGGACAGTCCTGCAATGATGGGGATAGTTCAGGAGCGAGAGGGCCAGTCCAGGAGTGAGTGGAACAGTCCAGGATTGAGAGGAACAGCCCACGAGTGAGGGGAACAATCCACTAATAAGGGGACAGCCCAGGAGTGAGTGGAACAGTCCAGGACTGAGAGGAACAGCCCACGAGTGAGGGGAACAATCCAGTAATGTGGGTGACAGTCCAGGACTGATTCACCCAGTCAGGAGTGAGGGTGACAGTCCAGGAGTGAGGGGAGCAGTCCAGGAATGAAGGGAACAGCCCAGGGATGAGGGGAACAGCCCAGGAATGAGGGGAACAGTCCAGAAGTGAGGGTGACCGTCCAGGATGAGGGAGACAGTCCAGGAGTGAAGGGAACAGTCCGGGAATGATGGGGACAGTCCAGGAGTCAGGGAAACAAACCAGGAATGATGGGGACAGTCTAGGAGTGAGGGGAACAGTCCAGGAGTGAGGGGAACAATCCAGGAGCAAGGAAAACAATCCAGGAGTCGGGGGAACAGTCCAGCAGTGAGGGAAACAATCCAAGAGTGAGGGGATCAATCCAGGACTGAGGGGAACAATCCAGGAGTGAGGAGGACAGTCCAGGATAAAGGGGGACAGTCCAGGAATGAGAGGGACACTTGAGGACTGAGAGGGGCAGTCCAGGAGTGAGTGGAACAGTCCAGGACTGAGAGGAACTGCCCACGAGGGAGGGGAACAATCCCGGAATTGTTGGGACAGTCCAGGAATGAGGGGAACAGTCCAGAAGTGAGGGTGACAGTCCAGGAGTGAGGGTGACAGTCCAGGATGAGGGAGACAGTCCAGAAGTGAGGGTGACAGTCCAGGAGTGAGGGGAACAGCCCAGGAGTGAGGGGAACAGCCCAGGAATGATGGGGACAGTCCAGGAGTGAGGGAAACAATCCAAGAATGATGGGGACAGTCTAGGAGTGAGGGGAACAGTCCAGGGGTGAGGGGAAGAATCCAGGAGCAAGGCAAACAATCCAGGAGCCGGGGGAACAGTCCAGCAGTGAGGGAAACAATCCAAGAATGAGGGTGACAGTCCAGGAGTGAGGGGAACAGTCCAGGAATGAGGGGAACAGTCTAGCAGTGAGGTTGACAGTCCAGGAGTGAGGGTTACAGTCCAGGAAGAGGGAGACAGTCCAGGAATGAGGGTGACAGTCCAGGAGTGAGGGGAACAGCCCAGGAATGAGGGGAACAGGCCAGGAATGAAAGGAACAGTCCAGGATTGAGGGGACCAGCCCAGGAGTGAGGGTGACAGTCCAGGATGAGCGACATAGTCCAGGAGTGAGGGTGACAGTCGAGGAGTGAAGGTTATAGTCCAGGAATCAGAGGAACAGTCAAGCACTGAGGGTGACAGTCCAGGAGTGAGGGCGGCAGTCCAGGAGTGAGGGTGACAGTCCAGGAGAGAGGGACACAGTCCAGGAATGAGGGGAACAGTCCAGGAGTGAGGGTGACAGTCCAGGAGTGAGGGAGACAGTCCAGGAGTGAGGGTGACTGTCCAGGATTGAGGGGAACAGTCCAGGAATGAGGGGAACAGTCCAGGAGTGAGGGAATCAATGCAGGAGCAAGGAAAACAATCCAGGAGCCGGGGGAACAGTCCAGGAGTGAGGGGAAAGTCCGGGAGTGAGAGAAAAAATCCAGGACTGAGGGGAACAATCTAGGAATGAGGGGAACAGCCCAGGAATGAGGGGAACAGTCCAGAAGTGAGGAGGACAGTCCAGGAGAAAGGGGGACAGTCCAGGAATGAGAGGGACACTTGAGGAGCGAGAGGGGCAGTCGAGGAGTGAGTGGAACAGTCCAGGATTGAGAGGAACTGCCCACGAGTGAGGGGAACAATCCAGGAATTGTTGGGACAGTCCAGGAGTTAGCGGAACAGCCCAGGAGTGAGCGGGACAGTCCAGGAGTGAATCCAGGTATGAGGCGGCAGTTCAGGAGTGAGGGGACTGTCCAGGAGTGAGGGGGACTGTTCAGGAGTGAGGTAAACAGTCCAGGAGTGAGGGGAACAGCTCAGGAATGAGGGGAGCAGCCCAGGATTGAGGTGAAAAATCCCAGTAATGACAGAGACAGTCCAGGAGTGAGGGTGACAGTCCAGGAGAGATGGAGACAGTCCAGTAATGAGGGTGTCAGTCCAGGAGTGGTGGTGACAGTCCAGGAGTGAGGGGAACAGTCTAGGAATGAGGGGAACTGTCCAGGAGTGAGGGTGACAGTCCAGGAGAGAGGGTGACAGTCCAGGATGAGGGAGACAGTCCAGGAGTGAGGGGAACAGCCCAGGAATGATGGGGACAGTCCATGAGTGAGGGAAACAATCCAAGAATGATGGCGACAGTCTAGGAGTGAGGGGAAGAATCCAGGAGCAAGGAAAACAATCCAGGAGCCGGGGGAACAGTCCAGCAGTGAGGGAAACAATCCAAGAATGATGGGGACAGTCTAGGAGTGAGGGGAACAGTCCAGGAGAAAGGTAGACAGTCCAGGAATGTGGGGGACAGTCCAGGAGTGAGGGTGACAGTCCAGGAGTGAGGGGAACAGCCCAGGAATGAGGGGAATAGTCTAGCAGTGAGGTTGACAGTCCAGGAGTGAGGGTTACAGTCCAGGAAGAGGGACACAGTCCAGGAATGAGGGTGACAGTCCAGGAGTGAGGGGAACAGCCCAGGAATGAGGGGAACAGGCCAGGAATGAAAGGAACAGTCCAGGAGTGAGGGGACCAGCCCAGGAGTGAGGGTGACAGTCCAGGATGAGCGACACAGTCCAGGAGTGAGTGTGACAGTCGAGGAGTGAGGGTTATAGTCCAGGAATCAGAGGAACAGTCAAGCACTGAGGGTGACAGTCCAGGAGTGAGGGCGGCAGTCCAGGAGAGAGGGTGACAGTCCAGGAGAGAGGGACACAGTCCAGGAATGAGTGGAACAGTCCAGGAGTGAGGGTGACAGTCCAGGAGTGAGGGTGACAGTCCAGGAGTGAGGGTGACACTCCAGGAGTGAGGGAGACAGTCCAGGAGTGTGGGTGACAGTCCAGGAGTGAGGGTGACTGTCCAGGATTGAGGGGAACAGTCCAGGAATGAGGGGAACAGTCCAGGAGTGAGGGAATCAATGCAGGAGCAAGGAAAACAATCCAGGAGCCGGGGGAACAGTCCAGGAGTGAGGGGAATATCCGGGAGTGAGAGAAAAAATCCAGGAGTGAGGGGAACAATCCAGGAGTGAAGAGGACAGTCCAGGAGGAAGGGGGACAGTCCTGCAATGATGGGGATAGTTCAGGAGCGAGAGGGCCAGTCCAGGAGTGAGTGGAACAGTCCAGGATTGAGAGGAACAGCCCACGAGTGAGGGGAACAATCCACTAATAAGGGGACAGCCCAGGAGTGAGTGGAACAGTCCAGGACTGAGAGGAACAGCCCACGAGTGAGGGGAACAATCCAGTAATGTGGGTGACAGTCCAGGACTGATTCACCCAGTCAGGAGTGAGGGTGACAGTCCAGGAGTGAGGGGAGCAGTCCAGGAATGAAGGGAACAGCCCAGGGATGAGGGGAACAGCCCAGGAATGAGGGGAACAGTCCAGAAGTGAGGGTGACCGTCCAGGATGAGGGAGACAGTCCAGGAGTGAAGGGAACAGTCCGGGAATGATGGGGACAGTCCAGGAGTCAGGGAAACAAACCAGGAATGATGGGGACAGTCTAGGAGTGAGGGGAACAGTCCAGGAGTGAGGGGAACAATCCAGGAGCAAGGAAAACAATCCAGGAGCCGGGGGAACAGTCCAGCAGTGAGGGAAACAATCCAAGAGTGAGGGGATCAATCCAGGACTGAGGGGAACAATCCAGGAGTGAGGAGGACAGTCCAGGATAAAGGGGGACAGTCCAGGAATGAGAGGGACACTTGAGGACTGAGAGGGGCAGTCCAGGAGTGAGTGGAACAGTCCAGGACTGAGAGGAACTGCCCACGAGGGAGGGGAACAATCCCGGAATTGTTGGGACAGTCCAGGAATGAGGGGAACAGTCCAGAAGTGAGGGTGACAGTCCAGGAGTGAGGGTGACAGTCCAGGATGAGGGAGACAGTCCAGAAGTGAGGGTGACAGTCCAGGAGTGAGGGGAACAGCCCAGGAGTGAGGGGAACAGCCCAGGAATGATGGGGACAGTCCAGGAGTGAGGGAAACAATCCAAGAATGATGGGGACAGTCTAGGAGTGAGGGGAACAGTCCAGGGGTGAGGGGAAGAATCCAGGAGCAAGGCAAACAATCCAGGAGTGAGGGGAACAGTCCAGGAATGAGGGGAACAGTCTAGCAGTGAGGTTGACAGTCCAGGAGTGAGGGTTACAGTCCAGGAAGAGGGAGACAGTCCAGGAATGAGGGTGACAGTCCAAGAGTGAGGGGAACAGCCCAGGAATGAGGGGAACAGGCCAGGAATGAAAGGAACAGTCCAGGATTGAGGGGACCAGCCCAGGAGTGAGGGTGACAGTCCAGGATGAGCGACATAGTCCAGGAGTGAGGGTGACAGTCGAGGAGTGAGGGTTATAGTCCAGGAATCAGAGGAACAGTCAAGCACTGAGGGTGACAGTCCAGGAGTGAGGGCGGCAGTCCAGGAGTGAGGGTGACAGTCCAGGAGAGAGGGACACAGTCCAGGAATGAGGGGAACAGTCCAGGAGTGAGGGTGACAGTCCAGGAGTGAGGGAGACAGTCCAGGAGTGAGGGTGACTGTCCAGGATTGAGGGGAACAGTCCAGGAATGAGGGGAACAGTCCAGGAGTGAGGGAATCAATGCAGGAGCAAGGAAAACAATCCAGGAGCCGGGGGAACAGTCCAGGAGTGAGGGGAAAGTCCGGGAGTGAGAGAAAAAATCCAGGACTGAGGGGAACAATCTAGGAATGAGGGGAACAGCCCAGGAATGAGGGGAACAATCCAGAAGTGAGGAGGACAGTCCAGGAGAAAGGGGGACAGTCCAGGAATGAGAGGGACACTTGAGGAGCGAGAGGGGCAGTCGAGGAGTGAGTGGAACAGTCCAGGATTGAGAGGAACTGCCCACGAGTGAGGGGAACAATCCAGGAATTGTTGGGACAGTCCAGGAGTTAGCGGAACAGCCCAGGAGTGAGCGGGACAGTCCAGGAGTGAATCCAGGTATGAGGCGGCAGTTCAGGAGTGAGGGGACTGTCCAGGAGTGAGGGGGACTGTTCAGGAGTGAGGTAAACAGTCCAGGAGTGAGGGGAACAGCTCAGGAATGAGGGGAGCAGCCCAGGATTGAGGTGAAAAATCCCAGTAATGACAGAGACAGTCCAGGAGTGAGGGTGACAGTCCAGGAGAGATGGAGACAGTCCAGTAATGAGGGTGTCAGTCCAGGAGTGGTGGTGACAGTCCAGGAGTGAGGGGAACAGTCTAGGAATGAGGGGAACTGTCCAGGAGTGAGGGTGACAGTCCAGGAGAGAGGGTGACTGTCCAGGATGAGGGAGACAGTTCAGGAGTGAGGGTGACAGTCCAGGAGTGAGGGTGACAGTCCAGGAGTGAGGGTGACAGTCCAGGAGAGAGGGTGACTGTCCAGGATGAGGGAGACAGTTCAGGGGTGATGGTGACAGTCCAGGAGTGAGGGAGACAGTCTAGGAGTGAGGGTGACAGTATATGAGTGAGGGGAGCAGTCTAGGAATGAGGGGAACATTCTAGGAGTGAGGGTGACATTTTAGTAGTGAGGGTGATAGTCCAGGATGAGGGAGACAGTCCAGAAGTGAGGGTAACAGCCATGGAGTGAGGGTGACAATCCAGGAGAGAGGGGAACAGTGCAGGAATGAGGGGAACAGCCCAGGAATGAGGGGAACAGTCCAGGAGTGAGGGGAACAGTCCAGAGTGAGGGTAACAGCCATGGAGTGAGGGTGACAATCCAGGAGAAAGCGGAACAGTCCAGTAATGAGGGGAACAGTTCAGGAGTGAGGGTGACAGTCCAGGAGTAAGGGTGACAGTCCAGGAGTGAGGGGAACAATCCAGGAGTGAGGGGAAAATTCCAGGAGTTAGAGGAACAGCCCAGGAATAAGGGGAACAGCCCAGGAGTGAGGGGAACAGTCCAAGAGTAAGGGGCACAGTCCAGGAGTGAGGGGTACAGCCCAAGGACAAGGGAAAAAAGCCCAGGAATGACAGAGAAAGTCCAGGCGTGAGGGGGACAGCGCAGGAGTGAGGGGAACAGTCCAGAAATGAGGGGAACAGTCCAGGAATGAGGGTGACAGTCCATGAGTGAGGGTGACAGTCCAGGAGTGAGGGCGACTGTCCAGGAGTGAGCGTGACAGTGCAGGAGTGAGGGGGACAGTCCAGGAATGAGGGCAACAGTCCAGGAGTGAGGGCAACAGTCCAGGAGTGTGGGAAACAGTCCAGGAGTGAATCCAGGTGTGAGGAAGCAGTTCAGGAGTGAGGAAACAGTCCAGGAGTGAGGGGGACAATTCAGGAGTGAGGGTTACAGTCCAGGAAGAGGGACACAGTCCAGGAATGAGGGTGACAGTCCAGGAGTGAGGGGAACAGCCCAAGAATGAGGGGAACAGGCCAGGAATGAAAGGAACAATCCAGGAGTGAGGGGACCAGCCCAGGAGTGAGGGTGACAGTCCAGGATGAGCGACACAGTCCAGGAGTGAGGGTGACAGTCGAGGAGTGAGGGTTATAGTCCAAGAATCAGAGGAACAGTCAAGCACTGAGGGTGACAGTCCAGGAGTGAGGACGGCAGTCCAGGAATGAGGGGAACAGTCCAGGAGTGAGGGTGACAGTCCAGGAGTGAGGGAGACAGTCCAGGAGTGAGGGTGACTGTCCAGGATTGAGGGGAACAGTCCAGGAATGAGGGGAACAGTCCAGGAGTGAGGGAATCAATGCAGGAGCAAGGAAAACAATCCAGGAGCCGGGGGAACAGTCCAGGAGTGAGGGCAAAGTCCGGGAGTGAGAGAAAAAATCCAGGAGTGAGGGGAACAATCCAGGAGTGAGGAGGACAGTCCAAGAGGAAGGGGGACAGTCCAGGAATGATGGGGATAGTTCAGGAGCGAGAAGGCCAGTCCAGGAGTGAGTGGAACAGTCCAGGAATGAAGGGAACCGCCCAGGGATGAGGGGAACAGCCCAGGAATGAGGGGAACAGTCCAGAAGTGAGGGTGACAGTCCAGGAGTGAGGGTGACCATCCAGGATGAGGGAGACAGTCCAGGAGTGAGGGGAACAGCCCAGGAATGATGGGGACAGTCTAGGAGTGAGGGGAACAATCCAGGAATGATGGGGACAGTCCAGGAGTGAGGGAAACAATCCAGGAATGATGGGGACAGTCTAGGAGTGAGGGGAACAGTCCAGGAGCAAGGAAAACAATCCAGTAGCTGGTGGAACAGTCCAGCAGTGAGGGAAACAATTCAAGAGTGAGGGGATCAATCCAGGACTGAGGGGAACAATCTAGGAATGAGGGGAACAGCCCAGGAATAAGGGGAACAGTCCAGAAGTGAGGAGGACAGTCCAGGAGAAAGGGGGACAGTCCAGGAATGAGAGGGACACTTGAGGAGCGAGAGGGGCAGTCGAGGAGTGAGTGGAACAGTCCAGGACTGAGAGGAACTGCCCACGAGTGAGGGGAACAATCCAGGAATTGTTGGGACAGTCCAGGAGTTAGCGGAACAGCCCAGGAGTGAGCGGGACAGTCCAGGAGTGAATCCAGGTATGAGGCGGCAGTTCAGGAGTGAGGGGGACTGTTCAGGAGTGAGGTAAACAGTCCAGGAGTGAGGGGAACAGTTCAGGAATGAGGGGAGCAGCCCAGGATTGAGGTGAAAAATCCCAGTAATGACAGAGACAGTCCAGGAGTGAGGGTGACAGTCCAGGAGAGATGGAGACATTCCAGTAATGAGGGTGTCAGTCCAGGAGTGGTGGTGACAGTCCAGGAGTGAGGGGAACAGTCTAGGAATGAGGAGAACTGTCCAGGAGTGAGGGTGACAGTCCAGGAGAGAGGGTGACTGTCCAGGATGAGGGAGACAGTTCAGGGGTGATGGTGACAGTCCAGGAGTGAGGGAGACAGTCTAGGAGTGAGCGTGAGAGTATATGAGTGAGGGGAGCAGTCCAGTAATGAGGGGAACATTCTAGGAGTGAGGGTGACATTTTAGGAGTGAGGGTGATAGTCCAGGATGAGGGAGACAGTCCAGAAGTGAGGGTAACAGCCATGGAGTGAGGGTGACAATCCAGGAGAGAGGGGAACAGTGCAGGAATGAGGGGAACAGCCCAGGAATGAGGGGAACAGTCCAGGAGTGAGGGGAACAGTCCAGAGTGAGGGTAACAGCCATGGAGTGAGGGTGACAATCCAGGAGAAAGCGGAACAGTCCAGTAATGAGGGGAACAGTTCAGGAGTGAGGGTGACAGTCCAGGAGTGAGGGTGACAGTCCAGGAGTGAGGGGAACAATCCAGGAGTGAGGGGAACATTCCAGGAGTTAGAGGAACAGCCCAGGAATAAGGGGAACAGCCCAGGATTGAGGGGAACAGTCCAAGAGTAAGGGGAACAGTCCAGGAGTGAGGGGTACAGCCCAAGGACAAGGGAAAAAAGCCCAGGAATGACAGAGAAAGTCCAGGCGTGAGGGGGACAGCGCAGGAGTGAGGGGAACAGTCCAGAAATGAGGGGAACAGTCCAGGAATGAGGGTGACAGTCCATGAGTGAGGGTGACAGTCCAGGAGTGAGGGTGACTGTCCAGGAGTGAGGGTGACAGTGCAGGAGTGAGGGGGACAGTCCAGGAATGAGGGCAACAGTCCAGGAGTGAGGGTGACAGTCCAGGAGTGAGGGAAACAATCCAGGAATGAGGGGAACAGTCCAGGAGTTAGCGGAACATTCCAGGTGTGAGGGGAACAGCCCAGGAGAGATGGAAACAGTCCAGGAGTGAGGGGACCAGTCTAGCAGTGAGGGGAACTGTCCAGGAGTGAGTGGAACAGTCCAGGAATGAGGTGCAAATGCCCAGGAATGACAGAGACAGTCCAGCAGTGAGGGGGACAGGCCAGGAATTAGGAGAACAGTCCAGGAGTGAGGGAAACAGTCCAGGAGTGAGGGAGACAGTCCAGGAGTGAGGGTGACAGTCAAGGAGTGAGGGGAATAGTCCAGGAATGAGAGGAACAGTCCAGGAGTGAGGGTGACTGTCCAGGAGTGAGGGCGGCAGTCCAGGAGTGAGGGTGACTGTCCAGGAGTGTGGGGAACAGTCCAGGAGTGAGGGTGACAGTTCAGGAGTGAGGGGCACAGCCCAGGAATGAGGGGAACAGTCCAGGCATTAGGGGAACAGTCCTGGAGTGAGGGGACCAGCCCAGGAATGCGGGGAAAAAGCCCAGGATTGACAGATACAGTCCAGGAGTGAGGCTGACATTCCAGGAATGAGGGGGACAGTCCAGGAGTGAGGGAGAATGTCCAGGAGTGAGGGAGAACGTCCAGGAGTGAGGGAGACAGTCCAGGAGTGAGGGTGACAGTCCAGGAGTGAGGGTAAGAGTCCAGGAGAGAGGGGAACAGTCCAGCGGGGGAGTGGGTGGAACAGTCTAGGAATGAGGGGAACAGTCCAGGAGTGAGGGGAACAGCCCAGGAGTGAGGGGAACAGTCCAGGAAAGAGGGTGACAGTCCAGGAGTGAGGGAGACAGTCCAGGAGTGAGGGTGACAGTCCAGGAGTGAGGGTGACAGTCCAGGAGTGAGGGGAACAATCCAGGAGGGAGGGGAACAGTCCAGGAATAAGAGGAACAGTCCTGGAATGAGGGTGACAGTTCAGGAGTGAGGGTGGCCGTCCAGGAGTGGGGGGGGACAGTCCAGGAGAGAGAGGCACAGACCAGGAAAGAGGGGAACAGTCCAGGAGTGAGGGTGACAGTCCAGGAGTGAGGGTGACAGTCCAGGAGTGAGGGGAACTGCCCAGGAATGAGGGGAAAAAGCCCAGGAATGACAGAGACAGTCCAGGAGTGAGGGAGACTGTCCAGGAGTGAAGGAAACATTCCAGGAGTGAGGGTGACAGTCCAAGAGTGAGGGAGACTGTCCCGGAGTGATGGAGACAGTCCAGGAATGAGGGTGACAGTCCAGGAGTGAGCGGAACAGTCCAGGAATGAGGTCAACAGTCCAGGAGTGAGGGTGACAGTCCAGGAGTGAGGGTGAAAATCCAGGAGTGAGGGGAACAGTCCAGGAATGAGGGGAACAGTCCAGGAGTGAGGGGCACAGTCCAGGAGTGAATCGAAGTGTGAGGGGGAAGTTTAGGAGTGAGAGGACAGTCCAGGAGTAAGGGGAATAGTCCAGCAATGAGGGTGACATTCCAGGAGTGAGGAGAACAGTCCAGGAATGAGGGGAACTGTCCAGGAGTGAGGGGAACAGTCAAGGAGTGAATCGAGGTGTGATGGGGCAGTTCAGGAGTGAGAGGACAGTCCAGGAGTGAGGGGGACAGTTCAGGAATGAGGGAAACAGTCCCGGAGTGAGGGGAACAGCCCAGGAGTGAGGGGAACAGTCCAGGAATGAGGGGAACAGTCCAGGAATGAGGGGAACAGTCCCAGAGTGAGGGTGACAGTCCAGGAGTGAGGGGAACAGTCAAGGAATGAGGGTAACCGTCCAGGAGTGAGGGTGACAGTCCAGGGATGAGAGGAACTGTCAAGGAATGAGGGTAACAGTCCAGGAGTGAGGGTGACAGTCCAGGAGTGTGGGTGACAGTCCAGGATAAGGGAGAAATCCACGAATGAGGGTGACAGTCCAGGAGTGAGGGTGACAGTCCAGGAGTGAGGGTGAAAGTCCAGGAGGGGGGGAAACCGTCCAGGAGTGAGGGTGACAGTCTAAGAGTAAGGGGAACATTCCAGGAATGAGGGGAACAGTCCAGGAGTGAGGGTGACAGTCCAGGAATGAGGTGGACAGTCCAAGAGTGAGGGAGAATCTCCAGGAGTGAGGAAGACTGTGCAGGAGTGAGGTAGACAGTCCAGGAGAGAGGGGAACAGTCCAGGATGAGGGTGACTGTCCAGGATGAGGGTGACTGTCCAAGAGTGAGGGGAACAATCCAGGAGTGAGGGGAAAAGTCCAGCAGTGAGGGGAACAGCCCAGGAGGGAGGGGGAAGATCCAGGAGTGAGGGGTACAATCCAGGAGTGAGGGGAACAGTCCAGGAGTTCGGGGAACAGTCCAGGAGTGAGGGGAATTGCCCAGGAATGCGGGGAAAAAGCCCAGGAATCACAGATACAGTCCAGGAGTGAGGGTGACATTCCAGGAATGAGGGGGACAGTCCAGGAGTGAGGGAGAATGTCCAGGAGTGAGGGAGAACATCCAGGAGTGAGGGAGACAGTCCAGGAGTGAGGGTGACAGTCCAGGAGTGAGGGTAAGAGTCCAGGAGAGAGGGGAACAGTCCAGCGGGGGAGTGGCTGGAACAGTCTAGGAATGGGGGGAACAGTCCAGGAGTGAGGGGAACAGCCCAGAAGTGAGGGACACAGTTCAGGAGTGAGGGTGGCAGTCCAGGAGTGAGGGTGACAGTCCAGGAGAGAGGGGCACAGTCCAGGAATGAGGGGAACAGTCCAGGAGTGAGGGAGACAGTCCAGGAGTGAGGGTGACAGTCCAGGAGTGAGGGTGACAGTCCAGGAGTGAGGGGAACAATCCAGGAGGGAGGGGAACAGTCCAGGAATAAGAGGAACAGTCCTGGAATGAGGGTGACAGTTCAGGAGTGAGGGTGGCCGTCCAGGAGTGGGGGGGGACAGTCCAGGAGAGAGAGGCACAGACCAGGAAAGAGGGGAACAGTCCAGGAGTGAGGGTGACAGTCCAGGAGTGAGGTTGGCAGTCCAGGAGTGAGGGGAACTGCCCAGGAATGAGGGGAAAAAGCGCAGGAATGACAGAGACAGTCCAGGAGTGAGGGGGACAGCCCAGGAGTGAGGGGAACAGTCCAGGATTGAGGGGAACAGTCCAGAAGTGAGGGTGACAGTCCAGGAGTGAGGGAGACAGACCAGGAGTGAAGGAAACAGTCCAGGAGTGAGGGTGATAGTCGTGGAGTGAGGGAGACTGTCCCGGAGTGATGGAGACAGTCCAGGAGTGAGGGTGACAGTCCAGGAGTGAGGGTGACAGTCCAGGAGTGAGGGTGAAAATCCAGGAGTGAGGGGAACAGTCCAGGAATGAGGGGAACAGTCCAGGAGTGAGGGGAACTGTCCAGGAGTGAATCGAAGTGTGAGGGGGAAGTTTAGGAGTGAGAGGAACAGTCCAGGAATGAGGGGAATAGTCCAGCAATGAGGGTGACATTCCAGGAGTGAGGAGAACAGTCCAGGAATGAGGGGAACTGTCCAGGAGTGAGGGGAACAGTCAAGGAGTGAATCGAGGTGTGATGGGGTAGTTCGGGAGTGAGAGGACAGTCCAGGAGTGAGGGGGACAGTTCAGTAGAGAGGGGAACAGTCCATGAGTGAGGGGAACAGCCCAGGAGTGAGGGGAACAGTCCAGATATGAGGGGAACAGTCCCGGAGTGAGGGGAACAGCCCAGGAGTGAGGGGAACAGTCCAGGAATGAGGGGAACAGTGCAGGAATGAGGGGAACAGTCCCGGAGTGAGGGTGACAGTCCAGGAGTGAGGGTGACAGTCCAGGAG
The DNA here is from genome assembly GCA_026770705.1 of Isurus oxyrinchus. Taxonomy (NCBI): domain Eukaryota; kingdom Metazoa; phylum Chordata; class Chondrichthyes; order Lamniformes; family Lamnidae; genus Isurus; species Isurus oxyrinchus. The sequence continues at coordinate 93,167,054 of JANJGN010000009.1, forward strand.
TGAGGGTGAAAGTCCAGGAGGGAGGGAAACCGTCCAGGAGTGAGGGTGACAGTCCAGGAGTGAGGGTGACAGTCCAGGAGTGTGGGTGACAGTCCAGGATAAGGGAGAGATCCACGAATTAGGGTGACAGTCCAGGAGTGAGGGTGACAGTCCAGGAGTGAGGGGGAACAGCCCAGGAATGAGGGGATCAATTCAGGAATGACGGGGATAGTCCAGGAGTGAGTGAAACATTCCAGGAATGATGGGGACTGTCAAGCAGTGAGGGGAACAATAAAGGAATGAGGGGAACAGCCCAGGAGTGAGGGGATCAAACCAGGAATGACGGGGATAGTCCAGGATTGAGTGAAACAATCTAGGAATGATGGGGACAGTCTAGGATTGAGGGGCACAGTGCAGGAGTGAGGGGAACAATCCAGGAGCGAGGGAAACAATCCAGGAACAGGGGGAACAATCCAGGAGGGAGGGGAAAGTCCGGGAGTGAGGGGAACAATCCAGGAGTGAGGTGAACAGTCCAATAGTGAGGGAAACAATCTAGGAGTGAGCTGACCAATCCAGGACTGAGGAGGACAATCCAGGCGGAAGGGGGACAATCCAGGAATGAGGGGACAAGTTCAGGAGCGAGAGGGACAGTCCAGGAGTGAGTGGAACAGTCCAGGAGTGAGAGGAACCACCCACGAGGGAGGGGCACAATCCAAGAGTGAGGGGGAAAGCCCAGGAGTGAGGGTAACAGTCCAGGAGTGAGCGGAACCATCCTCGAATTAGGGGACAGCCCAGGAGTGAGGGTAACAGTCCAGGAGTGAGCGGAACCATCCAGGAATTAGGGGACAGGCCAGGAGTGAGGGTGATAGTCCAGGAGTGAGTGGAACATTCCAGGAATGAGGGGAACAGTCCAGGAGTTAGCGGAACAGTCCAGGAGTGAGGGGGACAGTCCAGGAGTGAGCGCGACAGTCCAGGAGTGAGGGGGACAGTCCAAGAGTGAATCCAGAAGTGAGGGTGCAGTTCAGGAGTGAGGGGGACAATCCAGGAGTGAGGGGGACAATTCAAGAGTGAGGGGGAGCATCCAGGAGTGAGGGGAACAGTCCAGGAGTGAGGATGACAGTCCAGGAATGAGGGGGGACAGTCCAGGAGTGAGGCAGACTGTCCAGGAGTGTGGGTGACAGTCCAGGAGTGAGGCTGACAGTCCAGGAGTGTGGGTGACAGTCCAGGATAAGGGAGACAGTCCACGAATGAGGGTGACAGTCCAGGAGTGAGGGTGACAAACCAGGAGTGAGGGGAACAGCCCAGGAATGAGGGGATCAATTCAGGAATGACGGGGATAGTCCAGAAGTGAGTGAAACAATCCAGGAATGATGGGGACTGTCTAGCAGTGAGAGAAACAATCCAGGAATAAGGGGATAGTCCAGGATTGAGTGAAACAATCCAGGAATGATGGGGACAGTCTAGGACTGAGGGGCACAGTGCAGGAGTGAGGGGAACAATCCAGGAGCGAGGAAAACAATCCAGGAGCCGGGGGAACAATCCAGGAGTGAGGGGAATGTCCGGGAGTGAGGGAAACAATCCAGGAGTGAGGTGAACAATCCAGTAGTGAGGTGAACAGTCCAATAGTGAGGGAAACAATCCACGAGTGAGGGGACCAATCCAGGACTGAGGAGGACAGTCCAGGCAGAAGGGGGACAATCCAGGAATGAAGGAACAAGTTCAGGAGCGAGAGGGACAATCCAGGAGTGAGTGGAACAGTCCAGGAGTGAGAAGAACCACCCACAAGGGAGGGGCATAATCCAAGAGTGAGGGGGACAGCACAGGAGTGAGGGTAACAGTCCAGGAGTGAGCGGAACCACCCTCGAATTAGGGGACAGCCCAGGAGTGAGGGTAATAGTCCAGGAGTGAGTCGAACAATCCAGGAGTGAGGGGAACAATCCAGGAGTGAGGGGTCAGTCCAATAGTGAATCCAGAAGTGAGGGTGCTGTTCAGGAGTGAGGGGGACCATCCAGGAGTGAGGGGGACAATTCAGGAGTGAGGGGGAGCATCCAGGAATGAGGGGAACAGTCCAGGAATGAGGCAGACTGTCCAGGAGTGAGGGTGACAGTCCAGGAGAGAGGGAGACAGGCCAGGAGTGAGGGGAACAGCCCAGGAGTGAGGGGAACAGTCTAGGAATGAGGGTGACAGTCCAGCAGTGAGGGTGACAGTCCAAGAGTGTGGGGAACAATCCAGGAGGGAGAGGAACAGTCCAGGAATGAGAGGAACAGTCCAGGAGTGAGTGTGACAGTTCAGGGGTGAGGATGGCAGTCCAGGAGTGAGGGTGACAGTCCAAGAGAGAGTGGCACAGACCAGGAATGAGGGGAACAGTCCAGGAGTGAGGGTGACAGTCCAGGAGTGAGGGTGAAAGTCCAGGAGGGAGGGAGACCGTCCAGGAGTGAGGGCGACAGTCCAGGAGTGAGGGGAACAGTCAAGGAATGAGGGTGACAGTCCAGGACTGAGGGGAACATGCCAGGAGTGAGGGTGACAGTCCAGGAGTGAGGCGAACAGGCCAGGAATGAGGGGAACAGGCCAGGAATGACAGGGACAGTCCAGGAGTGAGGGAAACAATCCAGGAATGACAGGGACAGTCTAGGAGTGAGGGGAACAGCCCAGGAGTGAGGGGAACAGCCCAAGAGTGAGGGGAACAATCCAGGAATGATGGGGACAGTCCAAGAGTGACGGAAACAATCCAGGAATGACGGGGACAGTCTAGGAGTGAGGGAAAAATCCAGGAGTGAAGGGAACAATCCAGGACTGAGGGGAACAATCCAGGAGTGAGGAGGACAGTCCAGGAATGAGGGTGACAGTTCAGGAGTGAGAGGGACAGTCCAGGAGTGAGTGGAACAGTCCAGGAGTGAGAGGAACAGCCCACGAGTGAGGGGAACCATCCAGAAATTAGGGAGATAGCCCAGGAGCGAGGGTTACAAAGCAGTAGTGAGGGGAACAAGCCAGGAATTAGGGGACAGCCCAGGAGTGAGGGTGACAGTCCAGGAGTGAGGGGAACAGACCGGGAATGTGGTTGACAGTCCAGGAATGAGGGTGACAGTCCAGGAGTGAGCGCGACAGTCCAGGAGTGAGGGTGACAGTCCAGGAGTTAGGCGAACAATCCAGGAATGAGAGGAACAGTCCAGGAGTGAGGGTGACAGTCCAGGAGTGAGGTTGGCGGTCCAGGACTGAGGGTGGCCGTCCAGGAGTGTGGGAAACAATCCAGGATTGAGGGGAACTTTCCAGGAGTGAGGGTGACAGTCCAGGAGTGAGGGTGACAGTCCAGGATGAGTTAGACAATCCATGGGTAAGGGTGACAGTCCAGGTGTGAGGTGAACAAACCAGGAGTTAGCGGAACAGCCCAGGAGGGATTGGAACAGTCCAGGAGTGAGGGGAACAGCCCAGGAGTGAGGGGAACAATCCAGGAATGATGGGGACAGTCCAAGAGTGATGGAAACAATCCAGGAATGACGGGGACAGTCTAGGAGTGAGGGGAAAAATCCAGGAGTGAAGGGAACAATCCAGGAGCAAGGAAAACAATCCAGGAGCCGGGGGAACAGTCCAGGAGTGAGGGGAAAGTCCGGGACTGAGGGAAACAATCCAGTAGTGAGGGAAACAATCCAGTAGTGAGGTTAACAGTCCAGCAGTGAGGAAAACAATCCAAGAGTGAGGGGAACAATCCAGGACTGAGGGGAACAATCCAGGCGTGAGGAGGACAGTCCAGGAGGAAGGGAGACAGTCCAGAAATGAGGGCGACAGTTCAGGAGTGAGAGGGACAGTCCAGGAGTGAGTGGAACAGTCCAGGAGTGAGAGGTACAGCCCACGAGTGAGGGGAACAATCCAGAAACTAGAGGGACAGCCCAGGAGTGAGGGTAACAATGCAGTAGTGAGGGGAACAGTCCAGGAGTGAGGGGAACAGCCCAGAAGTGAGGGGAACAATCCAGGAATGATTGGGACAGTCCAAGAGTGATGGAAACAATCCAGGACTGAGGGGAACATGCCAGGGTTGAGGGTGACAGTCCAGTATTGAGGGTGACAGTCCAAGAATGAGGGTGACAGTCCAGGAGTGAGCGCGACAGTCCAGGAGTGAGGGTGACAGTCCAGGAGTGAGGTTGGCAGTCCAGGACTGAGGGTGGCCATCCAGGAGTGAGGGAAACAATCCAGGATTGAGGGGAACATGCCAGGGTTGAGGGTGACAGTCCAGGAATGAGGGTGACAGTCCAAGAATGAGGGTGACAGTCCAGGAGTGAGCGCGACAGTCCCGGAGTGAGGGTGACAGTCCAGGAGTGAGGTTGGCAGTCCAGGACTGAGGGTGACAGTCCAGGAGTGAGGGTGACAGTCCAGGATGAATTAGACAATCCATGGGTGAGGGTGACAGTCCAGGTGTGAGGTGAACAAAGCAGCAGTTAGCGGAACAGCCCAGGAGGGAGTGGAACAGTCCAGGAGTAAGGGGAACAGTCCAGGAGAGAGTGGAACAGCCCAGGAATGAGGGCAACCAGCCAGGAAAGAGGGGGACAGCCCAGGACTGAGGGGAACAGTCCAGGAGTTAGCGGAACAACCCAGGAGTGAGGGGGACAGCCATGGATTGAGGGGAACAATCCAAGAGTGAGGGGAACAGCCCAGGAGTGAGACGAACAGCCCACGAGTGAGGGGAACAAGCCAGGAATTAGGAGGACAGACCAGGAGTCAGGGTAACAGTGCAGGAGTGAAGGGAACAAGCCAGGAATTAGGGGACAGCCCAGGAGTGAGGGTGACAGTCCAGGAGTGAGGGTAACAGTCCAGGAATGTGGATGACAGTCCAGGACTGAGGGGAACATGCCAGGAGTGAGGGTGACAGTCCAGGAGTGAGGGGAACAGGCCAGGAATGAGTGGAACAGCCATGGAGTGAGGGGAACAATCCAAGACTGAGGGGAACAGCCCAGAAGTGAGGGGAACAATCCAGGAATGACAGGGACAGTCCAGGAGTGAGGGAAACAATCCAGGAATGACGGGGACAGTCTAGGAGTGAGGGGAACAGCCCAGGAGTGAGGGGAACAGTCCAGTAGTCAGGTTAAAAGTCCAGCAGTGAGGAAAACAACCCAAGAGCGAGGGGAACAATCCAGGACTGAGGGGAACAATCCAGGAATGAGGACAGTCCAGGAGGAAGGGGGATAGTCCAGGAATGAGGGCGACAGTTCAGGAGTGAGAGGGACAGTCCAGAAGTGAGTGGAACAGTCCAGGAGTGAGAGGAACAGCCCACGAGTGAGGGGAACAATCCAGGAATTAGGTGGACAGCCCAGGAGTGAGGGTAACAGTGCAGGATTGAGGGGAACAAGCCAGGAATTAGGGGAACAGTGCAGGAGTGAGGGTGACAGTCCAGGAGTGAGGGGAACAGTCCAGGAATGTGTGTGACAGTCCAGGACTGAGGGGAACATGCCAGGAGTGAGGATGACAGTCCAGGAGTGACGGGAACAGGCCAGGAATGAGGGGAACAGGCCAGGAATGACAGGGACAGTCCAGGAGTGAGGGAAACAATCCAGGAATGACAGGGACAGTCTAGGAGTGAAGGGAACAGCCCAGGAGTGAGGGGAACAGCCCAGGAGTGAGGGGAACAATCCAGGAATGATGGGGACAGTCCAAGAGTGACGGAAACAATCCAGGAATGACGGGGACAGTCTAGGAGTGAGGGAAAAATCCAGGAGTGAAGGGAACAATCCAGGACTGAGGGGAACAATCCAGGAGTGAGGAGGACAGTCCAGGAATGAGGGTGACAGTTCAGGAGTGAGAGGGACAGTCCAGGAGTGAGTGGAACAGTCCAGAAATTAGGGGGATAGCCCAGGAGTGAGGGTTACAAAGCAGTAGTGAGGGGAACAAGCCAGGAATTAGGGGACAGCCCAGGAGTGAGGGTGACAGTCCAGGAGTGAACGCGACAGTCCAGGAGTGAGGGGGACAGTCCAAGAGTGAATCCAGAAGTGAGGGTGCAGTTCAGGAGTGAGGGGGACAATCCAGGAGTGAGGGGGACAATTCAAGAGTGAGGGGGAGCATCCAGGAGTGAGGGGAACAGTCCAGGAGTGAGGATGACAGTCCAGGAATGAGGGGGGACAGTCCAGGAGTGAGGCAGACTGTCCAAGAGTGTGGGTGACAGTCCAGGTGTGAGGCTGACAGTCCAGGAGTGAGAGGAACTGTCAAGGAATGAGGGTAACATTCCAGGAGTGAGACTGACAGTCCAGGAGTGTGGGTGACAGTCCAGGATAAGGGAGACAGTCCACGAATGAGGGTGACAGTCCAGGAGTGAGGGTGACAAACCAGGAGTGAGGGGAACAGCCCAGGAATGAGGGGATCAATTCAGGAATGACGGGGACAGTCCAGGAGTGAAGGGAACAGCCCAGGAGTGAGGGGAACAGCCCAGGAGTGAGGACAGTCCAGGAGTGAGCGGAACCATCCAGGAATTAGGGGACAGGCCAGGAGTGAGGGTGATAGTCCAGGAGTGAGCGGAACAATCCAGGAATGTGGGTGACAGTCCAGGACTGAGGGGAACATGCCAGGAGTGAGGGTGACAGTCCAGAAGTGAGGCGAAGAGGCCAGGAATGAGGGGAACAGGCCAGGAATGACAGGGACAGTCCAGGAGTGAGGGAAACAATCCAGGAATGACAGGGACAGTCTAGGAGTGAGGGGAACAGTCCAGGAGTGAGGGGAACAGTCCAGGAGTGAGGGGAACAGCCCAGGAGTGAGGGGAACAATCCAGGAATGATGGGGACAGTCCAAGAGTGACGGAAACAATCCAGGAATGACGGGGACAGTCTAGGAGTGAGGGAAAAATCCAGGAGTGAAGGGAACAATCCAGGACTGAGGGGAACAATCCAGGAGTGAGGAGGACAGTCCAGGAATGAGGGTGATAGTTCAGGAGTGAGAGGGACAGTCCAGGAGTGAGTGGAACAGTCCAGGAGTGAGAGGAACAGCCCACGAGTGAGGGGAACCATCCAGAAATTAGGGGGATAGCCCAGGAGTGAGGGTGACAGTCCAGGAGTGAGGGGAACAGACCGGGAGTGTGGTTGACAGTCCAGGAATGAGGGTGACAGTCCAAGAGTGAGCGCGACAGTCCAGGAGTGAGGGGGACAGTCCAAGAGTGAATCCAGAAGTGAGGGTGCAGTTCAGGAGTGAGGGGGACAATCCAGGAGTGAGGGGGACAATTCAAGAGTGAGGGGGAGCATCCAGGAGTGAGGGGAACAGTCCAGGAGTGAGGATGACAGTCCAGGAATGAGGGGGGACAGTCCAGGAGTGAGGCAGACTGTCCAGGAGTGTGGGTGACAGTCCAGGAGTGAGGCTGACAGTCCAGGAGTGAGAGGAACTGTCAAGGAATGAGGGTAACATTCCAGGAGTGAGACTGACAGTCCAGGAGTGTGGGTGACAGTCCAGGATGAGGGAGACAGTCCACGAATGAGGGTGACAGTCCAGGAGTGAGGGTGACAAACCAGGAGTGAGGGGAACAGCCCAGGAATAAGGGGATCAATTCAGGAATGACGGGGATAGTCCAGGAGTGAGTGAAACAATCCAGGAATGATGGGGACTGTCTAGCAGTGAGAGAAACAATCCAGGAATAAGGGGATAGTCCAGGATTGAGTGAAACAATCCAGGAATGATGGGGACAGTCTAGGACTGAGGGGCACAGTGCAGGAGTGAGGGGAACAATCCAGGAGCGAGGAAAACAATCCAGGAGCCGGGGGAACAATCCAGGAGTGAGGGGAATGTCCGGGAGTGAGGGAAACAATCCAGGAGTGAGGTGAACAATCCAGTAGTGAGGTGAACAGTCCAATGGTGAGGGAAACAATCCACGAGTGAGGGGACCAATCCAGGACTGAGGAGGACAGTCCAGGCAGAAGGGGGACAATCCAGGAATGAAGGAACAAGTTCAGGAGCGAGAGGGACAATCCAGGAGTGAGTGGAACAGTCCAGGAGTGAGAGGAACCACCCACAAGGGAGGGGCACAATCCAAGAGTGAGGGGGACAGCACAGGAGTGAGGGTAACAGTCCAGGAGTGAGCGGAACCATCCTCGAATTAGGGGACAGCCCAGGAGTGAGGGTAATAGTCCAGGAGTGAGTCGAACAATCCAGGAGTGAGGGGAACAATCCAGGAGTGAGGGGTCAGTCCAATAGTGAATCCAGAAGTGAGGGTGCTGTTCAGGAGTGAGGGGGACCATCCAGGAGTGAGGGGGACAATTCAGGAGTGAGGGGGAGCGTCCAGGAATGAGGGGAACAGTCCAGGAGTGAGGGTGACAGTCCAGGAATCAGGGGAACAGTCCAGGAATGAGGCAGACTGTCCAGGAGTGAGGGTGACAGTCCAGGAGTGAGGGAGACAGGCCAGGAGTGAGGGGAACAGCCCAGGAGTGAGGGGAACAGTCTAGGAATGAGGGTGACAGTCCAGCAGTGAGGGTGACAGTCCAAGAGTGTGGGGAACAATCCAGGAGGGAGAGGAACAGTCCAGGAATGAGAGGAACAGTCCAGGAGTGAGTGTGACAGTTCAGGGGTGAGGATGGCAGTCCAGGAGTGAGGGTGACAGTCCAAGAGAGAGTGACACAGTCCAGGAATGAGGGGAACAGTCCAGGAGTGAGGGTGACAGTCCAGGAGTGAGGGTGAAAGTCCAGGAGGGAGGGAGACCGTCCAGGAGTGAGGGGAACAGTCAAGGAATGAGGGTAACAGTCCAGGAGTGAGGGTGTCAATCCAGGAGTTTGGGTGACAGTCCAGGATAAGGGAGACATCCACGAATGAGGATGACAGACCAGGAGTGAAGGGGAACAGCCCAGGAATGAGGGGATCAATCAAGAAATGACGGGGATAGTCCAGGAGGGAGTGAAACAATCCAGGAATGATGGGGACTGTCTCGCAGTGAGAGGAACAATACAGGAATGAGGGGAACAGCCCAGGAGTGAGGGGATCAATCCAGGAATGATGGGGATAGTCCAGGATTGAGTGAAACAATCCAGGAATGATAGGGAAAGTCTAGGATTGAGGGGCACAGTGCAGGAGTGAGGGGAAAGTCCGGGAGTGAGGGGAACAATCCAGGAGTGAGGTGAACAATCCAGTAGTGAGGTGAACAGTCCAAAAGTGAGGGAAACAATCCACGAGTGAGGGGACCAATCCAGGACTGAGGAGGACAGTCCAGGCAGAAGGGGGACAATCCAGGAATGAAGGAACAAGTTCAGGAGCGAGAGGGACAATCCAGGAGTGAGTGGAACAGTCCAGGAGTGAGCGGAACCATCCAGGAATTAGGGGACAGCCCAGGAGTGAGGGTAATAGTCCAGGAGTGAGCGGAACCATCCTCGAATTAGGGGACAGCCCAGGAGTGAGGGTAATAGTCCAGGAGTGAGTCGAACAATCCAGGAGTGAGGGGAACAATCCAGGAGTGAGGGGTCAGTCCAATAGTGAATCCAGAAGTGAGGGTGCTGTTCAGGAGTGAGGGGGACCATCCAGGAGTGAGGGGGACAATTCAGGAGTGAGGGGGAGCGTCCAGGAATGAGGGGAACAGTCCAGGAGTGAGGGTGACAGTCCAGGAATCAGGGGGACAGTCCAGGAATGAGGCAGACTGTCCAGGAGTGAGGGTGACAGTCCAGGAGTGAGGGAGACAGGCCAGGAGTGAGGGGAACAGCCCAGGAGTGAGGGGAACAGTCTAGGAATGAGGGTGACAGTCCAGCAGTGAGGGTGACAGTCCAAGAGTGTGGGGAACAATCCAGGAGGGAGAGGAACAGTCCAGGAATGAGAGGAACAGTCCAGGAGTGAGTGTGACAGTTCAGGGGTGAGGATGGCAGTCCAGGAGTGAGGGTGACAGTCCAAGAGAGAGTGACACAGTCCAGGAATGAGGGGAACAGTCCAGGAGTGAGGGTGAAAGTCCAGGAGGGAGGGAGACCGTCCAGGAGTGAGGGCGACAGTCCAGGAGTGAGGGGAACAGTCAAGGGATGAGGGTAACAGTCCAGGAGTGAGGGTGTCAGTCCAGGAGTTTGGGTGACAGTCCAGGATAAGGGAGACATCCACGAATGATGGGGATAGTCCAGGATTGAGTGAAACAATCCAGGAATGATGGGGAAAGTCTAGGATTGAGGGGCACAGTGCAGGAGTGAGGGGAACAATCCAGGAGTGAGGGAAACAATCCAGGAACCAGGGGAGCAATCCAGGAGTGAGGGGAAAGTCCGGGAGTGAGGGGAACAATCCAGGAGTGACGTCAACAATCCAGTAGTGAGGTGAACAGTCCAATAGTGAGAGAAACAATCCACGAGTGAGGGGACCAATTCAGGACTGAGGAGGACAGTCCAGGCGGAAGGGAGACAATCCAGGAATGAGGGGACAAGTTCAGGAGCAAGAGGGACAGTCCAGGAGTGAGTGGAACAGTCCAGGAGTGAGAGGAACCACCCACGAGGGAGGGGCACAATCCAAGAGTGAGGGGGACAGCCCAGGAGTGAGGGTAACAGTCCAGGAGTGAGCGGAACCATCCAGGAATTAGGGGACAGGCCAGGAGTGAGGGTGATAGTCCAGGAGTGAGGGGAACAGTCCAGGAATGTGGATGACAGTCCAGGACTGAGGGGAACATGCCAGGAGTGAGGGTGACAGTCCAGGAGTGAGGCGAACAGGCCAGGAATGAGGGGAACAGGCCAGGAATGACAGGGACCGTCCAGGAGTGAGAGAAACAATCCAGAAATGACAGGGACAGTCTAGGAGTGAGGGGAACAGTCCAGGAGTGAGGGGAACAGCCCAGGAGTGAGGGGAACAATCCAGGAATGATGGGGACAGTCCAAGAGTGACGGAAACAATCCAGGAATGACGGGGACAGTCTAGGAGTGAGGGAAAAATCCAGGACTGAGGGGAACAATCCAGGAGTGAGGAGGACAGTCCAGGAATGAGGGTGACAGTTCAGGAGTGAGAGGGACAGTCCAGGAGTGAGTGGAACAGTCCAGGAGTGAGAGGAACAGCCCACGAGTGAGGGGAACAATCCAGAAATTAGGGAGATAGCCCAGGAGTGAGGGTTACAAAGCAGTAGTGAGGGGAACAAGCCAGGAATTAGGGGACCGACCAGGAGTGAGGGTGACAGTCCAGGAGTGAGGGGAACAGACCGGGAATGTGGTTGACAGTCCAGGAATGAGGGTGACAGTCCAAGAGTGAGCGCGACAGTCCAGGAGTGAGGGTGACAGTCCAGGAGTTAGGCGAACAATCCAGGAATGAGAGGAACAGTCCAGGAGTGAGGGTGACAGTCCAGGAGTGAGGTTGGCGGTCCAGGACTGAGGGTGGCCGTCCAGGAGTGTGGGAAACAATCCAGGATTGAGGGGAACTTTTCAGGAGTGAGGCTGACACTCCAGGAGTGAGGGTGACAGTCCAGGATGAGTTAGACAATCCATGGGTAAGGGTGAAAGTCCAGGTGTGAGGTGAACAAACCAGGAGTTAGCGGAACAGCCCAGGAGGGATTGGAACAGTCCAGGAGTGAGGGGAACAGCCCAGGAGTGAGGGGAACAATCCAGGAATGATGGGGACAGTCCAAGAGTGATGGAAACAATCCAGGAATGACGGGGACAGTCTAGGAGTGAGGGGAAAAATCCAGGAGTGAAGGGAACAATCCAGGAGCAAGGAAAACAATCCAGGAGCCGGGGGAACAGTCCAGGAGTGAGGGGAAAGTCCGGGACTGAGGGAAACAATCCAGTAGTGAGGGAAACAATCCAGTAGTGAGGTTAACAGTCCAGCAGTGAGGAAAACAATCCAAGAGTGAGGGGAACAATCCAGGACTGAGGGGAACAATCCAGGCGTGAGGAGGACAGTCCAGGAGGAAGGGAGACAGTCCAGAAATGAGGGCGACAGTTCAGGAGTGAGAGGGACAGTCCAGGAGTGAGTGGAACAGTCCAGGAGTGAGAGGAACAGCCCACGAGTGAGGGGAACATTCCAGAAACTAGAGGGACAGACCAGGAGTGAGGGTAACAATGCAGTAGTGAGGGGAACAGTCCAGGAGTGAGGGGAACAGCCCAGAAGTGAGGGGAACAATCCAGGAATGATGGGGACAGTCCAAGAGTGACGGACACAATCCAGGACTGAGGGGAACATGCCAGGGTTGAGGGTGACAGTCCAGGAATGAAGGTGACAGTCCAGGAGTGAGCGCGACAGTCCAGGAGTGAGTGTGACAGTCCAGGAGTGAGGTTGGCAGTCCAGGACTGAGGGTGGCCATCCAGGAGTGAGGGAAACAATCCAGGATTGAGGGGAACAGTCCAGGAGTGAGGGTGACAGTCCAGGAGTGAGGGTGACAGTCCAGGATGAATTAGACAATCCATGGGTGAGGGTGACAGTCCAGGTGTGAGGTGAACAAAGCAGCAGTTAGCGGAACAGCCCAGGAGGGAGTGGAACAGACCAGGAGTAAGGGGAACAGTCCAGGAGAGAGTGGAACAGCCCAGGAATGAGGGCAACCAGCCAGGAAAGAGGGGGACAGCCCAGGACTGAGGGGAACAGCCCAGGAGTTAGCGGAACAACCCAGGAGTGAGGGGGACAGTCCAGGAGTGAGGGGAACAATCCAGGAGTGAGGGGAACAGCCCGGAAGTGAGGGGAACAATCCAGGAATGACAGGGACAGTCCAGGAGTTAGTGGAACAACCCAGGAGGGAGGAGAACAGCCATGGAGTGAGGGGAACAATCCAGGAGTCAGGGGAACAGCCCGGAAGTGAGGGGAACAATCCAGGAATGACAGGGACAGTCCAGGAGTGAGGGGAACAATCCAGGAATGATGGGGACAGTCTAGGAGTGAGGGGAACAGTCCAGGAGTGAGGGGAACAGCCCAGGAGTGAGAGGAACAGCCCACGAGTGAGGGGAACAAGCCAGGAATTAGGAGGACAGACCAGGAGTGAGGGTAACAGTGCAGGAGTGAAGGGAACAAGCCAGGAATTAGGGGACAGCCCAGGAGCGAGGGTGACGAACCAGGAGTGAGGGTAACAGTCCAGGAATGTGGATGACAGTCCAGGACTGAGGGGAACATGCCAGGAGTGAGGGTGACAGTCCAGGAGTGAGGGGAACAGGCCAGGAATAAGTGGAACAGCCATGGAGTGAGGGGAACAATCCAAGAGTGAGGGGAACAGCCCAGAAGTGAGGGGAACAATCCAGGAATGACAGGGACAGTCCAGGAGTGAGGGAAACAATCCAGGAATGACGGGGACAGTCTAGGAGTGAGGGGAACAGCCCAGGAGTGAGGGGAACAGCCCAGGAGTGAGGGGAACAATCCAGGAATGATGGGGACAGTCCAAGAGTGACGGAAACAATCCAGGAATGACGGGGACAGTCTAGGAGTGAGGGGAAAAATCTAGGAGTGAAGGGAACAATCCAGGAGCAAGGAAAACAATCCAGGAGCCGGGGGAACAGTCCAGGAGTGAGGGAAACAATCCAGTAGTGACGGAAACAATCCAGTAGTCAGGTTAAAAGTCCAGCAGTGAGGAAAACAATCCAAGAGCGAGGGGAACAATCCAGGACTGAGGGGAACAATCCAGGAGTGAGGAGGACAGTCCAGGAGGAAGGGGGACAGTCCAGGAATGAGGGCGACAGTTCAGGAGTGAGAGGGACAGTCCAGAAGTGAGTGGAACAGTCCAGGAGTGAGAGGAACAGCCCACGAGTGAGGGGAACAATCCAGGAATTAGGGGGACAGACCAGGAGTGAGGGTAACAGTGCAGGAGTGAGGGGAACAAGCCAGGAATTAGAGGAACAGTGCAGGAGTGAGGGTGACAGTCCAGGAGTGAGGGGAACAGTCCAGGAATGTGGGTGACAGTCCAGGACTGAGGGGAACAGTCCAGGAATGGGGGGAACAGGCCAGGAATGACAGGGACAGTCCAGGACTGAGGGGAACAGTCCAGGAATGTGGGTGACAGTCCAGGACTGAGGGGAACATGCCAGGAGTGAGGGTGACAGTCCAGGAGTGAGGGGAACAGGCCAGGAATGACAGGGACAGTCCAGGAGTGAGGAAAACAATCCAGGAATGACAGGGACAGTCTAGGAGTGAGCGGAAAAATCCAGGAGTGAGGGGAACAATCCAGGACTGAGGGGAACAATCCAGGAGTGAGGAGGACAGTCCAGGAATGAGGGTGACAGTTCAGGAGTGAGAGGGACAGTCCAGGAGTGAGGTGAACAAAGCAGCAGTTAGCGGAACAGCCCAGGAGGGAGTGGAACAGTCCAGGAGTAAGGGGAACAGTCCAGGAGAGAGTGGAACAGCCCAGGAATGAGGGCAACCAGCCAGGAAAGAGGGGGACAGCCCAGGAGTGAGGAGAACAGTCCAGGAGTTAGCGGAACAACCCAGGAGTGAGGGGGACAGTCCAGGAGTGAGGGGAACAATCCAGGATTGAATCCAGGTGGGATGGACAGTTTAGGAGTGAGGGGACACTCCAAGAGTGAGTGGGACAGTTCAGGAGTGAGGGTAACAGTCCAGGAGTGAGAAGAACAGTCCAAGAGTGTGGCTGACAGTCCAGGACTGAGGGGAACAATCCAGGACTGAGGGGAACAATCCAGGACTGAGGGGAACAGTCCAGGAGTTAGCGGAACAACCCAGGACTGAGGGGGACAGTCCAGGAGTGAGGAGAACAATCCAGGAGTGAATCCAGATTTGAGGGGACAGCGCAAGAGTGAGGGGGAAAGTTTAGGAGTGAGGGTAACAGTCCAGGAGTGAGGGGAACAGTCCAGCAATGTGGGTGACAGGCCAGGAGTGAAGGGAACAGCCCAGGAGGGAGGGGAACAGCCATGGAGTGAGGGGAACAATCCAGGAGTGAGGGGAACAGCCCGGAAGTGAGGGGAACAATCCAGGAATGACAGGGACAGTCCAGGAGTGAGGGGAACAATCCAGGAATGACGGGGACAGTCTAGGAGTGAGGGGAACAATCCAGGAATGATGGGGACAGTCCAAGAGTGACTGAAACAATCCAGGAATGACGGGGACAGTCTAGGAGAGAGGGGAAAAATCCAGGAGTGAAGGGAACAATCCAGGAGCAAGGAAAACAATCCAGGAGCCGGGGGAACAGTCCAGGAGTGAGGGGAAAGTCCGGGACTGAGGGAAACAATCCAGTAGTGAGGGAAACAATCCAGTAGTGAGGTTAACAGTCCAGCAGTGAGGAAAACAATCCAAGAGTGAGGGGAACAATCTAGGACTGAGGGGAACAATCCAGGAGTGAGGAGGACAGTCCAGGAAGAAGGGGGACACTCCAAGAATGAGGGCGACAATTCAGGAGTGAGAGGAACAGCCCACGAGTGAGGGGAACAATCCAGAAATTAGGCCGACAGCCCAGGAGTGAGGGTAACAGTGCAGGAGTGAGGGGAACAGGCCAGGAATTAGGGGATAGCCCAGGAGTGAGGGTGACAGTCCAGGAGTGAGGGGAACAGTCCAGGAATGTGAGTGACAGTCCAGGACTGAGTGGAACATGCCAGGAGTGAGGGTGACAGTCCAGGAGTGAGGGGAACAGGCCAGGAATGAGTTGAACAGCCATGGAGTGAGGGGAACAATCCTGAGTGAGGGGAACAGGCCGGAAGTGAGGGGAACAAACCAGGAATGACAGGGACATTACAGGAGTGAGGGAAACAATCCAGGAATGACGGGGACAGTCTAGGAGTGAGGGGAACATCCCAGGAGTGAGGGGAACAGCCCAGGAATGAGGGGAACAATCCAGGAATGATGGGGACAGTCCAATAGTGACGGAAAAAATCCAGAAATTACGGTGACAGTCTAGGAGTGAGGCGAAAAATCCTGGAGTGAAGGGAACAATCCAGGAGCAAGGAAAAGAATCCAGGAGCCGGGGGAAATGTCCAGAAGTGAGTGGAAAGTCTGGGACTGAGGGAAACAATCCAGTAGTGAGGGAAACAATCCAGTAGTGAGGTTAATAGTCCAGCAGTGAGGATAACAATCCAATAGTGAGGGGAAAAATCCAAGACTGAGGGGAACAATCCAGGAGTGAGGAGGACAGTCCAGTAAGAAGGGGGACAGTCCAGGAATGAGGGCGACAGTTCAGGAGTGAGTGGAACAGTCCAGGAGTGAGAGGAACAGCCCACGAGTGAGGGGAACAATCCAGAAATTAGGGGGACAGCCCAGGAGTGAGGGTAACAATGAAGTAGTGAGGGGAACAAGCCAGGAATTAGGGGACAGCCCAGGAGTGAGGATGACAGCCCAGGTGTGAGGTGAACAAACCAGGAGTTAGAGGAACAGCCCAGGAGGGAGTGGAACAGTAGAGGAGTGAGGGGAACAATCCAGGGATGATGGGGACAGTCCAAGAGTGATGGAAACAATCCAGGAATGACGGGGACAGTCTAGGAGTGAGGGGAAAAATCCAGGAGTGAAGGGAACAATCCAGGATCAAGGAAAACAATCCAGGAGCCGGGGAACAGTCCAGGAGTGAGTGGAAAGTCCGGGACTGAGGGAAACAATCCAGTAGTGAGGGAAACAATCCAGTAGTGAGGTTAACAGTCCAGGAGTGAGGAAAACAATCCAAGAGTGAGGGGAACAATCCAGGACTGAGGGGAACAATCCAGGACTGAGAGGAACAATCCAGGCGTGAGGAGGACAGTCCAGGAGGAAGGGAGACATTCCAGAAATGAGGGCGACAGTTCAGGAGTGAGAGGGACAGTCCAGGAGTGAGTGGAATAGTCCAGGAGTGAGAGGAACAGTCCAGGAGTGAGGGGAACAGTCCAGGAGTGAGAGGAACAGCACACGAGTGAGGGGAACAATCCAGAAATTAGGGGGAGAGCCCAGGAGTGAGGGTAACAATGCATTAGTGAGGGGAACAAGCCAGGAATTAGGTGACATTCCAGGAGTGAGGGTGACAGTCCAGGAGTGAGGGGAACAGTCCGGGAATGTGGTTGACAGTCCAGGACTGAGGGGAACATGCCAGGAGTGAGGGTGACAGTCCAGGAGTGAGGGGAACAGGCCAGGAATGAGTGGAACATTGCAAGAGTGAGGGTGACAGTCCAGGAGTGAGGGAAACAGCCCAGGAGGGAGGGGAACAGCCATGGAGTGAGGGGAACAATCCAGGTGTGAGGGGACAGTCCAAGAGTGATGGAAACAATGCAGGAATGACGGGGACAGTCTAGGAGTGAGGGGAAAAATCCAGGAGTGAAGGGAACAATCCAGGAGCAAGGAAAACATTCCAGGAGCCGGGGAACAGTCCAGGAGTGAGGGTAAGTCCGGGACTGAGGGAAACAATCCACTAGTGAGGGAAACAATCCAGTAGTGAGGTTAACAGTACAGCAGTGAAGAAAACAATCCAAGAGTGAGGGGAACAATCCAGGAGTGAGGGGAACAATCCAGGACTGAGGGGAACAATCCAGGCGTGAGGAGGACAGTCCAGGAGGAAGGGAGACATTTCAGAAATGAGGGCGACAGTTCAGGAGTGAGATGGACAGTCCAGGAGTGAGTGGAATAGTCCAGGAGTGAGAGAAACAGTCCAGGAGTGAGGGGAACAGTCCAGGAGTGAGAGGAACAGCACACGAGTGAGGGGAACAATCCAGAAATTAGGGGGAGAGCCCAGGAGTGAGGGTAACAATGCATTAGTGAGGGGAACAAGCCAGGAATTAGGGGACAGCCCAGGAGTGAGGGTGACAGTCCAGGAGTGAGGGGAACAGGCCGGGAATGTGGTTGACAGTCCAGGACTGAGGGGAACATGCCAGGAGTGAGGGTGACAGTCCAGGAGTGAGGGGAACAGGCCAGGAATGAGTGGAACATTGCAAGAGTGAGGGTGACAGTCCAGGAGTGAGGGGAACAGCCCAGGAATGAGGATGACAGTCCAGAAGTGAGCGCGACAGTCCAGGAGTGAGGGTGACAGTCCAGGAGTTAGGGGAACTGTCCAGGAATGAGGGGAACAGTCCAGGAGTGAGGGTGACAGTCCAGGAGTGAGGTTGGCAGTCCAGGACTGACAGTGGCCGTCCAGGAGTGAGGGAAACAATCCAGGATTGAGGGGAACAGTCCAGGAGTGAGGGTGACAGTCCAGGAGTGAGGGTGACAGACCAGGATGACTTAGACAATCCATGGGTGAGGGTGACAGTCCAGGTGTGAGGTGAACAAACCGGCAGTTAGCGGAACAGCCCAGGAGGGAGTGGAACAGTCCAGGAGTGAGGGGAACAGTCCAGGAAGAAGGGGAACAGTCCAGGAGAGAATGGAACAGCCCAGCAATGAGGGCAACCAGCCAGGAAATAGGGGGACAGCCCAGGAGTGAGGGGGACAGTCCAGGAGTTATCGGAACAACCCAGGAGTGAGGGGGACAGTCCAGGAGTGAGGGGAACAATCCAGGAGTGAATCCAGGTGTGATGGGACAGTTTAGGAGTGAGGGCTCAGTCCAAGCGTGAGTGGGACAGTTCAGGAGTGAGTGTAACAGTCCAGGAGTGAGAAGAACAGTCCAGGAGTGTGGCTGACAGTCCAGGACTAAGGGGAACATGCCAGGATTGAGGGGAACAATCCAGGACTGAGGGGAACAGTCCAGGATTTAGCGGAACAAACCAGGAGTGAGGAGGAGTCCAGGAATGAGGGGAACAATCCAGGAGTGAATCCAGGTGTGAGGGGACAGTCCAAGAGTGAGGGGGACAGTTCAGGAGTGAGGGTAACAGTCCAGGAGTGAGGGGAACAAGCCAGGAATGTGGGTGACAGTCCAGGAGTGAAGGGAACAGCCCAGGAGGGAGGGGAACAGCCATGGAGTGAGGGGAACAATCCAGGAGTGAGGGGAACAGCCCGGAAGTGAGGGGAACAATCCAGGAATGACAGGGACAGTCCAGGAGTGAGGGGAACTGTCCAGGAGTGAGGGGAACAGCCCAGGAGTGAGGGGAACAATCCAGGAATGATGGGGACAGTCCAAGAGTGATGGAAACAATCCAGGAATGACGGGGACAGTCTAGGAGTGAGGCGAAAAATCCAGGAGTGAAGGGAACAATACAGGAGCAAGGAAAAGAATCCAGGAGCCGGGGGAAATGTCCAGAAGTGAGTGGAAAGTCCGGGACTGAGGGAAATAATCCAGTAGTGAGGGAAACAATCCAGTAGTGAGGTTAATAGTCCAGCAGTGAGGATAACAATCCAAGAGTGTGGGGAACAATCCAGGACTGAGGGGAACAATCCAGAAGTGAGGGAAACAATCCAGAAGTGAGGTTAACAGTCCAGCAGTGAGGATAACAATCCAATAGTGAGGGGAAAAATCCAAAACTGAGGGGAACAATCCAGGAGTGAGGAGGACAGTCCAGTAAGAAGGGGGACAGTCCAGGAATGAGGGCGACAGTTCAGGAGTGAGTGGAACAGTCCAGGAGTGAGAGGAACAGCCCACGAGTGAGGGGAACAATCCAGAAATTAGGGGGACAGCCCAGGAGTGAGGGTAACAATGAAGTAGTGAGGGGAACAAGCCAGGAATTAGGGGACAGCCCAGGAGTGAGGATGACAGCCCAGGTGTGAGGTGAACAAACCAGGAGTTAGCGGAAAAGCCCAGGAGGGATTGGAACAGTCCAGGAGTGAGGGGAACAGCCCAGGAGTGAGGGGAACAATCCTGAAATTAGGGGGAGAGCCCAGGAGTGAGGGTAACAATGCATTAGTGAGGGGAACAAGCCAGGAATTAGGGGACAGCCCAGGAGTGAGAGGGACAGTCGAGGAGTGAGGGGAACAGCCCAGGAGTGAGAGGAACAGCCCAGGAGTGAGAGGAACAGCCCACGAGTGAGGGGAACAAGCCAGGAATTAGGAGGACAGACCAGGAGTCAGGGTAACAGTGCAGGAGTGAAGGGAACAAGCCAGGAATTAGGGGACAGCCCAGGAGTGAGGATGACAGTCCAGGAGTGAGGGGAACAAGCCAGGAATGAATGGAACAGCAATGGAGTGAGGGGAACAATCCAAGAGTGAGGGGAACAGCCCAGAAGTGAGGGGAACAATCCAGGAATGACAGGGACAGTCCAGGAGTGAGGGAAACAATCCAGGAATGACGGGGACAGTCTAGGAGTGAGGGGAACAGTCCAGGAGTGAGGGGAACAGCCCAGGAGTGAGGGGAACAATCCAGGAATGATGGGGACAGTCCAAGAGTGACGGAAACAATCCAGGAATGACGGGGACAGTCTAGGAGTGAGGGGAAAAATCCAGGAGTGAAGGGAACAATCCAGGAGCAAGGAAAACAATCCAGGAGCCGGGGGAACAGTCCAGGAGTGAGGGGAAAGTCCGGGACTGAGGGAAACAATCCAGTAGTGAGGGAAACAATCCAGTAGTGAGGTTAAAAGTCCAGCAGTGAGGAAAACAATCCAAGAGCGAGGGGAACAATCCAGGACTGAGGGGAACAATCCAGGAGTCAGCGGAAAAATCCAGGAATGAGGGGGACAGTCCAGGAGTGAGGGGAACAATCCAGGAGTGAATCCAGGTTTGAGGGGACAGCCCAAGAGTGAGGGTGACAGTCCAGGAGTGAGAGGAACAGCCCACGAGTGAGGGGAACAAGCCAGGAATTAGGAGGACAGACCAGGAGTGAGGGTAACAGTGCAGGAGTGAAGGGAACAAGCCAGGAATTAGGGGACAGCCCAGGAGTGAGTGTTACAGTCCAGGAGTGAGGGTAACAGTCCAGGAATGTGGATGACAGTCCAGGACTGAGGGGAACATGCCAGGAGTGAGGGTGACAGTCCAGGAGTGAGGGGAACAGGCCAGGAATGAGTGGAACATTGCAAGAGTGAGGGTGACAGTCCAGGAGTGAGGGGAACAGCCCAGGAGGGAGGGGAACAGCCATGGAGTGAGGGGAACAATCCAGGTGTGAGGGGAACAGCCCGGAAGTGAGGGGAACAATCCAGGAATGACAGAGACAGTCCAGGAGTGAGGGAAACAATCCAGGAATTACGGGGACAGTCTAGGAGTGAGGGGAACAGTCCAGGAGTGAGGGGAACAGCCCAGGAGTGAGGGGAACAATCCAGGAATGATGGGGACAGTCCAAGAGTGATGGAAACAATCCAGGAATGACGGGGACAGTCCAGGACTGAGGGGAACATACCAGAGTTGAGGGTGACAATCCAGGAGTGAGGGGAACAGTCCAGGAATGAGGGTGACAGTCCAGGAGTGAGGGGAACAGTCCAGGAGTGAGGTTGGCAGTCCAGGACTGACAGTGGCCGTCCAGGAATGAGGGAAACAATCCAGGATTGAGGGGAACAGTCCAGGAGTGAGGGTGACAGTCCAGGAGTGAGGGTGACAGACCAGGATGAGTTAGACAATCCATGGGTGAGGGTGACAGTCCAGGTGTGAGGTGAACAAACCGGCTTTTAGTGGAACAGTCCAGGAGTGAGGGGAACAGCCAAGGAGTAAGGGGAACAGTCCAGGAGAGAGTGGAACAGCCCAGGAATGAGGGCAACCAGCCAGGAAATAGGGGGACAGCCCAGGACTGAGGGGAACAGTCCAGGAGTTATCGGAACAACCCAGGAGTGAGGGGAACAGCCCAGGAGTGAGGGGAACAATCCAGGAATGATGGGGACAGTCCAAGAGTGACGGAAACAATCCAGGAATGACGGGGACAGTCTAGGAGTGAGGGGAAAAATCCAGCAGTGAAGGGAACAATCCAGGAGCAAGGAAAACAATCCAGGAGCCGGGGGAACAGTCCAGGAGTGAGGGGAAAGTCCGGGACTGAGGGAAACAATCCAGTAGTGAGGGAAACAATCCAGTAGTGAGGTGAACAGTCCAGCAGTGAGGAAAACAATCCAAGAGTGAGGGGAACAATCCAGGACTGAGGGGAACAATCCAGGAGTGAGGAGGACAGTCCAGGAAGAAGGGGGACAGTCCAGGAATGAGGGGGACAGTTCAGGAGTGAGAGAGACAGTCCAGGAGTGAGTGGAACAGTCCAGGAGTGAGAGGAACAGCCCAGGACTGAGGGTAACAGTGCAGGAGTGAGGGGAACAAGCCAGGAATTAGGGGACAGCCCAGGAGTGAGGGTGACAGTCCAGGAGTAAGGGGAACAGTCCGGGAATGTGGTTGACAGTCCAGGACTGAGGGGAACAGTCCAGGAGTGAGGGGGACAGCCCAGGACTGAGGGGAACAGTCCAGGTGTGAGGGGGACAGTCCAGGAGTGAGGTGAACAATCCAGGAGTGAATCCAGGTGTGATGGGACAGTTTAGGAGTGAGGGGACAGTCCAAGAGTGACTGGGACAGTTCAGGAGTGAGTGTAACAGTCCAGGAGTGAGAAGAACAGTCCAGGAGTGTGGCTGACAGTCCAGGACTAAGGGGAACATGCCAGGAGTGAGGGGATCAATCCAGGACTGAGGGGAACAGTCCAGGAGTTAGCGGAACAAACCAGGAGTGAGGGGGACAGTCCAGGAGTGAGGGGAACAATCCAGGAGTGAATCCAGGTGTGAGGGGACAGTCCAAGAGTGAGGGGGACTGTTCAGGAGTGAGGGTAACAGTCCAGGAGTGAGGGGAACAGGCCAGGAATGTGGGTGACAGTCCAGGAGTGAAGGGAACAGCCCAGGAGGAAGGGGAACAGCCATGGAGTGAGGGGAACAATCCAGGAGTGAGGGGAACAGCCCGGAAGTGAGGGGAACAATCCAGGAGTGATGGGGACAGTCCAAGAGTGACAGAAACAATCCAGGAATGACACGGACAGTCCAGGAGTGAGGGGAACAGTCCAGGAGTGAGGGGAACAGCCCAGGAGTGAGGGGAACAATCCAGGAGTGATGGGGACAGTCCAAGAGTGACAGAAACAATCCAGGAATGAAGGGGACAGTCTTGGAGTGAGCGGAAAAATCCAGGAGTGAAGGGAACAATCCAGGAGCAAGGAAAAAAATCCAGGAGCCGGGGGAACAGTCCAGGAGTGAGGGGAACAGCCCAGGAGTGAGGGGAACAATCCAGGAATGATGGGGACAGTCCAAGAGTGACGGAAACAATCCAGGAATGTTGGGGACAGTCCAGGACTGAGGGGAAAATGCCAGGGTTGAGGGTGACAGTCCAGGAGTGAGGGTGTGAGTCCAGGAATGAGGGTGACATTCCAGGAGTGAGCGCGACAGTCCAGGAGTGAGGGTGACAGTCCAGGAGTTAGGGGAACTGTCCAGGAATGAGGGGAACAGTCCAGGAGTGATGGTGACAGTCCAGGAGTGAGGTTGGCAGTCCAGGACTGAGAGTGGCCGTCCAGGAGTGAGGGAAACAATCCAGGATTGAGGGGAACAGTCCAGGAGTGAGGGTGACAGTCCAGGAGTGAGGGTGACAGTCCAGGATGAGTTAGACAATCCATGGGTGAGGGTGACAGTCCAGGTGTGAGGTGAACAAACTGGCAGTTAGCGGAACAGCCCAGGAGGGAGTGGAACAGTCCAGGAGTAAGGGGAACAGTCCAGGAGAGAGTGGAACAGCCCAGCAATGAGGGCAACCAGCCAGGAATGTGGCTGACAGTCCAGGACTGTGGGGAACAGTCCAGGAGTTAGCGGAACAACCCAGGTTTGAGGGGTCAGTACAGGAGTGAGGTGAACAATCCAGGAGTGAATCCAGGTGTGATGGGACAGTTTAGGAGTGAGGGGACAGTCCAAGAGTGACTGGGACAGTTCAGGAGTGAGTGTAACAGTCCAGGAGTGAGAAGAACAGTCCAGGAGTGTGGCTGACAGTCCAGGACTAAGGGGAACATGCCAGGAGTGAGGGGAACAGCCCAGGAGTGAGGGGAACAAACCAGGAATGATGGGGACAGTCCAAGAGTGATGGAAACAATCCAGGAATGACGGGGACAGTCTAGGAGTGAGGGGAAAAATCCAGGAGTGAAGGGAACAATCCAGGAGCAAGGAAAACAATCCAGGAGCCGGGGGAACAGTCCAGGAGTGAGGGGAAAGTCCGGGACTGAGGGAAACAATCCAGTAGTGAGGGAAACAATCCAGTAGTGAGGTGAACAGTCCAGCAGTGAGGAAAACAATCCAAGAGTGAGGGGAACAATCCAGGACTGAGGGGAACAATCCAGGAGTGAGGAGAACAGTCCAGGAAGAAGGGGGACAGTCCAGGAATGAGGGGGACAGTTCAGGAGTGAGAGAGACAGTCCAGGAGTGAGTGGAACAGTCCAGGAGTGAGAGGAACAGCCCACGAGTGAGGGGAACAATCCAGAAATTAGGGGGACAGCCCAGGAGTGAGGGTAACAGTGCAGGAGTGAGGGGAACAAGCCAGGAATTAGGGGACAGCCCAGGAGTGAGGGTGACAGTCCAGGAGTAAGGGGAACAGTCCGGGAATGTGGTTGACAGTCCAGGACTGAGGGGAACAGTCCAGGAGTGAAGGTGACAGCCCAGGACTGAGGGGAACAGTCCAGGTGTGAGGGGGACAGTCCAGGAGTGAGGTGAACAATCCAGGAGTGAATCCAGGTGTGATGGGACAGTTTAGGAGTGAGGGGACAGTCCAAGAGTGACTGGGACAGTTCAGGAGTGAGTGTAACAGTCCAGGAGTGAGAAGAACAGTCCAGGAGTGTGGCTGACAGTCCAGGACTAAGGGGAACATGCCAGTTAAGGGATCAATCCAGGACTGAGGGGAACAGTCCAGGAGTTAGCGGAACAAACCAGGAGTGAGGGGGACAGTCCAGGAGTGAGGGGAACAATCCAGGAGTGAATCCAGGTGTGAGGGGACAGTCCAAGAGTGAGGGGGACTGTTCAGGAGTGAGGGTAACAGTCCAGGAGTGAGGGGAACAGGCCAGGAATGTGGGTGACAGTCCAGGAGTGAAGGGAACAGCCCAGGAGGAAGGGGAACAGCCATGGAGTGAGGGGAACAATCCAGGAGTGAGGGGAACAGCCCGGAAGTGAGGGGAACAATCCAGGAATGACACGGACAGTCCAGGAGGGAGGGGAACAGTCCAGGAGTGATGGGAACAGCCCAGGAGTGAGGGGAACAATCCAGGAGTGATGGGGACAGTCCAAGAGTGACAGAAACAATCCAGGAATGAAGGGGACAGTCTTGGAGTGAGCGGAAAAATCCAGGAGTGAAGGGAACAATCCAGGAGCAAGGAAAAAAATCCAGGAGCCGGGGGAACAGTCCAGGAGTGAGGGGAACAGCCCAGGAGTGAGGGGAACAATCCAGGAATGATGGGGACAGTCCAAGAGTGACGGAAACAATCCAGGAATGTTGGGGACAGTCCAGGACTGAGGGGAAAATGCCAGGGTTGAGGGTGACAGTCCAGGAGTGAGGGTGTGAGTCCAGGAATGAGGGTGACATTCCAGGAGTGAGCGCGACAGTCCAGGAGTGAGGGTGACAGTCCAGGAGTTAGGGGAACTGTCCAGGAAGGAGGGGAACAGTCCAGGAGTGATGGTGACAGTCCAGGAGTGAGGTTGGCAGTCCAGGACTGAGAGTGGCCGTCCAGGAGTGAGGGAAACAATCCAGGATTGAGGGGAACAGTCCAGGAGTGAGGGTGACAGTCCAGGAGTGAGGGTGACAGTCCAGGATGAGTTAGACAATCCATGGGTGAGGGTGACAGTCCAGGTGTGAGGTGAACAAACTGGCAGTTAGCGGAACAGCCCAGGAGGGAGTGGAACAGTCCAGGAGTAAGGGGAACAGTCCAGGAGAGAGTGGAACAGCCCAGCAATGAGGGCAACCAGCCAGGAAAGAGGGGGACAGTCCAGGACTGTGGGGAACAGTCCAGGAGTTAGCGGAACAACCCAGGTTTGAGGGGGACAGTCCAGGAGTGAGGTGAACAATCCAGGAGTGAATCCAGGTGTGATGGGACAGTTTAGGAGTGAGGGGACAGTCCAAGAGTGACTGGGACAGTTCAGGAGTGAGTGTAACAGTCCAGGAGTGAGAAGAACAGTCCAGGAGTGTGGATGACAGTCCAGGACTAAGGGGAACATGCCAGGAGTGAGGGGAACAATCCAGGACTGAGGGGAACAGTCCAGGAGTAAGGGGAACAATCCAGGATTGAATCCAGGTGTGAGGGACAGTCCAAGAGTGAGGGGGACTGTTCAGGAGTGAGGGTAACAGTCCAGGAGTGAGGGGAACAGGCCAGGAATGTGGGTGACAGTCCAGGAGTGAAGGGAACAGCCCAGGAGGGAGGGGAACAGCCCAGGAGTGAGGGGAACAATCCAGGAGTGATGGGGACAGTCCAAGAGTGACAGAAACAATCCAGGAATGAAGGGGACAGTCTAGGAGTGAGGGGAAAAATCCAGGAGTGAAGGGAACAATCCAGGAGCTAGGAAAACAATCCAGGAGCCGGGGGAACAGTCCAAGAGTGAGTGGAAAGTCCGGGACTGAAGGAAACAATCCAGTAGTGAGGGTAACAATCCAGTAGTGAGGTTAACAGTCCAGCAGTGAGGAAATCAATCCAAGAGTGAGGGGAACAATCCAGGACTGAGGGGAACAATCCAGGAGTGAGGAGGACAGTCCAGGAAGAAGGGAGACAGTCCAGGAATGAGGGCGACAGTTCAGGAGTGAGAGTAACAGTCCAGGAGTGAGTGGAACAGTCCAGGAGTGAGAGGAACAGCCCACGAGAGAGGGGAACAATCCAGAAATTAGGGGGACAGCCCAGGAGTGAGGGGAACAATGCAGTAGTGAGGGGAACAAGCCAGGAATTAGGGGACAGCCCAGGAGTGAGGGTGACAGTCCAGGAGTGAGGGGAACAGTCCGGGAATGTGGTTGACAGCCCAGGACTGAAGGGAACATGCCAGGAGTGAGGGTGACAGTCCAGGAGTGAGGGGAAGAGGCCAGGAATGAATGGAACAGTGCAAAAGTGAGGATGACAGTCCAGGAATGAGGGGAACAGCCCAGGAGGGAGGGGAACAGCCATGGAGTGAGGGGAACAATCCAGGAGTTAGGGGAACAACCCGGAAGTGAGGGGAACATTCCGGGAATGACAGAGACAGTCCAGGAGTGAGGGAAACAATCCAGGAATGACGGGGACAGTCCAGGAGTGAGGGGAACAGTCCAGGAGTGAGGGGAACAGCCCAGGAGTGAGGGGAACAATCCAGGAATGATGGGGACAGTCCAAGAGTGACGGAAACAATCCAGGAATGACGGGGACAGTCCAGGACTGAGGGGAACATGCCAGGGTTGAGGGTGACAGTCCAGGAGTGAGGGGAACAGTCGAGGAATGAGGGTGACAGTCCAGGAAGGAGGGTGACAGTCCAGGAGTGAGCGCGACAGTGCAGGAGTGAGGGTGAAATTCCAGGAGTTAGGGGAACAGTCCAGGAATGAGGGGAACAGTCCAGGAGTGATGGTGACAGTCCAGGAATGAGGGTGACAGTCCAGGAATGAGGGTGACAGTCCAGGAGTGAGCGCGACAGTCCAGGAGTGAGGGTGACAGTCCAGGAGTTAGGGGAACAGTCCAGGATTGAGGGGAAGAGTCCAGGAGTGAGGGTGACAGTCCAGGAGTGAGGGGGACAGTCCAAGATGAGTTAGACAATCCATGGGTGAGGGTGACTGTCCAGGTGTGAGATGAACAAACCAGGAGTTAGTGGAACAGCCCAGGAGGGATTGGAACAGTCCAGGAGTGAGGAGAACAGCCCAGGAGTGAGGGGAACAATTGAGGAATGATGGGGACAGTCCAAGAGTGATGGAAACAATCCAGGAATGACGGGGACGGTCTAGGAATGAGGAGAAAAATCCAGGAGTGAAGGGAACAATCCAGGAGCAAGGAAAACAATCCAGGAGCCGGGGGAACAGTCCAGGAGTGAGGGGAAAGTCCGGGACTGAGGGAAACAATCCAGTAGTGAGGGAAACAATCCAGTAGTGAGGTTAACAGTCCAGCAGTGAGGATAACAATCCAAGAGTGAGGGGAACAGTCCAGGAGTGAGGAGGACAGTCCAGGAGGAAGGGGGACAGTCCAGCAATGATGGCGACAGTTCAGGAGTGCGAGGGACAGTCCAGGAGTGAGTGGAACAGTCCAGGAGTGAGAGGAACAGCCCACGAGTGAGGGGAACAATCCAGAAATTAGGGGGAGAGCCCAGGAGTGAGGGTAACAATGCAGTAGTGAGGGAAACAAGCCAGGAATTAGGGGACAGCCCAGGAGTGATTTTGACAGTCCAGGAGTGAGGGGAACAGTCCAGGAGTGAGGGGAACAGTCCGGGAATGTGGTTGACAGTCCAGGACTGAGGGGAACATGCCAGGAGTGAGGGTGACGTCCAGGAGTGAGGGGAAGAGGCCAGGAGGGAGGGGAACAGCCATGGAGTGAGGAGAACAATCCAGGAGTATGGGGAACAGCCTGGAAGTGAGGGGAACAATCCAGGAATGACAGGGACAGTCCAGGAGTGAGGGAAACAATCCAGGAATAACGGGGACAGTCCAGGAGTGAGGGAAACAATCCAGGAATAACGGGGACAGTCTAGGAGTGAGGGGAACAGCCCAGGAGTGAGGGGAACAATGCAGGAATGATGGGGACAGTCCAAGAGTGACGGAAACAATCCAGGAATGACGGGGACAGTCCAGGACTGAGGGGAACACGCCAAGGTTGAGGGTGACAGTCCAGGAGTGAGGGGAACAGTCCAGGAATGAGGGTGAGAGTCCAGGAGTGAGCGCGACAGTCCAGGAGTGAGGGTGGCAGTCCAGGAGTTAGGGGAACAGTCCAGGAGTGATGCTGACAGTCCAGGAGTGAGGTTTGCAGTCCAGGACTGAGGGTGGCCATCTAGGAGTGAGGGAAACAATCCAGGATTGAGGGGAACAGTCCAGGAGTGAGGGTGACAGTCCAGGAGTGAGGGGGACAGTCCAAGATGAGTTAGACAATCCATGGGTGAGGGTGACTGTCCAGGTGTGAGGTGAACAAACCAGGAGTGAATCCAGGTGTGAGGGGACAGTTTAGGAGTGATGGGACAGTCCAAGAGTGAGGGGGACAGTTCAGGAGGGAGATGAACAGTCCAGGAATGTGGCTGACAGTCCAGGACTGAGGGGAACAGTCCAGGAGTTAGCGGAACAACCCAGGAGTGAGGGGGACAGTCCAGGAGTGAGGGGAACAATCCAGATGTGAATCCAGATGTGAGGGGACTGTCCAAGAGTGAGGGTAACAGTCCAGGAGTGAGGGGAACAATCCAGGAATGACAGGGACAGTCCAGGAGTGACGGAAACAATCCAGGAATGATGGGGACAGTCTAGGAGTGAGGGGAACAGTCCAGGAGTGAGGGGAACAGCCCAGGAGTGAGGGGAACAATCCAGGAATGATGGGGACAGTCCAAGAGTGACGGAAACAATCAAGGAATGACGGGGACAGTCCAGGACAGAGGGGAACATGCCAGGGTTGAGGGTGATAGTCCAGGACTGAGGGGAACAGTCCAGGAATGAGGGTGACAGTCCAGGAGTGAGGTTGGCAGTCCAGGACTGAGGGTGGCCATCCAGGAGTGAGGGAAACAATCCAGGATTGAGGGGAACAGTCCAGGAGTGAGGGTGACAGTCCAGAAGTGAGGGTGACAGTCCAAGATGAGTTAGACAATCCATGGGTGAGGGTGACTGTCCAGGTGTGAGATGAACAAACCAGGAGTTAGTGGAACAGCCCAGGAGGGATTGGAACAGTCCAGAAGTGAGGGGAACAGCCCAGGAGTGAGGGGAACAATTGAGGAATGATGGGGACAGTCCAAGAGTGATGGAAACAATCCAGGAATGACGGGGACGGTCTAGGAGTGAGGGGAAAAATCCAGGAGTGAAGGGAACAATCCAGGAGCAAGGAAAACAATCCAGGAGGCGGGGGAACAGTCCAGGAGTGAGGGGAAAGTCCGGGACTGAGGGAAACAATCCAGTAGTGAGGGAAACAATCCAGTAGTGAGGTTAACAGTCCAGCAGTGAGGATAACAATCCAAGAGTGAGGGGAACAGTCCAGGAGTGAGGAGGACAGTCCAGGAGGAAGGGGGACAGTCCAGCAATGATGGCGACAGTTCAGGAGTGCGAGGGACAGTCCAGGAGTGAGTGGAACAGTCCAGGAGTGAGAGGAACAGCCCACGAGTGAGGGGAACAATCCAGAAATTAGGGGGAGAGCCCAGGAGTGAGGGTAACAATGCAGTAGTGAGGGAAACAAGCCAGGAATTAGGGGACAGCCCAGGAGTGATTTTGACAGTCCAGGAGTGAGGGGAACAGTCCAGGAGTGAGGGGAACAGTCCGGGAATGTGGTTGACAGTCCAGGACTGAGGGGAACATGCCAGGAGTGAGGGTGACGTCCAGGAGTGAGGGGAAGAGGCCAGGAGGGAGGGGAACAGCCATGGAGTGAGGAGAACAATCCAGGAGTATGGGGAACAGCCTGGAAGTGAGGGGAACAATCCAGGAATGACAGGGACAGTCCAGGAGTGAGGGAAACAATCCAGGAATAACGGGGACAGTCCAGGAGTGAGGGAAACAATCCAGGAATAACGGGGACAGTCTAGGAGTGAGGGGAACAGCCCAGGAGTGAGGGGAACAATGCAGGAATGATGGGGACAGTCCAAGAGTGACGGAAACAATCCAGGAATGACGGGGACAGTCCAGGACTGAGGGGAACACGCCAAGGTTGAGGGTGACAGTCCAGGAGTGAGGGGAACAGTCCAGGAATGAGGGTGAGAGTCCAGGAGTGAGCGCGACAGTCCAGGAGTGAGGGTGGCAGTCCAGGAGTTAGGGGAACAGTCCAGGAGTGATGCTGACAGTCCAGGAGTGAGGTTTGCAGTCCAGGACTGAGGGTGGCCATCTAGGAGTGAGGGAAACAATCCAGGATTGAGGGGAACAGTCCAGGAGTGAGGGTGACAGTCCAGGAGTGAGGGGGACAGTCCAAGATGAGTTAGACAATCCATGGGTGAGGGTGACTGTCCAGGTGTGAGGTGAACAAACCAGGAGTGAATCCAGGTGTGAGGGGACAGTTTAGGAGTGATGGGACAGTCCAAGAGTGAGGGGGACAGTTCAGGAGGGAGATGAACAGTCCAGGAATGTGGCTGACAGTCCAGGACTGAGGGGAACACTCCAGGAGTTAGCGGAACAACCCAGGAGTGAGGGGGACAGTCCAGGAGTGAGGGGAACAATCCAGATGTGAATCCAGATGTGAGGGGACTGTCCAAGAGTGAGGGTAACAGTCCAGGAGTGAGGGGAACAGTCCAGGAATGTGGGTGACAGTCCAGGAGTGAAGGGAACAGCGCAGGAGGGAGGGGAACAGCCATGGAGTGAGGGGAACAATCCAGGAGTGAGGGGAACAGCCCGGAAGTGAGGGGAAAAATCCAGGAATGACAGGGACAGTCCAGGAGTGAGTGAAACAATCCAGGAATGACAGGGACAGTCTAGGAGTGAGGGGGACAGTCCAGGAGTGAGGGGAACAGCCCAGGAGTGAGGGGAACAATCCATGAATGATGGGGACAGTCCAAGAGTGACGGAAACAATCTAGGAATGATGGGGACAGTCAACGACTGAGGGGAACAAGCCAGGGTTGAGGGTGAAAGTCCAGGAGTGAGGGGAACAGTCCAGGAATGAGGGTGACAGTTCAGGATGAGAGTGACAGTCCAGGAGTGAGTGGAACAGTCCAGGAGTGAGAGGAACAGCCCACGAGTGAGGGGAACAATGCAGTAGTGAGGGGAACAAGCCAGGTATTAGGGGACAGCCCAGGAGTGAGGGTGACAGTCCAGGAGTGAGGGGAAGAGGCCAGGAATAAATGGAACAGTGCAAGAGTGAGGGTGACAGTCCAGGAGTGAGGCGAACAGCCCACGAGGGAGGGGAACAGCCATGGAGTGAGGGGAACAATCCAGGAGTTAGGGGAACAGCCCGGAAGTGAGGGGAACAATCCAGGAATGACAGGGACAGTCCAGGAGTGACGGAAACAATCCAGGAATGATGGGGACAGTCTAGGAGTGAGGGGAACAGTCCAGGAGTGAGGGGAACAGCCCAGGAGTGAGGGGAACAATCCAGGAATGATGGGGACAGTCCAAGAGTGACGGAAACAATCAAGGAATGACGGGGACAGTCCAGGACAGAGGGGAACATGCCAGGGTTGAGGGTGATAGTCCAGGACTGAGGGGAACAGTCCAGGAATGAGGGTGACAGTCCAGGAGTGAGGTTGGCAGTCCAGGACTGAGGGTGGCCATCCAGGAGTGAGGGAAACAATCCAGGATTGAGGGGAACAGTCCAGGAGTGAGGGTGACAGTCCAGAAGTGAGGGTGACAGTCCAAGATGAGTTAGACAATCCATGGGTGAGGGTGACTGTCCAGGTGTGAGATGAACAAACCAGGAGTTAGTGGAACAGCCCAGGAGGGATTGGAACAGTCCAGAAGTGAGGGGAACAGCCCAGGAGTGAGGGGAACAATTGAGGAATGATGGGGACAGTCCAAGAGTGATGGAAACAATCCAGGAATGACGGGGACGGTCTAGGAGTGAGGGGAAAAATCCAGGAGTGAAGGGAACAATCCAGGAGCAAGGAAAACAATCCAGGAGGCGGGGGAACAGTCCAGGAGTGAGGGGAAAGTCCGGGACTGAGGGAAACAATCCAGTAGTGAGGGAAACAATCCAGTAGTGAGGTTAACAGTCCAGCAGTGAGGATAACAATCCAAGAGTGAGGGGAACAATCCAGGAGTGAGGAGGACAGTCCAGGAAGAAGGGGGACCGTCCAGCAATGAGGGCGACAGTTCAGGAGTGAGAGGGACAGTCCAGGAGTTTTTGGAACAGTCCAGGAGTGAGGGGAACAGCCCACGAGTGAGGGGAACAATCCAGAAATTAGGGGACAGCCCAGGAGTGAGGGTGACAGTCCAGGAGTGAGGGGAACAGTCCGGGAATGTGGTTGACAGTCCAGGACTGAGGGGAACATGCCAGGAGTGAGGGTGACGTCCAGGAGTGAGGGGAAGAGGCCAGGAATGAGTGGAACAGTGCAAGAGTGAGGGTGACAGTCCAGGAGTGAGGGGAACAGCTCAGGAGGGAGGGGAACAGCCATGGAGTGAGGGGAACAATCCAGGAGTGAGGGGAACAGCCTGGAAGTGAGGGGAACAATCCAGGAATGACAGGGACAGTCCAGGAGTGAGGGAAACAATCCAGGAATGACGGGGACAGCCTAGGAGTGCGAGGAACACGCCAGGAATGAGGGGAACAGGCCAGGAATGACAGAGACAGTCCAGGACTGAGGGAAACAATCCAGGAATAACGGGGACAGTCTAGGAGTGAGGGGAACAGCCCAGGAGTGAGGGGAACAATCCAGGAATGATGGGGACAGTCCAAGAGTGACGGAAACAATCCATGAATGACGGGGACAGTCCAGGACTGAGGGGAACATGCCAGGGTTGAGGGTGACAGTCCAGGAGATGAGGGGAACATTCCAGGAATGAGGGTGAGTGTCCAGGAGTGAGCGCGACAGTCCAGGAGTGAGGGTGACAGTCCAGGAGTTAGGGGAACAGTCCAGGAATGAGGCGAACAGTCCAGGAGTGATGGTGACAGTCCAGGAGTGAGGTTGGCAGTCCAGGACTGAGTGTGGCCATCCAGGAGTGAGGGAAACAATCCAGGATTGAGGGGAACAGTCCAGGAGTGAGGGTGACAGTCCAGGAGGGAGGGGGACAGTCCAAGATGAGTTAGACAATCCATGGGTGAGGGTGACTGTCCAGGTGTGAGGTGAACAAACCAGGAGTGAATCCAGGTGTGAGGGGACAGTTTAGGAGTGATGGGACAGTCCAAGAGTGAGGGGGACAGTTCAGGAGGGAGATGAACAGTCGAGGAATGTGGCTGACAGTCCAGGACTGAGGGGAACAGTCCAGGAGTTAGCGGAACAACCCAGGAGTGAGGAGGACAGTCCAGGAGTGAGGGGAACAATCCAGGAGTGAATCCAGATGTGAGGGGACTGTCCAAGAGTGAGGGTAACAGTCCAGGAGTGAGGGGAACAGTCCAGGAATGTGGGTGACAGTCCAGGAGTGAAGGGAACAGCGCAGGAGGGAGGGGAACAGCCATGGAGTGAGGGGAACAATCCAGGAGTGAGGGGAACAGCCCGGAAATGAGGGGAACAATCCAGGAATGACAGGGACAGTCCAGGAGTGAGTGAAACAATCCAGGAATGACGGGGACAGTCTAGGAGTGAGGGGAACAGTCCAGGAGTGAGGGGAACAGCCCAGGAGTGAGGGGAACAATCCAGGAATGATGGGGACAGTCCAAGAGTGACGGAAACAATCCAGGAATGATGGGGACAGTCAACGACTGAGGGGAACAAGCCAGGGTTGAGGGTGAAAGTCCAGGAGTGAGGGGAACAGTCCAGGAATGAGGGTGACAGTCCAGGAATGAGGGTGACAGTCCAGGAGTGAGCAATACAGTCCAGGAATGAGGGTGACAGTCCAGGAGTTAGGGGAACAGTCCAGGAATGAGGGAAACAATCCATTAGTGAGGGAAACAATCCAGAAGTGAGGTTAACAGTCCATCAGTGAGGAAAACAATCCAAGAGTGAGGGGAACAATCCAGGACTGAGGGGAACAATCCAGGAGTGAGGAGGACAGTCCACGAAGAAGGGGGACAGTCCAGGAATGAGGGCGACAGTTCAGGAGTGAGAGGGACAGTCCAGGAGTTAGAGGAACAGCCCACGAGTGAGGGGATCAATCCAGGAATTAGGGGGACAGCCCAGGAGTGAGGGTAACAATGCAGTAGTGAGGGGAACAAGCCAGGAATTAGGGGACAGCCCAGGAGTGAGAGTGACAGTCCAGGAGTGAGGGGAACAGTCCGGGAATGTGGTTGACAGTCCAGGACTGAGGGGAACATGCCAGGAGTGAGGGTGACAGTCCAGGAGTTAGGGGAAGAGGCCAGGAATGATGGGAACAGTGCAAGAGTGAGGGTGACAGTCCAGGAGTGAGGGGAACAGCCCAGGAGGGAGGGGAACAGTCATGGAGTGAGGGGAATAATCCAGGAGTGAGGGGAACAGGCCGGAAGTTAGGGGAACAATCCAGGAATGACAGGGACAGTCCAGGAGTGAGGGAAACAATCCAGGAATGACGGGGACAGTCTAGGAGTGAGGGGAACAGTCCAGTAGTGAGGGGAACAGACCAGGAGTGAGGGGAACAATCCAGGAATGATGGGGAAAGTCCAAGAGTACAGTCCAAGAATGACGGAAACATCCAGGAATGACGGGGACAGTCCAGGACTGAGGGGAACATGCCAGGGTTGTGGGTGACAGTCCAGGAGTGAGGGGAACAGTCCAGCAATGAGGGTGACAGTCCAGGAATGAGGGTGACAGTCCAGGAGTGAGCGCGACAGTCCAGGAGTGAGGGTGACAGTCCAGGAGTTAGGGGAACAGTCCAGGAATGAGGGGAACAGTCCAGGAGTGAGGGTGACAGTCCAGGAGTGATGTTGGCAGTCCAGGACTGAGGGTGGCCGTCTAGGAGTGAGGGAGACAATCCAGGATTGAGGGGAAAAGTCCAGGAGTGAGGGAAACAGTCCTGGAGTGAGGGGAACAGTCCAGGAATGTGGATGACAGTCCAGGAGTGAAGGGAACAGCCCAGGAGGGAGGGGAACAGCCATGGAGTGAGGGGAACAATCCAGGAGTGAGGGGAACAGCCCGGAAGTGAGGGGAACAATCCAGGAATGACAGGGACAGTGCAGTAGTGAGGGAACCAATCCAGGAATGATGGGACAGTCTAGGAGTGAGGGGAACAGTCTAGGAGTGAGGGGAGCAGCCCAGGAGTGAGGGGAACAATCCAGGAATGATGGGGACAGACCAAGAGTGACGGAAACAATCCAGGAATGACGGGGACAGTCCAGGACTGAGGGGAACATGCCAGGGTTGTGGGTGACAGTCCAGGAGTGAGGGGAACAGTCCAGGAATGAGGGTGACAGTCCTGGAATGAGGGTGACAGTCCAGGAGTGAGCGCGACAGTCCAGGAGTGAGGGTGACAGTCCAGGAGTTAGGGGAACAGTCCAGGAATGAGGGAAACAATCCATTAGTGAGGGAAACAATCCAGTAGTGAGGTTAACAGTCCAGCAGTGAGGAAAACAATCCAAGAGTGAGGGGAACAATCCAGGACTGAGGGGAACAATCCAGGAGTGAGGAAGACAGTCCAGGAAGAAGGGGGACAGTCCAGCAATGAGGGTGACAGTACAGGAATGAGGGTGACAGTCCAGGAGTGAGCGCGACAGTCCAGGATTTAGGGTGACAGTCCAGGAGTTAGGGGAACAGTCCAGGAATGAGGGGAACAGTCCAGGAGTGAGGGTGACAGTGCAGGAGTGAGCGAAACAATCCAGGAATAACGGGGACAGTCTAGGAGTGAGGGGAACAGCCCAGGAGTGAGGGGAACAATCCAGGAATGATGGGGACAGTCCAAGAGTGACGGAAACAATCCAGGAATGACGGGGACAGTCCAGGACTGAGGGGAACATGCCAGGGTTGAGGGTGACTGTCCAGGAGTGAGGGGAACAGTCCAGGAATGAGGGTGAGAGTCCAGGAGTGAGCCCGACAGTCCAGGAGTGAGGGTGACAGTCCAGGAGTTAGGGGAACAGTAGGAATGAGGGGAACAGTCCAGGAGTGATGGTGACAGTCCAGGAGTGAGGTCGGCAGTCCAGGACTGAGTGTGGCCATCCAGGAGTGAGGGAAACAATCCAGGATTGAGGGGAACAGTCCAGGAGTGAGGGTGACAGTCCAGGAGTGAGGGGGACAGTCCAAGATGAGTTAGACAATCCATGGGTGAGGGTGACTGTCCAGGTGTGAGGTGAACAAACCAGGAGTGAATCCAGGTGTGAGGCACAGTTTAGGAGTGATGGGACAGTCCAAGAGTTAGGGGGACAATTCAGGAGGGAGATGAACAGTCCGGGAATGTGGCTGACAGTCCAGGACTGAGGGGAACAGTCCAGGAGTTAGCGGAACAACCCAGGAGTGAGGGGGTCCGTCCAGGAGTGAGGGGAACAATCCAGGAGTGAATCCAGATGTGAGGGGACTGTCCAAGAGTGAGGGTAACAGTCCAGGAGTGAGGGGAACAATCCAGGAATGATGGGGACAGTCCAAGAGTGACGGAAACAATCCAGTCCAGGAATGTGGGTGACAGTCCAGGAGTGAAGGGAACAGCCCAGGAGGGAGGGGAACAGCCATGGAGTGAGGGGAACAATCCAGGAGTGAGGGGAACAGCCCGGAAGTGAGGGGAACAATCCAGGAATGACAGGGACAGTCCAGGAGTGAGTGAAACAATCCAGGAATGACGGGGACAGTCTAGGAGTGAGGGGAACAGTCCAGGAGTGAGGGGAACAGCCCAGGAGTGAGGGGAACAATCCAGGAATGATGGGGACAGTCCAAGAGTGACGGAAACAATCCAGGAATGATGGGGACAGTCAACGACTGAGGGGAACAAGCCAGGGTTGAGGGTGAAAGTCCAGGAGTGAGGGGAACAGTCCAGGAATGAGGGTGACATTCCAGGAATGAGGGTGACAGTCCAGGAGTGAGCAATACAGTCCAGGAATGAGGGTGACAGTCCAGGAGTTAGGGGAACAGTCCAAGAATGAGGGAAACAATCCATTAGTGAGGGAAACAATCCAGTAGTGAGGTTAACAGTCCAGCAGTGAGGAAAACAATCCAAGAGTGAGGGGAACAATCCAGGACTGAGGGGAACAATCCAGGAGTGAGGAGGACAGTCCAGGAAGAAGGGGGACAGTCCAGGAATGAGGGCGACAGTTCAGGAGTGAGAGGGACAGTCCAGGAGTGAGAGGAACAGCCCACGAGTGAGGGGAACAATCCAGGAATAAGGGGGACAGCCCAGGAGTTAGCGTAACAGTGCAGTAGTGAGGGGAACAAGCCAGGAATTAGGGGACAGCCCAGGAGTGAGGGGAATAGTCCAGGAGTGAGGGTGACAGTCCAGGAGTGAGATTGGCAGTCCAGGACTGAGGGTGGCCGTCTAGGAGTGAGGGAGACAATCCAGGATTGAGGGGAAAAGTCCAGGAGTGAGGGAAACAGTCCTGGAG
This sequence comes from Isurus oxyrinchus, assembly GCA_026770705.1. Classification (NCBI taxonomy): domain Eukaryota; kingdom Metazoa; phylum Chordata; class Chondrichthyes; order Lamniformes; family Lamnidae; genus Isurus; species Isurus oxyrinchus. The sequence continues at coordinate 93,204,764 of JANJGN010000009.1, forward strand.
TGAGGGGAACAGTCCAGGAATGAGGGTGACAGTCCAGGAGTGAAGGGAACAGCCCAGGAGGGAGGGGAACAGCCATGGAGCGAAGGGAACAATCCAGGAGTGAGGGGAACAGTTCGGAAGTGAGGGGAACAATCCAGGAATGACAGGGACAGTGCAGTAGTGAGGGAAACAATCCAGGAATGACGGGACAGTCTAGGAGTGAGGGGAACAGTCCAGGAGTGAGGGGAGCAGCCCAGGAGTGAGGGGAACAATCCAGGAATGATGGAGACAGACCAAGAGTGACGGAAACAATCCAGGAATGACGGGGACAGTCCAGGACTGAGGGGAACATGCCAGGGTTGAGGGTGACAGTCCAGGAGTGAGGGGAACAGTCCAGGAGTGAGCGCGACAGTCCAGGAGTGAGGGTGACAGTCCAGGAGTTAGGGGAACAGTCCAGGAATGAGGGAAACAATCCATTAGTGAGGGAAACAATCCAGTAGTGAGGTTAACAGTCCAGCAGTGAGGAAAACAATCCAAGAGTGAGGGGAACAATCCAGGTCTGAGGGGAACAATCCAGGAGTGAGGAAGACAGTCCAGGAAGAAGGGGGACAGTCCAGGAATGAGGGGAACAGTCCAGGAGTGAGTGTGACAGTCCAGGAGTGAGGTTGGCAGTCCAGGACTGAGGGAGGCCATCCAGGAGTGAGGGAAACAATCCAGGATTGAGGGGAAGAGTCCAGGAGTGAGGGAGACAGTCCAGAAGTGAGGGTGACAGTCCAGGATGAGTTAGACAATCCATGGGTGAGGGTGACTGTCCAGGTGTGAGGTGAACAAACCAGGAGTTAGCGGAACAGCCCAGGAGGGAGTGGAACAGTCCAGGAGTGAGGGAAACAGCCCAGGAGTGAGGGGAACAATCCAGGAATGATGGGGACAGTCCAAGAGTGATGGAAACAATCCAGGAATGACGGGGACAGTCTAGGAGTGAGGGGAAAAATCCAGGAGTGAAGGGAACAATCCAGGAGCAAGGAAAACAATCCAGGAGCCGGGGGAACAGTCCAGGAGTGAGGGGAAAGTCCGGGACTGAGGGAAACAATCCAGTAGTGAGGGAAACAATCCAGTAGTGAGGTTAACAGTCCAGCAGTGAGGATAACAATCCAAGAGTGAGGGGAACAATCCAGGACTGAGGGGAATAATCCAGGAGTGAGGAGGACAGTCCAGGAAGAAGGGGGACAGTCCAGCAATGAGGGCGACAGTTCAGGAGTGAGAGGGACAGTCCAGGAGTGAGTGGAACAGTCCAGGAGTGAGAGGAACAGCCCACGAGTGAGGGGAACAATCCAGAAATTAGGGGGACAGCCCAGGAGTGAGGGTAACAATGCAGTAGTGAGGGGAACAAGCCAGGAATTAGGGGACAGCCCAGGAGTGAGGGTGACAGTCCAGGAGTGAGGGGAACAGTCCGGGAATGTGGTTGACAGTCCCGGACTGAGGGGAACATGCCAGGAGTGAGGGTGACGTCCAGGAGTGAGGGGAAGAGGCCAGGAATGAATGGAACAGTGCAAGAGTGAGGGTGACAGTCCAGGAGTGAGGGGAACAGTCCAGGAGGGAGGGGAACAGCCATGGAGTAAGGGGAACAATCCAGGAGTGAGGTTAACAGCCCGGAAGTGAGGGGAACAATCCAGGAATGACAGGGACAGTCCAGGAGTGAGGGAAACAATCCAGGAATGACGGGGACAGTCTAGGAGTGAGGGGAACACGCCAGGAATGAGGGGAACAGGTCAGGAATGACAGGGACAGTCCAGGAGTGAGGTTGGCAGTCCAGGACTGAGGGTGGCCATCCAGGAGTGAGGGAAACAATCCAGGATTGAGGGGAACAGTCCAGGAGTGAGGGTGACAGTCCAGGAGTGAGGGTGACAGTCCAGGATGAGTTCGACAATCCATGGGTGAGGGTGACAGTCCAGGTGTGAGGTGAACAAACCAGCAGTTAGCGGAACAGCCCAGGAGGGAGTGGAACAGTCCAAGAGTGAGTGGAACAGTCCAGGAGTAAGGGGGACAGTCCAGGAATGAGGGCGACAGTTCAGGAGTGAGAGGGGCAGTCCAGGAAGAAGGGGGACAGTCGAGGAATGAGGGCGACAGTTCAGGAGTGAGAGGGACAGTCCAGGAGTGAGAGGAACAGCCCACGAGTGAGGGGATCAATCCAGGAATTAGGGGGACAGCCCAGGAGTGAGGGTAACAGTGCAGTAGTGAGGGGAACAAGCCAGGAATTAGGGGGACAGCCCAGGAGCGAGAGTGACAGCCAGGAGTGAGGGGAACAGTCCGGGAATGTGGTTGACAGTCCAGGAGTGAGGGGAACATGCCAGGAGTGAGGGTGACAGTCCAGGAGTGAGGGGAAGAGGCCAGGAATGAGGGGAACAGTGCAAGAGTGAGGGTAACAGTCCAGGAGTGAGGGGAACAGCCCAGGAGGGTGGGGAACAGTCATGGAGTGAGGGGAATAATCCAGGAGTGAGGGGAACAGCCCGGAAGTTAGGGGAACAATCCAGGAATGACAGGGACAGTCCAGGAGTGAGGGAAACAATCCAGGAATGACGGGGACAGTCTAGGAGTGAGGGGAACAGTCCAGTAGTGAGGGGAACAGCCCAGGAGTGAGGGGAACAATCCAGGAATGATGGGGAAAGTCCAAGATTACAGTCCAAGAATGACGGAAACAATCCAGGAATGACGGGGACAGTCCAGGACTGAGGGGAACATGCCAGGGTTGTGGGTGACAGTCCAGGAGTGAGGGGAACAGTCCAGGAATGAGGGTGACAGTCCAGGAATGAGGGTGACAGTCCAGGAGTGAGGGTGACAGTCCAGGAGTTAGGGGAACAGTCCAGGAATGAGGGGAATAGTCCAGGAGTGAGGGTGACAGTCCAGGAGTGAGGTTGGCAGTCCAGGACTGAGGGTGGCCGTCTAGGAGTGAGGGAGACAATCCAGGATTGAGGGGAAAAGTCCAGGAGTGAGGGAAACAGTCCTGGAGTGAGGGGAACAGTCCAGGAATGTGGGTGACAGTCCAGGAGTGAAGGGAACAGCCCAGGAGGGAGGGGAACAGCCATGGAGTGAGGGGAACAATCCAGGAGTGAGGGGAACAGCCCGGAAGTGAGGGGAACAATCCAGGAATGAAAGGGACAGTGCAGTAGTGAGGGAAACAATCCAGGAATGACGGGACAGTCTAGGAGTGAGGGGAACAGTCCAGGAGTGAGGGGAGCAGCCCAGGAGTGAGGGGAACAATCCAGGAATGATGGGGCAGACCAAGAGTGACGGAAACAATCCAGGAATGACGGGAACAGTCCAGGACTGAGGGGAACATGCCAGGGTTGAGGGTGACAGTCCAGGAGTGAGGGTGACAGTCCTGGAATGAGGGTGACAGTCCAGGAGTGAGCGCGACAGTCCAGGAGTGAGGGTGACAGTCCAGGAGTGAGGGGAACAGTCCAGGAGTGAGGGGAACAATCCAGGAATGATGGGGTACAATCCATTAGTGAGGGAAACAATCCAGTAGTGAGGTTAACAGTCCAGCAGTGAGGAAAACAATCCAAGAGTGAGGGGAACAATCCAGGACTGAGGGGAACAATCCAGGAGTGAGGAAGACAGTCCAGGAAGAAGGGGGACAGTCCAGGAGTTAGGGGAACAGTCCAGGAATGAGGGGAACAGTCCATGAGTGATGGTGACAGTCCAGGAGTGAGGTTGGCAGTCCAGGACTGAGGGTGGCCATCCAGGAGTGAGGGAAACAATCCAGGATTGAGGGGAACAGTCCAGGAGTGAGGGTGACAGTCCAGGAGTGAGGGTGACAGTCCAGGATGAGTTCGACAATCCATGGGTGAGGGTGACAGTCCAGGTGTGAGGTGAACAAACCAGCAGTTAGCGGAACAGCCCAGGAGGGAGTGGAACAGTCCAGGAGTAAGGGGAACAGTCCAGGAGTGAGTGGAACAGTCCAGGAGTAAGGGGAACAGTCCAGGAGTGAGGGGGACAGTCCAGGCGTGAGGGGAACAATCCAGGAGTGAATCCAAGTGTGAGGGGACAGTTTAGGAGTGACGGGACAGTCCAAGAGTGAGGGGGACAGTTCAGGAGTGAGCGTCACAGTCCAGGAGTGAGATGAACAGTCCAGGAATGTGGCTGACAGTCCAGGACTGAGGGGAACAGTCCAGGAGTTAGCGGAACAACCCAGGAGTGAGGGGGACAGTCCAGGAGTGAGGGGAACAATCCAGGAGTGAATCCAGATGTGAGGGGACTGTCCAAGAGTGAGGTTAACAGTCCAGGAGTGAGGGGAACAGTCCAGGAATGTGGGTGACAGTCCAGGAGTGAAGGGAACAGCGCAGGAGGGAGGGGAACAGCCATGGAGTGAGGGGAACAATCCAGGAGTGAGGGGAACAGCCCGGAAGTGAGGGGAACAATCCAGGAATGACAGGGACAGTCCAGGAGTGAGGGAAACAATCCAGGAATGACGGGGACAGTCTAGGAGTGAGGGGAACAGTCCAGGAGTGAGGGGAACAGCCCAGGAGTGAGGGGAACAATCCAGGAATGATAGGGACAGTCCAAGGGTGACGGAAACAATCCAGGAATGATGGGGACAGTCAAGGACTGAGGGGAACAAGCCAGGGTTGAGGGTGAAAGTCCAGGAGTGAGGGGAACAGTCCAGGAATGAGGGCGACAGTCCAGGAATGAGGGTGACAGTCCAGGAGTGAGCAATACAGTCCAGGAGTGAGGGTGACAGTCCAGGAGTTAGGGGAACAGTCCAGGAATGAGGGAAACAATCCATTAGTGAGGGAAACAATCCAGTAGGGAGGTTAACAGTCCAGCAGTGAGGAAAACAATCCAAGAGTGAGGGGAACAATCCAGGACTGAGGGGAACAATCCAGGACTGAGGGGAACAATCCAGGAGTGAGGAGGACAGTCCAGGAAGAAGGGGGACAGTCCAGCAATGAGGGCGAAAGTTCAGGAGTGAGAGGGACAGTCCAGGAGTGAGTGGAACAGTCCAGGAGTGAGAGGAACAGCCCACGAGTGAGGGGAACAATCCAGAAATTAGGGGGACAGCCCAGGAGTGAGTGTAACAATGCAGTAGTGAGGGTAACAAGCCAGGAATTAGGAGACAGCCCAGGAGTGAGGGTGACAATCCAGGAGTGAGGGTAATAGTCCAGGAATGTGGATGACAGTCCAGGACTGAGGGGAACATGCCAGGAGTGAAGGTGACAGTCCAGGAGTGAGGGTAACAATGCAGTAGTGAGGGGAACAAGCCAGGAATTAGGGGACAGCCCAGGAGTGAGGGTGACAGTCCAGGAGTGAGGGGAACAGTCCGGGAATGTGGTTGACAGTCCCGGACTGAGGGGAACATGCCAGGAGTGAGGGTGACGTCCAGGAGTGAGGGGAAGAGGCCAGGAATGAATGGAACAGTGCAAGAGTGAGGGTGACAGTCCAGGAGTGAGGGGAACAGTCCAGGAGGGAGGGGAACAGCCATGGAGTAAGGGGAACAATCCAGGAGTGAGGTTAACAGCCCGGAAGTGAGGGGAACAATCCAGGAATGACAGGGACAGTCCAGGAGTGAGGGAAACAATCCAGGAATGACGGGGACAGTCTAGGAGTGAGGGGAACACGCCAGGAATGAGGGGAACAGGTCAGGAATGACAGGGACAGTCCAGGAGTGAGGTTGGCAGTCCAGGACTGAGGGTGGCCATCCAGGAGTGAGGGAAACAATCCAGGATTGAGGGGAACAGTCCAGGAGTGAGGGTGACAGTCCAGGAGTGAGGGTGACAGTCCAGGATGAGTTCGACAATCCATGGGTGAGGGTGACAGTCCAGGTGTGAGGTGAACAAACCAGCAGTTAGCGGAACAGCCCAGGAGGGAGTGGAACAGTCCAAGAGTGAGTGGAACAGTCCAGGAGTAAGGGGGACAGTCCAGGAATGAGGGCGACAGTTCAGGAGTGAGAGGGGCAGTCCAGGAAGAAGGGGGACAGTCGAGGAATGAGGGCGACAGTTCAGGAGTGAGAGGGACAGTCCAGGAGTGAGAGGAACAGCCCACGAGTGAGGGGATCAATCCAGGAATTAGGGGGACAGCCCAGGAGTGAGGGTAACAGTGCAGTAGTGAGGGGAACAAGCCAGGAATTAGGGGGACAGCCCAGGAGCGAGAGTGACAGCCAGGAGTGAGGGGAACAGTCCGGGAATGTGGTTGACAGTCCAGGAGTGAGGGGAACATGCCAGGAGTGAGGGTGACAGTCCAGGAGTGAGGGGAAGAGGCCAGGAATGAGGGGAACAGTGCAAGAGTGAGGGTAACAGTCCAGGAGTGAGGGGAACAGCCCAGGAGGGTGGGGAACAGTCATGGAGTGAGGGGAATAATCCAGGAGTGAGGGGAACAGCCCGGAAGTTAGGGGAACAATCCAGGAATGACAGGGACAGTCCAGGAGTGAGGGAAACAATCCAGGAATGACGGGGACAGTCTAGGAGTGAGGGGAACAGTCCAGTAGTGAGGGGAACAGCCCAGGAGTGAGGGGAACAATCCAGGAATGATGGGGAAAGTCCAAGATTACAGTCCAAGAATGACGGAAACAATCCAGGAATGACGGGGACAGTCCAGGACTGAGGGGAACATGCCAGGGTTGTGGGTGACAGTCCAGGAGTGAGGGGAACAGTCCAGGAATGAGGGTGACAGTCCAGGAATGAGGGTGACAGTCCAGGAGTGAGGGTGACAGTCCAGGAGTTAGGGGAACAGTCCAGGAATGAGGGGAATAGTCCAGGAGTGAGGGTGACAGTCCAGGAGTGAGGTTGGCAGTCCAGGACTGAGGGTGGCCGTCTAGGAGTGAGGGAGACAATCCAGGATTGAGGGGAAAAGTCCAGGAGTGAGGGAAACAGTCCTGGAGTGAGGGGAACAGTCCAGGAATGTGGGTGACAGTCCAGGAGTGAAGGGAACAGCCCAGGAGGGAGGGGAACAGCCATGGAGTGAGGGGAACAATCCAGGAGTGAGGGGAACAGCCCGGAAGTGAGGGGAACAATCCAGGAATGAAAGGGACAGTGCAGTAGTGAGGGAAACAATCCAGGAATGACGGGACAGTCTAGGAGTGAGGGGAACAGTCCAGGAGTGAGGGGAGCAGCCCAGGAGTGAGGGGAACAATCCAGGAATGATGGGGCAGACCAAGAGTGACGGAAACAATCCAGGAATGACGGGAACAGTCCAGGACTGAGGGGAACATGCCAGGGTTGAGGGTGACAGTCCAGGAGTGAGGGTGACAGTCCTGGAATGAGGGTGACAGTCCAGGAGTGAGCGCGACAGTCCAGGAGTGAGGGTGACAGTCCAGGAGTGAGGGGAACAGTCCAGGAGTGAGGGGAACAATCCAGGAATGATGGGGTACAATCCATTAGTGAGGGAAACAATCCAGTAGTGAGGTTAACAGTCCAGCAGTGAGGAAAACAATCCAAGAGTGAGGGGAACAATCCAGGACTGAGGGGAACAATCCAGGAGTGAGGAAGACAGTCCAGGAAGAAGGGGGACAGTCCAGGAGTTAGGGGAACAGTCCAGGAATGAGGGGAACAGTCCATGAGTGATGGTGACAGTCCAGGAGTGAGGTTGGCAGTCCAGGACTGAGGGTGGCCATCCAGGAGTGAGGGAAACAATCCAGGATTGAGGGGAACAGTCCAGGAGTGAGGGTGACAGTCCAGGAGTGAGGGTGACAGTCCAGGATGAGTTCGACAATCCATGGGTGAGGGTGACAGTCCAGGTGTGAGGTGAACAAACCAGCAGTTAGCGGAACAGCCCAGGAGGGAGTGGAACAGTCCAGGAGTAAGGGGAACAGTCCAGGAGTGAGTGGAACAGTCCAGGAGTAAGGGGAACAGTCCAGGAGTGAGGGGGACAGTCCAGGCGTGAGGGGAACAATCCAGGAGTGAATCCAAGTGTGAGGGGACAGTTTAGGAGTGACGGGACAGTCCAAGAGTGAGGGGGACAGTTCAGGAGTGAGCGTCACAGTCCAGGAGTGAGATGAACAGTCCAGGAATGTGGCTGACAGTCCAGGACTGAGGGGAACAGTCCAGGAGTTAGCGGAACAACCCAGGAGTGAGGGGGACAGTCCAGGAGTGAGGGGAACAATCCAGGAGTGAATCCAGATGTGAGGGGACTGTCCAAGAGTGAGGTTAACAGTCCAGGAGTGAGGGGAACAGTCCAGGAATGTGGGTGACAGTCCAGGAGTGAAGGGAACAGCGCAGGAGGGAGGGGAACAGCCATGGAGTGAGGGGAACAATCCAGGAGTGAGGGGAACAGCCCGGAAGTGAGGGGAACAATCCAGGAATGACAGGGACAGTCCAGGAGTGAGGGAAACAATCCAGGAATGACGGGGACAGTCTAGGAGTGAGGGGAACAGTCCAGGAGTGAGGGGAACAGCCCAGGAGTGAGGGGAACAATCCAGGAATGATAGGGACAGTCCAAGGGTGACGGAAACAATCCAGGAATGATGGGGACAGTCAAGGACTGAGGGGAACAAGCCAGGGTTGAGGGTGAAAGTCCAGGAGTGAGGGGAACAGTCCAGGAATGAGGGCGACAGTCCAGGAATGAGGGTGACAGTCCAGGAGTGAGCAATACAGTCCAGGAGTGAGGGTGACAGTCCAGGAGTTAGGGGAACAGTCCAGGAATGAGGGAAACAATCCATTAGTGAGGGAAACAATCCAGTAGGGAGGTTAACAGTCCAGCAGTGAGGAAAACAATCCAAGAGTGAGGGGAACAATCCAGGACTGAGGGGAACAATCCAGGACTGAGGGGAACAATCCAGGAGTGAGGAGGACAGTCCAGGAAGAAGGGGGACAGTCCAGCAATGAGGGCGAAAGTTCAGGAGTGAGAGGGACAGTCCAGGAGTGAGTGGAACAGTCCAGGAGTGAGAGGAACAGCCCACGAGTGAGGGGAACAATCCAGAAATTAGGGGGACAGCCCAGGAGTGAGTGTAACAATGCAGTAGTGAGGGTAACAAGCCAGGAATTAGGAGACAGCCCAGGAGTGAGGGTGACAATCCAGGAGTGAGGGTAATAGTCCAGGAATGTGGATGACAGTCCAGGACTGAGGGGAACATGCCAGGAGTGAAGGTGACAGTCCAGGAGTGAGGGGAAGAGGCCAGGAATGAGGGGAAGAGTGCAAGAGTGAGGGTGACAGTCCAGGAGTGAGGAGAACAGCCCAGGAGGGAGGGGAACAGCCATGGAGTGAGGGGAATAATCCAGGAGTGAGGGGAACAGCCCAGAAGTGAGGGGAACAATCCAGGAATGACAGGGACAGTCCAGGAGTGAGGGAAACAATCCAGGAATGACGGGGACAGTCTAGGAGTGAGGGGAACAGTCCAGTAGTGAGGGGAACAGCCCAGGAGTGAGGGGAACAATCCAGGAATGATGGGGTAAGTCCAAGAATACAGTCCAAGAGTGACGGAAACAATCCAGGAATGACGGAGACAGTCCAGGACTGAGGGGAACATGCCAGGGTTGTGGGTGACAGTCCAGGAGTGAGGGGAACAGTCCAGGAATGAGGGTGACAGTCCAGGAATGAGGGTGACAGTCCAGGAGTGAGCGCGACAGTCCAGGAGTGAGGGTGACAGTCCTGGAGTTAGGGGAACAGTCCAGGAATGAGGGGAACAGTCCAGGACTGAGGGTGACAGTCCAGGAGTGAGGTTGGCAGTCCAGGACTGAGGGTGGCCGTCTAGGAGTGAGGGAGACAATCCAGAATTGAGGGGAACAGTCCAGGAGTGCAGGTAACAGTCCAGGAGTGAGGGGAAAGTCCAGGAATGTGGGTGACAGTCCAGGAGTGAAGGGAACAGCCCAGGAGGGAGGGGAACAGCCATGGAGTGAGGGGAACAATCCAGGAGTGGGGGAACAGCCCGGAAGTGAGGGGAACAATCCAGGAATGACAGGGACAGTCCAGTAGTGAGGGAAACAATCCAGGAATGACGGGACAGTCTAGGAGTGAGGGGAACAGTCCAGGAGTGAGGGGAACAGCCCAGGAATGATGGGGACAGACCAAGAGTGACGGAAACAATCCGGGAATGACAGGGACAGTCCAGGACTGAGGGGAACATGCCAGGGTTGAGGGTGACAGTCCAGGAGTGAGTGGAACGTCCGGGACTGAGGGAAACAATCCAGTAGTGAGGGAAACAATCCAGTAGTGAGGTTAACAGTCCAGCAGTGAGGAAAACAATCCAAGAGTGAGGGGAACAATCCAGGACTGAGGGGAACAATCCAGGACTGAGGGGAACAATCCAGGAGTGAGGAGGACAGTCCAGGAAGAAGGGGGACAGTCCAGGAATGAGGGCGACAGTTCAGGAGTGAGAGCGACAGTCCAGGAGTGAGAGGAACAGCCCACGAGTGAGGGGAACAATCCAGAAATTAGGGGGACAGCCCAGGAGTGAGGGTAACAAAGCAGTAGTGAGGGGAACAAGCCAGGAATTAGGGGACAGCCCAGGAGTGAGGGTGACAGTCCAGGAGTGAGGGGAACAGTCCAGGAATGTGGTTGACAGTCCAGGACTGAGGGGAACATGCCAGGAGTGAGGGTGACAGTCCAGCAGTGAGGGGAAGAGGCCAGGAATGAGTCAAACAGTGCAAGAGTGAGGGTGACAGTCCAGGAATGAGCGGAACAGCCCAGGAGGGAGGGGGAAAGCCAAGGAGTGAGTGGAACAATCCAGGAGTGAGGGGAACAGCCCGGAAGTGAGGGGAACAATCCAGGAATGACAGGGACAGTCCAGGAGTGAGGGAAACAATCCAGGAAGTACGGGGACAGTCTAGGAGTGAGGGGAACAGCCCAGGATTGAGGGGAACAATCCAGGAATGATGGGGACAGTCCAAGAGTGACGGAAACAATCCAGGAATGACGGGGACAGTCCAGGACTGAGGGGAACATGCAGGGGTTGAGGGTGACAGTCCAGGAGTGAGTGGAACAGTCCAGGAATGAGGGTGACAGTCCAGGAATGAGGGTGACAGTCCAGGAGTAAGCGCGACAGACCAGGAGTGAGGGTGACAGTCCAGGAGTTAGGGGAACAGTCCAGGAATGAGGGGAACAGTCCATGAGTGATGGTGACAGTCCAGGAGTGAGGTTGGCAGTCCAGGACTGAGGGTGGCCATCCAGGAGTGAGGGAAACAATCCAGGATTGAGGGGAACAGTCCAGGAGTGAGGGTGACAGTCCAGGAGTGAGGGTGACAGTCCAGGAGTGAGGGAGACAGTCCAGGAGTGAGGGTGACAGTCCAGGATGAATTAGACAATCCATGGGTGAGGGTGACAGTCCAGGTGTGAGGTGAACAAACCAGCAGTTAGCGGAACAGCCCAGGAGGGAGTGGAACAGTCCAAGAGTGAGTGGAACAGTCCAGGAGTAAGGGGAATAGTCCAGGAGTGAGTGGAACAGCCAGGGAATGAGGGGAACAATCCAGGAGTGAATCCAGGTGTGAGGGGACATTTTACGAGTGACGGGACAGTCCAAGAGTGAGGGGGACAGTTCAGGAGTGAGCGTCACAGTCCAGGAGTGAGATGAACAGTCCAGGAATGTGGTTGACAGTCCAGGACTGAGGGGAACAGTCCAGGAGTTAGCGGAACAACCCAGGAGTGAGGGGGACAGTCCAGGAGTGAGGGGAACAATCCAGGAGTGAGGGGAACAGCCCGGAAGTGAGGGGAACAATCCAGGAATGACAGGGACAGTCCAGGAGTTAGTGGAACAACCCAGGAGGGAGGAGAACAGCCATGGAGTGAGGGGAACAATCCAGGAGTCAGGGGAACAGCCCGGAAGTGAGGGGAACAATCCAGGAATGACAGGGACAGTCCAGGAGTGAGGGGAACAATCCAGGAATGATGGGGACAGTCTAGGAGTGAGGGGAACAGTCCAGGAGTGAGGGGAACAGCCCAGGAGTGAGAGGAACAGCCCACGAGTGAGGGGAACAAGCCAGGAATTAGGAGGACAGACCAGGAGTGAGGGTAACAGTGCAGGAGTGAAGGGAACAAGCCAGGAATTAGGGGACAGCCCAGGAGCGAGGGTGACGAACCAGGAGTGAGGGTAACAGTCCAGGAATGTGGATGACAGTCCAGGACTGAGGGGAACATGCCAGGAGTGAGGGTGACAGTCCAGGAGTGAGGGGAACAGGCCAGGAATAAGTGGAACAGCCATGGAGTGAGGGGAACAATCCAAGAGTGAGGGGAACAGCCCAGAAGTGAGGGGAACAATCCAGGAATGACAGGGACAGTCCAGGAGTGAGGGAAACAATCCAGGAATGACGGGGACATTCTAGGAGTGAGGGGAACAGCCCAGGAGTGAGGGGAACAGCCCAGGAGTGAGGGGAACAATCCAGGAATGATGGGGACAGTCCAAGAGTGACGGAAACAATCCAGGAATGACGGGGACAGTCTAGGAGTGAGGGGAAAAATCTAGGAGTGAAGGGAACAATCCAGGAGCAAGGAAAACAATCCAGGAGCCGGGGGAACAGTCCAGGAGTGAGGGAAACAATCCAGTAGTGACGGAAACAATCCAGTAGTCAGGTTAAAAGTCCAGCAGTGAGGAAAACAATCCAAGAGCGAGGGGAACAATCCAGGACTGAGGGGAACAATCCAGGAGTGAGGAGGACAGTCCAGGAGGAAGGGGGACAGTCCAGGAATGAGGGCGACAGTTCAGGAGTGAGAGGGACAGTCCAGAAGTGAGTGGAACAGTCCAGGAGTGAGAGGAACAGCCCACGAGTGAGGGGAACAATCCAGGAATTAGGGGGACAGACCAGGAGTGAGGGTAACAGTGCAGGAGTGAGGGGAACAAGCCAGGAATTAGAGGAACAGTGCAGGAGTGAGGGTGACAGTCCAGGAGTGAGGGGAACAGTCCAGGAATGTGGGTGACAGTCCAGGACTGAGGGGAACAGTCCAGGAATGGGGGGAACAGGCCAGGAATGACAGGGACAGTCCAGGACTGAGGGGAACAGTCCAGGAATGTGGGTGACAGTCCAGGACTGAGGGGAACATGCCAGGAGTGAGGGTGACAGTCCAGGAGTGAGGGGAACAGGCCAGGAATGACAGGGACAGTCCAGGAGTGAGGAAAACAATCCAGGAATGACAGGGACAGTCTAGGAGTGAGCGGAAAAATCCAGGAGTGAGGGGAACAATCCAGGACTGAGGGGAACAATCCAGGAGTGAGGAGGACAGTCCAGGAATGAGGGTGACAGTTCAGGAGTGAGAGGGACAGTCCAGGAGTGAGGTGAACAAAGCAGCAGTTAGCGGAACAGCCCAGGAGGGAGTGGAACAGTCCAGGAGTAAGGGGAACAGTCCAGGAGAGAGTGGAACAGCCCAGGAATGAGGGCAACCAGCCAGGAAAGAGGGGGACAGCCCAGGAGTGAGGAGAACAGTCCAGGAGTTAGCGGAACAACCCAGGAGTGAGGGGGACAGTCCAGGAGTGAGGGGAACAATCCAGGATTGAATCCAGGTGGGATGGACAGTTTAGGAGTGAGGGGACACTCCAAGAGTGAGTGGGACAGTTCAGGAGTGAGGGTAACAGTCCAGGAGTGAGAAGAACAGTCCAAGAGTGTGGCTGACAGTCCAGGACTGAGGGGAACAATCCAGGACTGAGGGGAACAATCCAGGACTGAGGGGAACAGTCCAGGAGTTAGCGGAACAACCCAGGACTGAGGGGGACAGTCCAGGAGTGAGGAGAACAATCCAGGAGTGAATCCAGATTTGAGGGGACAGCGCAAGAGTGAGGGGGAAAGTTTAGGAGTGAGGGTAACAGTCCAGGAGTGAGGGGAACAGTCCAGCAATGTGGGTGACAGGCCAGGAGTGAAGGGAACAGCCCAGGAGGGAGGGGAACAGCCATGGAGTGAGGGGAACAATCCAGGAGTGAGGGGAACAGCCCGGAAGTGAGGGGAACAATCCAGGAATGACAGGGACAGTCCAGGAGTGAGGGGAACAATCCAGGAATGACGGGGACAGTCTAGGAGTGAGGGGAACAATCCAGGAATGATGGGGACAGTCCAAGAGTGACTGAAACAATCCAGGAATGACGGGGACAGTCTAGGAGAGAGGGGAAAAATCCAGGAGTGAAGGGAACAATCCAGGAGCAAGGAAAACAATCCAGGAGCCGGGGGAACAGTCCAGGAGTGAGGGGAAAGTCCGGGACTGAGGGAAACAATCCAGTAGTGAGGGAAACAATCCAGTAGTGAGGTTAACAGTCCAGCAGTGAGGAAAACAATCCAAGAGTGAGGGGAACAATCTAGGACTGAGGGGAACAATCCAGGAGTGAGGAGGACAGTCCAGGAAGAAGGGGGACACTCCAAGAATGAGGGCGACAATTCAGGAGTGAGAGGAACAGCCCACGAGTGAGGGGAACAATCCAGAAATTAGGCCGACAGCCCAGGAGTGAGGGTAACAGTGCAGGAGTGAGGGGAACAGGCCAGGAATTAGGGGATAGCCCAGGAGTGAGGGTGACAGTCCAGGAGTGAGGGGAACAGTCCAGGAATGTGAGTGACAGTCCAGGACTGAGTGGAACATGCCAGGAGTGAGGGTGACAGTCCAGGAGTGAGGGGAACAGGCCAGGAATGAGTTGAACAGCCATGGAGTGAGGGGAACAATCCTGAGTGAGGGGAACAGGCCGGAAGTGAGGGGAACAAACCAGGAATGACAGGGACATTACAGGAGTGAGGGAAACAATCCAGGAATGACGGGGACAGTCTAGGAGTGAGGGGAACATCCCAGGAGTGAGGGGAACAGCCCAGGAATGAGGGGAACAATCCAGGAATGATGGGGACAGTCCAATAGTGACGGAAAAAATCCAGAAATTACGGTGACAGTCTAGGAGTGAGGCGAAAAATCCTGGAGTGAAGGGAACAATCCAGGAGCAAGGAAAAGAATCCAGGAGCCGGGGGAAATGTCCACAAGTGAGTGGAAAGTCTGGGACTGAGGGAAACAATCCAGTAGTGAGGGAAACAATCCAGTAGTGAGGTTAATAGTCCAGCAGTGAGGATAACAATCCAATAGTGAGGGGAAAAATCCAAGACTGAGGGGAACAATCCAGGAGTGAGGAGGACAGTCCAGTAAGAAGGGGGACAGTCCAGGAATGAGGGCGACAGTTCAGGAGTGAGTGGAACAGTCCAGGAGTGAGAGGAACAGCCCACGAGTGAGGGGAACAATCCAGAAATTAGGGGGACAGCCCAGGAGTGAGGGTAACAATGAAGTAGTGAGGGGAACAAGCCAGGAATTAGGGGACAGCCCAGGAGTGAGGATGACAGCCCAGGTGTGAGGTGAACAAACCAGGAGTTAGAGGAACAGCCCAGGAGGGAGTGGAACAGTAGAGGAGTGAGGGGAACAATCCAGGGATGATGGGGACAGTCCAAGAGTGATGGAAACAATCCAGGAATGACGGGGACAGTCTAGGAGTGAGGGGAAAAATCCAGGAGTGAAGGGAACAATCCAGGATCAAGGAAAACAATCCAGGAGCCGGGGAACAGTCCAGGAGTGAGTGGAAAGTCCGGGACTGAGGGAAACAATCCAGTAGTGAGGGAAACAATCCAGTAGTGAGGTTAACAGTCCAGGAGTGAGGAAAACAATCCAAGAGTGAGGGGAACAATCCAGGACTGAGGGGAACAATCCAGGACTGAGAGGAACAATCCAGGCGTGAGGAGGACAGTCCAGGAGGAAGGGAGACATTCCAGAAATGAGGGCGACAGTTCAGGAGTGAGAGGGACAGTCCAGGAGTGAGTGGAATAGTCCAGGAGTGAGAGGAACAGTCCAGGAGTGAGGGGAACAGTCCAGGAGTGAGAGGAACAGCACACGAGTGAGGGGAACAATCCAGAAATTAGGGGGAGAGCCCAGGAGTGAGGGTAACAATGCATTAGTGAGGGGAACAAGCCAGGAATTAGGTGACATTCCAGGAGTGAGGGTGACAGTCCAGGAGTGAGGGGAACAGTCCGGGAATGTGGTTGACAGTCCAGGACTGAGGGGAACATGCCAGGAGTGAAGGTGACAGTCCAGGAGTGAGGGGAACAGGCCAGGAATGAGTGGAACATTGCAAGAGTGAGGGTGACAGTCCAGGAGTGAGGGAAACAGCCCAGGAGGGAGGGGAACAGCCATGGAGTGAGGGGAACAATCCAGGTGTGAGGGGACAGTCCAAGAGTGATGGAAACAATGCAGGAATGACGGGGACAGTCTAGGAGTGAGGGGAAAAATCCAGGAGTGAAGGGAACAATCCAGGAGCAAGGAAAACATTCCAGGAGCCGGGGAACAGTCCAGGAGTGAGGGTAAGTCCGGGACTGAGGGAAACAATCCACTAGTGAGGGAAACAATCCAGTAGTGAGGTTAACAGTACAGCAGTGAAGAAAACAATCCAAGAGTGAGGGGAACAATCCAGGAGTGAGGGGAACAATCCAGGACTGAGGGGAACAATCCAGGCGTGAGGAGGACAGTCCAGGAGGAAGGGAGACATTTCAGAAATGAGGGCGACAGTTCAGGAGTGAGATGGACAGTCCAGGAGTGAGTGGAATAGTCCAGGAGTGAGAGAAACAGTCCAGGAGTGAGGGGAACAGTCCAGGAGTGAGAGGAACAGCACACGAGTGAGGGGAACAATCCAGAAATTAGGGGGAGAGCCCAGGAGTGAGGGTAACAATGCATTAGTGAGGGGAACAAGCCAGGAATTAGGGGACAGCCCAGGAGTGAGGGTGACAGTCCAGGAGTGAGGGGAACAGGCCGGGAATGTGGTTGACAGTCCAGGACTGAGGGGAACATGCCAGGAGTGAGGGTGACAGTCCAGGAGTGAGGGGAACAGGCCAGGAATGAGTGGAACATTGCAAGAGTGAGGGTGACAGTCCAGGAGTGAGGGGAACAGCCCAGGAATGAGGATGACAGTCCAGAAGTGAGCGCGACAGTCCAGGAGTGAGGGTGACAGTCCAGGAGTTAGGGGAACTGTCCAGGAATGAGGGGAACAGTCCAGGAGTGAGGGTGACAGTCCAGGAGTGAGGTTGGCAGTCCAGGACTGACAGTGGCCGTCCAGGAGTGAGGGAAACAATCCAGGATTGAGGGGAACAGTCCAGGAGTGAGGGTGACAGTCCAGGAGTGAGGGTGACAGACCAGGATGACTTAGACAATCCATGGGTGAGGGTGACAGTCCAGGTGTGAGGTGAACAAACCGGCAGTTAGCGGAACAGCCCAGGAGGGAGTGGAACAGTCCAGGAGTGAGGGGAACAGTCCAGGAAGAAGGGGAACAGTCCAGGAGAGAGTGGAACAGCCCAGCAATGAGGGCAACCAGCCAGGAAATAGGGGGACAGCCCAGGAGTGAGGGGGACAGTCCAGGAGTTATCGGAACAACCCAGGAGTGAGGGGGACAGTCCAGGAGTGAGGGGAACAATCCAGGAGTGAATCCAGGTGTGATGGGACAGTTTAGGAGTGAGGGCTCAGTCCAAGCGTGAGTGGGACAGTTCAGGAGTGAGTGTAACAGTCCAGGAGTGAGAAGAACAGTCCAGGAGTGTGGCTGACAGTCCAGGACTAAGGGGAACATGCCAGGATTGAGGGGAACAATCCAGGACTGAGGGGAACAGTCCAGGATTTAGCGGAACAAACCAGGAGTGAGGAGGAGTCCAGGAATGAGGGGAACAATCCAGGAGTGAATCCAGGTGTGAGGGGACAGTCCAAGAGTGAGGGGGACAGTTCAGGAGTGAGGGTAACAGTCCAGGAGTGAGGGGAACAAGCCAGGAATGTGGGTGACAGTCCAGGAGTGAAGGGAACAGCCCAGGAGGGAGGGGAACAGCCATGGAGTGAGGGGAACAATCCAGGAGTGAGGGGAACAGCCCGGAAGTGAGGGGAACAATCCAGGAATGACAGGGACAGTCCAGGAGTGAGGGGAACTGTCCAGGAGTGAGGGGAACAGCCCAGGAGTGAGGGGAACAATCCAGGAATGATGGGGACAGTCCAAGAGTGATGGAAACAATCCAGGAATGACGGGGACAGTCTAGGAGTGAGGCGAAAAATCCAGGAGTGAAGGGAACAATACAGGAGCAAGGAAAAGAATCCAGGAGCCGGGGGAAATGTCCAGAAGTGAGTGGAAAGTCCGGGACTGAGGGAAATAATCCAGTAGTGAGGGAAACAATCCAGTAGTGAGGTTAATAGTCCAGCAGTGAGGATAACAATCCAATAGTGAGGGGAAAAATCCAAAACTGAGGGGAACAATCCAGGAGTGAGGAGGACAGTCCAGTAAGAAGGGGGACAGTCCAGGAATGAGGGCGACAGTTCAGGAGTGAGTGGAACAGTCCAGGAGTGAGAGGAACAGCCCACGAGTGAGGGGAACAATCCAGAAATTAGGGGGACAGCCCAGGAGTGAGGGTAACAATGAAGTAGTGAGGGGAACAAGCCAGGAATTAGGGGACAGCCCAGGAGTGAGGATGACAGCCCCAGGTGTGAGGTGAACAAACCAGGAGTTAGCGGAAAAGCCCAGGAGGGATTGGAACAGTCCAGGAGTGAGGGGAACAGCCCAGGAGTGAGGGGAACAATCCTGAAATTAGGGGGAGAGCCCAGGAGTGAGGGTAACAATGCATTAGTGAGGGGAACAAGCCAGGAATTAGGGGACAGCCCAGGAGTGAGAGGGACAGTCGAGGAGTGAGGGGAACAGCCCAGGAGTGAGAGGAACAGCCCAGGAGTGAGAGGAACAGCCCACGAGTGAGGGGAACAAGCCAGGAATTAGGAGGACAGACCAGGAGTCAGGGTAACAGTGCAGGAGTGAAGGGAACAAGCCAGGAATTAGGGGACAGCCCAGGAGTGAGGATGACAGTCCAGGAGTGAGGGGAACAAGCCAGGAATGAATGGAACAGCAATGGAGTGAGGGGAACAATCCAAGAGTGAGGGGAACAGCCCAGAAGTGAGGGGAACAATCCAGGAATGACAGGGACAGTCCAGGAGTGAGGGAAACAATCCAGGAATGACGGGGACAGTCTAGGAGTGAGGGGAACAGTCCAGGAGTGAGGGGAACAGCCCAGGAGTGAGGGGAACAATCCAGGAATGATGGGGACAGTCCAAGAGTGACGGAAACAATCCAGGAATGACGGGGACAGTCTAGGAGTGAGGGGAAAAATCCAGGAGTGAAGGGAACAATCCAGGAGCAAGGAAAACAATCCAGGAGCCGGGGGAACAGTCCAGGAGTGAGGGGAAAGTCCGGGACTGAGGGAAACAATCCAGTAGTGAGGGAAACAATCCAGTAGTGAGGTTAAAAGTCCAGCAGTGAGGAAAACAATCCAAGAGCGAGGGGAACAATCCAGGACTGAGGGGAACAATCCAGGAGTCAGCGGAAAAATCCAGGAATGAGGGGGACAGTCCAGGAGTGAGGGGAACAATCCAGGAGTGAATCCAGGTTTGAGGGGACAGCCCAAGAGTGAGGGTGACAGTCCAGGAGTGAGAGGAACAGCCCACGAGTGAGGGGAACAAGCCAGGAATTAGGAGGACAGACCAGGAGTGAGGGTAACAGTGCAGGAGTGAAGGGAACAAGCCAGGAATTAGGGGACAGCCCAGGAGTGAGTGTTACAGTCCAGGAGTGAGGGTAACAGTCCAGGAATGTGGATGACAGTCCAGGACTGAGGGGAACATGCCAGGAGTGAGGGTGACAGTCCAGGAGTGAGGGGAACAGGCCAGGAATGAGTGGAACATTGCAAGAGTGAGGGTGACAGTCCAGGAGTGAGGGGAACAGCCCAGGAGGGAGGGGAACAGCCATGGAGTGAGGGGAACAATCCAGGTGTGAGGGGAACAGCCCGGAAGTGAGGGGAACAATCCAGGAATGACAGAGACAGTCCAGGAGTGAGGGAAACAATCCAGGAATTACGGGGACAGTCTAGGAGTGAGGGGAACAGTCCAGGAGTGAGGGGAACAGCCCAGGAGTGAGGGGAACAATCCAGGAATGATGGGGACAGTCCAAGAGTGATGGAAACAATCCAGGAATGACGGGGACAGTCCAGGACTGAGGGGAACATACCAGAGTTGAGGGTGACAATCCAGGAGTGAGGGGAACAGTCCAGGAATGAGGGTGACAGTCCAGGAGTGAGGGGAACAGTCCAGGAGTGAGGTTGGCAGTCCAGGACTGACAGTGGCCGTCCAGGAATGAGGGAAACAATCCAGGATTGAGGGGAACAGTCCAGGAGTGAGGGTGACAGTCCAGGAGTGAGGGTGACAGACCAGGATGAGTTAGACAATCCATGGGTGAGGGTGACAGTCCAGGTGTGAGGTGAACAAACCGGCTTTTAGTGGAACAGTCCAGGAGTGAGGGGAACAGCCAAGGAGTAAGGGGAACAGTCCAGGAGAGAGTGGAACAGCCCAGGAATGAGGGCAACCAGCCAGGAAATAGGGGGACAGCCCAGGACTGAGGGGAACAGTCCAGGAGTTATCGGAACAACCCAGGAGTGAGGGGAACAGCCCAGGAGTGAGGGGAACAATCCAGGAATGATGGGGACAGTCCAAGAGTGACGGAAACAATCCAGGAATGACGGGGACAGTCTAGGAGTGAGGGGAAAAATCCAGCAGTGAAGGGAACAATCCAGGAGCAAGGAAAACAATCCAGGAGCTGGGGGAACAGTCCAGGAGTGAGGGGAAAGTCCGGGACTGAGGGAAACAATCCAGTAGTGAGGGAAACAATCCAGTAGTGAGGTGAACAGTCCAGCAGTGAGGAAAACAATCCAAGAGTGAGGGGAACAATCCAGGACTGAGGGGAACAATCCAGGAGTGAGGAGGACAGTCCAGGAAGAAGGGGGACAGTCCAGGAATGAGGGGGACAGTTCAGGAGTGAGAGAGACAGTCCAGGAGTGAGTGGAACAGTCCAGGAGTGAGAGGAACAGCCCAGGACTGAGGGTAACAGTGCAGGAGTGAGGGGAACAAGCCAGGAATTAGGGGACAGCCCAGGAGTGAGGGTGACAGTCCAGGAGTAAGGGGAACAGTCCGGGAATGTGGTTGACAGTCCAGGACTGAGGGGAACAGTCCAGGAGTGAGGGGGACAGCCCAGGACTGAGGGGAACAGTCCAGGTGTGAGGGGGACAGTCCAGGAGTGAGGTGAACAATCCAGGAGTGAATCCAGGTGTGATGGGACAGTTTAGGAGTGAGGGGACAGTCCAAGAGTGACTGGGACAGTTCAGGAGTGAGTGTAACAGTCCAGGAGTGAGAAGAACAGTCCAGGAGTGTGGCTGACAGTCCAGGACTAAGGGGAACATGCCAGGAGTGAGGGGATCAATCCAGGACTGAGGGGAACAGTCCAGGAGTTAGCGGAACAAACCAGGAGTGAGGGGGACAGTCCAGGAGTGAGGGGAACAATCCAGGAGTGAATCCAGGTGTGAGGGGACAGTCCAAGAGTGAGGGGGACTGTTCAGGAGTGAGGGTAACAGTCCAGGAGTGAGGGGAACAGGCCAGGAATGTGGGTGACAGTCCAGGAGTGAAGGGAACAGCCCAGGAGGAAGGGGAACAGCCATGGAGTGAGGGGAACAATCCAGGAGTGAGGGGAACAGCCCGGAAGTGAGGGGAACAATCCAGGAGTGATGGGGACAGTCCAAGAGTGACAGAAACAATCCAGGAATGACACGGACAGTCCAGGAGTGAGGGGAACAGTCCAGGAGTGAGGGGAACAGCCCAGGAGTGAGGGGAACAATCCAGGAGTGATGAGGACAGTCCAAGAGTGACAGAAACAATCCAGGAATGAAGGGGACAGTCTTGGAGTGAGCGGAAAAATCCAGGAGTGAAGGGAACAATCCAGGAGCAAGGAAAAAAATCCAGGAGCCGGGGGAACAGTCCAGGAGTGAGGGGAACAGCCCAGGAGTGAGGGGAACAATCCAGGAATGATGGGGACAGTCCAAGAGTGACGGAAACAATCCAGGAATGTTGGGGACAGTCCAGGACTGAGGGGAAAATGCCAGGGTTGAGGGTGACA
The DNA here is from genome assembly GCA_026770705.1 of Isurus oxyrinchus. Lineage (NCBI taxonomy): Eukaryota > Metazoa > Chordata > Chondrichthyes > Lamniformes > Lamnidae > Isurus > Isurus oxyrinchus. Next base: position 93,226,611 of record JANJGN010000009.1, read on the forward strand.
GTCCAGGAGTGAGGGTGTGAGTCCAGGAATGAGGGTGACATTCCAGGAGTGAGCGCGACAGTCCAGGAGTGAGGGTGACAGTCCAGGAGTTAGGGGAACTGTCCAGGAATGAGGGGAACAGTCCAGGAGTGATGGTGACAGTCCAGGAGTGAGGTTGGCAGTCCAGGACTGAGAGTGGCCGTCCAGGAGTGAGGGAAACAATCCAGGATTGAGGGGAACAGTCCAGGAGTGAGGGTGACAGTCCAGGAGTGAGGGTGACAGTCCAGGATGAGTTAGACAATCCATGGGTGAGGGTGACAGTCCAGGTGTGAGGTGAACAAACTGGCAGTTAGCGGAACAGCCCAGGAGGGAGTGGAACAGTCCAGGAGTAAGGGGAACAGTCCAGGAGAGAGTGGAACAGCCCAGCAATGAGGGCAACCAGCCAGGAATGTGGCTGACAGTCCAGGACTGTGGGGAACAGTCCAGGAGTTAGCGGAACAACCCAGGTTTGAGGGGTCAGTACAGGAGTGAGGTGAACAATCCAGGAGTGAATCCAGGTGTGATGGGACAGTTTAGGAGTGAGGGGACAGTCCAAGAGTGACTGGGACAGTTCAGGAGTGAGTGTAACAGTCCAGGAGTGAGAAGAACAGTCCAGGAGTGTGGCTGACAGTCCAGGACTAAGGGGAACATGCCAGGAGTGAGGGGAACAGCCCAGGAGTGAGGGGAACAAACCAGGAATGATGGGGACAGTCCAAGAGTGATGGAAACAATCCAGGAATGACGGGGACAGTCTAGGAGTGAGGGGAAAAATCCAGGAGTGAAGGGAACAATCCAGGAGCAAGGAAAACAATCCAGGAGCCGGGGGAACAGTCCAGGAGTGAGGGGAAAGTCCGGGACTGAGGGAAACAATCCAGTAGTGAGGGAAACAATCCAGTAGTGAGGTGAACAGTCCAGCAGTGAGGAAAACAATCCAAGAGTGAGGGGAACAATCCAGGACTGAGGGGAACAATCCAGGAGTGAGGAGAACAGTCCAGGAAGAAGGGGGACAGTCCAGGAATGAGGGGGACAGTTCAGGAGTGAGAGAGACAGTCCAGGAGTGAGTGGAACAGTCCAGGAGTGAGAGGAACAGCCCACGAGTGAGGGGAACAATCCAGAAATTAGGGGGACAGCCCAGGAGTGAGGGTAACAGTGCAGGAGTGAGGGGAACAAGCCAGGAATTAGGGGACAGCCCAGGAGTGAGGGTGACAGTCCAGGAGTAAGGGGAACAGTCCGGGAATGTGGTTGACAGTCCAGGACTGAGGGGAACAGTCCAGGAGTGAAGGTGACAGCCCAGGACTGAGGGGAACAGTCCAGGTGTGAGGGGGACAGTCCAGGAGTGAGGTGAACAATCCAGGAGTGAATCCAGGTGTGATGGGACAGTTTAGGAGTGAGGGGACAGTCCAAGAGTGACTGGGACAGTTCAGGAGTGAGTGTAACAGTCCAGGAGTGAGAAGAACAGTCCAGGAGTGTGGCTGACAGTCCAGGACTAAGGGGAACATGCCAGTTAAGGGATCAATCCAGGACTGAGGGGAACAGTCCAGGAGTTAGCGGAACAAACCAGGAGTGAGGGGGACAGTCCAGGAGTGAGGGGAACAATCCAGGAGTGAATCCAGGTGTGAGGGGACAGTCCAAGAGTGAGGGGGACTGTTCAGGAGTGAGGGTAACAGTCCAGGAGTGAGGGGAACAGGCCAGGAATGTGGGTGACAGTCCAGGAGTGAAGGGAACAGCCCAGGAGGAAGGGGAACAGCCATGGAGTGAGGGGAACAATCCAGGAGTGAGGGGAACAGCCCGGAAGTGAGGGGAACAATCCAGGAATGACACGGACAGTCCAGGAGGGAGGGGAACAGTCCAGGAGTGATGGGAACAGCCCAGGAGTGAGGGGAACAATCCAGGAGTGATGGGGACAGTCCAAGAGTGACAGAAACAATCCAGGAATGAAGGGGACAGTCTTGGAGTGAGCGGAAAAATCCAGGAGTGAAGGGAACAATCCAGGAGCAAGGAAAAAAATCCAGGAGCCGGGGGAACAGTCCAGGAGTGAGGGGAACAGCCCAGGAGTGAGGGGAACAATCCAGGAATGATGGGGACAGTCCAAGAGTGACGGAAACAATCCAGGAATGTTGGGGACAGTCCAGGACTGAGGGGAAAATGCCAGGGTTGAGGGTGACAGTCCAGGAGTGAGGGTGTGAGTCCAGGAATGAGGGTGACATTCCAGGAGTGAGCGCGACAGTCCAGGAGTGAGGGTGACAGTCCAGGAGTTAGGGGAACTGTCCAGGAATGAGGGGAACAGTCCAGGAGTGATGGTGACAGTCCAGGAGTGAGGTTGGCAGTCCAGGACTGAGAGTGGCCGTCCAGGAGTGAGGGAAACAATCCAGGATTGAGGGGAACAGTCCAGGAGTGAGGGTGACAGTCCAGGAGTGAGGGTGACAGTCCAGGATGAGTTAGACAATCCATGGGTGAGGGTGACAGTCCAGGTGTGAGGTGAACAAACTGGCAGTTAGCGGAACAGCCCAGGAGGGAGTGGAACAGTCCAGGAGTAAGGGGAACAGTCCAGGAGAGAGTGGAACAGCCCAGCAATGAGGGCAACCAGCCAGGAAAGAGGGGGACAGTCCAGGACTGTGGGGAACAGTCCAGGAGTTAGCGGAACAACCCAGGTTTGAGGGGGACAGTCCAGGAGTGAGGTGAACAATCCAGGAGTGAATCCAGGTGTGATGGGACAGTTTAGGAGTGAGGGGACAGTCCAAGAGTGACTGGGACAGTTCAGGAGTGAGTGTAACAGTCCAGGAGTGAGAAGAACAGTCCAGGAGTGTGGATGACAGTCCAGGACTAAGGGGAACATGCCAGGAGTGAGGGGAACAATCCAGGACTGAGGGGAACAGTTCAGGAGTAAGGGGAACAATCCAGGATTGAATCCAGGTGTGAGGGACAGTCCAAGAGTGAGGGGGACTGTTCAGGAGTGAGGGTAACAGTCCAGGAGTGAGGGGAACAGGCCAGGAATGTGGGTGACAGTCCAGGAGTGAAGGGAACAGCCCAGGAGGGAGGGGAACAGCCCAGGAGTGAGGGGAACAATCCAGGAGTGATGGGGACAGTCCAAGAGTGACAGAAACAATCCAGGAATGAAGGGGACAGTCTAGGAGTGAGGGGAAAAATCCAGGAGTGAAGGGAACAATCCAGGAGCTAGGAAAACAATCCAGGAGCCGGGGGAACAGTCCAAGAGTGAGTGGAAAGTCCGGGACTGAAGGAAACAATCCAGTAGTGAGGGTAACAATCCAGTAGTGAGGTTAACAGTCCAGCAGTGAGGAAATCAATCCAAGAGTGAGGGGAACAATCCAGGACTGAGGGGAACAATCCAGGAGTGAGGAGGACAGTCCAGGAAGAAGGGAGACAGTCCAGGAATGAGGGCGACAGTTCAGGAGTGAGAGTAACAGTCCAGGAGTGAGTGGAACAGTCCAGGAGTGAGAGGAACAGCCCACGAGAGAGGGGAACAATCCAGAAATTAGGGGGACAGCCCAGGAGTGAGGGGAACAATGCAGTAGTGAGGGGAACAAGCCAGGAATTAGGGGACAGCCCAGGAGTGAGGGTGACAGTCCAGGAGTGAGGGGAACAGTCCGGGAATGTGGTTGACAGCCCAGGACTGAAGGGAACATGCCAGGAGTGAGGGTGACAGTCCAGGAGTGAGGGGAAGAGGCCAGGAATGAATGGAACAGTGCAAAAGTGAGGATGACAGTCCAGGAATGAGGGGAACAGCCCAGGAGGGAGGGGAACAGCCATGGAGTGAGGGGAACAATCCAGGAGTTAGGGGAACAACCCGGAAGTGAGGGGAACATTCCGGGAATGACAGAGACAGTCCAGGAGTGAGGGAAACAATCCAGGAATGACGGGGACAGTCTAGGAGTGAGGGGAACAGTCCAGGAGTGAGGGGAACAGCCCAGGAGTGAGGGGAACAATCCAGGAATGATGGGGACAGTCCAAGAGTGACGGAAACAATCCAGGAATGACGGGGACAGTCCAGGACTGAGGGGAACATGCCAGGGTTGAGGGTGACAGTCCAGGAGTGAGGGGAACAGTCGAGGAATGAGGGTGACAGTCCAGGAAGGAGGGTGACAGTCCAGGAGTGAGCGCGACAGTGCAGGAGTGAGGGTGAAATTCCAGGAGTTAGGGGAACAGTCCAGGAATGAGGGGAACAGTCCAGGAGTGATGGTGACAGTCCAGGAATGAGGGTGACAGTCCAGGAATGAGGGTGACAGTCCAGGAGTGAGCGCGACAGTCCAGGAGTGAGGGTGACAGTCCAGGAGTTAGGGGAACAGTCCAGGATTGAGGGGAAGAGTCCAGGAGTGAGGGTGACAGTCCAGGAGTGAGGGGGACAGTCCAAGATGAGTTAGACAATCCATGGGTGAGGGTGACTGTCCAGGTGTGAGATGAACAAACCAGGAGTTAGTGGAACAGCCCAGGAGGGATTGGAACAGTCCAGGAGTGAGGGGAACAGCCCAGGAGTGAGGGGAACAATTGAGGAATGATGGGGACAGTCCAAGAGTGATGGAAACAATCCAGGAATGACGGGGACGGTCTAGGAGTGAGGAGAAAAATCCAGGAGTGAAGGGAACAATCCAGGAGCAAGGAAAACAATCCAGGAGCCGGGGGAACAGTCCAGGAGTGAGGGGAAAGTCCGGGACTGAGGGAAACAATCCAGTAGTGAGGGAAACAATCCAGTAGTGAGGTTAACAGTCCAGCAGTGAGGATAACAATCCAAGAGTGAGGGGAACAGTCCAGGAGTGAGGAGGACAGTCCAGGAGGAAGGGGGACAGTCCAGCAATGATGGCGACAGTTCAGGAGTGAGAGGGACAGTCCAGGAGTGAGTGGAACAGTCCAGGAGTGAGAGGAACAGCCCACGAGTGAGGGGAACAATCCAGAAATTAGGGGGAGAGCCCAGGAGTGAGGGTAACAATGCAGTAGTGAGGGAAACAAGCCAGGAATTAGGGGACAGCCCAGGAGTGATTTTGACAGTCCAGGAGTGAGGGGAACAGTCCAGGAGTGAGGGGAACAGTCCGGGAATGTGGTTGACAGTCCAGGACTGAGGGGAACATGCCAGGAGTGAGGGTGACGTCCAGGAGTGAGGGGAAGAGGCCAGGAGGGAGGGGAACAGCCATGGAGTGAGGAGAACAATCCAGGAGTATGGGGAACAGCCTGGAAGTGAGGGGAACAATCCAGGAATGACAGGGACAGTCCAGGAGTGAGGGAAACAATCCAGGAATAACGGGGACAGTCCAGGAGTGAGGGAAACAATCCAGGAATAACGGGGACAGTCTAGGAGTGAGGGGAACAGCCCAGGAGTGAGGGGAACAATCCAGGAATGATGGGGACAGTCCAAGAGTGACGGAAACAATCCAGGAATGACGGGGACAGTCCAGGACTGAGGGGAACACGCCAAGGTTGAGGGTGACAGTCCAGGAGTGAGGGGAACAGTCCAGGAATGAGGGTGAGAGTCCAGGAGTGAGCGCGACAGTCCAGGAGTGAGGGTGGCAGTCCAGGAGTTAGGGGAACAGTCCAGGAGTGATGCTGACAGTCCAGGAGTGAGGTTTGCAGTCCAGGACTGAGGGTGGCCATCTAGGAGTGAGGGAAACAATCCAGGATTGAGGGGAACAGTCCAGGAGTGAGGGTGACAGTCCAGGAGTGAGGGGGACAGTCCAAGATGAGTTAGACAATCCATGGGTGAGGGTGACTGTCCAGGTGTGAGGTGAACAAACCAGGAGTGAATCCAGGTGTGAGGGGACAGTTTAGGAGTGATGGGACAGTCCAAGAGTGAGGGGGACAGTTCAGGAGGGAGATGAACAGTCCAGGAATGTGGCTGACAGTCCAGGACTGAGGGGAACAGTCCAGGAGTTAGCGGAACAACCAGGAGTGAGGGGGACAGTCCAGGAGTGAGGGGAACAATCCAGATGTGAATCCAGATGTGAGGGGACTGTCCAAGAGTGAGGGTAACAGTCCAGGAGTGAGGGGAACAGTCCAGGAATGTGGGTGACAGTCCAGGAGTGAAGGGAACAGCGCAGGAGGGAGGGGAACAGCCATGGAGTGAGGGGAACAATCCAGGAGTGAGGGGAACAGCCCGGAAGTGAGGGGAAAAATCCAGGAATGACAGGGACAGTCCAGGAGTGAGTGAAACAATCCAGGAATGACAGGGACAGTCTAGGAGTGAGGGGAACAGTCCAGGAGTGAGGGGAACAGCCCAGGAGTGAGGGGAACAATCCATGAATGATGGGGACAGTCCAAGAGTGACGGAAACAATCTAGGAATGATGGGGACAGTCAACGACTGAGGGGAACAAGCCAGGGTTGAGGGTGAAAGTCCAGGAGTGAGGGGAACAGTCCAGGAATGAGGGTGACAGTTCAGGATGAGAGTGACAGTCCAGGAGTGAGTGGAACAGTCCAGGAGTGAGAGGAACAGCCCACGAGTGAGGGGAACAATGCAGTAGTGAGGGGAACAAGCCAGGTATTAGGGGACAGCCCAGGAGTGAGGGTGACAGTCCAGGAGTGAGGGGAAGAGGCCAGGAATAAATGGAACAGTGCAAGAGTGAGGGTGACAGTCCAGGAGTGAGGCGAACAGCCCACGAGGGAGGGGAACAGCCATGGAGTGAGGGGAACAATCCAGGAGTTAGGGGAACAGCCCGGAAGTGAGGGGAACAATCCAGGAATGACAGGGACAGTCCAGGAGTGACGGAAACAATCCAGGAATGATGGGGACAGTCTAGGAGTGAGGGGAACAGTCCAGGAGTGAGGGGAACAGCCCAGGAGTGAGGGGAACAATCCAGGAATGATGGGGACAGTCCAAGAGTGACGGAAACAATCAAGGAATGACGGGGACAGTCCAGGACAGAGGGGAACATGCCAGGGTTGAGGGTGATAGTCCAGGACTGAGGGGAACAGTCCAGGAATGAGGGTGACAGTCCAGGAGTGAGGTTGGCAGTCCAGGACTGAGGGTGGCCATCCAGGAGTGAGGGAAACAATCCAGGATTGAGGGGAACAGTCCAGGAGTGAGGGTGACAGTCCAGAAGTGAGGGTGACAGTCCAAGATGAGTTAGACAATCCATGGGTGAGGGTGACTGTCCAGGTGTGAGATGAACAAACCAGGAGTTAGTGGAACAGCCCAGGAGGGATTGGAACAGTCCAGAAGTGAGGGGAACAGCCCAGGAGTGAGGGGAACAATTGAGGAATGATGGGGACAGTCCAAGAGTGATGGAAACAATCCAGGAATGACGGGGACGGTCTAGGAGTGAGGGGAAAAATCCAGGAGTGAAGGGAACAATCCAGGAGCAAGGAAAACAATCCAGGAGGCGGGGGAACAGTCCAGGAGTGAGGGGAAAGTCCGGGACTGAGGGAAACAATCCAGTAGTGAGGGAAACAATCCAGTAGTGAGGTTAACAGTCCAGCAGTGAGGATAACAATCCAAGAGTGAGGGGAACAATCCAGGAGTGAGGAGGACAGTCCAGGAAGAAGGGGGACCGTCCAGCAATGAGGGCGACAGTTCAGGAGTGAGAGGGACAGTCCAGGAGTTTTTGGAACAGTCCAGGAGTGAGGGGAACAGCCCACGAGTGAGGGGAACAATCCAGAAATTAGGGGACAGCCCAGGAGTGAGGGTGACAGTCCAGGAGTCAGGGGAACAGTCCGGGAATGTGGTTGACAGTCCAGGACTGAGGGGAACATGCCAGGAGTGAGGGTGACGTCCAGGAGTGAGGGGAAGAGGCCAGGAATGAGTGGAACAGTGCAAGAGTGAGGGTGACAGTCCAGGAGTGAGGGGAACAGCTCAGGAGGGAGGGGAACAGCCATGGAGTGAGGGGAACAATCCAGGAGTGAGGGGAACAGCCTGGAAGTGAGGGGAACAATCCAGGAATGACAGGGACAGTCCAGGAGTGAGGGAAACAATCCAGGAATGACGGGGACAGCCTAGGAGTGCGAGGAACACGCCAGGAATGAGGGGAACAGGCCAGGAATGACAGAGACAGTCCAGGACTGAGGGAAACAATCCAGGAATAACGGGGACAGTCTAGGAGTGAGCGGAACAGCCCAGGAGTGAGGGGAACAATCCAGGAATGATGGGGACAGTCCAAGAGTGACGGAAACAATCCATGAATGACGGGGACAGTCCAGGACTGAGGGGAACATGCCAGGGTTGAGGGTGACAGTCCAGGAGATGAGGGGAACATTCCAGGAATGAGGGTGAGTGTCCAGGAGTGAGCGCGACAGTCCAGGAGTGAGGGTGACAGTCCAGGAGTTAGGGGAACAGTCCAGGAATGAGGCGAACAGTCCAGGAGTGATGGTGACAGTCCAGGAGTGAGGTTGGCAGTCCAGGACTGAGTGTGGCCATCCAGGAGTGAGGGAAACAATCCAGGATTGAGGGGAACAGTCCAGGAGTGAGGGTGACAGTCCAGGAGGGAGGGGGACAGTCCAAGATGAGTTAGACAATCCATGGGTGAGGGTGACTGTCCAGGTGTGAGGTGAACAAACCAGGAGTGAATCCAGGTGTGAGGGGACAGTTTAGGAGTGATGGGACAGTCCAAGAGTGAGGGGGACAGTTCAGGAGGGAGATGAACAGTCGAGGAATGTGGCTGACAGTCCAGGACTGAGGGGAACAGTCCAGGAGTTAGCGGAACAACCCAGGAGTGAGGAGGACAGTCCAGGAGTGAGGGGAACAATCCAGGAGTGAATCCAGATGTGAGGGGACTGTCCAAGAGTGAGGGTAACAGTCCAGGAGTGAGGGGAACAGTCCAGGAATGTGGGTGACAGTCCAGGAGTGAAGGGAACAGCGCAGGAGGGAGGGGAACAGCCATGGAGTGAGGGGAACAATCCAGGAGTGAGGGGAACAGCCCGGAAATGAGGGGAACAATCCAGGAATGACAGGGACAGTCCAGGAGTGAGTGAAACAATCCAGGAATGACGGGGACAGTCTAGGAGTGAGGGGAACAGTCCAGGAGTGAGGGGAACAGCCCAGGAGTGAGGGGAACAATCCAGGAATGATGGGGACAGTCCAAGAGTGACGGAAACAATCCAGGAATGATGGGGACAGTCAACGACTAAGGGGAACAAGCCAGGGTTGAGGGTGAAAGTCCAGGAGTGAGGGGAACAGTCCAGGAATGAGGGTGACAGTCCAGGAATGAGGGTGACAGTCCAGGAGTGAGCAATACAGTCCAGGAATGAGGGTGACAGTCCAGGAGTTAGGGGAACAGTCCAGGAATGAGGGAAACAATCCATTAGTGAGGGAAACAATCCAGAAGTGAGGTTAACAGTCCAGCAGTGAGGAAAACAATCCAAGAGTGAGGGGAACAATCCAGGACTGAGGGGAACAATCCAGGAGTGAGGAGGACAGTCCACGAAGAAGGGGGACAGTCCAGGAATGAGGGCGACAGTTCAGGAGTGAGAGGGACAGTCCAGGAGTTAGAGGAACAGCCCACGAGTGAGGGGATCAATCCAGGAATTAGGGGGACAGCCCAGGAGTGAGGGTAACAATGCAGTAGTGAGGGGAACAAGCCAGGAATTAGGGGACAGCCCAGGAGTGAGAGTGACAGTCCAGGAGTGAGGGGAACAGTCCGGGAGTTAGGGGAAGAGGCCAGGAATGATGGGAACAGTGCAAGAGTGAGGGTGACAGTCCAGGAGTGAGGGGAACAGCCCAGGAGGGAGGGGAACAGTCATGGAGTGAGGGGAATAATCCAGGAGTGAGGGGAACAGGCCGGAAGTTAGGGGAACAATCCAGGAATGACAGGGACAGTCCAGGAGTGAGGGAAACAATCCAGGAATGACGGGGACAGTCTAGGAGTGAGGGGAACAGTCCAGTAGTGAGGGGAACAGACCAGGAGTGAGGGGAACAATCCAGGAATGATGGGGAAAGTCCAAGAGTACAGTCCAAGAATGACGGAAACATCCAGGAATGACGGGGACAGTCCAGGACTGAGGGGAACATGCCAGGGTTGTGGGTGACAGTCCAGGAGTGAGGGGAACAGTCCAGCAATGAGGGTGACAGTCCAGGAATGAGGGTGACAGTCCAGGAGTGAGCGCGACAGTCCAGGAGTGAGGGTGACAGTCCAGGAGTTAGGGGAACAGTCCAGGAATGAGGGGAACAGTCCAGGAGTGAGGGTGACAGTCCAGGAGTGATGTTGGCAGTCCAGGACTGAGGGTGGCCGTCTAGGAGTGAGGGAGACAATCCAGGATTGAGGGGAAAAGTCCAGGAGTGAGGGAAACAGTCCTGGAGTGAGGGGAACAGTCCAGGAATGTGGATGACAGTCCAGGAGTGAAGGGAACAGCCCAGGAGGGAGGGGAACAGCCATGGAGTGAGGGGAACAATCCAGGAGTGAGGGGAACAGCCCGGAAGTGAGGGGAACAATCCAGGAATGACAGGGACAGTGCAGTAGTGAGGGAACCAATCCAGGAATGATGGGACAGTCTAGGAGTGAGGGGAACAGTCTAGGAGTGAGGGGAGCAGCCCAGGAGTGAGGGGAACAATCCAGGAATGATGGGGACAGACCAAGAGTGACGGAAACAATCCAGGAATGACGGGGACAGTCCAGGACTGAGGGGAACATGCCAGGGTTGTGGGTGACAGTCCAGGAGTGAGGGGAACAGTCCAGGAATGAGGGTGACAGTCCTGGAATGAGGGTGACAGTCCAGGAGTGAGCGCGACAGTCCAGGAGTGAGGGTGACAGTCCAGGAGTTAGGGGAACAGTCCAGGAATGAGGGAAACAATCCATTAGTGAGGGAAACAATCCAGTAGTGAGGTTAACAGTCCAGCAGTGAGGAAAACAATCCAAGAGTGAGGGGAACAATCCAGGACTGAGGGGAACAATCCAGGAGTGAGGAAGACAGTCCAGGAAGAAGGGGGACAGTCCAGCAATGAGGGTGACAGTACAGGAATGAGGGTGACAGTCCAGGAGTGAGCGCGACAGTCCAGGATTTAGGGTGACAGTCCAGGAGTTAGGGGAACAGTCCAGGAATGAGGGGAACAGTCCAGGAGTGAGGGTGACAGTGCAGGAGTGAGCGAAACAATCCAGGAATAACGGGGACAGTCTAGGAGTGAGGGGAACAGCCCAGGAGTGAGGGGAACAATCCAGGAATGATGGGGACAGTCCAAGAGTGACGGAAACAATCCAGGAATGACGGGGACAGTCCAGGACTGAGGGGAACATGCCAGGGTTGAGGGTGACTGTCCAGGAGTGAGGGGAACAGTCCAGGAATGAGGGTGAGAGTCCAGGAGTGAGCCCGACAGTCCAGGAGTGAGGGTGACAGTCCAGGAGTTAGGGGAACAGTCCAGGAATGAGGGGAACAGTCCAGGAGTGATGGTGACAGTCCAGGAGTGAGGTCGGCAGTCCAGGACTGAGTGTGGCCATCCAGGAGTGAGGGAAACAATCCAGGATTGAGGGGAACAGTCCAGGAGTGAGGGTGACAGTCCAGGAGTGAGGGGGACAGTCCAAGATGAGTTAGACAATCCATGGGTGAGGGTGACTGTCCAGGTGTGAGGTGAACAAACCAGGAGTGAATCCAGGTGTGAGGCACAGTTTAGGAGTGATGGGACAGTCCAAGAGTTAGGGGGACAATTCAGGAGGGAGATGAACAGTCCGGGAATGTGGCTGACAGTCCAGGACTGAGGGGAACAGTCCAGGAGTTAGCGGAACAACCCAGGAGTGAGGGGGACCGTCCAGGAGTGAGGGGAACAATCCAGGAGTGAATCCAGATGTGAGGGGACTGTCCAAGAGTGAGGGTAACAGTCCAGGAGTGAGGGGAACAATCCAGGAATGATGGGGACAGTCCAAGAGTGACGGAAACAATCCAGTCCAGGAATGTGGGTGACAGTCCAGGAGTGAAGGGAACAGCCCAGGAGGGAGGGGAACAGCCATGGAGTGAGGGGAACAATCCAGGAGTGAGGGGAACAGCCCGGAAGTGAGGGGAACAATCCAGGAATGACAGGGACAGTCCAGGAGTGAGTGAAACAATCCAGGAATGACGGGGACAGTCTAGGAGTGAGGGGAACAGTCCAGGAGTGAGGGGAACAGCCCAGGAGTGAGGGGAACAATCCAGGAATGATGGGGACAGTCCAAGAGTGACGGAAACAATCCAGGAATGATGGGGACAGTCAACGACTGAGGGGAACAAGCCAGGGTTGAGGGTGAAAGTCCAGGAGTGAGGGGAACAGTCCAGGAATGAGGGTGACATTCCAGGAATGAGGGTGACAGTCCAGGAGTGAGCAATACAGTCCAGGAATGAGGGTGACAGTCCAGGAGTTAGGGGAACAGTCCAAGAATGAGGGAAACAATCCATTAGTGAGGGAAACAATCCAGTAGTGAGGTTAACAGTCCAGCAGTGAGGAAAACAATCCAAGAGTGAGGGGAACAATCCAGGACTGAGGGGAACAATCCAGGAGTGAGGAGGACAGTCCAGGAAGAAGGGGGACAGTCCAGGAATGAGGGCGACAGTTCAGGAGTGAGAGGGACAGTCCAGGAGTGAGAGGAACAGCCCACGAGTGAGGGGAACAATCCAGGAATAAGGGGGACAGCCCAGGAGTTAGCGTAACAGTGCAGTAGTGAGGGGAACAAGCCAGGAATTAGGGGACAGCCCAGGAGTGAGGGGAATAGTCCAGGAGTGAGGGTGACAGTCCAGGAGTGAGATTGGCAGTCCAGGACTGAGGGTGGCCGTCTAGGAGTGAGGGAGACAATCCAGGATTGAGGGGAAAAGTCCAGGAGTGAGGGAAACAGTCCTGGAGTGAGGGGAACAGTCCAGGAATGAGGGTGACAGTCCAGGAGTGAAGGGAACAGCCCAGGAGGGAGGGGAACAGCCATGGAGTGAAGGGAACAATCCAGGAGTGAGGGGAACAGTTCGGAAGTGAGGGGAACAATCCAGGAATGACAGGGACAGTGCAGTAGTGAGGGAAACAATCCAGGAATGACGGGACAGTCTAGGAGTGAGGGGAACAGTCCAGGAGTGAGGGGAGCAGCCCAGGAGTGAGGGGAACAATCCAGGAATGATGGAGACAGACCAAGAGTGACGGAAACAATCCAGGAATGACGGGGACAGTCCAGGACTGAGGGGAACATGCCAGGGTTGAGGGTGACAGTCCAGGAGTGAGGGGAACAGTCCAGGAGTGAGCGCGACAGTCCAGGAGTGAGGGTGACAGTCCAGGAGTTAGGGGAACAGTCCAGGAATGAGGGAAACAATCCATTAGTGAGGGAAACAATCCAGTAGTGAGGTTAACAGTCCAGCAGTGAGGAAAACAATCCAAGAGTGAGGGGAACAATCCAGGTCTGAGGGGAACAATCCAGGAGTGAGGAAGACAGTCCAGGAAGAAGGGGGACAGTCCAGGAATGAGGGGAACAGTCCAGGAGTGAGTGTGACAGTCCAGGAGTGAGGTTGGCAGTCCAGGACTGAGGGAGGCCATCCAGGAGTGAGGGAAACAATCCAGGATTGAGGGGAAGAGTCCAGGAGTGAGGGAGACAGTCCAGAAGTGAGGGTGACAGTCCAGGATGAGTTAGACAATCCATGGGTGAGGGTGACTGTCCAGGTGTGAGGTGAACAAACCAGGAGTTAGCGGAACAGCCCAGGAGGGAGTGGAACAGTCCAGGAGTGAGGGAAACAGCCCAGGAGTGAGGGGAACAATCCAGGAATGATGGGGACAGTCCAAGAGTGATGGAAACAATCCAGGAATGACGGGGACAGTCTAGGAGTGAGGGGAAAAATCCAGGAGTGAAGGGAACAATCCAGGAGCAAGGAAAACAATCCAGGAGCCGGGGGAACAGTCCAGGAGTGAGGGGAAAGTCCGGGACTGAGGGAAACAATCCAGTAGTGAGGGAAACAATCCAGTAGTGAGGTTAACAGTCCAGCAGTGAGGATAACAATCCAAGAGTGAGGGGAACAATCCAGGACTGAGGGGAATAATCCAGGAGTGAGGAGGACAGTCCAGGAAGAAGGGGGACAGTCCAGCAATGAGGGCGACAGTTCAGGAGTGAGAGGGACAGTCCAGGAGTGAGTGGAACAGTCCAGGAGTGAGAGGAACAGCCCACGAGTGAGGGGAACAATCCAGAAATTAGGGGGACAGCCCAGGAGTGAGGGTAACAATGCAGTAGTGAGGGGAACAAGCCAGGAATTAGGGGACAGCCCAGGAGTGAGGGTGACAGTCCAGGAGTGAGGGGAACAGTCCGGGAATGTGGTTGACAGTCCCGGACTGAGGGGAACATGCCAGGAGTGAGGGTGACGTCCAGGAGTGAGGGGAAGAGGCCAGGAATGAATGGAACAGTGCAAGAGTGAGGGTGACAGTCCAGGAGTGAGGGGAACAGTCCAGGAGGGAGGGGAACAGCCATGGAGTAAGGGGAACAATCCAGGAGTGAGGTTAACAGCCCGGAAGTGAGGGGAACAATCCAGGAATGACAGGGACAGTCCAGGAGTGAGGGAAACAATCCAGGAATGACGGGGACAGTCTAGGAGTGAGGGGAACACGCCAGGAATGAGGGGAACAGGTCAGGAATGACAGGGACAGTCCAGGAGTGAGGTTGGCAGTCCAGGACTGAGGGTGGCCATCCAGGAGTGAGGGAAACAATCCAGGATTGAGGGGAACAGTCCAGGAGTGAGGGTGACAGTCCAGGAGTGAGGGTGACAGTCCAGGATGAGTTCGACAATCCATGGGTGAGGGTGACAGTCCAGGTGTGAGGTGAACAAACCAGCAGTTAGCGGAACAGCCCAGGAGGGAGTGGAACAGTCCAAGAGTGAGTGGAACAGTCCAGGAGTTAGGGGGACAGTCCAGGAATGAGGGCGACAGTTCAGGAGTGAGAGGGACAGTCCAGGAAGAAGGGGGACAGTCGAGGAATGAGGGCGACAGTTCAGGAGTGAGAGGGACAGTCCAGGAGTGAGAGGAACAGCCCACGAGTGAGGGGATCAATCCAGGAATTAGGGGGACAGCCCAGGAGTGAGGGTAACAGTGCAGTAGTGAGGGGAACAAGCCAGGAATTAGGGGGACAGCCCAGGAGCGAGAGTGACAGCCAGGAGTGAGGGGAACAGTCCGGGAATGTGGTTGACAGTCCAGGAGTGAGGGGAACATGCCAGGAGTGAGGGTGACAGTCCAGGAGTGAGGGGAAGAGGCCAGGAATGAGGGGAACAGTGCAAGAGTGAGGGTAACAGTCCAGGAGTGAGGGGAACAGCCCAGGAGGGTGGGGAACAGTCATGGAGTGAGGGGAATAATCCAGGAGTGAGGGGAACAGCCCGGAAGTTAGGGGAACAATCCAGGAATGACAGGGACAGTCCAGGAGTGAGGGAAACAATCCAGGAATGACGGGGACAGTCTAGGAGTGAGGGGAACAGTCCAGTAGTGAGGGGAACAGCCCAGGAGTGAGGGGAACAATCCAGGAATGATGGGGAAAGTCCAAGATTACAGTCCAAGAATGACGGAAACAATCCAGGAATGACGGGGACAGTCCAGGACTGAGGGGAACATGCCAGGGTTGTGGGTGACAGTCCAGGAGTGAGGGGAACAGTCCAGGAATGAGGGTGACAGTCCAGGAATGAGGGTGACAGTCCAGGAGTGAGGGTGACAGTCCAGGAGTTAGGGGAACAGTCCAGGAATGAGGGGAATAGTCCAGGAGTGAGGGTGACAGTCCAGGAGTGAGGTTGGCAGTCCAGGACTGAGGGTGGCCGTCTAGGAGTGAGGGAGACAATCCAGGATTGAGGGGAAAAGTCCAGGAGTGAGGGAAACAGTCCTGGAGTGAGGGGAACAGTCCAGGAATGTGGGTGACAGTCCAGGAGTGAAGGGAACAGCCCAGGAGGGAGGGGAACAGCCATGGAGTGAGGGGAACAATCCAGGAGTGAGGGGAACAGCCCGGAAGTGAGGGGAACAATCCAGGAATGACAGGGACAGTGCAGTAGTGAGGGAACCAATCCAGGAATGATGGGACAGTCTAGGAGTGAGGGGAACAGTCTAGGAGTGAGGGGAGCAGCCCAGGAGTGAGGGGAACAATCCAGGAATGATGGGGACAGACCAAGAGTGACGGAAACAATCCAGGAATGATGGGGACAGTCCAGGACTGAGGGGAACATGCCAGGGTTGTGGGTGACAGTCCAGGAGTGAGGGGAACAGTCCAGGAATGAGGGTGACAGTCCTGGAATGAGGGTGACAGTCCAGGAGTGAGCGCGACAGTCCAGGAGTGAGGGTGACAGTCCAGGAGTTAGGGGAACAGTCCAGGAATGAGGGAAACAATCCATTAGTGAGGGAAACAATCCAGTAGTGAGGTTAACAGTCCAGCAGTGAGGAAAACAATCCAAGAGTGAGGGGAACAATCCAGGACTGAGGGGAACAATCCAGGAGTGAGGAAGACAGTCCAGGAAGAAGGGGGACAGTCCAGCAATGAGGGTGACAGTACAGGAATGAGGGTGACAGTCCAGGAGTGAGCGCGACAGTCCAGGATTTAGGGTGACAGTCCAGGAGTTAGGGGAACAGTCCAGGAATGAGGGGAACAGTCCAGGAGTGAGGGTGACAGTGCAGGAGTGAGCGAAACAATCCAGGAATAACGGGGACAGTCTAGGAGTGAGGGGAACAGCCCAGGAGTGAGGGGAACAATCCAGGAATGATGGGGACAGTCCAAGAGTGACGGAAACAATCCAGGAATGACGGGGACAGTCCAGGACTGAGGGGAACATGCCAGGGTTGAGGGTGACTGTCCAGGAGTGAGGGGAACAGTCCAGGAATGAGGGTGAGAGTCCAGGAGTGAGCCCGACAGTCCAGGAGTGAGGGTGACAGTCCAGGAGTTAGGGGAACAGTCCAGGAATGAGGGGAACAGTCCAGGAGTGATGGTGACAGTCCAGGAGTGAGGGAAACAATCCAGGAATGACGGGGACAGTCTAGGAGTGAGGGGAACAGTCCAGTAGTGAGGGGAACAGCCCAGGAGTGAGGGGAACAATCCAGGAATGATGGGGTAAGTCCAAGAATACAGTCCAAGAGTGACGGAAACAATCCAGGAATGACGGAGACAGTCCAGGACTGAGGGGAACATGCCAGGGTTGTGGGTGACAGTCCAGGAGTGAGGGGAACAGTCCAGGAATGAGGGTGACAGTCCAGGAATGAGGGTGACAGTCCAGGAGTGAGCGCGACAGTCCAGGAGTGAGGGTGACAGTCCTGGAGTTAGGGGAACAGTCCAGGAATGAGGGGAACAGTCCAGGACTGAGGGTGACAGTCCAGGAGTGAGGTTGGCAGTCCAGGACTGAGGGTGGCCGTCTAGGAGTGAGGGAGACAATCCAGAATTGAGGGGAACAGTCCAGGAGTGCAGGTAACAGTCCAGGAGTGAGGGGAAAGTCCAGGAATGTGGGTGACAGTCCAGGAGTGAAGGGAACAGCCCAGGAGGGAGGGGAACAGCCATGGAGTGAGGGGAACAATCCAGGAGTGGGGGAACAGCCCGGAAGTGAGGGGAACAATCCAGGAATGACAGGGACAGTCCAGTAGTGAGGGAAACAATCCAGGAATGACGGGACAGTCTAGGAGTGAGGGGAACAGTCCAGGAGTGAGGGGAACAGCCCAGGAATGATGGGGACAGACCAAGAGTGACGGAAACAATCCGGGAATGACAGGGACAGTCCAGGACTGAGGGGAACATGCCAGGGTTGAGGGTGACAGTCCAGGAGTGAGTGGAACGTCCGGGACTGAGGGAAACAATCCAGTAGTGAGGGAAACAATCCAGTAGTGAGGTTAACAGTCCAGCAGTGAGGAAAACAATCCAAGAGTGAGGGGAACAATCCAGGACTGAGGGGAACAATCCAGGACTGAGGGGAACAATCCAGGAGTGAGGAGGACAGTCCAGGAAGAAGAGGGACAGTCCAGGAATGAGGGCGACAGTTCAGGAGTGAGAGCGACAGTCCAGGAGTGAGAGGAACAGCCCACGAGTGAGGGGAACAATCCAGAAATTAGGGGGACAGCCCAGGAGTGAGGGTAACAAAGCAGTAGTGAGGGGAACAAGCCAGGAATTAGGGGACAGCCCAGGAGTGAGGGTGACAGTCCAGGAGTGAGGGGAACAGTCCAGGAATGTGGTTGACAGTCCAGGACTGAGGGGAACATGCCAGGAGTGAGGGTGACAGTCCAGCAGTGAGGGGAAGAGGCCAGGAATGAGTCAAACAGTGCAAGAGTGAGGGTGACAGTCCAGGAATGAGCGGAACAGCCCAGGAGGGAGGGGGAAAGCCAAGGAGTGAGTGGAACAATCCAGGAGTGAGGGGAACAGCCCGGAAGTGAGGGGAACAATCCAGGAATGACAGGGACAGTCCAGGAGTGAGGGAAACAATCCAGGAAGTACGGGGACAGTCTAGGAGTGAGGGGAACAGCCCAGGATTGAGGGGAACAATCCAGGAATGATGGGGACAGTCCAAGAGTGACGGAAACAATCCAGGAATGACGGGGACAGTCCAGGACTGAGGGGAACATGCAGGGGTTGAGGGTGACAGTCCAGGAGTGAGTGGAACAGTCCAGGAATGAGGGTGACAGTCCAGGAATGAGGGTGACAGTCCAGGAGTAAGCGCGACAGACCAGGAGTGAGGGTGACAGTCCAGGAGTTAGGGGAACAGTCCAGGAATGAGGGGAACAGTCCATGAGTGATGGTGACAGTCCAGGAGTGAGGTTGGCAGTCCAGGACTGAGGGTGGCCATCCAGGAGTGAGGGAAACAATCCAGGATTGAGGGGAACAGTCCAGGAGTGAGGGTGACAGTCCAGGAGTGAGGGTGACAGTCCAGGAGTGAGGGAGACAGTCCAGGAGTGAGGGTGACAGTCCAGGATGAATTAGACAATCCATGGGTGAGGGTGACAGTCCAGGTGTGAGGTGAACAAACCAGCAGTTAGCAGAACAGCCCAGGAGGGAGTGGAACAGTCCAAGAGTGAGTGGAACAGTCCAGGAGTAAGGGGAACAGTCCAGGAGTGAGTGGAACAGCCAGGGAATGAGGGGAACAATCCAGGAGTGAATCCAGGTGTGAGGGGACATTTTACGAGTGACGGGACAGTCCAAGAGTGAGGGGGACAGTTCAGGAGTGAGCGTCACAGTCCAGGAGTGAGATGAACAGTCCAGGAATGTGGTTGACAGTCCAGGACTGAGGGGAACAGTCCAGGAGTTAGCGGAACAACCCAGGAGTGAGGGGGACAGTCCAGGAGTGAGGGGAACAATCCAGGAGTAAATCCAGATGTGAGGGGACTGTCCAAGAGTGAGGGTAACAGTCCAGGAGTGAGGGGAACAGTCCAGGAATGTGGGTGACAGTCCAGGAGTGAAGGGAACAGCGCAGGAGGGAGGGGAACAGCCATGGAGTGAGGGGAACAATCCAGGAGTGAGGGGAACAGCCCGGAAGTGAGGGGAACAATCCAGGAATGACAGGGACAGTCCAGGAGTGAGGGAAACTATCCAGGAATGACGGGGACAGTCTAGGAGTGAGGGGAACAGTCCAGGAGTGAGGGGAACAGCCCAGGAGTGAGGGGAACAATCCAGGAATGATGGGGACAGTCCAAGAGTGACGGAAACAATCCAGGAATGACGTGGACAGTCTAGGAGTGAGGGAAACAATCCAGGAATGACGGGGACAGTCTAGGAGTGAGGGGAACAGTCCAGGAGTGAAGGGAACAATCCAGGAGCAAGGAAAACAATCCAGGAGCCGGGTAACAGTCCAGGAGTGAGGGGAAAGTCCGGGACTGAGGGAAACAATCCAGTAGTGAGGGAAACAATCCAGTAGTGAGGTTAACAGTCCAGCAGTGAGGAAAACAATCCAAGAGTGTGGGGAACAATCCAGGAGTGAGGAGGACAGTCCAGGAGGAAGGGGGAGACTTCAGGAGTGAGAGGGACAGTCGAGGAGTGAGTGGAACAGTCCAGGAGTGAGTGGAACAGTCCAGGAGTGAGAGGAACAGCTCACGAGTGAGGGGAACAATCCAGGAATTAGGGGGACAGCCCAGGAGTGAGGGTAACAGTGCAGGAGTGAGGGGAACAAGCCAGGAATTAGGGGACAGCCCAGGAGTGAGGGTGACAGTCCAGGAGTGAGGGGAACAGTCCAGGAATGTGGGTGACAGTCCAGGACTGAGGGGAACATGCCAGGAGTGAGGGTGACAGTCCAGGAGTGAGCGGAACAGTCCAGGAGTGAGGGTGACAGTCCAGGAATGAGGGTGACAGTCCAGGAGTGAAGGTGACAGTCCAGGAGTGAGGGTGACAGTCCAGCAGTTAGGGGAACAGTCCAGGAATGAGGGGAACAGTCCAGGCGTGAGTGTGACAGTCCAGGAGTGAGGTTGGCAGTCCATGAGTGAGGGTGGCCATCCAGGAGTGAGGGAAACAATCCAGGATTGAGGGGAAGAGTCCAGGAGTGAGGGTGACAGTCCAGGAGTGAGGGTGACAGTCCAGGATGAGTTAGACAATCCATGGGTGAGGATGAAGTCCAGGTGTGAGGTGAACAAACCAGGAGTTAGCGGAACAGCCCAGGAGGGAGTGGAACAGTCCAGGAGTGAGGGGAACAGTCCAGGAGTAAGGGGAACAGTCCAGGAGAGAATGGAACAGCCCAGGAATAAAGGGAAAAAGCCCAGTAATGACAGGGACATTTCAGGAGTGAGGGGGATAGCCCATGTCTGAGGGGAACAGTCCAGGAATGATGGGAACAGTCCAAGAGTGAGGGTGACAGTCCACGAGTGAGGGGAACCGCCCAGGAATGAGGGGAAGTGTGCAAGAGTGAGGGAAACAATCTAAGAGTGAGGAGAACAATGCTGGATTGAGGGGAACAGCCCAGAAGTGAGGGGAACAATCCAGGAATGACAGGGGCAGTCCAGAAGTGAGGGAAACATTCCTGGAGCCGGGGGAACAGTCCAGGAGTGAGGGGAAAGTCTGGGAGTGAGGGAAACAATCCAGGACAGTCCAGGCGGAAGGGGGACAGTCCAGGAGTGAGTGGAACAGCCCAGGAGTGAGAGGGACAGCCCACGAGGGTGGGGAACAATCCAGCAATTAGGGGGACAGCCCAGGAGTGAGGATAACAGTCCAGGAGTGAGGGGAACATGCCAGGAAAGAGGGGGACAGTCCAGGAGTGAGGGGAACAATCCAGGACTGAGGGGAACAGTCCAGGAGTTAGCAGAACAATCCAGGATTGAGTGGGACAGTCCAGGAATGAGGGGAACAATCCAGGACTGAGGGGAACAGTCCAGGAGTAAGCAGAACAACTCAGGAGTGAGGGGAACAATCCAGGAGTGAATCCAGGTGTGAGGGGACAGTTTAGGAGAGAGGGGACAGTCCAAGAGTGAGAGGGACAGTCCAGGAGTGAGTGGAACAGTCCAGGAGTGAGAGGAACAGCCCACGAGTGTGGGGAACAATCCAGGAATTAGGGGGACAGCCCAGGAGTGAGGGTAACAATGCAGTAGTGAGGGGAACAAGCCAGGAATTAGGGGACAGCCTAGGAGTGAGGGTGACAGTCCAGGAGTCAGGGGAACAGTCTGGGAATGTGGTTGACAGTCCAGGAGTGAGGGGAACATGCCAGGAGTGAGGGTGACAGTCCAGGAGTGAGGAGAACAGCCCAGGAGGGAGGGGAACAGCCATGGAGTGAGGGGACCAATCCAGGAATGACAGGTGAGTCCAGGAGTGAGGGAAACAATCCAGGAATGACGGGGACAGTCTAGGAGTGAGGGGAACAATCCAGGAGTGAGGGCAACAATCCAGGAATGATGAGGACAGTCCAAGAGTGACGGAAACAATCCAGGAATGACAGGGACAGTCCAGGAGTGAGGGAAACAATCCAGGAATGACGGGGACAGTCTAGGAGTGAGGGGAACAATCCAGGAGTGATGGGGACAGTCCAAGAGTGACGGAAACAATCCAGGAATGACGGGGACAGTCTAGGAGTGAGGGGAAAAATCCAGGAGTGAAGGGAACAATCCAGGAGCAAGGAAAACAATCCAGGAGCCGGGGGAACAGCCCATGAGTGAGTGGAAAGTTCAGGACTGAGGGAAACAATCCAGTAGTGAGGTTAACAGTCCAGCAGTGAGGAAAACAATCCAAGAGTGAGGGGAACAATCCAGGACTGAGGGGAACAATCCAGGAGTGAGGAGGACAGTCCAGGAAGAAGGGGGACAGTCCAGGAATGAGGGCGACAGTTCAGGAGTGAGAGGGACAGTCCAGGAGTGAGTGGAAACGTCCAGGAGTGAGAGGAACAGCCCACGAGTGAAGGGAACAATCCAGGTATTAGGAGGAAAACAATCCAGGAGTGAGGGTAACAGTGCAGGATTGAGGGGAACAAGCCAGGAATTAGGGGACAGCCCAGGAGTGAGGGTGACATTCCAGGAGTGAGGGAAACAATCCAGGAATGAGGGGACAGCCCAGGAGTGAGGGTGACAGTCCAGGAGTGAGGGGAACAATCCAGGAGTGAGGGGAACAGTCCAGGAGTTAGCGGAACAGCCCAGGAGTGAGGGGGACAGTCCAGGAGTGAGGAGAACAATCCATGAATGAGGGGTTCAGTCCAGGATTGAGGGGAACAGCCCAGGAGTGAGGGGAACAGTCCAGGAATGAGGGGAACAATCCAGGAGATTGGGTGACAGTCCAGGAGTGAGGGGAACTTTCCAGGAATGAGGGGAACAGTCCAGGAGTGAGGGTGACTGTCCAGAAGTGAGGGTGGCAGTCCAGGATGAGGGAGACAGTCCAGGAGTGAGGGTGACAGTCCAGGAGTGAGGGTGACAATGCAGGAATGAGGAGAACAGTCCAGGAAAGAGGGGAACGGTCCAGGAGTGAGGGGGACAGACCAGGAATGAGGGGAACAGCCCAGGAAAGAGGGGAACAGTTCAGGAGTGAGGGGAACAATCCAGGAGTGAGGGGAACAGTCAAGGAGTGAGGGGAACAGCCCAGGAGTGAGGGGAACAATCCAGGAGTGAGGGGGAGAGTCCAGGAGTGAGCGGAACAGTCCAGGAGTGAGGGTCATAGTCCAGGAGTGAGGGGAACAGCCCAGGAGCAAGGAAAACAATCCAGGAACCGGGGGAACATTCCAGGAGTGAGGGGAAAGTCCAGGACTGAGGGAAACAATCCAGTAGTGAGGGAAACAATCCAGTAGTAAAGTTAACAGTCCAGCAGTGAGGAAAACAATCCAAGAGTGAGGGGAACAATCCAGGACTGAGGGGAACAATCCAGAAGTGAGGAGGACAGTCCAGGAGGAAGGGGGACAGTCTAGGAATGAGGGTGACAGTTCAGGAGCGAGAGGGACAGTCCAGGAGTGAGTGGAACAGTCCAGGAGTTAGCGGAATAGGCCAGGAATTAGCGGAACAGCCCAGGAGTGAGGTGGACAGTCCAGGAGAGAGGGAAACAATCCAGGAGTGAGGGGAACAGTCCAGGAGTGGGGGGAACAGTCCAGAAGTGAATCCAGATGTGAGGGGACAGTTTAGGAGTGAGGGGACAGTCTTGGACTGAGGGGAACATGCCAGGAATGAGGGGAACAGTGCAAGGGTGAGGGTGACAATCCAGGAGTGAGGGGAACAGGCCAGGAATGAGGGGAACAGTGCAAGAGTGAGGGTGACAGTCCAGGAGTGAGGGGAACTGCCCAGGAGGGAGGGGAACAGCCCGGAAGTGAGGGGAACAAACAAGGAATGATGGGGACAGTCCAAGAGTGAGGGAAACAATCCAGGAATGATGGGGTTAGTCTAGGAGTGAGGGGAACAGCCCAGGAGTGAGATGAACAATCCAGGAGCAAGGAAAACAATCCTGAAGCCAGGGGTACAGTCCAGGAGTGAGGGGAAAGTCCGGGACTGAGGGAAACAATTCAGGAGTGAGGGAAACAATCCAGTAGTGAGGTGAACAGTCCAGCGGTGAGGAAAACAATCCAAGAGTGAGGGGATCAATCCAGGAGTGAGGGGAACAATCCAGGACTGAGGGGAACAATCCAGGAGTGAGGAGGACAGTCCAGGAGGAAGGGGGACAGTCTAGGAATGAGGGGGACAGCCCAGGAGTGAGGGTGACTGTCCAGGAGTGAGGGGAACAATCCAGGAGTGAGGGAAACAACCCAGGAGTGAGGGAAACAATCCAGTAGTGAGGTGAACAGTCCAGTAGTGAGGGGAACAGCCCAGGAGTAAGAGGAACAGCCCACGAGGGAGGGAAACAATCCTGGAATTAGGGTGACAGTCCAAGAGTGATGGGAATAGCCCAGGAATGAGGGGAACAGTGCAGGAGTGAGGGGAACAGCCAACAAGTGAGGGGAACAATCCAGGAATTAGGGGGACAGGCCAGGAGTGAGGGTAACATTCCAAGAGTGAGGGGAACAAGCCAGGAAAGAGGGGAACATCCAGGACTGAGGGGAACAGTCCAGGAGTGAGGGGAACAGTCCAGAAGTGAATCCAGGTGTGAGGGGACAGTTTAGGAGTGAGGGGACAGTCTTGGACTGAGGGGAATAGGCCAGGAATGAGGGGAACAGTGCAAGGGTGAGGGTGACAATCCAGGAGTTAGGGGAACAGGCCAGGAATGAGGGGAACAGTGCAAGAGTGAGGGTGACAGTCCAGGAGTGAGGGGAACTGCCCAGGAGGGAGGGGAACAGCCCGGAAGTGAAGGGAACAATCCAGGAATGATGCGGACAGTCCAAGAGTGAGGGAAACAATACAGGAATGATGGGGTTAGTCTAGGAGTGCGGGGAAAAATCCAGGAGTGAGGCGAACAGCCCAGGGGTGAGTTGAACAATCCAGGAGCAAGGAAAACAATGCTGGAGCCAGGTGAACAGTCCAGGAGTGAGGGGAACAGTCCAGGAGTTAGCAGAACAGCCCAGGAGTGAGGGGAACAGTCCAGGAGTGAAGGTAACAGGCCAGGAGTGAGGGGAACAGTCCAGAAGTGAGGGGAACAGGCCAGGAGTGAGGGGAACATTCCAGGAGAGAGACTGACAGTCCAGGAGTGAGTGGAACAGTCCAGGAATGAGGGGAACTGTCCAGGAGTGAGGGTGACAGTCCAGGTTGAGGGAGACAGTCCAGGAGTGAGGGTGACAGTCCAGGAGTGAGGGAGACAGTCCAGGAGTGAGGGTGACAATGCAGGAGTGAGGGGAACAGTCCAGCAATGAGGGGAACGGTCCAGGAGTGAGGGTGACAGTCCAGGAATGAGGGCGAAAGTTCAGGAATGAGAGGGACAGTCCAGGAATTAGGGGAACAGCTCTTGAGTGAGGGGAACAGTCCAGGAATGAGGGTAACAATCCAGGTGAGAGGGTGACAGTCCAGGAGTGAGGGGAACAGTCCTGGAATGAGAGGAACAGTCCAGGAATTAGGGGAACAGCTCATGAGTGAGGGGAACAGTCCAGGAATGAGGGTAACAATCCAGGAGTGAGGGTGACTGTCCAGGAGTGAGGGTGACAGTTCAGGATGAGGGAGACAGTCCTAGAGTGAGGGTGACAGTCCAGGAGTGAGGGTGACAATGCAGGAGTGAGGGGAACAGTCCAGGAATGAGGGGAACGGTCCAGGAGTGAGGGTGACAGTCCAGGAGTGAAGGGAACAGCCCAGGAATGAGGGGAACAGTCCAGGAGTGAGGGAAACAGTCCAGAAGTGAGGGGATCAATCCAGGAATGACAGGCACAGTCCAGGAGTGAGGAAAACAATCCAGGAATGACGGGGACAGTCTAGGAGTTAGGGGAACAGTCCAAGAGTGAGGGGAACAGCCCAGGAGTGAGGGGATCAATCCAGGAATGATGGGGACAGTCCAGGAGTGAGGGAAACAATCCAGGAATGATGGGGACAGTCGGGGAGTGAGGGGAACAGTCCAGGAGCAAGACGAACATTCCAGGAGCACGGGAAACAATCCAGGAGCCGGGGTAACAGTCCAGGAGTGAGGGGAAAGTCTGGGAGTGAGTGAAACAACCCAGGAGTGAGGGAAACAATCCAGAAGTGAGGTGAACAGTCTAGCAGTGAGGGAAAAAATCCAAGAGTGAGGGGAACAATCCAGGACTGAGGGTACAATCCTGGAGTGAGGAAGACAGTCCAGGAGGAAGGGGGACAGTCCAGGAATGAGGGGGACAGTTCAGGAGTGAGAGGGACAGTCCAGGAGTGAGTGGAAAAGTCCAGGAGTGAGAAGAACAGCCTACGAGTGAGTGGAACAATCCAGGAATTAGGGGGACAGCCCGGGAGTGAGGGTAACAGTCCAGGAGTGAGGGGAACAATCCAGGAAGTAGGGGGACAACCCAGGAGTGAGGGTGACAGTCCAGGAGTGAGGGAAGAAATCCAGGAATGAGAGAGACAGCCCAGTGTGAGGGTGACAGTCCAGAAGTGAGGGGAACAGTCCAGGAGTGAGGGAAACTTCTCAGGAGTGATCGGAACAGTCCAGGAGTGAGGGAAACAATCCAGGAGTGAGGGGAACTGTCCAGGAGTGAGGGGAAAGTCCAGGTGTGAGAGAAACAATCCAGGAGTGAGGGAAACAATCCAGAAGTGAGGTGAACAGTCCAGTAGTGAGGGAAACAATCCAGGAGTGAGGGGAACAATCCAGGACTGTGGGGAACAATCCAGGAGTGAGGAGGACAGTCCAGGCGGAATGGGAACAGTCCAGGAATGAGGGGGACAGTTCAGGAGCAAGGGGGACAGTCCAGGATTGAGTGGAACAGTCCAGGAGTGAGAGGAACAGCCCACGAGTGTGGGGAACAATCCTGGAATTAGGGGGACAGCCCAGGAGTGTGGGTAGCAGTTCAGGAGTGAGGGGGACAATCGAGGAATTAGGGGGATAGCCCAGTAGTGAGGGTGACAGTCCAGGAGTGAGGGAAACAAGCCAGGAATGAGGGGAACAGTCCAGGAGTTAGTGGAACAGCCAAGGAGTGAGGGGGACGGTCCAGGAGTGAGGGGAACAATCCAGGAGTGAGGGGAACATTCCAGGAGTGAGGCGAACAGTCCAGGAGTGAATCCTGGAGTGAGGGGGCTGTTCAGGATTGAGGGGCCAGTCCAGGAGTGATGGGAACAGCCCCGGAGTGAGTGGGAGAGTCCAGAATTGAGGTGAACAGTGCAGGAGTGTGGGGAATAGTCCAGGAGTGAGGGGAACAATCCAGGGGTGAGGGGGACAGTCTAGGAGTGAGGGGAACAATCGACGAGTGAGGGGAACATTCCAGGAGTTAGGGGAACAGTCCAGTAATGAGGCGGACAGTCCAGGAGTGAGGGGAACAATTGAAGAGTGTGGAGGATAGCCCAGGAGTGATGAGAACAGTACAGGGGGGAGGGGAACAGTCCAGGAATGAGGCGGACAGTTCTGGAGTGAGGGGGACATTCCAGTAGTGAGGGGGATAGCCCAGGAGTGAGGGGAACAATCCAGGAATAAATGAAACATTTATGAAAACAAATGAAACAGAGTGAGGGAAGCAGTCCAGAAATGATAGATACTGATAAAGATATCACATTTCTGTTTTAGAGGTTGCTGTGTACAAATTGGCTGTTGTTCTTCGTACCATATAACTGTGAGTCAGAAGTGGTGAATTGGCTGGGAAGTGGTTTGCAACGTCCTGAGGTCATTGTTTGGAACTGTGTCATTTATTGTGTCGTACACATCTAATAGGTCACTTCACACTCACCTCCTTTCAAAGCTAATGGGGGCCGACTCTCCCTGGTCTATCCTGGTGAGCCAACCTTTGACTCCAGAGATCAACTGCTTGGCTCCTTTCTCCCCAGCCCTCACCAGGACTGAATTCGTGACTCGCTGAACAATGCAAAGCCCTTTGTTTAAGGTGTATGATCTGGTCAGTACTCCATACTGAATCATCTAGAACTGGAGCCCATCACGAGGTGGGGTGGGGAGCGGGGGTGGGGGAGGGGGGGGCTGCAGGAGAGGAAATGGAAGAGTCTAAAATGGGTTTTTTTCCATGCAGCGTTCTCACGATCTGGAAGGGGTGAAGTTTGAGGCATGTGTTTGTACTCTTCCCCCCCTCCCCCCCACAACCCCCACCCCATCCTCACTCAGCAGGTCCCACTCCACATCTCCGCCAATAGGAATTGAACCCAAGTATGAAAAGATTCATCTGTAGCCAGTTGGAGAGGGAAAGACATATTCAGCTCTCGCCACATTGACACCAAGTGCAGCTTGCTGCCAGGTGTTTGGGGTATATAGCACTTGCTTAGCCAATGGAATGTTCTGGAGGTAAACCAAACATCCCAGAGGTGACCAGGTGAAGGAACCCACCTGAGGCATGTTCACCTTGCTCTCTGAGATCCTGTGTGGCCAGCAGAGCAGTTTGTGATTTCAGAGCAAAGAGGCCTTTATTTTAAGTAACCTGACACTTCCTGGTCAGTATAGGGGAGGTAAAGATGGCAATGCACAATACATAAGAGAGAGAGAGAGAGAGAAGGAAAGGAGGTACCTAATGAAGCTGTGAGGAGTGAGTAGCACACTAACATTCAGAAACAGTGTCAGTGCTGGAGTGAAAGACTCAAGTTCTGTTGAAGGGTCATGAGGACTCGAAACATCAACTATTTTCTTCTCCGCCGATGCTGCCGGACCTGCTGAGTTTTTCCAGGTAATTTTGTTTTTGTTATGAAAGACTCAAGCGCCTGATTTAGGGGTCCAGGACTAAAAGGGTTAATTTATGGGTACAAGTTGCACAGACTGGGCTTGTATTGCCTCTCATACAGAAGATTAAGGAGTGATCTAATTAAGGAGCCGGTAGGGTAGATAGAGGGACTATTGCCCCTGGGATGGGTGTCCAGACAAGTGGGGGGCGGTGCGGCACAGCCTTGAAATTAGAGCAAGGCCATTCAGGGATGATGTAAGGAAGCATTTCTTCACACAAAGAGTAGTGAAAATCTGGAACTTTCTCCCACTAGAAGCTATTGAGGTTGAGTGTCAGTTGAAAATTGCAAAACTGATTTTCATTAGGTAAGGACTTTAAGGATTATGGGACTGAGCTGAGAAAGTGGACTTGAAGCTGGATATAGTATTGAATGGTGGAGCAGTTTGGATTGTGTGGTCTGCTCCTGTTCTTGTTTCTTATGTTCTATAAATTGAGCAGATAGAGTTAAGACGCAGATCAGGCACGATTATATTGAATAATGGAGGGACTGAATAATCTACCCCTGTTCCTGTGTTCCTAAAAAGGCTCAGTGTTAACACTGAATAATTTTCTAATGGCATTGTTCCTAACTACAGCATTCGCCCTCTCCCCTCCCACAGTGACCTGTTGTTGCTGGAATCTCGAGTTCTGATTTTACTCAGACGTGTTGTTTGGCACCAGATGATCAAGTTGGGGTCATTAGAATATGTAATGAGTTTCTGTCAGTGTTTTGACCTGTCATCCCTGCTGTGAGAATTCAATGAAACAACAGTTTAGGGAGTTGGAAGAGAATGGCAGAGGGTGGGGGAAAGGGGGATGTTGTTGTACATGAGTGTTCCTCAGAAGCTGGGGCACAAACCTAGCCTGAGCAGAGTATGACTGTTTGACAGCAATCACCTGGGGAAAAAGCTTCCATTCCTCTCACCACAACCCACACTCCAGTATCTGGACACGGGTGCAAGTTCGGAGTCACTAAGTAGAAACATAATAGAAACAGGGTAGGAACAGCATTGTGAGAAAGAAAGATTTGCATTTATAAAACACCTTTCATGACCTCAGGAAGTCACAAAGTGTTTACAGCCTATAAAGGACTTTTTGAATCTGTTGTAATCTGGGAAACAGGACAGACAATTTCATGATCCCACAAATAGCAATGTGGTAATGATCCAGGTAAGCAATTTTAGTGATGTTGGTTGAGAACATCTTTGCTCTAATGCCATGACATCTTTTATGTCTGCCTAAGAAGACAGAGGGGCCTCAATTTAACATCTCATCTGAAAGGTGATACCGCCAGCTCTGCAGCACTCCCTCAGTACAGGCCCACCACTTCAAACTTTGAAAAAGCGATAATCATCATCACATCAATTTCAAAAATGCTGCTAAAACCCTCACGCTTTTCACAAGTGAATGTTAATGACAAGGCTGAAGTGTTCAGAATCATCTTCAGCCAAAAGTCCCGAGTGGATGATTCATCTCGACCTCCCTCTGAGGTCCCCAGTGTCACTGATTCCAGTCTTCAGCCAATTTGCTTCACTCCACATGACATCAAGTGAGTAAGTGAAACTGTGCCAGATGGATTTCAACCCAGTGTGAAGACATCCATTTTGAACCATAAAAGGATAGATTGTGTATTAATTACTATTTAACATGGAACAGAGATTTAGGGCTTATATATCAGATCACTAAAATGTTGTAGTCAGGACGAAAAATAAATATGAAAAGGGTAATGAAATGTTAGTCTTTCTAACTAGAGGACTAGTAGTCAATTGGGAGGAGGTTTTGTTATAACTATACAAAATTCTGGCTAAACCACATTCTGAAATACTGTGTACAGTATTACAGTGAATTTGGTGTTGAAAGGGAGCATAGCACTGATTCACCAACATGGTAACAGGGCTCCAAGAATTACATCATGAGAAGATATTTGTATTCTTAAGGTTTGTAATCCCTGGTATATAGAAGTTTAGGGGTGATTTGATTGAGATATTTAGGAGAGAGAGACAAAAAGAGTGAGTGAGAAAAAAAGGAAGGAAGGAATGGAGGGAGGACGGGAGGGAGGGAGGAAGCAGATGTGGGAGCATTCATCACACAAGGAGTTCTTCACACCCCATCTTTTATGTACCTGCTGATCCTCTCTCATCCACTCAAACTGCAGATCTTTTGAACAGACACGAACCTCTCTCTGCTCTCCCTTCACACTAAAAGCTAATCCTTGACCCAATCTTTCACTTCAGATGGAAATAACTTGACTGGTGGAGGATGACGAGCCAAGTTTTCCTGAAGCAGGTCAGAGGCTGGTTTAATTATGCAAGTAACTCACCTCCTGACTCCCCAAAGCCTGTCCCCCATCTACAAGGCACAAGTCAGGAGTGTGATGGAATACTCCCCACTTGCCTGGATGAGTGCAGCTCCCACAACACTCAAGAAGCTTGACACCGTCCAAGACAAAGCAGCCCACTTGATTGGCATCACATCCATAGACATTCACTCCCTCCATCACTGATGTACAGTAGCAGCAGTGTGTACCATCTACAAAATGCAATTCAGGAACTCACCAAAGTTCCTTTGACTGCACCTTCCAAACCCACAACCTCTACCATTTAGAAGGATAAGGGCAGCAGATACATGGAAACACCACCACCTGGAAGCTCCCCTCCAAGTCACTCACCATCCTGACTTGGAAATATATCGCAGTTCCTTCACTGTCACTGGGTCAAAATTCTGGAATTCCTTTGCTAACAGCACATGGTTGCACCTCACTACATAGACTACAGTGGTTCAAGAAGGCAGCTCACCATCACCTTCTCAAAGGCAATTAGGAATGGGTAATAAATTCTGGCCTAGCCAGCAAAGCCCACATCCCATGAACAAATAAAAAAAATGCAGCATCACTCGATTGGACCTGAACAAGCATCAGTTCAGAAACTGCCCCACGCGGGCCCTAGAGACCTACTTAGACAAGGAGTTTTCATGTAGTGATTTACAGGTACTAGGTGTGTCGGAGGTGGAACAGGTATGTGGCAGCTGCCAGGTTGCCAGAGGCTGAGCTATAAAGGATGAGTATGGATTTCGAGTGGCCAGGCTTATGAAGGAGGCTGATGGACAAACTAGGTAATGCTTGGTGAATTGGGCAGCCTTCCAGAGTGATGATACATAATGACCTTGATAATGAAGGA
The DNA here is from genome assembly GCA_026770705.1 of Isurus oxyrinchus. Taxonomy (NCBI): domain Eukaryota; kingdom Metazoa; phylum Chordata; class Chondrichthyes; order Lamniformes; family Lamnidae; genus Isurus; species Isurus oxyrinchus. The sequence continues at coordinate 93,258,271 of JANJGN010000009.1, forward strand.
ACCCAGCTCAGATTACCTCAAGACTTTGTAAAGAGCAGATAGATTATTCTGCCAATATGGAAGGAGCGCACAGCTCCATCAACAGCACCCTGATGGCCCTGTCACTGAGCCTCTGCTGATTGCTCATTGTTACTCAGGCCACTCCAGCTTGGCTTTGTGAGCAAGTGTCACCTCCTCCTCCTGCATTTCCTTTTCCTCTTCCTGAGAAATGGTCTTGGCATGCAGCATTGTTCGTCAACTGTCTATGGCCAGGATTTTCTGGCCCTGTCATGGCGGGGCCTACAGCAGGAGATTCAGCAGGCCAGCCAGCAGTGGGCAGGGCAGGAAAATCCCACCCTATCTGTTTGATGATGTCTCGAGAGGCAACATGTATCTCAGTATTGGCCACCTCTGCAGCTGTGCCAATGTTCCTGTCAGGATTCATGAGCCATAGATAGAGGGGATATTGCTATTTGTACAGTTTCCAGGCTGTGGCCTGTCTGCCTGGCTGGAATTAGGCAGCACAGAGACATGGTGCAAGAAGATGAATCCTGATGAAAGGTCAACCTGAAACATTAACTTTTTTTGCTCTGTCCACAGGCGCTGCCAGACCTGCTGAGTATTTTCTGTTTTTAATTCAGATTTCCGGTATCTGCAGCATTTTGCTCCTGTGTGAATGAATGCTGACTGCCTTCAGGATAGGGAGAAACAGGAGGATGTGCTGTTTGTGATCACAAGCCAGTTGAACATTGAGGGATTGGAATCCCTTTCAATTGATGAGCAGGTCAGGCTGGTTATGGGGAACACACATTGGGCAATGTTGGGGCAGCCTAGGGCACTTTATACCCTGGGGATCAATGTATTATGGGTGAATCCTAATGCTACCCCATCCTGTTTCACTCTGTCCATGGTGAGTGAGGAGTAGGTGTTCATCTTGAGACAGAAAGACTCAATGACCCCTCTGATAACAGGAGATGCCACTGAGTACAGTAGCATGTTGGCTATGTTACCCGCTGCGTAATCCGGAGAACAGGCGTTCAAATTCCACCTGCATACAACAACAACTTGCATTTATATAGCATCCTGCATGCAATTATAATGTCCCAAGTCACTTCACAGGAAAGTACCCTGCATTCAAACAATATTTGAACTCTGAACCACATAAGAAGGTATTTGGAAAAATGACCAAGAACCTGGTCAACGAGGTAAATTTTAAGCATCAGTTGAAAGGAAGAGAGATAGAGACAGAAAGGCTTAAGGACAGAATTCCATAGCTTGGAACCCCAGCAGCTGAAGACACGGCCATCAATGGTGAAGTGATTAACATCGGGGGTGCACAAAAGGCTAGACTTAGAGGAGCTCAGATATCTTGGAGGATTGTGGAGTTGGAAGAGTTTACAGAGATAGGGATGAGCAAAGCCATGGAGGGACTTGAAAACAAGAATGAGAACTTTAAAATCGAGGTCTTGGATAACCAAGAGACAATGTTGGTCAGGGAGTGATGAGTGAACAGGATTGTTGCGAGTTGAGATTCTCTCAGCAGAACTTTGGATTTGCTCAAGTTTTTTGGAGGATTCAAGGTGGTAGGTAGTAGGTGTGCACTGGAATAGTCGAGTCTAGGGTTTCAGCAAGCTGAGGCAGGAGTGGAGATGGGAGATATTACAAAGATTGTAATAGTCAGTTTTAGTGATGGAAGCTCATCTCAGGGCCAAATATGACACCAAGGCTGTGAGCAGTCAGGGTCAGCCTCAGACGGTTGCCAGTGAGAGGGTTGGAGTCAGTAGCTAGAGAATGGAGTTTGGGGCGGGAACCAAAGACGATGGCTATGATCTGCCCAATATTTAATTGGAGGGAATTTCTGCCCATCCAGTTGTGGATGTGGAATAAGCCATCTGATAACTTAGAGACAGTTGAAGGGTGGAGGGAGCTGGTGGTGAGATAGAGCTGAATGTCATCAGTGTACATGCGGAAACTGACTCTATTTTTAGATGATGTCACTAAGGGGCAGCACATGGATGAGAAATAGGAGGGTGGCAAGATTGGTCCTTGGGGACACCAGACGAGAAGCCATTGCAAGTGATTCTCTGTTACATTTGGATAGATAAGGATGGAACTCGGTGAGAGCAATTCCACTCAGCAGATAGTGGAGGAGAGTGTTGGAGGAGGATGGTGTGGTCAACTGTGTCAAAGGCTGAAGACAGATTGAAATGCATGAGAATGGAGAGTCTATCACAGTCACAGTTACACCAGATATCATCTTTGACTTTGATAAAGTGTAGTCTAGTCTTGTGATGGAGTAGAAACTTGATTGGAGAGATTTAAGCAGGCAGTTACAAGAAAGAGGGACACAAATTTGGAAGCAACATAGGAATAAAGAAGCAGGGGTAGGCCACTCAGTCCATTGAGCCTGCTCCACCACCCAATTATACCATGGCCGATCATCTACCTCAACACCACTTTGCCGCGCTATTCCCATATGCCTTAATGTCATTGGTATCCAGAAATCTATCGATCTCTGTCTTGAACTTGTTCATTGATTGAGCTTCCACAGCCTCTGGGGTACAGAATTCCAAAGATTCATCACCCTCTGAGTGAAGACCACATTCAAGGAGTTTGGGATTTGAATTCAAATAAAAGATAAAATCTGGAAATAAAAATCTTTAAGTTGTAGATTGTCTGAAAAACTCACTGGTTGGCTCATGTCCTTTAGGGTAGGAAATCAGCCATCTTTATCTGGTCTGGCCGACACGTGACTCCAGTCCACAATTACAAAGCAACTCTGTTGTATCAAACTGTGAGTAAGGTCAAAAGAATAAAACTGAATGGAACATTCACTTTGTACCAAAAATGTTCATTCAACATTTTCAGACCTGCAAAGTCCTCATTAACTTATGGGAAATGCTGCCAAAATTAGAAATTTAAATTTAAATCCATGTTATTTTTATCCAGTCACCCACCCTGAGCCCTGTCTCCACACAGTTCATTCATTCTAGGCCCTGTCTCCTCACAGCTCTCACCCTGGGCCCTGTCTCCTCACAACTCATTCATCCTGGGCCCTGTCTCCTCATAGCTCTCACCCTGGGCTCTGTCTCCTCACAATTCATTCATCCTGGGCCCTGTCTCCTCACAGTTCATTCACCCTGAGCCCTGTCTCCACACAGTTCATTCACCCTGAGCCCTGTATCCACACAGTTCATTCACCCTGAGCCCTGTCTCCACACAGTTCATTCATCCTGGGCCCTGTCTCCACACAGTTCATTCACCCTGAGCCCTGTCTCCACACAGTTCATTCCTCCTGGGCCTTGTCTCCTCACGGCTCACCCACCCTGGGCTCTGTCTCCTCACAGCTCTCACCCTGGGCCCTGCCTCCTCACGGCTTGCCCACACTGGGCCCTGTCTCCACACGGCTCGTTCACCCTGGGCCCTGTCTCCTCACAGCTCATTCAACTTGGTCCCTGTCTCCTCACAGCTCACCCACCCTGGGCCCTGTCTCCTCACAACTCATTCACCCTGGGCATTGTTTCTTCACAGCTCTCACCTTGGGCCCTGCCTCCTCACGGCTTGCCCACACTGGGCCCTGTCGCCACACAGCTCATTTCTCCTGGGCCCTGTCTCCTCACGGCTCACCCACCCTGGGCCCTGTCTCCTCACAGTTCATTCATCTTGGGCCCTGTCTCCGCACAGATCATTCACCCTGGGCCCTGTCTCCTCACAACTCATTCAGCTTGGGCCCTGTTTCCGCACAGCTCTCACCCTGGGCCCTGTCTCCTCATGGCTCACCCACCCTGGGCCCTGTCTCCTCACAGCTCTCACGCCTGGCCCTGTCTCCTCACGGCTTGCCTGCCTGTCTCCTCACAGCTCTCACCTTGGGCCCTGTCTCCTCACAGTTCATTCATCCTGGGCCTTGTCTCCTCACAACTCATTTATCCTGGGCCCTGTTTCCTCACAGCTCTCCCCCGGGCCCTGTCTATTCACAGCTCACCTACCCTGGGCCCTGTCTTCTCACTCACTCACCCTGGGCCCTGTCTCCTCACGTTCACCCACCCTGGGACCTGTCTCCTCACGTTCACCCACCCTGGGACCTGTCTCCTCATAGTTCACCCGCTCTGGGCCCTGTCTCCTCACAGCTCACCCACCCTGGCCTTTCCACCCCTCAGCTCACCTGGTTCCTAGTGTGTTGTGCAGCTTTTCTGTACTGACTCGTGCTATACATCATGTTAATGCTTCCCCTGCCTTCTGATCTATCGGAATGACTTGGCTGCTGCTTCTTCTTCGATCCTTGATGTTAATTGCAGAGAGGTTGCCATTTCCGCTCTTTGCCTTGTCTCTCTGCAAATTATCTGATTCTGATCCAATCTGCTTTCCCTTGACCAATTAATGTGAGGGGATACAGTGCCAGTAAATAGGCAACATTCTAGCATGATGTGTCTTTTGCATGTTAGGTTTGGACCAAACACTTTCAATCTGTAATCCTTGGATGTGGAGGGATTGACAAGATCTTTATGTTTGTTGATTTCTGGGTGTGTGATTCCTGTTATTGTGCAGTGCAGTTACATTGGGTTCTGGTTACAGTTCACAAAAGTGGCTCTGGTGCTAGAAGCAAGGGTTGCAGATGCACTCTGAGGAGAGGAAACTGTCTAGAGAATTTATATCAAACCACATTACCCAGAGGGAGAGAGTCTACACAGAGCCTCTCACAAGCTCAGGGGTCTGAAGAAGGCCAATGAAGTATTGAAGGAGTGCCGTCCTGTCGTCTTTCAGATGAAACGTTAAGCCAAGGCCCTGTGTGTCTTCTCAGGTAAAAAAGAGATCCCATTGCTGTTTATGGGAGCTTGCTGTACACAAATAGACTGTGGTGGACAGCATTTTAAAAGTACCTCATTGGCTGCAAAATGCTTTGAGACATCCTGAAGTTGAGAAAGGTGCTATATAAATACAAGTTCCTCTTTGTTTTTCATTTGCATTGGGCTCCCTCTTTCCTCCTATTACAGTTGGGGTGCATTTCCCCCTCCACTGACAGGGTGACATGTCTGTCTCCCTATCTCCCACCTTCCACAGGGTACAATGTAGAAACAAGGACCAGTCTGCATTGCATGCTAATGAGGGAATCAAGGGATAGAGGGGGAGGGTGGAAAGTGGTGTTGAAACCAAAGCCATGATTGTATTGAATGGCGGAGTAGGCTTGATGGGCTGAATGGCCTCCTCCTTGCTCCTATTTCTTACGTTGTTTTGTGTGACATGAATGTCACTGTAGGATCAGAACTACCCATCAAAACCCTGCCCCTGGCTCCATGGCAATTCTTCCTTCCAAAGAGAATTTACTAGCCTTTTTATGGATATGATTGGATGCCAAGCTGCCAGCAACATGTGGATAGAGAATATTTTGCTTAAGATGTGAATCACTGAATTCCTCTGAGATGTCAGGGTTAAATCCATTTCCTGATCTGTTCAGGAATCTGGAAATATTTGTAAACAGCAAAAGACCATTGGGTAACCCTGGCAACAGGGTACAATTCTCACCCACTCTTCACTTTGATCTGCAGTCCATGTAAACAGCGCACACCATCAGGAGGAGATTTTAACACTTTGTATCCAGCAGGAGACTTGTCCACTGCTGCCCTGTAAGGTTCCCAGTGCCCACTGGTGCCTTGTCCAGTTCCCACTGTCCACTGGTTTCTTGTACAGTTCCTACTGTCCATTGGTTTCTTGTACAGTTCCCACTGTCTACTGCTTTCCTGTGGGATGCGCAGCAAAAAATTTCATTTGATTTGATCTTTAATGACCTTAAAGGCCTGTTAATTGTCAGCTGGCGCGCTGACGACTCCCACACGCGCTCACTGACCGAAATATCGGGTGTGTGTGCGATGACGTAGAGACGCTTGCCCGACATCATTGCGCGTCATTTTACGTCCGTTCGGGTCAGGCACGCGCCTGCCTATCGAGCACAGTATTCTGCACAGAGTGTGTGTGTGTGTGACAGAGACTGTGCATGTATGTGTGTGTGTGTGTGTGTGTGTGTGTGTTTTGTGTGCTTGAGACAGAGTGAGTGTGTGTTCATGTGTGTTTGTGTGTGCATGTGCGTTTTGTGCGTGCACATGTTTTTTGTGTTTGGGACAGAGTGCGTGTGTGTTTTGTGTGTGATTTGAATGTATGGGGCAGAGAGTATGTGTCTGTGTCACAGAGACTGTTTATGTCTGTGTGTGACATGTGACAGAAACAGTGTTTGTGTGTATGTGTGTGTATGTGTGTGTGTTTTGTGTGCTTGAGACAGAGTGAGCGTGTGTGTGTGTGTGTATGTGACAGAGACTGTGTTTGTCTGCGTGTGTGCATACATGCGTGTGTGTGCTTTGTGTGTATGTGTTTTGTGTGAGACAGTGTGGGTGTGTGTGTGCATTCATGTGTGTGTCTGTTTTGTGTGCTTGAGACAGAGTGAGTGTGTGTGTGTGAGAGACTGCATTTGTGTGTGTGCATGCATGTGCATGTGTGCCTTGTGTGTGTGTAGATACATGTGCATATGTGTTTTGTGTGCATATATGTGTGTGTGCTCATACACGTGTTTTGTGTGCTTTGTGCATGTGTTTTGTGTGCTTGAGACAGAGTGAGTGTGTGCGTGAGAGAGAGACAGGTATTGTGTGTGTCTGTGTGTGTGTGTGCTTTGTGCATATGTGTTTGCATGTGCATATGTATCTGCACAAGCAGGCCTGGAGGCAGTAAAAGAAGTGCATTAAGCTTGTCAGTGATGCTCTTCATGGATGCATAACCTGGTGATGCTCAGAGTAAAGGCTGATAACTGAGGAAAGCCCATCTGGATACAATACTACTGGAGGAGAGGAAAGAATAAACTGCTGCTGCCATTCTGAAAAACACAGCAAATCTGACCTTGGAGCACACAGACCTGCAGCTTGTGATGCCCCTAACCCCTGTGCCAGGATGCCCAGCAGATGCCCTTCTTGAGAGGGAGTGATCAGTGCAAATAACTTTACCCTGATATGAGGCTGCAGTCTCTCACGGTCCAAGGAGGGACCCAGTCATGATCTTGGCTGGGGGGGGGGGGGGGGGGGGGGGGAGGTGGGGATGTGGCGGGGAGGCACACATCCCTATGTTGGGGCTGATTTTAAGGGGGTAAAGGAGTAGGGTTGTCACAGGAGCTGGGGATTAGAGAAGGTGGCCAGGCGGAAGATTCCCACATGGAGGCTGCGACCGGAATTTAAAGTGTGGGGTGGGGGTGCTGATTCAAATAGGGCTGACCCCCCAACAAAATCAAAATCTATCCAATCCCTCCCTCACTGAGCTGGAATCACACATTATATCTCTATTCCAGTGGGATTTCAGGCTCTCATTTTACAGAGATCCATCTCGGTACTGCCCAGGTCTCATTCTACTGGCACATCCTGCAGCAGTGACTATCCACCCAGGTACTGATATAAAGAGTCACATTGCAGTGGGCATTTCCAGCACAGGTTACCCCCAGCTTACTGGGAAGAAGTGACTGTGGGAACAGTCAGTTGAGAAAAGGACCCTTGCATGGGAACTGTGGTGTATATCAGCCTCAGTGACGCTCTCAGGATCCATTTGAGTGCACAATACACATGGGAATCACATTTTCATTCCCAGCCCTGTTATGTGTCAAGTTATGAATCAGTGAGTTAATAAACTCTGAGTGAAGTTCTGCTCCCAGGCAATTCTCATCACTGCTTTTACAGCCTTGGGATAGCCAGTCACAGCGATCGATAGGTCAGGCAGTGTATGTGTGTGAGAGATATACCGGTCAGTACAATCACCAACTGGGAGGAACATCGCCTTACACTTTCTCTGAGGGGTGGGGGGTGTGGTAGGGTCAGCTCCAATAGGGCCCAGGGCAGCTCTCAGAGCAACAGGATCAGAGGTGGAAATATCATAGAACACAAGAAGGCAGAGTAATGGAAGGCAGGGCAATGGGTAGAGGTTATTGGGGTTAGGGTAATGGGGTACAGGGTAATGGAGTCAGTGTAATGGGGTCAGGGTAATGGGGTCAGGGTAATGGGGTCAGGGTAATAGGGTCAGGTTAATAGACAGGATAATGGGTAGAGGGTGATGGGGTCAGGTTAATGGGGTGAAGGTAATTGGGTCAGCGTAATGGGTAGAGGGTAAAGGGTTCATGATAATGGTGTCAGGATAATGAGATCAAGGTAATGGAGTCACGCTAGTAGGGGGATAGGGTAATGAACTCAAGGTAATGGGGAACAGGGTAATGGGGTATAAGTTAATGGGTAAGGGTGATGGAGTCAGCATAATGGGGTCAGGGTAATGGGGTCAGGGTAATAGGGTCAGGTGAATAGACTCAGGGTAATGGGTATAGGATAATGGGGTCAGGGTAACGGGTAGAGGGTGATGGGGTCAGGTTAATGGGGTCAAGGTAATCGGGTCAGCATAATGGGTAGAGGGTAATGGGTTCATGATAATGGGGTCAGGATAATGAGATCAAGGTAACAGAGTCATGCTAATAGGGGGATATGGTAATGGAGTCAAGGTAATGAGGTCAGAGTAATAGGGTCAAGGTAATAGCTAGAGGTTAATGGGGAGAAGATAATGGATCAGGGTATGGGTCAAGGTAATGGGTAAAGGGTAATGGGTCAGGGTAATGGGTCAGGGTAATGGGGTCAACGTAATGGGTAGAGGGTAATGGGTCAAGGTAATGGGGTCAGGGTAATGGGGGATAGGGTAATAGATAGAATGTAATGGGTAGAGGGTAATGGGTCAGAGTAATGACGTCAGGCGTAATGGGGTCAGGATAATAGAGGGATAGGGTAATGGATAGAATGTTATGGGTAGAGGGTAATGGGGTCAAGGTAATGGGGGAACAGGGAAATGGAAATAATGTAATGAGTGATCGGGTAATGGGGGATAGGGAAAGGGGATGTTTTAAGGCTCAAAACCCAAAGTGACGCCCATGAAAAATTCTCCAAACCATCATTATTACAGTTTGGGGGGGCTTGTTGTATGCAAATTGGCTTTCACATGTCCTACATTACATCAGAAACTGGATTTCTATAGAATTCATTGCCTGGAATGTGCTTTGGGATGTCGAAGAGTAATGTTCTGTCTAAATAGATATTCTTTCCTCCTCTCGATACCATCTCTCTCATTATTTTACTAGGGCCACTGTTGCCAGTTTGTTCTTTCTCAGGCCAGCATTCCCTTCCCCCCCCCTCCTATCCTCATTTTGTTACAATCATTGCCTCCTTCTTTAGCTAACTCTCACTCCCAAACTGAAAGGAGGTGAAACTTTTGCTGACTTCAGCCTTCACTTCTTCCTATAACCTAAAAGCTTTGGAACGTGAGCCTGGTGTCACCTAACCTTTGCTCCTTTTCCACATTGGTGATGTCCTCCCATGGGAATTAGGGTTAAGTTATAAGGACAGGTTGCATAGACTGGCCTTGTGTTGCCTTGAGTACAGGCAATTGAGGGGTGATCTAATAGAGATGTTTACATTGTGAAAAGAATTTGATAGGATGATACAGCAAATTATTTCCTCTGGTGTGGAAATCCAGAACAAGGGAGAATAATCTTAAAACTAGAGCTAGACATTCAGGAGTGAAATAAGAAATTACTTTTACGCATGGAAATTGTAATATGAGGGCATCTAGCATAGCAGGAAGTTAATGTGGGATTGGGTTCAGTACTGTTCATTGTGTGATACAAAGAGACACATGACCTGAACCTAGATTCATTTGTGGACTGGACAGAGACCTGTGTAGAAGCAAGCATGGAGTTAGCTTATATCTTGGGCTATACCCTGCATATATGTACACAGTTAAGTGTTATCAATAAACACCTAATGTTAAACCATACAAGACTCAGAACCTCTTCATGAGACCTACTGAACATACAACATACAACAAAAATCTGGCCCTGAATTTCATAGTCCCCACCGATGGGTTTTTAGGTGGGGGCTGATGGTGAAATTGAAGGAACCAATTCCCACTGGGTTCTTGCCTGCTGCAACCTCACAGCAATTTTACACTGGGGCAGGCAAGGCCTCAGATGGGCCACCCAACTTGCCTCAAATGAGGCCCTTAAGTGGCCAATTATTGACCAATTATTGACAATTGTTTCCTGTCCAGCCTCAATTTTTAGGGTGGCGGGAGGGTTTACCTGGTGTGGCAGAAGCCCAATAATGAACGGACTTAGATCTTGGGTGTGAAAGGGGCTTGCCCCCATCAGAAGCCCCCTTCTGACTTCAGGTGCACCTCCCCCCCCACCCCCCACTTCATAAGGTCCAGTGGTCACTGGCCCTCCCATCTTCTCCCAGCCTCTCCCCTGAATCCCCAAAGGCCTACTCTTCACCCCCGATACCCCCTCCCCTCAGGCCTTCCCTATCCTTCCCTGGGAGCCCCCAAGATTAACCTTGACATCCAGTCCCGAGACTTAGGCCCTGACATATTGAAGTGCTTCCTCTTCAGTCCATTGCCATTCCTGTTGCTGCAAGGATTAGAGAGGTGCCAGCCAGTCTGATTGGCCAGCAGCTCTCTAAAGCAAGAAAGATATAAATGCATTAGAAGCAGTTCAGAGAAGGTTTACCCGATTAATACCTGGATTGGATCTTATGAGGAAAGGCTGGACAGGTTAGGCTTGTATCTGCTAGAGTTTAGATGAATAAGAGGTAACTTAATTAAAACCTTTAAGATCCTGAGTGGTCTTGACGAGGTGGATGTGGAGAGGATATTTCCTCTTGTGGGGGAATCTAGAACTAGGGGTCACTGTTTAAAAATAAGGGGCCGCCCATTTAAGAGAAAGACGAGGAAAAAATGTTTCTCTCAGAGGGTTGTGAGTCTTTGGAACTCTCTTCCTCAAAAAGCGGTGGAAGCAAAGTCTTCAATATTTTTAAGAAAGAGCTAGATAGATTCTTGATTAACAAGAGGGGGGTGGGTGAAAGGTTATCAAGGTAGGTGGGAATGTGGGGTTGAGGTTGCATTCAGATCAGTCATGATGTTATTGAATGGCGGAGCAGACTCAAGGGACCGAGCGGCCTACTCCTGTTCCTAACTCGTATGTTCATATGCTCCTCCCGAGTGAGGGCGGTAGTCCCGCCTACAGCCTATCAATGCTCAATCAAGTGTGAAATTTCTGCGGAAAGTCAGAATCAGTCGGGATGTTTTCCCTGCCGACTTTTCAGATGGTGGGAAGGGAACTCTTTTCCTTAACAGGCTGTGGATGCTGGGAGTTAATTGAATTTTTCAAGGCTGAGAGCGATAGATTTTTCTTGAGTAAAGGTATCAAAGGATATGAAGCAAAGTGTGCAGAGAAGATTTACTGGGCTGCTGCCTGGGCTGGAGAGTCTGAGCTATGAGGAAAGATTAGATAGGCTGGCGTTGTTTTCTTTGGAGCAGCGAAGGTTGAGAGGACCTGATAGAGGTGTATAAATTTATGAGGGAGACAGATAGGGTGGATAGGATGGCACTTTTTGCCATTATTAGAGGGGTCAATAACCAGGGGACATGGATTTAAGGTAAGGGGTAGAAGGCTAAGAGGGGAGTTGAGGAGAAATTTTTTCACTCAGAGGGTGGTGGGAGCCTGGAACTCACTGCCTGAGAGGGTAGTTGAGTCAGAAACACTCGTAACATTTAAGAAGTATTTAGATAATCACTTGTGTTGCCATAGCCTCCAGGGGCCAAGTGCTGGAAAATGGGATTAGTGTAATCAGATCTTTGTTGACTGGTGCGTACATAATGGGCCGAATGGCCTCTTTCTGTGCTATAGACGTCTATGAGTCAAAGGTATGTAAACGGAGTTGAGGGACAGAGAAGCCATGATGAAATTGAATGGTAAAGCAGCCGGCTCAAGAGGCTGAATAACTTTCTCCTTTTCCTATGGGAATTGATACCTGACTTTGATCTATGGAGTTTATAATTTATCATGCACATTTCAGCACGCTACTGCCCTGCACTTTGAGTATCTGAGTCTGAAACAGCAGGAGGCCATTCAGCCCATGGTGCCTGTGCTAGCTCTCTGCCAGAGCTATCTAATTTGCTCCACTCCCCCTGTTCTTTCTCTATAGCCCTGCAAACGTCTCCTTCTCACCTATTTATCCAATTCCCTTTAGAAAGTTACTGTTGAATACGCTTCCAGAGCCCTTTCAGGCAACGTGTTCCAGATCACGACAACTGGCTGTGCTAATAAAAAAAACTTATCTTTTCATCTCCCCTTTAAATAATACCATGTAAAGTAAGAGAGCTGATGCAGTAATCAAAGAACAACAATTCTCTGGGTTAATGGAACAGTTTGTTTGGAGGGAGTGTTTATTTAGCTATGACTAATTCCACAGAACTTTGGCATTTTTTCAACATCAGTAAATGGATGAAGGAAATGGTCTCATGACAGGATTTGGTGCCCAGACTTGACTGTTCATCAGCGTTTCCAGGCTGTAATGCTTTAAATGTCCACTAACGGATGTTAACTCTCAGATTTCTTCTATACTGGACAACATAGCAACAGTTACAGGTCTCTAACCCTTATCCAACTTTGACCAACAGCTCATAAAGTCCTAAGCTGACCTTTCAGGACTGACCCCCTACTCCCTCTCACCCTTACCCCTGAGCTCTGACTGACATCGCACCTCCTACTCAAAGGCTCCCTCTGAACTCTCATCCCTTATCCCTGAGTTTCCTCTGACCTCTCAACCACTATCCCTCGAGCTCTAACTGACCACTAATAATTCTCCACCCTGGGCTATGACTGAGCACACTCAGCCCCTATTCCCAAGCTCCCTCTGACCATCATACCCTCTCCTCTGAGCTTTGACTGACCTCTCACACCCTATCCCCTGAACATAAGAAATAAGAACAGCAGTAGGCCATTCGACCCCTTGAGCCTGCTCTGCCATTCAGTAAGGTCATGGCTGACATTGTGTTTTGATTTCCACATTCCCATCTATCCCCAATAACCTTTGATTCCCTTGCCTAACAAGAATTTATCTACTTCTGCCTTAAAAATATTCAATGACCCCCCTTCTGAAGCAGAGAGTTCCAAAGTCGCACAACCCTCTAACAGAAAAAAATTCTCCTCACCTCTGCCCTAAAGGAAACCCCTAATTTTAAAACAGGGTCCTAGTTCTGGACTCACCCACAAGAGGAAACATCCTTTCAACATCCACCTTGTAAATGCCATTCAGGACCTTGTATACTTCAATCAACTCTGCCTGACCTGGTGGCACCTGTCCGCTGAACTTTAACTGACCTTTCACACTATCTCTGAGCTCTGACTGACTTAGCACCCCCTCCCCTCAAGCTGCCGCTGTGAGGTACTTAAATCTTCATATAGACTGAGATAATCAAATTACAAGAGTGGTCTAGAAGAGATTTTGTAGAATGTCTCCATGATAGTTTCCTCAGGCAATACATTGTCTAACCAATTAGGGATAAAGCTATTTTAGATCTAGTATTGTGTAATGAAGCAGGGTTAATTAGTAATGTCATAGTAAAAGATCCACTAGGAAACAGTGATCATAATACCATTAAATTCCATATGAAGTTTGAAAGTGACATACTCCAATCACAAATAAGAATCTTAAACTTAAACAAAGGCTATTACTTAGTATGAGGAGAGAACTGGCTCAAGTTAATTGGGTAAGTAGACTAAAAGTTATGGTGCTAAATAAACAATGGAAAACATTTAAGGATAAAATTCAGAATGTTCATTAAAAATACATTCCATTGAAAAACAAAAACTCAGTGAAAAACATCCATCCATGGCTCAAGCAGTAAGGCAAGGATAATATTAGATTAAAAGAAGAGGCTTAAAATGTTTCAAAGAACAGAAGCAAGTCTGAGGATTGAAAATGTTTTAGAAACCAACTAAGGGCCACCAAAAAGTTGACAAAATTGGAAAAAAATTGAATATGAGAGTAAACTAGCCAACTTTTATAATTATAACTTTTATAAGTATAAAAAGGAAGAGAGTAGCTAAAGTAAGCATTGGTCCTTTAGAATCAGAGACAGGAGAAATTATCATAGAGAATGAGGAAATGACAGAAGCATTCAACATATATTTTGTGTCTGTCTTCACAGTGGAAGACATATGTTCCATACCACATATGGAGAGTAACCTAGGGGCTAAAAAGAATGAGGAAATTAAGGTAATTAACATCAGCCGAGAAAAATATTGGAAAACTCAAGGGACTAAAATCTGACAAATCCCTGGAACATGGTGGCCTACATCTTTTGGTTCTAAAAGAAATAGCCACAGAGATAGTATATGCACTGGCTATGATTTTTCAAAATTCTTTCGATTCAGGAACAATCCAGTCAGATTGGAAGTTGGCAAGTATAGCTGCTTTTAAAGAAAGGAGGCAGGGAGAAACAGGGAACTATGTACCAGTTAGACTAACATCAGTTGTTGGGGAAATGCTGGAATCTATTAAGGAAGTCTTAACAGTGCACTTAGAAAAGTAAAGTATAATGGGAACAAGTCAACAATAGGGAAATTGTTTGACAAATTTATTTGAGTTTGTTGAGGATGTAACTAGTAGGGTAGATAAAGGGGAACCAGTAGATGTGGTATACCTGTATTTCCAAAAGGCATTCGATAAGGCGCCACACAAAAAGTTAATAGTAAGATAAGGGTTCATAAGTTGGCAGTAATATATTAGCATGGATAGAGGATCAGTTAAAGTGTAGCAAGTAGAGAGTGAGCAGGTTGATAGGCAGTGAATTGTAGAGCGCCACAAGGATCAGTGCTGGGGCCTCAGCTTTTTGGAGTCTATATTTATGACTTAGATGAAGAGACAGAGAGCAACATGTCTAAGTTTGCTATGAGATCAAGCAAATTGAAAGGTAAAACAAAAACAGAAATACCTGGAAAAACTCAGCAGGTCTGGCAGCATCGGCGGAGAAGAGCAAAGTTGACATTTCGAGTCCTCATGATCTTTCAACAGAACTAAGTAGAAATAGGAAAGGGGTGAAATATAAGCTGGTTTGGCAGGAGGATGGGTAGGGGAGAGAGGGGAGGTGGTTGTTGGGACAAGCAAGAAGTGATAGGAGGAGATAACCAAAAGATGTCACAGACAAAAGAACAAAGAGGTGTTGAAAGTGGTGATATTATATTGAAAGGTAAGCTGTGGGAAGAAGACAGAAAGGCTGCAAAGAGATATAGACAAGAATGGGTGACACAATGGCAGATGAAGTATAATGTGGGGTAGGGTGAAGTTATTCACTTTGGTTGTAAGAATAGAAAAGCAGAATATTTTTTAAAGGGCTTGTAAGTAAGTGTTGATGTTCAAAGAGACTTGGGTGTGCTTCTAAAGGAACACAGAAAGTTAGCATACAGGTGCAGCAAGCAATTAGGAAGGCAAATGGCATGTTGGCCTTTAATGTGAGGGGATTGGAGTACCAGGATAAAGAAGACTTGCTACAGTTATACAGAGTTTTGGTGAGACCACATCTGGAATGCTGTGTGCAGTTATGGTCTCCACATTTAAGGAAGGGTGTACTTGCATTGGAGGCGGTACAGCGAAGGTTCACTAGATTGATCCCTGAAATGAGGGGGTTGTCCTATGATGAGAGGCTGAGCAAATTAGGTTTATATTCTCTGGAGGTTAGAAGAATGGGAGGCGATCTCATTGAAACGTACAAGATTATGAAGGGGTTTGTTAGAGTGGATATTGAGAGATTGTTTCCGCTGGTCAGGGAGTCTAAAACACAGGCAGTCTCAGGATAAGGGCTGATCATTTAAGGCTGACAAGAGGAGAAATTATTTCATTTATAAGGATGTGAATCTTTGGAATTCTCTACCCCAGAGGGTTGTGGATGCTCTGTTGTTCAATATATTTAAGGCCGGGATGGACAGGGATTCTCAGGGAATCAAGGGCATGGGAAGTGGTGGGAAATTGGAGTTGAGGCCCAAGATCAGCCATGATCATATTGAATAGCAGAGCAGGCTAAAGGGGTTGTAATGGTCCTCTTCTGCCCCTGTTACTTGTGTTGTTGTGTTCTTGGCTTGACTTCCCATTCCTCCCCTTGAGTTCTCCCAAATCTCTTACCACCGTCCTGATCTTCCTCTGACCCCTCACTCCACTCCAAGCTCCCTCTACACTTCACTCCTACTCCAAGCTTCCTTTCACCCTTCACTCCCTCCCCTTAGCTACTTCTGCCCTCTCACCCTTCCCCTCGAGCTCCCTCTGACCTCTCACCCTTCCCCCGAATTTACTCTGACTTCTCCCTACCCCTTCCCTGAGCTCTCGCTGACCTCATATTAGAGTTGTTGACTCAAGCCATTTTTTCTTGACTAGTGCCTTGACTTAAGGAAAAATGTCTTGTTGGGCTGCATTAAATGGAGGTAATTGGGCGGGGGTGGGGGGGGGTGGGGTCATGTCCATTGGCTGGAGAGCTGGCAAGGACCCCATGTTGCCTCTTTTCAGGAAGACCTGAGACATTTTGTGCCACTCAGGCATTTATCAGGCCATTCCCCTAGAATCGAAGAGCCCGGGGACAGAGGAGTTGGTGGCTGCTGCTACTATGAAACCTGCCCAAGGCCTAGAGCCATCGCTGTGTCCCTAGCAACATGGAGTGATGGCTGGAGAGGGGTTGCGGAGTGGTGATCATTGGGGAGAAGTATAAGGGATTCAGCAGCAAGGTCAGGAGTATGGCTCTCAGCAGACCCTTCCCTTCCTGATTCTGGTTCCCTCAATCTGACATTGAGTGCCTTTAAAGGATGGACCCCCTCTGGGGGCTCATAAGCAACACTGACAGGGTTTGCTATATACGGTCCCCACATGGCGAGCCACCCCTGTCCCATTATTACGAGCAGCCGCAGGAGGAGGCCCTGAAATGAAAGGAGGCAGTGAAATCCCCACCTGGCACCCTCCTGCCAGATTAAATGCCCCCATGTCACAAGCTCACCATGGGGAAGGCATTAAATTCTGCCCTCTCTTGTTCCTCAGTTTAAAAAGACTGAACTTCCCTTTAATCTCGGCACTGTCCAGTCAATCGATGTTTCATCACAAGTCACCATGGCCTGAATTTTACCCTTGGTGGGCATGCACGATTAGTGGGCCTGGGAGCAGTTGGGGAACTGGCTCCTGACCGCGATTGGCCCAGGACCATGGTTTCACACTAGCTGGCCAATTAAGGCCCGCCCAACATGAAATGTGTCTTCCCAACTGTCAGGAAGGGCTGGGCGGGGGCTTGTCAGGCACCAGGTCCAATGGTGACCTGGTGGACGGTTTAAAAGTGGCAGAGGCAGCTCCCTGAAGGCTGCCGGGGGGAATTATATTCAGCAGTCTGGAGACTGGAGCTATGGTGGCTGGGGACATCAGGCGGGGTGGTGGGGGGGCAGGTCAGGTGGGCACTCAGCCCCCAGTTTTTCGGACAAGTGCCTCATGGTCCTCCTGGAGGAGTGGGTGTCAGGCAGGACACCCTCATTCTCAGGGATGGCAGGAGGAGGCCCCCTCATCAGAATAAAAAAGCCTAGGAGGAGGTGGCAGCCAAGGTCAGCGGCCATGACGTTGTGCGGCGCACATGGGTGCAGTGCCGCAAAAGTTTCAATGACCTGCTGTGCTCAGCAAGGGTGAGTATCGGGTTGGCCTGGATCAGTGTGTTGAAGTGTTAAGGGCTGGCCTCCCCTCCCCATGGAGCTCAGGGGTGTTAGAGTCTGAGTGCCAACTGTCAGTGAGTCCTTGCTGCTTAGACTGAGTGCCTTGTGGCTCGAGGGCCATGACTCAGATGTGCACTGTGAGGCATTCCTCAGCTGGGGTTGGCCAGGCTGCAATGGCGCTGCAGGTAGAGAGTGAACTAATCAATGCTTCTCTGTCCTTTCAGGAGAAGAGGAGCCATAACAACATTGAGAGGTCAAAGATAGACAGAGGCCCCCCAAACATCTTAATATTGGTGAGATCTGAATGGGATGCCTTGGAGCTGGAGAGCCACCACCCACCTCGTTCAGCCCACTGTGGAGAGGCAGGGGTCTCTGATGAAGGTAAGAGTGCAGTGCACAGAGGTGAGTGTTTCAGAGTGTGCAAACATTCTTGTGTAATCTCATCATTAAACCTGTCTGTCTCCACGCCCTCAGCATTCTCCTCACTGGGCTTATCTTCTGACTCACTACTGAGTTCATTCTCTGCATCCTGTGGAGCTGCATCAAGATCCTCTTTCTCCAGTGGGTCCCCCTTGCCATTGTGGAGAGCACAGCATGCAAACATCTTCAGAAGACCTATGGTTCTCTCTATCACTGCGCTTGTGGAGGGATGGTTCCTGTTGTACAGCTGCTCAGCATCTATTCTTGGGTGGCGGAGAGGCATCATAAGCCATCTTTTCAACAGATAGCCCTTGTCGCTCAGCAGCCATCCATCCAGCTGGGCTGGAGCACTGAACAGCCTCGGCACCTGGGAGTGTCTCAGGATGTAAGCGTCATGGGAGCTGTCTGGGTACCTTGCACAAACTTGTAGAATCTGCATCCTGTGGTCACACACTATCTGCACGTTCATGGAGTGGAGTCCCTTCCTGTTAACAAGGTTACCCAGCTGACCCGCTGGCGCCGTGATGGCCACATGTGTGCAGTCAATTGCACCTTGGATGCGGGGGATCCCAGCAATTGCTGCAAAGCCTCTAGCTCGCTCAGCCTGGCTGGCCTCGTCCACATGGTAAACAGTAAAGGTCAGTACATGCCTGAACAGAACATCTGTCATCAGCTCAAAGCAACTGTGAACAGCTGATTGGGACACTCCACAAAGATCCCCCAGTGACCCCTGGAAAGAGCCGGAGGCATAGAAGTTGAGGGCCACTGCGACTTTCAGAGCCACTGGCATGGGGTGTCCACCCACACAGTCGGAGGTGATCTCAGGCCCCATCACCTGGAAACTGAAGGTCACGGTCTCCCTGGAGAGGCGGAACCTCCTTCAGCATTGCACCTTGTACATATTGAGGTAGCTGCATCACTGCCTGTAAACCCTGGCAGCAGGATAGTGGCATCCTCTGTGGGCCCTTCCATCTTGGATTTCCTGCTGGCCCTGCACCCCTTGTACCTGCGTCTCTCCTCCCACAGCTCCCTCCTGTGGAGGCTGCACTGGGACAACTGGCCTCCTCTCCGTTCTGCCCCTCTCTTCCTCCTCAGAGGAGGTGTCACCAGCAGAGACCACAATCCCCATTACCAGGGTCACAGAAGGCTGTCTGATTCCTGGAAGGGTACAGATGGTCAAAATTCTCCAAGCACCTTGGAGACACCAATGAGTCCTGAAGTGAAGCCTGGAAATGCTAAGAATGAAGCGCCGAACAGAGATGAATCTGCCAAATACCAGTAAGCCACCAACTGCAAACTATTTCCTAAACTTCTTACTACTCACTCTGGCAGTGCTGCTGACCCTTTTTAATCCACCCTAGGATGAGGTTTTACAAAATGTGGGCTGCCCGCCTGCCCATTTTGCCCATGTGGCGGGTGCAAAATCACATGGGCAACGTAAAATCAGGCTCAGTCAGGTTTTGAATGGCCTTAAGTGGCCTCTTAAGTGATGCCAACCTGAAGATTGCTCATGTGTAGGATGATGTTGGGATGCTTGCCCAACTTCATCCTGCACGATTTTACACCCAATCGGGTTGGGTGCCCACCCGCCCACGAGGTGTAAAATTCCGCCCCATGTATAATCCCACACAGGTTTTATTCTCTTCCTGCTTAATCCTTCCCACTGCCACTGCTGATTGGTTGTTTTAGAGACTAGATTGCTGGATCCACAGCAGCAATTGGCTGAGGAGTTTGTCAATCAAGGGAAGTCACAGTGCCAGTTTCCCCATTCCCTCCTTTCTCACTGACCTCATGTAAGGAGTGGGCTGGCTGTTAGCATCAGTGGAAACATACGGAACTGGAGGACACAACTCTAACTCATGACTTAAATAAAGGATTTTGGTCCAGTTCCTGGTGGCACATGTGGTCCACTCAGAAACCCAAACACAAGAGATTTTCATGGCCATCTTACCCTTCCATCACCACCCCCAACCCGGCTCTCCTCTGGCTGCCCTCAGCCCGAGCTTTCCACAGCCACCTGCCTGGACAAGGAGAGGGTCAGGGGAGAGAGAGAGACAGGAGAGAAAGGGATAGGGAGAGAGAGAGACACAGGGGAGAGGAACAAGGAGAAAATGATGGGCTGAAAGGGACAGGGAGAGATGGATGGAAAGAGAGAGACAGGGAGAGAGGGACAAGGGAGATAGGGGCAAGGAGAGATGGACAAGGAGAGAAGAACAGAGGAGAAAGGACAGGAGGAAGAGGACAGGGAGAGGGGGCAAGAGGGAGAGGGACAGGGAGAGAAGGACATATGCAGAGGGACAGAGGAGAGAGAGACAGACAGAGGAGAAGAGGTCAAGGGGAGAGAGGGACAGGGAGAGAAGGACAGGGAAAGAGAGACAGCGAGAGAGAGACAGGGAGAGATGGACAGGGAGACAGGGACAGATGCAGAGGGACAGCGGGGACAGAGAGAGGCAGAGAAGAGAGGTACAAGGGAGAGGGACAGGGAGAGAGGGACAGGAGAGAAGGACAAGGACAAAATGGCAGGTTGAGAGGCACAGGGAGAAAGAGGCAGGAGAGAGAGGGACAGGAGAGAGAGGGACATGGGAGAGAGGGACAGTGGAGAGACAGAAGGAGGGAGGGACAGAGGGAAAAGGGACAGTGAGAGAGGGGAGAGGGATATGGAGAGAAGGGCAGGGAAGAAAGACATGGAGAGAGGGATAACTAGGGAGGGAAAGGAGGGGGGACAGGGGAGAGAGGGACAAGGACAGATGGACAAGGGTGAAGGATGGAAGGAGAAGGAGGGAGGGAAAGGGAGAGAGGGAAAGAGGGGAAAGGGGCAAGGAGAGAGGGAGAAGGAGAGGGGGGCAAGGAGAGATGGAGATGGAGAGAGGGAGAGGAGAGAACAATAGAGGGGACACTACTGGGAAAATGTGATAAAGGAAAAGGTTAGAAGGGCAGGGAAGGAGGGAAAGGGAGAGAGGGATAGAGGGGAGATGACAAGGAGAGAGTGATAGGGTGAGAGGGACAAAGAGGGACAGGGGAGAGAGAGACAGGGAGAGACTGAAGGGAGAGAGCGGCAGTTGGGAGTGGGACAAGGAGAGAGGGACAGAGAGAGATGGACATGGAGAGAGGGATAGGGAGAGAGGGACAGAGATGGTGAGCCAAGGGAGAGAAGGACAATGTGAGATGGACAGGGGAGAAATGGACAAGGTGAGTGGGACAGGGAGGGAGAGACAAGCAGAGAGGGGCAGTGGGGAGAGGGACAGAGGGAGAGGGAAGGAGAGTAGAGGGACAAGGAGAGAGGTACACTGAGAGGGATACAAGGGAGGAGGGACAGGGAGAGATGAACAACAGAAAGAGAGATGAAGAGAGGGATAAGGAAGAGATAGAGACAGAGGAGTGAGGGACCAGGAGGGAGGTACAGGGAGACAGGGACAGAGGGGAGAGGACAGGGCGAAGAGCACAGGGAGAAAGGGACAAGCGAGCGAGAGGAACAGGGAGAGAGTGACAGAGAGAGAGGGACACGGAGAGAGAGAGACAGTGAGAAAGGGACAAGGAGAGAGGGACAGGGAAGAGAGGGAAAGGGAAGAGAGGGACAGAGGGGAGAGGGAAAAGGAGAGAGGGAAAAGGAGAGAGTGATAGGGTGAGAGGGACAAGGAGAGGGGGACAGGCGAGAGGGACAAGAGAGAACAAGGAGAGAGAGGAACAAGGAGAGAGGGACAGATGGGGAGTGGGGCAGAGGGGAGAGGGGCAGAGGGGAGTGGGGCAGAGGGGAGAGGTCAGGAAGAGAGTGGTAGGGAGAGAGACACAAAAAAAGAGACAGGGAGAGAGGGACAAGGGAGATAGGGACAAGAAGAAATGAACAAGGAGAGAGGAGGACAGAAGGGAGAGGCAGTGAGAGACTGGTGGGGAGAAAGGAACAGGGTGAGAGAGAGACAGGGAGAGAGGGACAAGGGTGAGAAGAGAAAAGAGAAGGACAGAAGGGAGAGGACAAGGAGAGAGGGACAATGGAGGGAGAGATGAAGAGAGACAGAGGAGTGAGGGAATAGAATGGAGGGTCAGGGAGACAGGGGAAGAGGAGAGAGGACAGGAGATAGAGGAGACAGAGAGGGGGCAAGGGAGAGAGGGACAGGGAGAGATGGACAGACACATAGGGACAGTGGGGAGTGAGAGAGACAGAGGGGAGAGGTACAAGGGGAGAGAGGGACAGGGAGAGAGGGGCAGGAAAGAAGGACAAGGACAGAGTAGCAGGTTGAGGGGCAAAGGGAGAAAGGGGCAGAAGAGAGAGGGAGAGAGGGACAGTAGAGCGATGGACATGGAGAGATGGACATGGGAGAGAGGGACATGGGAGAGAGGGACAGTGGAGAGAGAGACAAAGAGAGAAAGCAGAAGGGATAGGGGTGGGGAGAGAGAAACAAAGAGAGAGGGACAGAGGGGAAAGGAACAGTGAGAGAGGGGAGAGGGTCATGGAGAGAAGGGCAGGGAAGAAGGACATGGAAAGAGGGATATCTAGTGAAGAATGAGAGAGGGACAGGGGAGAGAGGGAGAAGGAGGGAGGGATGAGGAGAGAAGGACAGAAGGGAGAGGGAAGAGGACAGAGGGATAAGGAGTGATGGACAGGAGAGAGAGGTAGAAGGAGAGAGGGACAGAGTGGAGAGTGACAAGGAGAGAGTGATAGGGTGAAGCGGACAAGGAGAGAGGGACAGGGGAGAGAGGGATATGGAGAGAGAGACAGGAGAGAGGTACAAGGGAGATAGGGACAAGGAGAGATGGACAAGGAGAGAGGGAGAGGAGAGGAGGACAGAAGGGACAGGACAGGGAGAAAGTGACAAGGGAGAGAGAGAGAGACAAAGAGAGGGACAAGGAGAGAGGGACAGAGGGGAGAGGATAGGGAAAGAGGGACAGAGAGAGGGGGAAGGGAGAGAGGGACAGGGAGAGAGGGACAGGGAGTGAGAGACATGGAGTGAGGGAAGGGAGAGAGGGACAGATAGGAGAGAGATAAGGAGGGAGGGGCAAATGGAGTGGGACAGAGGAGAGAGGTAGAAGAGAGAGGGGCAGGGAGAGAGGGGCATCGAGAGAGGGACAGCGAGAGAGGGACAGTAAGATAGGGAATTGGAGAGAGGGATGGGAGAAAGGGACAGGGAGAGAGGAACAAAAAGAGAAGGACAGGGTGAGATGGACAGGGAGAAAGGGACAGGAGAGAGAGGCACAGAGAGAAGGGGACAAAGGGTAGTGGGACAAGGAGGGGTACACGGTGAAGGGGACAAGTGAGAAAGGGAGAGGAGGACAAGGACATAGGGGGCAGGTACAGAGGGGAGAGGACAGGGGCAGAGGGACAGGGAGAGTGGGACAGAGGAGAGAGGGACATAGGAGAGAGGGACAGAAGGGAGAGTAACAGGGGAGATAGAGACAAAGAGAGAGGGACACAGGAGATTGGGACAGAGGAGAGAGAGACAGAGGAGAGACGAAGAAGGAGAGTGTGATAGGGTGAGGGGGACAAGGAAAGAGGGACAAGAAAAGAGGGATGGAGAGGGGGGACAAGGGAGAGAGGAACAGGAAGAAAGGGACAAGGTGAGAGGGACAGGGAGAGACAGGCAAGGAGAAAGGGATAAGAAAAGAAGGACAGGGCAGAAAAGGACAAGGAGAGTGGGACACGGAGAGAGGGAGGTGGACAGGGAAGAAAGGAGCAAGGAAGATAGGAACAGGGAGAGAGAGAAAAGTTGAGAGCGACAGAGGCCAGAGGGACAGATGGAGAGGTACAGTGGGAAAGGGACAGGGAGCGACAGGCAGGGACAGGCAGGGAGAGAGGGGCAGGGACAGGGGAGATAGAGACAGGGAAGAGATGGACAGGGGAGAGGGAGACAAGGAGAGAGGGACAGAGAAGAGAGGAACAGGGGAAGGAGGGACAGAGGGGAGAGGGAGAAGGAGAGAAGGGCAGGGGAGAGTGGGACATAGGGAG
Organism: Isurus oxyrinchus; assembly: GCA_026770705.1. Taxonomy (NCBI): domain Eukaryota; kingdom Metazoa; phylum Chordata; class Chondrichthyes; order Lamniformes; family Lamnidae; genus Isurus; species Isurus oxyrinchus. The sequence goes on from JANJGN010000009.1 coordinate 93,282,177, forward strand.
AGGGGCAGGGGTGAGGGACAAGGAGAGAAGGCCAAGGGATAGAGGGACAGGGAGAGATGGTCAGGGGAAAGAAGTACAGGGAGAGAAAGAGACAGGGAGAGCGGGACAGGGAGAGGGGGGGTGGAGGGACAGGTGAGCCAAGGACAGGGGAGAGAAGGGCAGGGTAGTGAGGGACAGGGGGGAGGGGGGAAGGGAGAGAGGACGGAGAGAGAGGGACTGAGGGAGAGGCACAGATGGAAAGGGACAGAGGGAGAGGGACAGATGGAGATGGACGAAGTGGAGTGGGACCAGGAGAGAGGTGCACGGAGAGTGGGACAAGGGAGAGAGGGACAGGGATTGAGGGACAAAGAGAGATGCACAGGATGAGAGGGAGAGGGAGAGAGTGAGAGGGAGAGAGGGACAGAGGGGAGAGGGACAGAGGGATAAAGATAGGGGGAGAGGAACAAGGGAGAGGGGGGATAAGGAGAGAAGGAGAGGGGGATAAGGAGAGAAGGAGAGGGGGATAAGGAGAGAAGGAGAGGGGAGGAAGAGAGAGAGACAGGGACAAGTAGACAGGGACAAAGAGAGAGGGAGAAGGAGAGAGGGGCATGGGATAGAGGGACAGGGATAGAGTGACAGGGAGAGAGGGAGAGGGTGAGGGGGACAGGGGAAAGAGGGACGGTGGAAAGGTCAGGGAGAGAGAAACACCGGAGAAAGGGAAAGGGGAGAGAGGGACAGGGGAAAGAAGGAAGTGAGAAGAACAGAGGAGAGGAGAGAGTAAGCGGTGAGGAGAGAGGGCCAGAAAGGGAGAGAGGCAGCTGACAATGTAGAAGGACAGGGGAGGGTGTGAGAGGGAGGAGAGAGGGACCAGGAGAGGGGAAAGGGATGAGGAAGAGGAACAGGGGAGAGAGAGATAGGAGAGAGGGGCAATACAGTGGGATGGGGGAGAGGGGAGAGGGACAGAGGAGAGTGACAGTGTAGAGGGACAGGTGAGAGGGAGATAGAGACAGGTGAGAGAGGGCAAGAGGAGAGTTACTAGATAGACGGACAGGAGAGATAGGTAGAGAGAGAGATGGATGGGAGAGAGGGACAGGGAGAGAGGTACCGGCAAGTGGGACAGGGAAAAGGGACTGGGAAAAAGGAAGGTGAGATAAAAAAGAAGAGAGGGACAGGGAGGGAGCACAAGAAGAGAGTTACAGGATAGAGCAACAGCTAGGGAAGGGGGGCAGGGAGACAGAGAGACAGAAATGAGGGACAGGGTGAAAGGAACAGGGAGTAGGACAGAGGACTGGGACCGGGAAAGAGAGAAGAGAGAGGGACAGGGGAAAACATTTTGCACTTTCGACATGTGTTGGGTGAATGTATTTTCAATTAGAGTCAAACAGCAAAGTTACTGAGTCTTAAATTGCTCGGTGAGAGGAAGAGGACATGTCACATGGCCTCCACTTTTAAACATCAACTTACTTGACTTGACTTGAGAGAGAAAGGAATTGATTACAACTCCAGCTCTCACCACCTTTTCCTGATCCCCCTCTGATCTCTGACACTTCCCCCAATAATACAGCTCTCTCTGTGCCCAGTACTGGTGTCAATGCCCCATTAATTGAAAGCCATTTCTCCCACACCAATGAAGGCCATACATTCAACTCTCTGATCGTACTGACCCTCTGCCAATTTGTTTGTAGCTCGGGTATACTGATGCCTCCTACATTTGAATACCCAGCCAAAATATGCAAAGATCTGAGGGATTGAGAAAGGGGAGTGAGATGTTGGGTTATTTAAATGGTGTTGTAGTTACTTTGTGTCATTGTTATAGAGTCATTACGGCACAGAAGGAGTCCATTCAGACCATCTAATCTGTGACAGTTACTGATTATTATTGCCTATATGCTATTCTATATACATAACCTCCCTAAAATCAGAGAGCACAGAACAGCCATCAGCTCATCGTGCTTGTGACAGTTCTTTTGAATGATTACCAGATGGTCCGATTAATGTGGTTAACTCCAGTTTGATGCATTGTTGAGACTTCATCATTAGTTCACTGTTAATGTTGTTGCATTTACCTAGTTGAAAGATTCAGTAGCACCAAGCCCCCTTGACATTTTGTTTTATAATAAGATGAATAACATTATTTATAAATTAAAGAACACAAAATAGAAAGAACTGGGATGAGTAATGTACAAATAAAAGCTGCAGTATTGATCGCAATTCACCAACATGACTGATTCAACAAAAACATCAGTAACTTTTATTTTTATTTTGTTTTATGACTTTTTACGAACTCAGCAAGTTATAAAACAATAAACAAAACCCGAAACCAAATCCCATTCGATTCACTGACCCTCACAGTCCAAATCTGAGGTCAATGCAGTTCCGGGGAGGTGAGGCTCACACTTCAGGAAGCAGCACCAAATCCACCTGACGCCCGGGTTATAGAACAGTGCCCGTCACAGGCCCACACTAACTACTCTTCACTCTCCAGTTTGTGTTCCTCTCTATCTGTTCATCTGTCCAGTGTTTCTCTCTCCCTCCCCCAAATTGTCTCTCTCTCTCTCTCTCTGTTTGTCCTTTTCTCTCTCCCCCTCAGTTTGTTCTTTTCTCCCTCCCTCAGTTTCTCTCCCTTAGTTTGTGTTTCTCTCTCTCTCCCCAGTTTGTGTTTCTCTCTCTCTCCCCCCCTTAAACAGTTTTTCTCTCTCTCCCCCAAATTTGTGTTTCTTTCTCTCTCACTCCGCCCCCCCCACCCTCCCCCAGTGTGTGTTTCTCTCTCACCCCCACCCAGTTTATCTCTCTCCCTCTCTCTCCAGCCCCAGTTTGTGTTATTGTCTCTCCCCAGTTTGTTTTTTTATCTCCTTCAGTTTGCATGACTCTCCCCCTCCACAGTTTATGTTACTCTCTCCCCCCAGTTCTGTTTCTTTCCCCAGTTTGGATTTCTCCTTCTCTTTCTCCCAGTTTGTCTTTCTCTCTCTCTCTCACTCTCTCACTCTTGTCTCGTGTGTTTCTCTCTCCCTTTCTCCTCTCTCTCTCTCTCCCACTTTAATGTGTTTCTCTCTCTCTAGCAGTTTGTGTTTCTCTCTTTCACCTTCCCCAGTTGCTGTCTGAGGACTCTGAGTTTTCAAATGATTTATGTTTGTCAATGAAGTGTTGTGTTCTGAACAGTGTAGAGACTGGCAAAGCTGTGACAGTGGGGATACTACACATACATGAACCATGCATGCAGGGCCTGTTTCTCCCAAGTCACCAGCAGCAACAGTAGGCAGACCAGTCTCGCAAAAGGAATGGCTTGGAAATCAGACACCCTGCCTTTTCTCCATCATCCTGCATTCATTTTCTTTTCAAGGATATAATTCTCTTTTGAATGTTACTATTTCAGGTGGCGAATTCTCCGATCATAACAACTCCCTTTGTAAAAAGAATTTCCTCATCCCAGCTCTGATCTTTTTACCAATTATCTGAAATCTGTGTCTTCTATTTACCGACCTCCTGCTAGTGGAAACTATTCTCTATCTACTCTACCATAGCTCCTCATTCTTTTGAGCACCTCGACTAAATCCCCCTTAATCTTCACTGCTCTAAGGAGAACGATCCCGGCTTCCCTAGTCTCTCAACATTACTGAAGTCCTTCATTCCTGTTGACATTCTGTAGCATCCTGGTAAATCTCCTCTGCACCCTCTTCAAAACCTTGACATCCTTCCTAAAGTGTGAACATTGGATAAGAACATAGGACGTAGGAGCAGGAGTGGGCCACTCGGCTCCTGGAGCCTGCTCCACCATTCAAGAAGATCGTGGCTGATCTGATGATAGTCTGAACCCCACTCTCCCCCATAAAATCTGTCTAACTCAGCCTTGAATAAATTCAATGACCCAGCATCCACTGCTCTCTGCAGAAGAGAATTCCACAGACTAACAACCCTCTGAGAGAAAAAAAATCCTCCTCGTCCCAGTTTTAAAAGGGAGACCTCTTGGTCTTAAACTGTGTCCCCCTAGTTCTAGTCTCTCCAAAATGTAATGCCTGAATTAGTCATAATACTCCAGGTGGGACCTAACCAATTTTTTAAAAAGGGTTTAGCATCACTTCCTCACCTTTGGACTCTATTCCTGATATAAAACCAAAGATCCCTTTTAACAGCCATTTCGATTAACATTCATGGATTTTTGTACATACATCTACCATCCCCATCCGCACCCAATTTCTCTGTTCCTAAACCCTCTGTAACTTAATTGTTAGACCATGTAGTTTATATGGTCTCTCCTTGTTTAATGGTTTGCCTGCCAGGAAATGGAGATCTAATTAGCTTAGTTCAAATGCTTGGCTGAGAAAGGATTAGATTGTGGGCACTGCCAAACTGAACCACAACAAGGAGTATCATCACTTCAATCTGTGAGGAGAGGTAATAAAATCACACTGGGTTAGATTTTTCTCTGTGCAAAGTCCAAGATGTGCTCCAATTATAAACACAAAGATTTTGTTAAAGGTTTACTGTTGAATTAACATGCAGCGACATTGCTAGCATTCTGTTCACAGTATAATGTCGGGCAGAGCAAGTGAGGGCGAGTTCCACATACTATCAGTGTTATGTCTACATGTTACTGCTGGTGATTTTCTCCCAAACAGAATTATTGTTAAAAATTTTGACAGAGTGTCCCTGCCTGATGTTACAATCAGCCTGAGAGGACATCCAGCCCCACTACTACATAGGTCGCACCATTAGTTTAAAAGTTCAATTCATTCACCAAAATGGCCAGTTATTTACCTTCACTACTGTCAGACCCAGAATAAAAGAGACTTTAATCAGGCTTCTTTCAATAAACTCAGAATGACTGATTTATTACAAGACAAACCTTTTTTAAAACAAGTTGAAAGACGTGCTTAACACAAAATTGTAACCTGGAAGTGTAACAGTCTATCCCTTTTAAAATTCCTCAGCATACACAAACACACACTCAGACATAAATAAATGAACAAAGGACAAAGAGATAGGATCTCTGCAGAGTTGGGTGATTGAAGAAAAGATTTCATAAAACGAAGAATAAAGTTCAGAGCTTTTCAACATAGTCAATCTGGAGCTCCCTTGTGTGAAGACAGTCCCAGTAGATGCCTGGAAGTTCTCACCATTGGAGCTTCTGTGCAGAGGGAAATAAATCCAGATCAATCCTTCTCATCTCTCCTCTCAAGTTTCCATAGACAGACAAGTTCCACTGAGATGAGGTTGCCTAGCTGCATATTGATAAACACTCCATTTCAGGCAAGGCAGAGAGATTGAAAGCTGGGCAGCTTCACTTTCCCAATTCATTCCTAACTGAATTAAAAAAAAGTAAGCTCAAAACATAAAGTTCCTCCATCAGGTGATTTCCAGTAATTCATCAAGCCTTTGCCTTAAAAACAGTTTTTGCTCCATTAATTAAAGTGACTGAAGCTCAAATAGAAAATGCTTGCTCACATTCCAAGGTGAACTTATGACCTTTTTTAAAAAAATGTGTCCAAATAATGCAATGTCCTTCCAAATTTTAAAAGAAAAATATAGTCCTTCTAACACTGACAGGAATTATAGTTGATTCAACAATATGCTTCCAGAGTGAAATCTCAACTTGCTAAACATGTGCTAACTCTTTACATTGCTCCAGTAACTAACCATTCAGTTATAGCTGGAAGGAGCAATTAATTCCTGTCAACACCAATAGCTGCTCTGCCAATGTCTCCTCCCCATGAAAGAGGCAGACAGGTTTGATAGCCCATTTCCCAGTGGGCGAAATGGTAACACTTAGAGGTCAGGAGTGTGTCTGGGTCTGTGTGCACATGACAATTTACCCACACAGCTGTGGGCAATGCAGAAACTGGCTGTGTGTAGTGCAATACAAACACTACAGCTGTTCAAGAAGGCAGCTCACCACCACCTTCTCAAGGGCAATTAGGGATGGGCAATAAATGCTGGTCTAAACAGCTATGCCCACATCCTGTAAAAGAATTTTAAAAATCATCACAGTTGCTGCCAATTGACTTTTCCTACTGAGACTCCTTTTGCCCTCTCTGGATTTTCAGGAGCTGATGCTATTTGTCATGTTATTATCCTGCTAAAATTTGCAATAATGATTTATAATAATAAAATGTCATCATTTTTTCAAAACCCTCCGTGGCTGAGCCCCTCCCCATCTCTATAATTTCCACAACCCACCAGGATTTCTGAAATCGTCCACATCCTAGTCTCTTGTACATCCTCAGATTCATTGCTCCACCATCGATGGCCACACTTTCAGCCACCAAGATCCCAAGTTCTGGAATTTTCTCCCTTAACCTCTCAAACTTGTGAAGGTCATGCCACTGGGAAGCTAATTGGGAGGTGAACCCTTTATTTTGAAGTAGAAAGCAATATTAAATACGGACACTTTACCCTCACAAAATAGACTCTGAAAGTCAGGTGACTTCTTGGTGTCGTTTCTTGACAGACAGAGACGATGGCTGGGATTTTCCAGCCCCCGCCCCCCACAGCGGGATCTCCCGTGGTGGATGCTGAAATCCCTTGACTTTGGCGAGTCTGGAAGGTCCCGCCAGTGGGAAGGGCCAGAAAATTCCACCCAATATATCTGGAAAGTTACTTAATGTCTTTCCCAGGTGCAAATGTGTTTCCCAGATGCAAATTGATTACACCTCCCCATTTGAATGGAAGAGATTTAAAAGACAATGGCTACTAGACCTGGTGGCCCCATGAAGCTGGGATGTCAAGTAAAGCCTTTCAGTGAGCTAATCATACTGGAATGGTGATGGGATATCAATCATCCTCCTATCATCTGTCAATCATATCAGCTCCAACCCATTGTGTGGACAATAGAATGTCTCGATACTGACCTCACATGAAACGAGCTGGAGAGAGGGGGGTCAATACTTGACTAATCCACAAGGGAGCCAGCAAGGCAATCTTGGACCAGGACCTCAGAGGGAGAGATCACACCCAGCAAAGAAAAGAGTCCTGGCCCTAAAAGACAGTCATCTCAGGCAGCGAAAGGGGGCTCATTCGTTTTATCTGCAAGATTATATTTATTCACCACAGGAGCTCAGCCACAATTTCATCTGAAAAAACTTGAAATTTCTAACCTCCATTTGTCTCCAAAGAACCAAAAGAGAATCCTTCAGGAGTCCTGCGATACTTTTCAACCTCCATCTCAAAGGACTGGTTAAAATAAATGACTTGTTTCCTGTTACTCTATTAGTATTAAATGCATGTTACATCTCTAGAAATCATCTTTTCTTGTGCGTGTCTATGTTTTTGGGGGATGGTGTTTGTTTGTGTTTACATTTTGAGGGTTGTGACAATAAATGTTTACCCTTTCCTTTGATTTTAAATTTACAAGAAAACCTGCTCGCGCCTGGCCTTTAACATCACAGCACACAACAGGATTAAAACACTCTTTCTCAAAAATATATCTTGCAACGGTCAGCCAAGAGGTGAGAAAAGGGGCAAAATGATCCCACCACCTCTGCCCATCCATAACAATCTCACTCTCTCCCTCTCTCCTACTCTAAGACATTCTCTAAAACCTTTGAACCCTTTTGGTCACCACCCTAATATCTTTGTATTTGCAGTCTTGGTATGTTTTGCTAGGTTAAAGATGCTATATAAATACAACTTGTTGTTGGCAAGACATAGATGCAGGAACAATAATGTGGGTGGCATCTTTCGAATTGCTGGTGTCCTGAATCTTATTTGCACATGGGGTTATATATAACTAAACTGACGAACAGTGACGTCTGTCTCACAGATTGAACAGAAGGTAGAGAACAAGATAAATCGGGAACTGAGTCACTCATCCAAAGATTACCACCCACTCCATAATCTGGCTAACAGGCTTCATTTAAACAAAGCAGGGAACAGCTAGCCCCTTCACTACTCAACATTTACACTCTCTTCCTTTATTCTTACCACTAACTAGTTGTCCTTTGAGAGGGTGCAGTGCAGATTCACTAAAATGACACCGGGATTAAAAGGGTTAAATTATGAAGCGTGTTTACTCGGTGAGGCTTGAATTACCTTTGGATCAAATGTTAAAGGTGATCTAATTTTGGTGTTTGAGCTGATTAAAGGATTTGCTAGGGTAGATAGAGAAAAACAGTTTCCAGAACAAAAGGAAATAATCTGAAAATAAGAATTAGGTTATTTAGGGGTCATGTCAGGGAACACTTCTCCACGCAAAGGGTAGTGGAAATCTGGGACTCTCCCCATGCCGAATAATTGAATGGCATATTCCTGCTCTGAAGTCTCAGCAGTGGCTCAGGGCAAAGCACACTCAACTCTGATTGAGAATGTAGGGGCTTCACATCCCATTTCAAGGCATTCAAAACCATAATCTTGGCTGACATTCCAATGCAGTACTGAGGGAGTGCAACACCGCCAGAGATTTGCCTTTCAGATGAGATGTTAAACCCTCTCAAGTGGATGTAAAAGATCCCTTGGTACTATTCAAAGAGCAACAGGAGAGTTATCCCAAGTATCGTCACCAATATTATTAATGGGGAGGCAATGGCATAGCGGTATTGTTGCTGGACTAATGATCCAGAGATCCAGTGTAATGCTCTGGAGATCCAGGTTTGAATCCTGTCACGGCAGATGGTGGAATTTGAATCCAATAAAAATCTGGAATTAAAAGTCTAATGATGACGATAAAATGATTGTTGTTAAAAACCCAGCTGGTTCACTAATGCCCCTGTAGAGAGCCCTACATGTGACTTCAGGCCCACAACAATGTGATTGACTATTAGCAAGCCACACAGTTTTATCAAACCACTACAAAATTTCAAAAAAAGGAATAAAACCTGGCATCGACCTAGGCACCAGAAAAGACAATGGCAAGCTCAGCCCTGTTTGCACTGCAGGAATTCACCCTGCAAACTGATCCTTACTAATATCTGATCACTGGTGCCAAAATTGGGAGAGCTGTCTCACAAACTGGTCCCACCAGCAGGACAGACCCAGCAGAGGTGGCAGCACAGTGATATACAGTTGGGAGGGAGTTGCCCTGGGAGTCCTCAACATCGGCTCTGGGTTCCATGAAGTTTCATGGCATCAGGTCAAACATGGGCAAGGAAACCTCCTGCTGATTACCATATACCACCCTCCCCCAGCTAATGAATCAGTGCTCCTCCAAGTTGAACACCACTTGAAGGAAGCACTGAGGGTGGCAAGAAGAATGTACTCTAGGTGGGGGGATTTAATGTCCATCACCAAGAATGGCTTGGTAGCACCACTACTGACCAAGCTGTCCGAGTCTTAAAGGTCATAGCTGCTAGACTGGGTCCACAGCAGGTAGTGAGGAAACAACAAGAGGGAAAAACATACTTGATCTCATCCTCACCAACCTATCGCACCTGCATCTGTCCATGACACTATCAGCAGGAGTGACCACCACACAGTCATTGTGGAGATGAAGTCCCGCCTTCACATTGAGGATACTCTCCATCGTGTTTTGTAGCATTACACGGTACTAAATCGAACAGACCTAGCAACTCAAGACTGGGCATCCATGAGGTGCTGTGGGCCATCAGCAGCAGCAAAACTGAACTTAAGCACAATCTGTAACCTCCCATATCCCCCCTCTACCATCACCATCAAGCCAGGAGATCAACCCTGGTTCAATGAAGAATGCAGGAGAGCATGCCAGGAGCAGCACCAGGCGTACCCAAAAATGAGGTGTCAACCTGGTGAAGCTATAACACAGGATTACTTGCGTGCTAAACATCATAAGCAGCAAGTGATAGACAGAGCTAAGCGATCCCACAACCAACGGATCAGATCCAGGCTCTGCAGTCCTGCCAAATCCAGTCGTGAATGGTGGTGGACTCACTGGAGAAGGAGGCTCCACAAACATCCCCATTCCTCAATGCTGGGGGAGCCCAGCACATCAGTGCAAAAGATAAGTCTAAAGTATTTGCTACAATCTTCAGCCAGGAATGCCGAGTGGATGATCCATCTTGGCCTCCTCTCGCGGTCCCCAACATCACAGATACCAGTCTTCAGCCAATTTAATTCACTCCACATGAAATCAAGAAGGCACTGGATAGTGTAAAGGCTATGGGCCCTGACAATATTCCAGCAATAGTACTGAAGACTTGTGCTCCAGAACTTGCCGCGCCCCTAGCCAAGCTGTTCCAGTACAGCAAAAGCACTGGCATCTACCTGGCTATGTGGAAAATTGCCCAGGTATGTCCTGTACACAAAAAGCAGGACAATTCCAGCCAGGCCAATTACCGCCCATCAGTTTACTCTCGATCATCAGTAAAGTAATGGAAGGGGTCATCAACAGTGCTATCAAGCAGTACTTACTTAGCGAAAACCTGCTCACTGAAGCCTAGTTTGGGTTCTGCCAGGGCCACACAGCTCCTGACCTCATTGCAGCCTTGGTTCAAACATGGACAAAAGAGCTGAGCTCCCAAGGTGAGGTGAGGGTGACTGCCCTCGACATCAAGTCCATATTTGACAGTGTGTGGCATCAAGGAGCCCTAGCAAAACTGGGGTCAATGGGAATCAGGGGGAAGACTCTGCACTGATTGGAGTCATATCGAACACACAGGAAGATGGTCATGGTTGTTGGAAGTCAGTCACCTCAGGAGTTCATCACTGCAGGAGTTCCTCAGGGTAGTGTCCTAGGCCCAACCATCTTCAGCTGCTTCATCAATGACCTACCTTCCATCATAAGGTCAGAAGTGGGGATGTTCGCTGATGATTACACAACGTTCAGCACCAATCACGACTGTTCAGATACTGAAGCAGTCCATGTCCAATATCCAGACTTGGGCTGACAAGTGGCAAATAACAATCATGCCACACAAGTGCCAGGCAACAACCATCTCCAACAAGAGAGAATCTAACCATCACCCCTTGACGTTCAATGGCATTAGCATCACTGAATCCTCCACTATAAACATCCTGGGGGTTACTATTGACCAGAAAATGAACAGGACTAACCATATAAATACTTTGACTACAAGAACAGGTCAGAGGCTAGGAATCCTGTGATGACTAACTCAGCTCTTGACCCACCAAAGCCTGTCCACCATCAACAAGGCACAGGTCAGGAATGTGATGGAATACTCCCCAATTGCCTGGATGAGTGCAGCTCCAACAACACTCAAGAAGCTTGACATCATCCAGGACAAAGCAGCCTGCTTGATTGGCACCACGTCCACAAACATTCACTCCCTCGAACACCGACGCACTGTAGCAGCAATGTGTACCGCCTGCAAGATGCACAGCAGGTATTCACCAAGGCTCCTTAGACAGCACCTTCCAAACCCACAAACACTACCATCTAGAAGGAAAAGGGCAGCAGGTAAATGGGAACATCGCCACCTGCAAGTTCCCCTCCAAGTGACTCATCTTCCTGATTTAGAAACATATCGCCGTTCATTCACTGTCACTGGGTCAAAATCCTGGAACTCCCTTCCTAACAGCACTGTGGGTGTATCTACACCACATGGACTGTTGCGGTTCAAGAAGGCAGCTCACCACCACCTTCTCAAGAGCAATTAGGATGGGCAATAAATGTTGGCACAGCCAGCAAAGCCTACATCCCATGAATGAAAAAAAAGCCCTCAATTAATATCACGCAAAAAAATTATCTAGTTGTTCTCACATTACTGTTTGTGGGAGCTTGCTGTGTGTAAATTGACTGTTGTGTTTTGACATTACAACAGTGGCTATATGTCCATAAAGTACTTCATCATTTGTGAAGTATTTTGAGATGTCCTGAGATTGTAAAGGAGGTTCTAGAATTTTTAATTCTTTCTTTTAATGATTCTAGACCAAACTACTGAGAAATACATCAGAGTAGATTGAGGGAAACTCTTGTTTCCCATTGGTGGAAGAACCAGAGGATACTGATTGAAGGTGATTGGCAAAAGAAGCAACAGTGACGTGAGGAAAATTCATTTTATGCATCGAGTTGTTAGGACCTAGAATGAGAGTGCAGTGGAGGCTTTCAAAAGAGAGCTGAATAATTATCTAAGGAGGAAAAGATTGCAGGGCTACAGGGAAAAGGCAGGAGTGTGCAACTAGGCGAGCTGACCACATGGCATACTTCATGCTGCTTCTCCAGTTCAGCTTATGCTGCCCAAGCTTTGATTAACAGGTTTAACTGGAGCTGAGTGGTGAGTCCCCAAGGATGGCCCTGATCCTTCCTGTCAAAGCTATGGTATAAATATGACTGGAACAGGGTCGCACTGGGATTATTTGGACTTGAAAGGAAAATTCCACTGTAAAAGATTTAACATTGCATTCTGATAAACAAATGCTAGCAAGGATGTTAGCAAGTGAGCGAACATCAAAGATAATACAGCATTATGCAAATTACACAATCCATGCGGTGATGAAAGATTCCTCGATCTACTGGAAAAATAGCAGAGCATTCCACTGGTGTTGTATAATCATAGAGTTGTACAGCACAGAAGGAGTCCATTCAACCTATCATGTCGGTGCTGGCTCTTTGAAAGAACTATCCAATTAGACCCATACCCCTCCTTTTTTCCCATAGCTAGACATTTCTTTTTTTTCCTTTCCAAATATTTATCCAACTCCCTTTTGAAAGCCAATGTTGAATCCGCTTCCACCAACTTCCAGCAACTCCCAGATCACAACAACTCTGTGTGAAATATTCTCCTCATTTCCTCCTCTCAGCTTTTTGCCAATTATCTTAAATATCTGTCCATTGGTTACTGACCTCCTGTCCAACATTTCTGCACCTACTAAAACCAACAAACCAGACCCTTTATCACAATGCAGTTTATGGGACCTTGCTGTGCACAAATGCACCACAGCATTTCCCTACATTACACCAGTAATGGCACTTCATGAGTAATTAATTGGTTGGGAAGAGTTTTGAGAGAGTCAGAAGATTTCAATATTCTTTTCTTAATGTTGCAACAAAGTGAAGCCAGAGGAGAAACACATTATGACGGAGCCTGGTGTATTCGGACAGACTCGGGGGTATAATCGGACAGACTGGGAGTATATTCAGGCGGTCTGGGGGGTATATTCAGACAGGCTGGGGGTGGTGGGTATACTTGAACAGACTGTGGGGTGTCTTCACCCCTCTGCCGCTGTACATTCAGCTGAACCTGAACCGAAATTCTACAAAATTCACTCATATTGACACAATATGTCGTGCAGAAGATGGGACCAAGAATTCATAAACCACCCACCAATAGTTCACTCTCCATAGTCCCAACATTTGATAGTCTCTCTCTGTCTCAAATGCATGACCTCATTCAATACCTCATCCAGGGGTTGGTGAGAAAGTAGGATTGAAGAATAACTAAGGAAACCATTATACACGCAAGAATCACTCAGGTATTTTTCTATTTTATATACTATAGTTAAATCTTAGAATTAAAGACTACAAAAGAAAAGGATCTGACTGCACTGAATACATCATTGGCATATAGGAAAATAAATTATGACTCTATATGTTTACAAACTTCACATTTGTACCTCCTGGTCTGTCTGAATATACCCCCCAGTCTTTCTGAATATACCCCTCTGAGAGTGCAGGTCTCTCTCTGTACTGTCCCTCTGACAGTGTGGCATTCCCTCAGTGCTGCCCCCTCCTTCAGCACTCCTTCAGTGTTGCCCCTCTGACAATGCAGCACTCCTCAGTACTAATCATCCAACAGTGCAGCACTGCCTTGGCACTGACCTTCTGACAATGCAGAATTCTCTCACTACTGACCCTCCAACAGTGTAGCACTCCCTCAGTACTGGCTCTCTAACAGTGCAGCTCTCCCTCAGTACTGACCCCCTAACAGTGCAGCACTTTCTCAGTACTGACCCTCTGACGGTATAGCACTCTCTCAGTACTGACTCTCCAAAAGTGCAGCAGTCCCTTTTAATAAACATCCAACAGTGTGGCACTCACTCAGTACTGCCCCAGAGCACTATCCTAGATTATATGATCAGGCTTGTGGAGTGAGGCATTAGCCCACAGCCTTTCGGGAATGTATAAAGTACACTTTCTAACGGTGTAATAAAATTTGTGGGTGTGAGTTGAGGAATACAAATTATGACTATTCCCCTACGCCTCTTTCTACTGAATATCTGACTGCTGCAGGGACTTAATTATATTTGTGCAGAGAGATCTCTGATATCTCAGCTAAATGCTCATTCCTCTGCAAAACAGTGCCAGGGAATTGGCTGGACCTGCTCTCATCTAATTGCCATATTCTACAGCAGCTGTCACCAGGCAGAGATCAGGAGGGAGAACACTGGAGATTTCCCCTTTCCCCAGACCAAAGACCAGCTTCAGCATCCATACTGCTACTCCAACGTTATTCACCATTGCAATATTGAAACAGGAGGAGGCCATTCAGTTATCTCCATATCACTTAAGCAGCAAAAATCTATCTGTTTCAGTCTTGGAAGCTTCAATTTTTCTCCCAGCACCCACATTCTTTTGGGGGAGACAGTTCCAGATTTCCACTCCCCTTTGTGTGAGTGTTTCCTGATTCCACTGCTGAACAGTTTAGCTCTAATTTTAAGATTGCGTAAGATCAGTAAAACTTGGGAAATGAGTTGTACTGGTCTGAACTGGTCTGATATACCTGATAATGGAACTCCAGTTCTGACTAGTACCAGTCACTTCCTCGGTTTTACTGGTTTTTCCTTTTGTTTTGGATGCCCTGGCCTGTGAAGTGGTTTTCTCCGTCTATACCTTCTAACTATAGGGTTGGTGTGGATAATCTCCTCCCTGGATAAGTGCTCAGTACTAGGAGAAGTGGCGTGGAATTTTATTTCAGACGTGTTGTCACTGGGGAGTTAAGGTGACTGTGTTCGGTGGGTTGGTGCTATGGGAGTGTAGTTTTCTGATAGGATAAGAGCTGACCAGTCAGGAACATACAACTCCAGCTCACTCTAGTGGTGCAAAGGAGAACCACAGTCATGAATGAGAATGAAGTGCATTTCTGAGCACCTTTCATGGCCTCAGGACATCCCAAAGTGCGTTACAGCCAATTAGGTCCTTTTTAAGTGTATTCACTGTTGTAGCATAGAAAACATGGCAGCCAATTTGCACACAGCAAGATCCCACAAACAGCAATTTGATAATGACCCAGATCATCCGTTTTTCAGTGATGTTGTTTGAGGGATAAATTGTGACCAGGGCAGAAGTCCCTGCCCATGAAATATTGCTATGGGATTATTTACCAAGAGGACAGAAAGTGCTTCATTTAATGTCCCATCTGAAAGATGGCACCTCTGACAGTGCAGCACTATCTCAGCTCTGCACTTGAAGCCAGCCTGAATTATTGGCTCAAGTTTATTAGGGTTTTATCCAGGGTTTCCACTGAATGATTGGAAGAATCCCTATGAAAACCTAACCCCAGTACTCCGAATCTATGAAATACTGAAAGTTTTAAAGCTAGTCCTGGAAATTAGCTCTTTTAGTGTAACTTTATCACAGAACCCATCCTGAGACTGTGAAGGATACTATGGGTACACAGTTCTTTCTTGGCATTCTGGCCACTATTTATCCCTCAATCAACATCACAAAAAGTCATTATCACATTCACCGCCATCACCAAACACATCTTCCCCTCACCACTCACTCTCCCCTCCCATCAGCATTCCATAGGGACTGTTCCCTCTGGGGCACCCTGGTCCATTCCTCCATTAGCACCAACACCTCATCCCCTTCCCATGCAACCCTCCTTTGAAATTGCAGAAAGTGCATCACCTGCCCCTCTACCTCCTCCCTCCTCACCATCCAAGGCCCCAAACACTCCTTTCAGATGAAGAAGCATTTCACTTGCACCTCCTTCAGTTTGGTCTACTGTATTCATTGCTCCCAATAAGGCCTCCTCTACATTGGGGAGACCAAATGCAGACTGGGTGACCATTTTGTGGAACACCGCTCAGTCTACAGGCATGACCCAGACCTTCCCGCCGCTTGCCATTTTAACACGCCATCCTGCTCTCAAGCCCACATGTCCGTCCTTGGCCTGCTGCATTGTTCCAGTGAAGCCCAACGCAAACTGGAGGAACAGCACCTCATCTTCTGTTTGGGCACTTTACAGCCTTCTGGACTTAACATTGAGTTCACAACTTCAGACCATGAACTCTCTCCTCCATCCCCACCCCTTTCTGATCCATTAAAAAAAATTACTTTTTTATTTATTTTTATTGACTTATTCATTTTTTAAAATCCTTTTTCCCCACCCACACCCCACCCCACCACTGCAACCCCCACCCCCACACAGCCATCTGTCACTTGTTTCTATGTTGTGCTTTCACAGTGTTAACCCTTGTTCAGCTATTAACACATTGTGCCAGTATCAGCACCTTCTTTAGTCTTTACCACGATCTTTTGTCCCGTGTCCATGACATCTAAGCTCCCACCTGTCCCTGACCTTCTATCCCGCTTCAGCTGCTCCACTCTTTCTTACACAGTGTAAAATCCATCACATTTCTACCTCTCTTTAGCTCTGAAGTCATACAGACTCGAAATGTTAACTCTGTTTCTCTCTCCACAGATGCTGCCAGGCCTGCTAAGATTTTCCAGTATTTTCTGTTTTTATATCACTTTAACTATTGCAAGCCTTCAGACTCATAAGATGATGGTTTGCACTGCAGTTGTCAAGATTGCTTATTACATTGCTGTGCATGAAGTGGCTACCTTAGTTTTCACATTACACAGTGACTGTATTTCAAAAGCATTTCATTGGTTTTGGGATGTCTGTTGGCTGTGTAAGGCACTTTATCAATCCAATCTTTTGTTCAATGCCAGAAGCAGAAGAAACTAAATATCAAGAGGATATTCTCCTAATGCTGATTCTGCAGACTCAGGATATATGTAGGCGTTGTTCACTGCTCTGAATATCATTCTTACAGAGGTCAATGAGGTGTCAATTTGTACCCCCTGGGCACTGATCTCTTGAACTCATTTTGATCAAGACAAAGAGGAATTTCCCAATGCATTTATTTGTTAATTTTTATTCGTTCATAGGTTGTGGTGCAGCTGGCTGGGCCAGCATTTGTTATCCATCCCTAACTGCTCTTGAGAAGGTGGTGCTGCTTGAACCGCTGCAGTCCATGTGGTGTAGGTACACATACAATGATGTTAGGAAGGGAGGTCCAGGGTTTTTTCCCCAGTGACAGTGAAGAAACGGTGATATAGTTCCAGATCAGGGCAGTATGTGGCTTGGAGGGTAACTTGCAGGTAGTGGTGTTCCCTTGTCCTTTTAGGTGGTAGACGTTGTGGGATTGGAAAGTGCTGTCGAAGGAGCCTTGGTGAGCTGTTGCAGTGTATCTTATAGGTGGTACACACTTATAGGTGTGAGCCAGTGGTGGAGAAAGTGAACATTGAAGGTGATGGATGGGGTTCCAATGAAATGGGCTACTTTGCCCTGGATGGTGTCAAACCACTTGAGTGTTATTCGAGTCGACCCATCCAGGCAAGTGGAGAGTACTCCATCAAACTCATGACCTGTGCCTTGTAGATGGTGGACAAGCTTTGGAGAGTCAGGAGGTGAGTTACTCACTGCAGAAGTCCCAGCCTCTGACCTGCTGTTGTGGTCACAGTATTTATATGGCTGGTCCAGTTGAGTTTCTGGTCAATGGTAACCCCCAGGACATTGATGATGGGGGTAATGTCATTGAATCTCAAGGGGAGATGGCCATTGCCTGACACATAAGCCCAAGCCTGAATGTTGTCCAGGTCCTGCTGCACATGTACATGGAGTAATTCAGCATCTGAGGTGTCACGAATAGTGCTGAATATTGTGCAATCAACAACAAACATCCCCACTTCTGATCTTATGATGGAAGGAAGATCATTGATGAGCAGCTGAAGATGGTTGGATCTAGGACACTGCCCTAAGGAACTCCTGCAGCGATGTCCTGGAGCTGAGATGACTGACTTCCAACAACCACATCCATCTTCCTTTGTGCTAGATATGACGCCAACCAGGGAAGAGTTTTCCCCCTGATTCCCATTGACACCAGTTTTGCTCAGACTGCTTCATACCACACTTGGTCAAATGCAGCCCTGATGTCAAGGGCAGTCACTCTCATTTCACCTTGGGTTCAGCTCTTTTGTCCATGTTTGGACCACAGCTGTAATGAGGTCAGGAACCGAGTGGCCCTGGCGGAACCCAAACTGACTGCCAGTGATTAGGTTATTGCTGAGTAAGTTCCATTTGATAGCACTGTTGATGACCCCTTCCATCACTTTACTGATGACTGACAGTAGACAGATGGGACGGGAATTGACTGGATTGGATGTGTCCTGCTTTTTATGGACTGGCCACACAGGGGCAGTTTTCTAAATTGTTGCTGAGATGCCAATGTTATAGCTGTACTGGAACAGCTTGGCTAGGGGTGTTGCTATTTGTCAGGGCCCATAGTCTTTGCAGTCTCCATTTACTTCACCCAATTTTTAACATCATGTGGAGCGAAGCGAATTGGCTGAAGACTGGCGTCCGTGATACTGGGGACCTCCGGAGGAGGCCAAGATGGATTATCCACTCTGCATTTCTGGCTGAAGATTATAGCAAATGCTTCGGCCTTTTCTTTTGCACTGATGTGCTGGGCTCCCCCATCATTGAGGATGGGCTATTTGTGGAGCCTCCTCCTACAGTAAGTTGTTTAATTGCCCTCCACCATTCACGACTGGATGTGGCAGGACTTGCAGAGCTTAGCTCTGATCCGTTAGTCGTGGGATCGCTTAGCTCTGTGTCACTTGTTGCTTCCTCTGGTTTTTGGAAACAGTCCAGGAAGGTTTCAAAGTGAGAGGAATAGGAGGATTGACATGGAGTCACAGTGCTCTGTGCCATCATTGATCGGTTGTCACTGATTGACAGGCTCTGTGAACCAGCTCATCCTTTTCAGTCTGTCTTTAGGTATGTTTGGAATACTCAGCTTTCAGGGGTCAGTGCAGGTTGGAAGATTATAGCTGTCTGAAGTTGTGTGGAACTGCGTGGAGCTAGGCAGTGCCAAGTGGGGCCAGGCAGAGCTAGGTAGGGCCGAATGGGGGTAGACGGGGCTGAGCGGGGCCAGGCAGGGGGTTGGGCTGAACAGGGCCAGGTGAGGATGACCAGTGCTGAAGCTCCTGGCACCCGCAGGATCTCTGTGCCACGAAAACTGATGCAAACATCACTATTATCATCAGTCAGTGTCACGGCCTGTTTCATAGTCTCTCGTTTGATGCCAAATTTTGAATTAAAAGAGAGGGAGACACAGGGAAAAAAATTGAGTGGATACAATGTTGAAACATGAGACAAGTGCATGAGGAGGATAGAAAGGGATATAAATAAATTAAGTGAGTGGGCAAAGAGCTGGCAAATGGAGTATAATGTGGGAAAATGTGAAATCGTTCATTTTGGCAGGACGAATAAAGAAGAAACATATTATCTAAATTGTGATGGATTTCAGAGCTCTTGAGATATTCAGGTACAGCAAATAATAGAAAAGCTAATAGAATGTTATCATTTAATGCAAGAGGAATTGAATACAAAAGTGAGGAGGTTATGCTTCAGTTGTACAGGGCACTGGTGAGACCACATATGGAGTACTGTGTACCGTATTGGTCCTCTTATTTAAGGAAGTATATAAATGCATTGAAAGTAGTTCAGAGAAGGTTTACCAAACTAATACCTGGAATGGGTGGGTTGTCTTATAAGGAAAGGCTGGACAGGTTAGGCTTGTATCCACTGGAGTTTAGAAGAGTAAGAGGAAATTTGATTGAAACATATAAAATCCTGAGGGATCTTGACAGGTCAATGTGGAAAGGGTGTTTCCTCTTGTGAGAGAATCTAGAACTAGGGATCACTGTTTAAAAATAAGGGGTAACCCATTTAAGACAGAAATGAGATTTTTTTCTCTCAGAGGGTTGAGAGTCTTTGCAACTTTCTTCCTCCAAAGGAGGTGGAAGCAGAGTCCTTGAATGTTTTTAAGGTAGAGCTAGATAGATTCTTGATTAACAAGGGGGTGAAAGATTATCGGGGGTAGGCATGAATGTGGGGCTGAGGTTATAATCAGATCAGCAATGATCTTATTGAATGGCAGAGCAGGCTCAAGGAACTGGAGAAACTTACTGCTGCTCCCAATTCGTATGTCTGTATGAGAAAAGAACAGTTTGTCCAGTTGGAATTTTTCCTTAATCTTTTAATTCATCACCTGACTCTGCCCCACTGACATCATTCTTTCTGGTTCATGGCACTCGGAAAAGTAAGTATTCAGGTGCAGTGGGGATGGGGTGGGTGTGGGAAATGAAGCAGGAGGAAATGTGCTGGGGGAAAGCGTCCAGGTGTGCATGTGGGGAGGGGGGGGGGTGGTGCGGGGGGGAGGATAAAGGGAGAGTGTGGGTGGGAAGGTTAAGGGTGGGGAGGATGAGGTTGGAGGAAGGTGAGGCTTAGAGGAAACAAGGGCTGGCAACAAGTAGGGCCACTGTACAAAAAAAGTGTAAAAAAATGCGCAGATAGATGTAAACAGGTATAATATGATAGCGATGACAGAGACATGGCTGCAGGGTGACCAAGGCTGGGAACTGAATATCCATGAGATTTAGGGAGGATGGGCAAAAAGGAAAAGGAGGTGGGATGGCATTGTTAGTTAAGGGTGAAATCAGTACGATAGTGAGAAGATAATGGCTCAGAAAATTTAGATCTAAAATCCATCTGCGTGGAGCGAAGAAGCAACAAGGGGCGGAGCTGGCTATATGCCTCCAAACGATAATAAGGTAGAGGACAGCATTAAGCAGGAAATTAGAGACACATATAACAAGGGTGCTACAGTATTTATGGGTGACTTTAATCTACACATAGACTGGACAAACCAAATTAGCAATAAAGCCGTGGTGAATAAATTCCTGGATTGTGTACAAGATGGTTTTTGAGACCAGTACATCGAGGAACCAACTAGGGAACAGGTTATCCTAAATTTGGTAATGATAGGCTAATTAATAATCTTGGAAAAACTCAGCAGGTCTGGCAGCATCGGCGGAGAAGAAAAGAGTTGACGTTTCGAGTCTTCATGACCCTTCGACAGAACTTGATTTCGAGTCCAGGAAAGAGTTGAAATATAGTTCTGTCGAAGGGTCATGAGGACTCGAAACGTCAACTCTTTTCTTCTCCGCCGATGCTGCCAGACCTGCTGAGTTTTTCCAGGTAATTCTGTTTTTGTTTTGAAATATAAGCTAGTTTAAGGTGTGTGTGTGTGTGGGGGGGGGGGGGGGGGGGGGGGGGGGGGGGGCGGTGGCGGAGAGAGAGAGAGAGAGACAGAGGTGCTTGTGTAGACAAACAAGCTGTGATAGAAGCAGATCATCAAAAGATGTCAGTGACAATGGGACAAAAGAACACATAGGTGTTAAAGTTAAAGTTGGTGATATTATCTAAACGAATGTGCTAATTAAGAATGGATGGTAGGGCACTCAAGGTACAGCTCTAGTGGGGGTGGGGGGAGCATAAAAGATTTTAAAATATTTAAAAATAATGGAAATAGGTGGGAAAAGAAAAATCTATAAAATTTATAGGGAAAAAAAAAGGGGGGAAAAAAAAGGGGGAAACAGAAAGGGGGTGGGGATGGGGGAGGGAGCTCACGACCTAAAGTTATTGAATTCAATATTCAGACCGGAAGGCTGTAAGGTGCCTAGTAGGAAGATGAGGTGTTGTTCCTCCAGTTTGCGTTGGGCTTCACTGGAACAATGCAGTAAGCCAAGGACAGACATGTGGGCAAGAGAGCAGGGTGGAGTGTTAAAATGGCAAGCGACAGGAAGGTTTGGGTCATTCTTGCGGACAGACCGCAGGTGTTCTGCAAAGCGGTCGCCCAGTTTACGTTTGGTCTCTCCAATGTAGAGGAGACCACATTGGGAGCAACGAATGCAGTAGACTAAGTTGGGGGAAATGCAAGTGAAATGCTGCTTCACTTGAAAGGAGTGTTTGGGCCCTTGGACGGTGAGGAGAGAGGAAGTGAAGGGGCAGGTGTTAAGTTCTGTCGAAGGGTCATGAAGACTCGAAACGTCAACTCTTTTCTTCTCCGCTGATGCTGCCAGACCAGCTGAGTTTTTCCAGGTAATTCTGTTTTTGTTTTGGATTTCCAGCATCCGCAGTTTCCTTTGTTTTAATTAATAATCTTGTTATGCAGGGTCCTTTAGGGAACAGTGACCATAACATGAAGGTTTACCAGATTGATTCCAGGATGGCAGGATTGTGGTATGAGGAGAGATTGGGCTGACTAGGCCTGTATTCACTGGAGTTTAAAAGAATGAGAGGGGACCTCATTGAAACATATAAAATTCTGACAGGTCTGGAGAGACTGGATGCAGGGGCGATGCTTCCTCTGGCTATGGGGTCTAGAACAAAGGATCACAGTCTCAAGATACGGTGTAGGCCATTTAGGACTGAGGTGAAGAAAACTTCACTCAGAGGGTGGTGAACCTGTGGAGTTCTCTACCACAGAAGGGTGTGGAGGCCAAGTCACTGAATATATTTAAGAAGGAAATAGATAGATATCTGTACTCTAAAGGGGTCAAGAAGTATGTGGAGTTAGCAAGAGTATGGTGTTGAAATAGAGGTTCAGCCATAATCACACTGAATGTTGGAGCAGGCTCAAAGGGTCAAATTATCTACTCCTGCTCCTATTTTCCACCTGTCTATGTTTCTATATATCAATAATGAGAAACATTCTAAGACAGTTGCTGAGAGTCAGTCTCTCTCCAGTTCCAAGGACTGCAGAGCCAAGACTGAGTCTCAGGCTTGTCCCTCTGAACCTGCAGTGAATTGCTTTTCAGCTATTAACTCAGTCTTATTGGCTGGATGTTCCAAAACTTCCACTTTCAGCAAGCTTATTTATGAACAGTTAATTGGGAGGAATTACTCAATTTTGAGTCAGCAATGTGGGTTCCTGTCCTATCTTGTTTAACAGGCAAACTCTCTGCTCCCTCGTAAAACCTGCTGGGCTTGGCCTAAATAGCCAAGTGGTTATGGTACTGGGTTTGTAACCCCCAGATCAAGAGTTCAAGTCTCACAATGGCAAAACTATGAAACAATGTAAATGGGTTTGTACTCAAAAGAGTATCAAGAGTTCAAATCTCACAATGGCAAACTATGAAACAATGTAACTTCATCTGAAACAGATGGAAACGGGTTTGTACTCAAAAGAGTTAGAGGCTTTCATTGATGGTCTCCCCTCCGTCCTTTTCAGTGGTTGGCGGAGAGGAGGGCTGTGGCCGCAGGGGTGACCAGGATCGGGGACATGCTGGGTGGTGGAGGACTGGGCTGGATGCTCCCGCAGGAGTTGGCGCGACGCGCGTCTGTGAGTGTCCAGGTCACAGCCGATGCCATCCAAGACCTGAGAACGGTCGTGCTCGGACCCGACGTTATTTTGGGTCTTGAGGTGGCCCAGGTGCGCGGTGGTCTTCCGTCTGAACGTTCCCCTGTTCGGACGGAATTCCACATTGGCCCCAAGCCCCGAACCCTCCCTCGGGTGCTGGTGCCCCGCAATATGAGCCGCCTCGGGGACATGCCCTCCGTGCCTTTTGGCACAGCAAAGAGGGCCTTTTTGTATGGACTGCTGCTGCACACCTTCCATTTTCTCGCCCTTGTCCGCCGCCCGGACACGCCCTGGCATGCCTTGTTGCCGTCCGGCGGCGGAGGCCCCCGATGGGAGGCCCTCTATGGAGGTGTCCTCCCCCTTTCTATCGGGGACCTGGGTTGGAGGGTGTTGCATGCAGCAGTCCCCTATAATAAGAGGATGCATAGGTTCACGGACTCTCAGGACACGTGCCCTTTTTGCGGTCTTGTGGAGTCCGTGGACCATGTATACATAGGGTGTTGTAGGCTGCACTCCATTTTTAGTTAT
Organism: Isurus oxyrinchus; assembly: GCA_026770705.1. Taxonomy (NCBI): domain Eukaryota; kingdom Metazoa; phylum Chordata; class Chondrichthyes; order Lamniformes; family Lamnidae; genus Isurus; species Isurus oxyrinchus. The sequence continues at coordinate 93,305,988 of JANJGN010000009.1, forward strand.
TTGAAAAACCTTTTATTGATGTTTTGTTTGCACTTCAGCCCCATGCTCCTGATCTATGGGCACCCGGTGCGGAAGGGGGTCGGGAAGGAGGAGGACCTCCTCGTGAACCTGCTCCTGGGCCTGGCCAAGTTGGCCATTAACAGGTCCAGGCAGCGGGCGATCGACGGGGGAGTCCCACCCGATTGTTTGTCCCTCTTCCGCGGCTACGTTCGCTGCCGGATGTCCCTGGAGAGGGAGCACGCGGTGTCTGCTGGCACTCTCGAGGCCTTCCGTGCTCGGTGGGCACCGTGGGGACTGGGGTGTTTTGTTGACCCCTTTAATCACATTTTGATTTAAAGTTTGTAAGTTTCCTTTAAACTTTGTTCTTGGTTTTACAGCTGACCTGAATTAGGGGCTGTGCCTGATTTATCCCGATTTTGTTGATTTGGTTTCATTTAAAAGATTATCCAGTGCTGCCTTACTTGGCCTAAATAGTCAAGTGGTTATGTACTGGGTTTGTAACCCCAAGATCAAGCATTCGAATCTCACAATGGCAAACCATGAAACAATGTAACTTCATCTGAAACAGATGGAAACGTGTTTGTGCTTGAAAGAGTATCAAGAGTTCAAATCTCACAATGGCAAACTATGAAACAATGTAATTTCATCTGAAACAGATGGAAATGGGTTTGTACTCAAAAGAGTTAGAGGCTTTCATTGATGGTCTCCCCTCCGTCCTTTTCAGTGGTTGGCGGAGAGGAGGGCTGTGGCCGCAGGGGTGACCAGGATCGGGGACATGCTGGGTGGCGGAGGACTGGGCTGGATGCTCCCGCAGGAGTTGGCACGACGCGCGTCTGTGAGTGTCCAGGTCGCAGCCGATGCCATCCAAGACCTGAGAACAGTCGTGCTCTGACCCGACATTATTTTGGGTCTTGAGGTGGCCCAGGTGCGCGGTGGTCTTCCGTCTGAATGTTCCCCTGTTCGGACGGAATTCCACATTGTCCCAAGCCCCGAACCCTCCCTCGGGTGCTGGTGCCCCGCAATATGAGCCGCCTCGGGGATATGCCCTCTGTGCCTTTTGGCACAGCAAAGAGGGGCTTTTTGTACGGACTGCTGCTGCACACCTTCCATTTTCTCGCCCTTGTCCGTCGACCGGGCACGCTCTGGCGTGCCTTGTTGCCGTCCGGCGGCGGAGGCCCCCGATGGGAGGCCCTCTACGGAGGTGTCCTCCCCCTTTCTATTGGGGACCTGGGTTGGAGGGTGTTGCATGCAGCAGTCCCCTATAATAAGAGGATGCATAGGTTCACGGACTCTCAGGACATGTGCCCTTTTTGCGGCCTTGTGGAGTCCGTGGACCATGTATACATAGGGTGTTGTAGGCTGCACTCCCTTTTTAGTTATTTGAAAAACCTTTTATTGATGTTTTGTTTGCACTTCAGCCCCATGCTCCTGATCTATGGGCACCCGGTGCGGAAGGGGGTCGGGAAGGAGGAGGACCTCCTCGTGAACCTGCTCCTGGGCCTGGCCAAGTTGGCCATTAACAGGTCCAGGCAGCGGGCGATCGACGGGGGAGTCCCGCCCGATTGTTTGTCCCCTCTTCCGCGGCTACATTCGCTGCCGGATGTCCCTGGAGAGGGAGCACGCGGTGTCTGCTGGCACTCTCGAGGCCTTCCGTGCTCGGTGGGCACCGCGGGGACTGGGGTGTTTTGTTGACACCTTTAATCACATTTTGATTTAAAGTTTGTAAGTTTCCTTTAAACTTTGTTCTTGGTTTTACAGCTGACCTGAATTAGGGGCTGTGCCTGATTTATCCCGATTTTGTTGATTTGGTTTTCATTTAAAAGATTATCCTCTCCGCAGGCAGGTTCACAATGTGAAGAAAAGACAAAAGCTGGAAATTCTCAGGCGGTCAGGCAGCACCTGTGGATGAATAGGCCTCAGGAGATGATCTGTTGATTGGAGGGGGCTGGGGTGACAGAGAAAGGGCAGAGGGTAGAAAATAGGAACGGGGAGAGTCTAGGGTTGCCAATCCTCCAGATTTGGCCTGAAATCTCCAGGAAGTTGAGGTCAATCTCCAGGATACTGTTGTGTGTAACCCTGGAGAAAAATCATCAGGGCATTCAAAAAGATTAGGTTTTTTGTTATTTTATTTGAACATTTCTCTTCATCAGATATAAAAATATTGAAAATGGGGGTGGGGGGGGGGGGGTGAGAAGCGTTGTTTGGCTGACAGTCAAGTGTCATCCAATTGAGTAATGAGTCTTTTTGCTTCCTAGTTGGTGTCAGAAGACAGTGTGTCACAAGGATGAATGTATATGTTGACTAATGGCTGGAGCACGGGGACAAGTCATGCGATGAAATCTCCAGGAATACTGTTGGCAACCTGAGGAGGGATGTACCTGAGGGCCCAGTTGATCATGGTATAGGGAATCCCAGAGGAAAAAGTAAGTTATTTCACCATCTACCTTCAATCAGTCTCCTTCTAGAATGGCCTAGTGGCCTCACCTTCTGTTTCTTCACAGGCAGCAGTGCTAGAAGCTCCCAGCCTTCTCCTCCTTCATAGAGCTGGACTATGAACATCTATTCCTTTAACTCTGCTCACCTTCTCCAGTGAGAAGGGGTTGCTGTGGGTCCAAATTATTCTGATCCTACTGGAGTCACACTTTGTTGATGCCCAATTCAGTCCAAGTGAGCAGGTTAAGTGAACTTGTCAGTCGAGTTACGACGACTTTAGGCTGCAGGCTGTTTAAATAAAGCTTTAGTTATTTCTGTTACTTGTACAATCCTCTTTCAACAGCATCAATTAATGCTCTGCACAAAGGTTCCATTGAAAGATCATCAACCTGACATATTAACTGTTTTTCCCTCCACAAAAGCTGCCTGACCTGCTGACTATATCCAGCATTTTCTGAATGGAGAGAGGTGTTTAACCAGGGATAGTGGGGAAGGACTGATGGGTGGAAAGTTGGATGATTGGGCATGAAGTAGAGAGGCGTGATGGGCAGCAGGTTGTGAGATGGGAGAGGGGTTGGGGGACAGCTTGGGTAGGGTTGACTGGAGAGGGGGAAGGTTGGGTGGGTTGAGTAGAGAGGGACAGGTTGAGTACAGGTCAGGTGGGTTGACTGGTAAGGCATGGGTAGGTTAGATGTGATGGGAGAAGTGTATTTGGGGCCAGGTTGGCTGGGTTTACAGGGGGAGGGCAAGTTGCCTTGGTTCATCTCTTGTAAAATTGATGGGTGCAGGTCGCTTATGGGAGTGAGTGACTCTCAGAACCAAAGACACTAGTGAGGGTCAACCCAAACGCATTTATTGACACTCTCACTTTAACTCCTCCTTCCCTGCTTCTATTTGAATTATACAAGTCTTGGCTGCCCTGCTTTTTCCTTCTTGTGCTCATCTCCTTTCCATTTTACTTCCCCAGCTGCTCCCAGTTTGTTGCCTTCTTTCACCTTTATATTCCATACCCCTCGGGCACACTCCCATAATAACGTATTCCACTGATAGATTTCAGTTACCTTTTCCCCTGATACTGTTCAATCTCAATAAGTCTCATGATTTCTCCTTTGCTGGATGACCAATCCGAATGTTGGTGTAGCATTCGATTGTTCTTCATTTGATTATGAGAGTCTGTTTACAATTGATGCTCACTGTGTTTGACTGGTTAAGCCTGGGTGTTGACTCAGGGAGAAGTAAACAAGCTGTAGAAAGAGCTGAAGCTAGAACTGAAGCATGGGATGGGCACTTTAAAGTGCTAAGCATAAAGCCTGTTACACATAGAAACTAGTCTCATCTCTGCATAGATCTGAGATATACAAAATATACAACAAAGTTTGAAGCTTTGGGGGTTGCTTTACAGGATGGCAGGCTGATCGTTAGCAGGTCCCACTCCAAACACTTGATCATGAAACCCAGGCTTGACACTCAATGCTGTACTGAGGAAGTGCTGCACTGTCAGAGGCGTTATCTTTCTGATTAGATGTTAAAGTGAGGCCATACTTGCTCTCTCAAGTGGATGTAAAAGATTGCCATGACCATTAGTGAAAGAACATCAGGTGAGATCTCCCCTGACCAATAACTATCCCTCAACCAACACAATTTCAAACTGATTATGCTGGTTTGTGTGAGCTTGCTGTCTGCACGTTGGCTGCTGTGTTTCCCGTATTACTTCAAAAGTACTTCATTGGCTGTAAAGCACTTTGGAGGATTCTGAGACCAGTTAAGGCACTATATAAGTGCAAGTCTATCTTTATTTTCCTTAAAGATACAATAATTTAATCTGCACCAGATCACCAAGGCTTTGATGATGTACAGCTGTTATAATTTCTACACAATGGAAACAGCTGGAACGTTACAGCCACCAATTCCTCTCACATCATGAGGTGATGTTTCCTATTCACCAAGGTGCAGGATGCTAAAGCCCAGCTTTAAATGGGGACACAGGCTTCAGTGAAAACTCAAATGTCACAGCAGATTACCGACAAGTCTCCAGCTGACGCAGCTCCTGGTTCTCCTTTGCTCGTACCTTCTCGTACAGCTTCATTTTGTTAACTTCCTTAATGCATGCCCAGTTAGCTGACAGGCAGAGTAGGAAGTTTATCTAGAAAGAAGTGTGGAGATGGAGGAGAATGGGCACTGGTACCTCCCACTTACAATCACAGACAGACATAAAGAAAGGGCCGGGGAGAGCGGAGACTTGCACAGAGAGAAGGGGGCTCAGATAGACATCAACAAACACACACGTAGGTAACTTTGCACTCAGTAAGATGAGGGGGTCTGGTAAATTTAACAATTTTGACATCAGGGACAAGTCCAAAGTTAACCACCTTCCACAACCAACACAATCTCCTGCTGATACCACAGGAGGGCCTGACAGAGAGCAGGTGGAAGACAGTTGTGCCTCCACATGCTTCTGGTACAGCCCAGTACAGCTCTACTCGCTGTTCTCAGAATGAAATTATTTGAATTCAGTCACTGAGCCAGAACTGGGAGCACAGAAGAAAAAGCTGTAACCCATACAGCTATCCCAGTCCTATTGAGTGTGAACAAACATGTAACACAGTAACGTTAGTATTCAGAAACCACTGAGTTTTATTTTGACCTATTGAGCCATTGCCTTATACTGGAGATTGGGTTTGAACCTGTCCTGATGACACACAACACAAAGTGCTGCATCTGATAATGAATATAAGCTGACCAGGCAAAGACAGAGCACTTTCTAGAATTCCCTCTGTCACTTGTGATCAGATACAATGTAGGAAGTGATTAGAACACAGCTGGACAACATGGTTCTGGAACAGCTACACTGTTCCATCAAACATTGAAAGCACGGAGTTAGATACAGAGTAAAGCTCTCTCTACACTGTCCCCATCAAACACTCGCAGGACAGGTACAACATGGGGTTAGATACAAAGTAAAGCTCCCTCTACACTGTCCCCATCAAATATTCCCAGGACAGGCACAGCATGGGAACAAAAACAGAATTACCTGGAAAAACTCAGCAGGTCTGGCAGCATCGGTGGAGAAGAAAAGAGTTGACGTTTCGAGTCCTCAGGACCCTTCGACAGAACTTGAGTGAGAACTACACTGCCCCCATCAAACACTCCCAGGACAGGAAAGCATAGGGTTAGTTACAGACTAAAGCTCTCTCTACACTGTCCCCATCAAACTAGATTTCACCCTCTCGAGACCAAACTGTGCCAACCCCTTACCTCCAGAGAAACTTGCCCTGCCCCTAAACTGCAGTATTGGTAAGTATTGGAGGATTCCCACTGATTGCTTGCATAGTGCATGTTATTATTAGCAGGACAACAGGAATAGCAATAGGAACAGGATCATCCTCATCAGCTCATAGACTCCAACATCTTTATTTTCACAACTGGTGAACATGAAGCAGGTGCAAGCCAAAAACAGACTACTTTCAAAAGGTTATTTTTAAAAACAAAATTTCAAGCTCTGAGATTCTACAAAATCTATCTCCGCATCAGAAATGGGTTAAAATACATAAGCTTATTTAATAACAAAACCAGCAGGTAAAGGCTTCCCTTGCATTATACCTGGACTCTTACTCAACGTTACAGTTTATTTCAGTTTATTTGGAGGTTACGCGATGAAATCAGGGTCCATGTGCGACAAGGAGCAGCTGTTATTGGGAGCTTGGAGGGTGTGAGAAACCACAGCACAATCCGTGAAGTTTCCTGGAGCAAAGTTGTGCAATAGAGGCAGAGGAGAAACACAGAGGGGGAAAGGGGGACGCAGTCTGTGCTTCAAGTTAAAATTTTGTGCAGCAATCATCCCGGCTCATAAACTTCAGGACAGCATAGTTATAGGTGGAGGACATCATGTAAGTAAGCTGAGAATGTGAAGGGTGACATGGTGGTGGGGGAGGGGGGAGAAAAAGATGAAGAAAAAACATTAATGTTTGTACAGACAATGAAAGCCAAATGTGAATAATACAAAGACTTTGATCAACCACAATCATTCACCAATCATGCACCTATCATGCCCAGTATATTATGAATTTTGTCAATACATTAAAAAATTGGACATAAATTATTGCCACAAATCATGTGGCCTTTGGCCTTTGAGCTACAGACAGTACCAATTCTCAAGCAAATACCTAAGCATGGGTATTCACAGCCATCCGGGGAATTCACACATCTCTGATTAAGGATGAACTAACACAAAAGACTATAGAATTTCCAAACTGCCTGACTGTCTGTTTCATACTGAACAAAAAGATCAAAACTCAACTGATGGCAGATGGAAGTGAATGGCCCCTATCACCATTCCATTGTATCATGATGACTATCTCAAAACCTCAGAGGTGTTAACCCACAACACAATGTGGAATCAACACGAACACACCCTTTTGGAAAAAAGGACTTGAACTTGTAAAGTCACATAGTAAGACATGATATTGTCTTTGTATTCTTAGAGAATTAGCTAGAAGTTGTTTGTAGGCAGTTCCACAAAAGCCATCGAGCCATCAGTTCAACCAGACTGTAAACCAGATTCAGCAACAAGCTGCGAGATATCAGGCAGCCAAACCAAGTAGCCTGTTCCAGTTAAAGTTCATCTGTGAATCAACCTCCCAGCTACAACCTGTGAATACTTCACTTTTCAAGAATCTCACTTCAATGTTAAAGCATTAAATCCTTTCAAGAAATCAGGCCTGCCACAAGGGAGACCAGAGATTATAAACCAGAGACTGAGATAACTGTGATAAAAACAAAAAACTGCGGATGCTGGAAATCCAAAACAAAAACAGAATTACCTGGAAAAACTCAGCAGGTCTGGCAGCATCGGTGGAGAAGAAAAGAGTTGACGTTTCGAGTTCTGTTGAAGGGTCATGAGGACTCGAAACATCAACTCTTTCTTCTCCGCCAATGCTGCCAGACCTGCTGAGTTTTTCCAGGTAATTCTGTTTTTGTTTTTTTTTGACTGAGATAACTGTAATTGGTCAAAGTGCATGACTTTTATCCATATCCAGTCTTTGTGTATGTGAGTGTATATGAGAACAATGTGTCTGATGTCACATTCAATTCGGGGTAAATGAGAGAGAATAAATAATCCTCTGTAGTTTTAAACTCTCAAACTTGCTACTGGATTATTTGATTATGGTATACTCCCAAAAGAGTTAAAAAAAGAAAAGGCACACCTCTTTCTATACAAAACATGCTAATCACAGGCAGTAAGAGAGCACACACATTCTGTCTGTGACACACCCTCCTCTAGCTTGAAACAGGATATCAAACTTTGGTGCGGAGCACTGGGATCAGGCCGGTACACATATATAAGCATGCGTGCCTGGGTACATGTACGTGCACGTTCTTGCTGTATTTTGTGATCTATCCCTTTTTGTTAAGGTAGCTGAAAGTGTCATTCATCCTTTGTGCACATGCAGCAAAATTCACTCAGTGTCCCCCATGAGGCTTCATATCGTTAACTTACCAAGGCAATGACTGTGGCTGCAGCTCCCGCAAATGTTGCAATGAACAAATGGTAGGTCAGTTCAAACTGTAACAAAGACCCAGAATTACAGATTAAAGGAATTCAACATGATAAAGGGTCAAAATACAAATCAGGCAAATATCTAAAGGCTTCCCCCATCCATCCATTCAGGTGGTTCTGGTACTGCAGTACACCCTGGAGAAAGATTTCTTCTGCTCCTCAAACTGTGAATTCATTGTGATCCACAAGCATTGGTCTTTATCCAGCACCTAATCCCAGTGGGAATGGTTGACTTGTGTATATATTGAGTAGAATAAAATCATTTGACAATGATTGACAAAATACAGGGGGTATAGCTCCCTTCTTACTGTCCCCTCAAATACTTCCAGGATAGGTATAGCACAGGTTGGATACAGAGTAAAGCTCCCTCTACTCTGTCCCTATCAAACACGCCCAGGGCAGGTAGAGCATGGAGTTAGAAACAGAGTAAAGCTCTCTCTACACAGTCCCCATCAAACACTCCCAGATCAGTTACAGCATTGGAGGTTAGGTAGAGTGTTACAAGGAGCCATTCATGCACCAGCAGGGCATTCCTATTGCCTTTTATGTTGCAAGCCTAAAATTAAGGACATGAGAGTGAGTGAATGCATGGATTTGGTTCCTCTGTTGCAAGCTTGTGGTGTCAGCTTGTGTGGTGAATGAGTGAAAAATTTGAAATGATGTGGACTGACCACTTACCTCAGAGGCATTACAAACAGCTGTTAAATTGAGGCCGCAGACCTTCCCCGGATTGGCATTCCATGGCAGGATCCCTGAAATAGCAGTCAAGGAAATGGGATGAGTTCCAGCAAAAATACACAAGACACATGTCCATGACAATTTTAGATAGCGATACAGAGTTGTTGAATTTCTCTTCCACTGGCAATAATACAAATCAGGTCACCAGCAGAACCCAACTGGATTCATCACCCAGAAATTTCCCTGAACATAGGAACAGGAATAAATCATTCAACCCCTCAAGCCAATATTCAATCAGATCATGGCTGATTTGTACCTTGATTCCATTTACCTGCCATTGCACCATACCACTTATCCAAATATCTAACAATCACAGTCTTGAAAATTTCAATTGACCCCAACATCCACTGTCTTTTCTGGGAATAAATGTTCTATAAGAATGTAAGAAACAGCAGCAGTCGGGCCATACAGCCCCTTTGAGCAGGCTCCGCCATTCAAAAGCACATGATCTTCAACCTCAATTATACTTTCCCGGCCTATTGTCATATTCCTCAATTTCCTAAGTGTCCAATAATCTATCAATCGCCATCCCGAATAGAATTATAGAATGGTTACAGCATAGGAGGCCATTCAGTCCTGTCCATACTGACTCTCTGCAAGTGCAACTCATCTGGCCCCTCTCCCTTCCTTTTTCCCTCTCTACAGAAAATGATCCAATTCTCTTTTGAAAGCCACAGTGGAATCTGCCTCCAGCATGCTGTGCCTTCCAGATCCTAACCCCTCACTGCACAAAAAGATTTTCCTCATGTCACCATTGCTTCTTTGGCTGATGACCTTCAATCCATGCCATCTTCTTCTCAATCCTTCCCCCAACAGGAACAATTTCTCCCTATCTACCCTGTCCAGATTACTCTGTCATGATTTTAAACACCTCTAACAAAATTTCCTCTTCATCTTCTCTTCTCCATGCAGAAGAAGCCCAGCTTCTCCCATCTATTCACGTAACTGAAGTTAATCAGCTAGTTACTGGAACCATTCTTGTGAAATCTTCTCTGCACTCTCTAATGTCTTCACATCTTTCCTAAAATGTGGAGCCCAGACTGGGCACAGTGTTCCAGTTGAGGCTGAACCAGTGTTTTATACAAGTTTAACATAACTTCCTATTGATAAAGTCCAGGATCTCGTATGCTTTCTCAACCTATCCTGCCACCTTCAGTGATTTCTTCACATATACCCCCAGGTCCCTCTGCTTCCGCACCTCCTTTAGAAACGTATCCTTTATTTTATATTGCCTCTCCTCATTCTTCAACTAAAATGAAATCACTTCACAGTCTCTGCATTAAATTTCATCTGTCATTTATTGAGCCATCCCAACAGCCCATGCAATTCCTGAAGATTAATACTTCTGTCCTCACAGCTTACAATACTCATCCACAAATCTTGAAATTGTGCCCCACACATGCCCAAGTCCAGGCAAGAAAGCAGGGGTCCCAATACAAATCACCAGAAAACTCCACCATAAAACTTCCTCCAGTCCAAAAAGCAACCTACAAGATACTGTCTGTTTCCTGTCATTCAGCTAATTTTGTATCCATGCTGTCACTGTATTTTATTCCATGGTCTCTAGCTTTGCTGACAAGCCCCTTATGTGGAACTTTATCAAATGCTTTTTGGATGTCCATGTGCATCACATCAACCTCATTATCCTCTTCAACACACTGTTACCTCATTAAAAAAAATTCCAACAAGTTTGTGAAGCACAATATGCCCTTCAAAAAGGTGCTAACTTTTTTTAAGCAATCCATATTTTCCCAGGTGTCTGTTATTTTTGTCCCAAATTATCTTCTCTAAAAACTTTCCCAGCAACGAGGTCAAACTGGCTGATCTGTAGTTGCGGGTTTATTCTTACACCCTTTTTTAGAACAATGGTGCAACATTTGCAATTCTCCAGCCCTCTGCCACCACCCCAGTATCTAAGCAGGTGTGCAAGATTATGGACGGTATCTCTGCAACTTCCATCCTTAATTTCCTCAGTGTCCTTTAATGCATACCATCCAGTCCCTGTGACTTACCAAATTTAAGTACAGCCAGCCTATTGGCTTGTTTTTCAGCTGGTGCAATCACGATTGGCCAAGTGGCCTCTTCCTGTGCCATAACTTTCTACAATTCTATCATTCCACCTCTTTTTAGCAAACTTTAGCCCATCCACTATCTCATCATCTTTCACTATGACTTGGAGAGCATTTTCTTCCTTGGTAAAGACAAATGCAAAGTACTCATTCAGTACCTCAGCCATGTCCTCTGCATAAATTTTATTTTTAATCCCTAATCAGCCCCACCTCTCCTTTTACCATCTTTTCACTACTTATATACCTATAGAAGACTTTGGGATTTCCTTTTATGTTAGCTACCAATCTGTTCTCATACTCTTAGTTTCTCATTTGTATTTCAATTCCCTTCAAACCTTCCACATTCAGCCTGGTGCTTAATTGCATTATCCACCTGACAGCTGTCAGCTGGACCCTTTTTCTGTTTTATCTTACTCTCTATCTCTTTCACCTTTCAGAGAGCTCTGGATTTATCTGTCCTAGTTTTTACTTCATTGGAATGTGCCATGACTGTATCTGAACTATTTCCTCTTTAAAGGTAGCTCATTGTTCATCTCCCATTTTTCTCGTCAATATTTCATTCAATCTATTTGAGCCAAATCCATTCTCACCCCATTCAAGTTGGCCCTCCCCCAATTAATTATTTTTACTCTGGATTGCTTCTTGTCCTTTTCCATAACCAACCTCAATCTTATGATACTATACTCAATGATAGAGCATCCATAACCCTCTAAGGTGGGGAATTCCAAAGATTCACTGCTGCCTAACTGAGGAGATTTCTCCTCAACTTAGACCTTAATGACCAATTCTTTGTCCTGAGATCATGACTCCTGTATGTTGCTTGGAGGTCTACAGACTTGTAGCTGTTTATTAATAACACATAACTATACATACATATAGGATACAGTCCCGAGTAGATGCTATTTTCATGCCAACATGTTCACTACACTCTACCACTCCCATGTGACTCTCTACATCATAATGTGGGTGGTACTGTTTCCCTAGGTCCACGTTAACCCTGACAGTCTGAAGCATACTAATACTATAACTTCGAGTTCTAGACTCCCCAGCTGGGCAGAGGAGGGGGTTGGCAGGGGGTGCAGTGGGCTGGTGGGGGAGCCTTTCAGCATTCACCCTGCTCAACCCTCTAAGAATTTTATATGCTACAATGGGATCACCTGTCCTTCTTTTAAACTCCAGAGTGTATGGGCCCATTCCAACCAATCCCTCTTCATAGGATAACATTGTCACCCAGGAATCAAGCTACTGATCCTCCACTGCATCCCATCTAAGGAATAGGAAAGGAGACCAAAACGGTACACAGTATTCCAGGTGCAGTCTCACTAAAACCCTCTATAACTGTAGCAAGAGATCCCTACTCTTATCACACTACCCATGACCACCTGTCTGTCTCCCACTCTTAACACATTCTTTTCCAGGACAATTATGCAATAGATCACCTCCTCCCTCAATCATTCCTCCTTGTATAATCATTAGGCCTTTAAAACCAAAGTTCATCATCTGGCTCCAGATTCTTGATTAGAACAGATGCTTTCAACCCTGTGGTCAATCCTGATGTCATCCAACACTGTGACCCCTAGCTCTTTCCCTTGTGAAATCATGTACTCTGGCGCCTTCCCCCTGGGAGTGTCCTGTACTGTGGTTGCTGGAGCCATGGAACAAGTGTCAAAGTGCGTTTGGAAAAAGTAAACCAGAATAACTTAAGAAGTTTTACTGAATATTGAAAAGTGCCATACCATACTGCCGGGCATCCACACAGACATCATCGAAGCCTGTATTATTATCTGTCACATATTTGACAGTTTGGCATGTGGACCACATGGTGTAGTAAATATAGACTGGCAATGCAGAGAAGGCAAAAACTCCCATCCAGGTCACACCCAGGACATAGGTCAGGAAGATGAACTGGAAGAGGGGGAGGAAAGGTCAGTGAGAAAAGCAAGGTGTAATGATTACACGAGAGGGAGAGAGAGGGAGAGAGAGGATTACATTAGCACATAATATAGTTTGCTCCGCTTATAGTGGGCATGTTGGTGCCCAAGGAGTTGTCCCATGTGATAGCTAGTATAATCTGACATCTGGGATCCCGGAGGTGGTAGGCAACCTGGTGAGGAACAAGAGATTTAGCTGCAATCACAGAAGGAGCCTTCATTCTCTATCTTCCCATTTACTATCTGCTTATCATAGTGCTGTTCCTCAATGTCTTGTGTACTCAGACTCTACATTCTCAATAAGCCCAGGGACCATCCAAGGGGCATTCAGACTGTGATAGGGACAGACAGAAGGGATGAGTTAAATGAGCAGAGCACGTACTCTCATCTCCATCACTGGGACATTAAATGGTTAAAATCAAAAACAAAAATACCTGGAAAAACTCAGCAGGTCTGGCAGCATCTGTGGAAGAGAGCACAGTTAACGTTTCAAGTCCGCAAGACTCTTCAACAGAACCGGTTCTGTTAAAGAGTCATGCGGACTCGAAACGTTAACTGTGCTCCCTTCCACAGATGCTGCCAGACCTGCTGAGTTTTTCCAGGTATTTTTGTTTTTGTTTTCGATTTCCAGCATCCACAGTTTTTTGCTTTTATCTAAATGGTTAAAGTGGTTAGGCCTCTCTGCACCCCAATACAGGATGTTGTGAATGGGACTAGAAACAAAGATGCCAACAGCTGCTTGGCTTCCCCAAAATAGTCAGTACGTTTAAAACAGTTTAAGTTTGACACTTTTGTAATTGACATCTATGGATGGCAAATGGTCAGCACCATTTGTCCAATACATGCAGCTGGGTATTGGAAATGGCAGGATTTGCACAGAAATCAATGGGAAGAGTGGGGCAGTTGACATGGATGAAGCAGCTAGGAAGCTGGGCAAAAACAGAAAGAGCAAATTAGTAGAAGGTTGAAACTCGACAAATGAAAGCTACCATACATTGGCAGCAACAATGGGTTACTTTAGATCCTAGAGGAAGAGTAACAGTGAAAGTGATTGAAGCTTGTTGACAGTGGAGTGAATTCTTATCAAACTAGGTCATTGGACAGCAATAATCAAACTGAACATTGAATGGATCAGTGAGTGCAAGTTGATGGCATCATTGTAAAACTGCACTATCCTGAACAGACCATTGTTTCACTACAGCTTACATTTATATAGCACCTTTAATATAATAACAAATTCCAATTCACTTCATAGGGGTATATCCAGTCACAAATTGAGACTGGGCCACATAGAGATATTGGGACAAGTAGTCAAGAACTTGCTCAAAGAGACAGGTTTTAAGGAATGTCTTAAAAGGACGAGAGAGCCAGAGAGGTTTAGAAAGGTAATTCCAGAGCTATAGTGGCTGTAGCTTAAGGTCTGGTGCACATAGGGTTAATGTGGGACTGATGTGGCCCATAGTGATGTAAGAGAACACATGACCCACACCAAGGGGTCACTGTGGTGATGGACAGAGCCATGTGCAGACCCAAGCATGGAGACCGCTCCTAGCTTATACCTTTCATTGTATATTTGTAAATAGTTAAGACCTACAGCTCGCCTGCTAAAGGCTATAAGGACTTCATCAAGCCTACTGAGATGTAATCGATACCCCACAACAGGGACTAATCAGCTGAAGGCACGGCCGCCAATGATGGAGTAAAGGAAAACAAGGGATAGACCAGAGACCAGAGTTGGAGAAACAGAGCACTTGGAGGGTTATGGTTGCTGGAGATTACAGAGATATGAAAGGGAGATATTATGGAGGGATTTAAACATAAGGAAGAGAATTTTACACTGAAAATGTTGGACATGGGAGCAAATATAAGAAGTTAGTGACAGCTGTGGCTCAGATTGTAGCACTCTCCCCTCTTGGATCACTAGATTCCAAGTTCAAGTCCTGCTCCAGGGATTGAAACAAAAATCCAGGCTGACCCTCCCGTACAGTACTGAGTGAGATGCTGGCTTTCAAATGTGGTGTTAAAACAAGCCCCATCTGCCTGGTCAGCCGAGTGTAAAAGGTGCCATGGTATTGCTTTGAAGAAGAGCAGGGGCGTTCTCCCTGGCTCCCTGGCCAATGTTTATCCCTCAACCAACATTACCAAAGTAGATAATCTGATCATTATCGCATTGCTGTGTGTGGGAGTTTGCTTAGTGCAAACTGGCTACATTACAACAGTAACAGCACTTCAACAAGTGCTTCATTAGTTGTAAATAAGATGTCCAGTGGCTATAAAAGGCGCTATATAAATACAAAAGTATTTTTAATGGAGATAATTGGTGATATTTTGGATATTAGCATGCTGGGGAATCTTCAGCCCAGGGAGGCAATGCAGAGCAGGTCACTGATCACTGGATGAATTATAGGGGATGAATGCATTAAATACAGGATTTCAGCCTTGAAATAAGCTGTCTGAGACAGGAAGATGTTAATGTGGAGGACTACAATCCGTGTCAGCTTACACTGGAGCAGGAGAACAAATTATAACAGAGGAAAGCAAAGTTCTCGGCAAAGGTCTGAAAGATTGTGGGAGCTTGCTGTGCGCAAATTATCATTTTGCACATTACAACAGTGACTACAGTTCAAAAGTTTTTCATGGCTGTGTATTGCATTCTAACACCCATGGTCATGAGAGGCAACATGGAAATGCAAGTTCTCTTTTGCTGATGTTGTTTTATTCGGGATGGGTCACCTAAAATGAGCTGAATGGCATACCATTGTTAGCTATCTCATGAGCCAAGGGCAGGAAAAACATAACTGCACTATGTTGGAGGAAGAAGGGAGTGTGCCCAGGCCAATCAGTTGTGAACAGAGATCAGCATTCAGATTCCAGACTCTTCTACATGGTGCAGGCTCAAGTTACTTACAGTTGCGCTGACACATCTGCCACACATGGTGGTCCTGAATTCGCCGAAGAGAGATCTGACGGCACTGGTGGTGTAGAAGCCCTCAGCCAGGAGCAGCACCCCATATAGGAAGAAGAACGATGCAGTCCCATAAATAATGTACTGGAACACCTGGATTCTGGAAGCAGCAGGAAGAACAGCTGATGTAAGAGATTCACAGCTTCAACACCTCACTCACGCACACTCCCCACAAGAAGGCAGATCACACAACAGACAGCACAAAACATTCAAGCACTGTTTGAAGAGAATTTTCCTACTACACTCTACACACAGACACCAATAGCAGAAAATAGGAACAAGTGGAGGCTATCAGTCCCTTGAGGCTGTTCTGTAATTCAGTTAGATTGTGGCTGATTTGTAGCCCACTTTTGCTACTTATTCTGTTACCCTTTCACAACAACTGAATAGATTTTTGTTAGGTAAGGGTTCTACCTTTCTACCAGCCTGTGTGAGAAAACATGCTTCCTGATTACCTTACCAAGTGGGCAAGCTCCAATTTTAAGATTATGTGCCCTCATTCTTAATTCCCCTACTAGAGGAACTGATTCCTCTCTATCTACCCTCCTGAATCTTAAAAACGTCTCAATCAGACCACCCCTAAATCATCTAAATTCAGGCCAATACAAACCTAGTCTATGCAACCAGGCCTCATAATTTAACCCTCTAAGCCCTGATATCATTCTGGTGAATCTACGCTACACCCACTCCAAGGCCAATATATCCCTCTTGAGGTGTATGGTGCCCAGAACTGAATACAGTTATTCCAGATGGGGTCTAAACAGAGCTCGGTACAACTGAAGCATCACTTCCATTGCTTTGAGCCAATACTTAATTAACCTTTTTGATTGCTTTTTGTACATGTCCACTGAATTTTAATTATTCCTGTATTTGGTGTCCAAAATCTTGTTCCTATATTCTCGCCATTTAGATAGCGTCAGCTTTAACTTTCTTAGGTCCCAAGTGGATGATTTCATATTTGTCCACACTGAACTCCAGCTGCCAGTTTTTCCCTTACTTGCTACCTGTTGGTGTCCCTTGGCAACTTTCTGCTCCCATCTACTTAAATGTTCCTCCTAATTTAATATCAGGCACAAAGTAGGGCAAGACAGAAGAGAAGGATGTTGAGGTACTTACACATTTGCCAGGACAGCATAGTCCATAAAGTCATTGGAGAAGTAAAGCTCAATGAGTCTCTCAGTCCCGGTCAGAGCCTCATGGCCACAGCCACAGAAAAGGGCCACTCCCACAAAACACAGGATGGTCGCAATGAGAGAGGCATAGGGAACTCCCCTGAGGCATCTCACACAACACTCCGAACAGCCTGTAGGGAAAATGAATATCTGAGATAATACAAATCTGCCCCTCAACTCCTCCATTACCACCCTCCACCCCTCCCCTCATTCCATTACCTCACCCCTTTCCATTTACCACTCTTCTCTCCAAAACAGTGAAGGTCCCAGAATCAGTTTAACGTAATTTTTCTTTTTCCCAACATACAGAAATATACCTTGTGTGTGCACGGAGTGATTGACTGTCTGCATGTCTGTGCATGTGCGTAAATGCGGGTGCAGGCAGATTCAGGATCAGGTAGCTTCTAAGACTGAACAGCTGAACAGCTTCTAGATCACTGCCTAAGGTTGTAGAGAGGGTAGCAAAAGAAAGCTGTGCCCTGGGGCAATGAATGAGTGTGATGGAAGCAGATACAGAAAGATGGAGTGGGAGAATTTCCTCAAGAATTGCGAGAGTAAATATTTCAGACTTATTATAGAATTTTTCTCGATCAGTATGTAGAGGAACCAACTCAGGAACAGGCTATTTTAGATCTGGTGTTGTCCAGTGAGAAAGGACTAATTAATAACCTTGTGGTAAAGATAAATATAGGGAAGAGTGATCATAATATAATGGAATTGAGTTTGAGTTTGATCTAATCTAATCTAATCAAATCCAAAACTAGGGTCCTAAATTAGAGCAAAGGAAACTATGCAGGAATGAGGGGTGAGTTGGTTAAGGTAGATGGAATACAATGTAGAAAAATGTGAAGTTATCCACTTTAATAGGGAAAGAGAAAAGTAGACTTTTTTGAAGCCTTTCATCTTGAACTCATCAAGACAGTTTACAATAATACCAAATGTACAGGGAACAACAATTTATACTTTTTTTCAGCAATACTCGAGTTTTGTACTACCAAACGATGATTTTTTTTGAATGAAGAGGGGCTGGGGCATGTTGTTATTCATTGGAGAGACCAAACACAGACTGGGTGATCACTTTGTGTAACACCTTCTGTCTGTCCGCAAGCATGACCCAGACCTCCCTGTCACTTGCCATTTCAACACACCACCCTGCTCTCATGCCCACATGTCCATCCTTGGCCTGCTGCAATGTTCTAGTGAAGCTCAACGCAAACTGGAGGAACAGCATCTCATCTTCCAACCAGGTACTTCACAGCCTTCCAGACTGAATATTGAGTTCAACAATTTTAGATCATGAACTCTTTCCTCCATCCTCACCGCCTTTCCAATCCCCCCTTTTCCAATAATTTATATATATTTTTCTTTTCCCACCTATTTCCATTACTTTTAAATGTATTTCCATCCATTGTTTTATCTCTACCTTTTAGCCTATTTCGATACCCCCCCCCAACCCCCACTAGGGCTATCTGTCCCTTGCTCGTCCTGCTTTCTACCCTTAAAGTCATCATTATCACATTTCTTATCTAATATCACCACCAAAAACACCTCTTTGTCCTTTTGTCTATGACATCTTTTGGTTATCTCCACCTATCACTGGCCCTCTATCCAGCTCTACCTGTCTCACCTCCCCTTAAACCAGCTTATATTTCACCTCTTTTCTATTTTTCCTTAGTTCTGATGAAGAGTCATTCAGACTCAAAATGTTAACTGTGTTCCTCTCTGCAGATGCTGTCAGACCTGCTGATTTTTTCCAGGTATTTTTGTTTTTGTTCTAGATTTCCAGCATCCGTAGTATTTTGCTTTTATCTTGTTATTCAGAGGGACCTGGGTATCCTGTTACATGAATCACAAAGTTAACATACAGATACAGCAAGCAATTAGGAAGGTAAGTGGTACATTGGCTTATATTAAAAAGGGACTGGAGTATAAGAGTGAAGAAGTCTTACTGCAATTGATTTCATCACATCACAAGAAACACAATAACCACCCCATAGCCAACAGGTGGAGCTCATGTGTTGTTATTCAAAACAAGCCTTCAAATTCTAAATTGAGGAAAACACATCAAGACTTTACAAAGTGAACAGAAAATACCAGAACTTGACCCCAAACCTCTAACCAGCCCCTGCTCTCAAACACACCAGACTCCAAGACACCACACAGCCTCATGGGCAACACAGCCCTGGCCTTAAAATCCCCTCATGGGCACAAAACCTTTGTCCTCCAGCCCTGAACAACCTCCCCCTGCCCCTTTCTGGTACCAGGCTTTGGGAAATTAGGTAATGCAGTATTTAACATGCTACATATTTGAATACACTTTGGGTGAAGCTTGGCAAAAGCTGGTGTGCAAATTATAGCCTCATTTTACCTCACAAAAATGAATCAGCATTTATCAAGTGTCTTTCTCAGCCACAGGAGAGCTCAAAATGGTTCACAACCGATTATCACCATTGTAGCATAGAAGACAAGTCAGCCAAATTGCACACAGCAAGGTCCCTCAAACAAGAATGTGACAATGACCAGATATAGACATTTAAATGAAGGTTGTTGGGGTCAACTCTCTTGCTTGATTAGTACTGTGGGATCTTATACATATATGAAGGCAGGTGTGGCCTCAGTTTAACACTAGAAGTCAGCACCACCAACAGTGCAACACTCCCTAGGGTGTCAGCTGGGATTTTGTGCTTAAGGCTCTAGAATGGGACTGGGAGAAGAGAGTGCTACCCACTAAACCATCAGTTAAAAATGTTATTACATGAATGACTCATGAATGGAAGGATTTAAGCAGCCTTGTAGTTAACTCGATTTTTAAACCAATCAGCTGTTCAGAATCAGCAAAGACAAAGGAGAGTCCTGGTATATGAGCAAATAAAGTACAGCTGAATTGTTCACAGAGGCTGAGGAAAACACATGACAGCTCAAATTGGTCAGCATATGGATATTAAATGAATTACAAAGTGGCATAAAAGAAACTAAGTGAATGGGCAAAGCTAGAAGAGGGAGTTTAATGTGGCAAAGTGTGAGGTGATTCAATTTGGATCTAAGAAATACAAACTAGAGTATTATCTTCATAGTGAAAGGCTGGCAGCTGCAGCAAAGTTATTTGATATCCATACACAAGAATCAATAAAAAGCTAATGAACAGGTACAAAGAATGTTAGCCTTTATCTCGAGGGGGTTGGAAGTTGTATTTCATTTTTATGGAGCCACGGTCAGACCCCATCTGGGGAACTGCATTCAGTTCCAGACATCACACGTCAGGAAGGAGATCTCTCTCAGAGGGAGAGCAGTGCAGATTCACCAGAATGATACTGGGGCTAAAAAGGTTAAATTATAGGTTGCATAAACATGGCTTGTACTCAACTGAGTTTAAAAGGCTCAGGGGTGATTTAATTGAGGTGTTTAAGATGACTAACGGGTCCAGTAAGGTAAATGGAAAGAAACTATTTCCTCTGGTTGGACTGGGGGTGGGGGGGTGGATGGCGGTGGTGCAGTGACAAGAACCAGGGGCTTAATCTTAAAATTAGCGCTAGGCAGTTACAAGAGTGAAATCAAAAACATTGTTTCCATACAAAGAGTAGTGGAAATCCAGAGCTCAAGGAAAATTTGAGACCAGTTGGGCTCTTTGGCTTGTATCTATCCTGTAAAGACTGTGCGAGTCACATTCATAAATGTTTGTCGGATAAGGGTTATGGGTTAAAAGTTGGAGAAATAGAGTCAAGGTACAGATCAGGCATGATTGAATAGCTGAGCAAACTCTAGCGGCTGAATGGCTTCCTCCTGTTCCTCTGCTTCAGTCAGGCCCAACTTCCAAATAATAGCGCATTGATGAACACACCAATTCAGGAGGAAAACTCCAGTGGATGCAGCACATTAACCGCTGATTAGAACTGCAAGGCTGGCTGTGTAATCCCACAATCTGATTCAAACAAACTGCTGGAACCAACCCTGAAGCAAGTTGGGATGGAAATGAATGTGTATTTCTATGAGTCATTCATCAACTAGAATAGATTACAGAAGAAAAGAGACAGGCTGTAGAGTATTGTACTTCCATTCTGTACTGAATTGGGCCTGGTAGTTACAAAGGGCTATTTACTGGGTTCAAACCCTGGCCTGGGGGCTCCGAGGGATAGCTATTATTGGCTGGGGAGACTACAAGGAACAAAATTCGAATTAACCTTTGGGTTATGAAATTGTGCTACCCTAAGAGGTAGAAACAGCCCCACTGCCTTTCCCCTTTCCTGCCTTCATACTAACAGGGGGCAGTTGCAGATGCAGACAAGTAATATCAGGACTCCCTCTCCCAGCCGCAAGCTGAAACATTAACTCAGTTTCTTACTCCACAGATGCTGCCAGGCCTGTTGAGTACTTCCAGCATTTTCAGTTTTTATTATAAACTAATTAATCTTCCATTGCTAATCTTTAATTCCTTCCATTTATAGCTCAGTGACTCGGGCCAGACTCGGATGCTTTACCCCAATCTGAGATCGAGACAGCCAGACCCACCTTATGCTGCATGGTTGATAGTGTCAGGATATATCAGCCGCACCCCACCCCGTGCCAAATTCTGGGGAAAGGGTGGAAAACTCATTGAGCCCTCTATAAAGTAGAAGATAGAAAGATTTATGGGGGATGAGGAAGGCTGTAATAAACAATATGAATAATCAAACATGCATCTGGGAGAGACTGGGGAGAGGAGGGGTCCCTGGCCACGAATGAATGATCCTCCCTCCTCACATCACAGTGGGAAAGAGATATACACTATCCGCCCTGTCCTGGATTCCAGTTTCATGGTCAGGAATTGAGCGATAGCTTAGAAAATAGTTAAATATACAGTGTATTAACAGAGTACAGTGTTCACTGTGCACATGTCAACAAGGTATTCAACTGTTGGTGCAGCTGCACCCCAACCTGACATGGTCCTCACCTGTAATTCCAGCAGGGATCGCTTTTTAATTCATTTGCAGGATACGTGAGCATTGCTGGAAAAGCCAGCATTTATTACCCACCCCTAACTACCCTTAAGACAATTGAGTAGCTTGCTTGGCCATTGCAGAGGGCAGTTATGAATCAATCACATTGCTACGGGACTGGAGTTAAATGTAGGCCAGACCAGGTAATTATGGCAGGTTTCCTTCCCGAAGGCCATCAGTGAACTAGATGACCTTATAGAACAATCCAGTAGTTATATGGTCAACACTACTGAATGATTATTTTATTCCAGATTTATTTAATCAACTGAATTTAAATTCCCTAGTCACCATGGTGGGACTTGAACTCGTATGTCCAGAACATTAGTCCAGACCTCTGGATTACTAGTCCTGTAATATTATCACTATGTTATTGTATCCAATATTTCACCCATCTTCTCCAAGGCCAACGGCAGATTGGCTCCCCATTCCTCCCCGGCTCCCATTCCCCACCACCCCTACCCCAACCCACCCTTCACCCCTGACTGAAATCAGCTAACTCATGGCAGACTAAAGGCAGAGACAAGCTGGAATCCCCACATTATAGAAAGGCACAGGGAACCATAGACAGCTCTGTTCCTCCTGATCTGACCACTTTTCTGGGGTTCGCACCCTTCTGCCCATGCAAAAACTGCTTCTAATTGTTACACAAACCAGGTGTCATGCCAGCTATGACTCAGTGATAGCATTCTGACCTCTCAGCCAGAAGCTAGTGAGTTCAAGTCTTACTCCAGAGACCCAAATGCATAATCTAGGCTAAAACTTCAGTGCAGTGCTGAGGGAGTGCTGCATTGTCAGATGAGCCATTAAACCAAGATCCCATTCTTCCCCCTCAAATGAATGCAAAAGATTCCACGGGATGATTGGAAAATGACCAGGGAAGTTCTCCCCAGTGTTCCAGTCAATATTTATCCCTAAACCAATGCCACTAAACATAGATGATCTAGTCATTATCATATTGCTATTTATGGGAACCTGCTGTGTGCTAATTGGTTGCTAAGTTTCCTACATGACAATAGTGACTACACTTCAATAGTATTTCATTGGCTGCGAAAGATTTTGGGATGTTCTGAAACTCACTATATAAATGCATGTTCCTTCTTTTGCCATCAGTCACATTCAGCAGGTTGTGTAAGTGGACAAAACAAAAACAGAATTACCTGGAAAAACTCAGCAGGTCTGGCAGCATCGGCAGAGAAGAAAAGAGTTGACGTTTCGAGTCCTCATGACCCTTCGACAGAACTTGATTTCGAGTCCAAGAAAGAGTTGAAATATAAGCTGGTTTAAGGTGTGTGTGTGTGTGGGGGGCGGAGAGATAGAGAGAGAGAGAGGTGGGTGGGGGTTGTGGTTGTGTGGACAAACAAGCAGTGATAGAAGCAGATCATCAAAAGATGTCAACGACAATGGTACAATAGAACACATAGGTGTTAAAGTTAAAGTTGGTGATATTATCTAAACGAATGTGCTAATTAAGAATGGATGGTAGGGCAGCGTTCCTTAGCACTTGAGAGAAAGAGAAAAAGTTTCTTGTTGAGGTGTCGGATGAGCCGAAGGATAAAATGAAACTGGGGGCACGCGCAGCTTTGAAAAAGGGTATGGCGGTGCTGCTGGAGGGAGAGGTCGAGTGTGTTCATATGGCGGCGCATGGCACTGAGTGTGGATTTCAGAATGTGACGGGAACAGCAGTCCGAGAAACGTTTTATGTCCCGGAGATACCGGTAATCCTGGGTGGGTTCGAAACATGAGGGGTGGAATTTCAGCTGAAATCCACGTGGGGTAAGTCGGAGACGGAGACAGTCACTGAGAAAGGAGATATGGCTGTGAAAGCGGGTTTTAGTAAACACCTTGTCAAACACCAGGAGGGAAATGGAAAGCAAAGAAGGTGAACAAGGCAACAGAGAGATACGGAAATCTTGTCGCAGAGAGGAACAGAACTTCTTCAAGGAGGTAGGCATTTTTTGAAGAGCAGTGGCAGTCAATTAAACACAGAGATATCTCTGTGTAAGTGGACACCTGGGTCTCAGCAACACCTCGAATCTGAAGGATACAGACAGGCCAAAGAGGTCTGATGTTAGAGTGAGCACAGAGCGAGTGATGGCTGAGGGGTTTCAGAATAATCTATCCCACACATGAACTCAGCAGGACTGCCCACTTGTCAAGATCTGGGAACTCACAAGGGAACAACGAGGATCTGAAGGATGGGAGGGAGCATAATGGAAAAGATTCTGGGATTTCTTTTCTGATTCATTTAGGGGAGGTGGGCATTGCTGCCTGACATTGCTTGACCTATTGCGTATTTGCCCTGTTCCCCTGTGTCACAGATAGGACTCAGCTACTGAAGAATGGTTCACTGCACACCTACTGTTAAAAGGCCTCAGGCTCTGCAGCTAGATCTATACAATTTTAAACGGGATGCAAGAACGGAGAAACATACACAAATCTTTGAAGGTGGCAGGGCAAGTTGAGAAGGCTTTTAAAATGGGTTCCTTGGTTTTATTAATAGGATAAAGCCAGGAAAGTATGCTAAAGCTATATAGAAAAGCTTGGCCTCAGCTGGACTATTGTATTCAATTCTGGGCACCACACTGTAGGGAGGATGTCAAAGCCCCAGAGAGGGTAGAGTGGAGAATTATTAGAATACTACCATGGATGAGGGACTTTAGTTATGTAGAGACACTAGAGAAATTCTGAGGAAGAGTCATACGGACTTGAAACGTTAACTCTGTCTTCCTTTCCACAGATGCTATCCGACCTGCTGAGTTTTTCCAGCAATGTTTGTTTTTGTTGCTAGAGAAATTGGATCTGTTTCCTTAGATCAGAAGGGGAGATTTGATAGGTGCTTTAAAAGAGTAAATAACTGTTTTGACTAGCAGGAGGGTCAGTAAGCAGAGGACACAATATTTGGAAAAGGACCAGAGGTGATATGCAGAAACCTTTATTTCTTTTACACCCCGAGTTGCTGTAATCTCCAATCACTGCCTGAATGGGTGGTGGAAGCAGATTCAATATTAACTTTCAAAATGACATTGGATCCAATATTTGAAAAAGGAAAAAATTTACAGGACCCTGGGGAAAGAGCAGAGCAGTGAGAGTGAGAGACTAATTAGATGGCTCTTCTAAAGAGCCAGTTACAGGCATAATGGACTGGATAGCCTCCTTCTGTGCTGTATGATTCTATGAGTAAAAGCCCAGTCTGAATGGAACTAGACTTGGGGAACAATGAGAGTTGTTGTGTGAAGAGTTGAGATTCAGTGGAGCTCTGTTGAGCAGCATAAACAATGCTCAGCGAGAGGAAGGTGGCTGATTCTGACCCTTGACCTTCGACAAAGGGATCTTTGAGCATTGGCTCCTACTCAACACTTGGCAAGAGAAGGGACAACAAGTGAATAACATCACGCTCAGCACAGTGCCAGTCACCGCCTCAGTCACAAGGCGCAAGACCCAGAGAGCTGGGCGGGGGAGGTGGGTGGGTTGGGGTTGGGGATGGGGTGGTGGAGACATGTAAATTTTCTCTTCTCTCCAGCACTGTGTGGCAGCTGCTTTCACATTCTCAATCTCATTTGCCCAAAACAACCATATTTCATAGCCAACCCTCTGCACAATTACATCATTTCCTCCTGAAGATAGAGTCTTTTGGCAGGGGACTGTGTCATAGGCTCGAGGTGAGCCTCACCTATGTCTATTCTTTCTCTGAGACCCTGTACCTGTCTGAGAGCAATTGGAACATTGCCCCAAGGCCCCCATACTATTCGCAGTTAATGCCAGTCTCCAGTGATGGCGGCCAGTGGGTGCAGAAACCAGCTCACAAGAGAGGGTGGAGAGGAGGATCATGGCTGATTGCCTTGCCCAGTTGTATCCATTTAGAAGAATAAAGAAGGCTAACTACAGTTATACAGGACACAGCTGGAGCACTGTGTACTCTTTACCAAAGAAGGACATACTTGTCCTAGAAGGAGTGCAACAAACATTCAACATGGGTTGAGGGTATTGTCTTGGGGGAGGGGAGATTTTTTTTAAATATCATTTATGGGATGTGGGCATTGCTGTCTAGGCCAACATTTATTTCCCATCCCTAGTTGCCCTCAAGAATGTGGTGGTGAGCTGCCTTCTTGAACTGCTGCAGTCCATGTGGTGTAGGTACACCCACAGTGCTGTTAGGAAGGGAGTTCCAGGATTTTGACCCAGCGACAGTGAAGGAACTGCGATATATTTCCAAGTCAGGATGCTAAGTGACTTGGAGGGGAACTTGCAGGCGGTGATGTTCCCATGTATCTGCTGCCCTTGTCCTTTTAAATGGTAGAGCTCGTGGGTTTGGAAGGTGCTAAGATCCTTGGTGAGTTGTTGCAGTGCATCTTGTAGATGGTGCATACTGCTGACATTGTGCATCAGTGGAGGGAGTGAATGTTTAATGGTAAAGTGCCTATCAAGTGGGCTGCTTTGTCTTCCATGATGTCAAGCATTGAGTGCTTTAGAACTGCACTCATCTAAGTAAGTGGAGAATACCCCTTCATACTCCACCCATATTCCAAAATGACTTTGGGAGTCAGGAAGTGAGTTTTTCGGTGCAGAATTCCCAATCTCTCACCTGTTCTTGTAACCACAGTATTTCTATAGCTAGTCCAGTTAACTTCTGGTTAGTGATGACCCCAGGATGTTGCGATTGTAATTCCATTGTATGTCAAGAGGAGATGGTCAGATCTTTCCTTGTTAGACAAGGCCAGTGCCTGGCAATTGTGTGGCATGAATGTTACTTGTCAGTTATCAGCCCAAGCCAGTATGTTGTCCAGGTCTTGCTGCATGTGGCACAGACTGTTTCAGTTTTTGAGGTACTGAACATTGCACAGTGAACACCCCCACTTCTGACGTTATGATGAAAGGAAGACCATTAATGAACCAGCTGATGATGGCTGGGCCTAGGACACTAGCCTGAGGAACTCCTGCAGTGGTGTCCTGGGGTTGTTGATTGAGTAAGCTAGGCATGGATTTCCTAAAGGTTAGAAGGATGAGAGGTGATCTCATTGTTGAAACTGAGAAAATGTTTCCCCTAGCTGGGGAATCTAGGACATGGGGTCATAGCCTCAGAATAAGGGGTCAACAATTTAGGACAGTGATGAGATCAAATTTCTTCACTCAAGGGGTGTGGATCTTTATGATTCTCTACCACAAAGAGTTGTGAATGCTCAGCTGTTGAGTATGTTCAAGACAGAGGGTGACAGTTTTTGTACTAGGGGAATGAAGGGTTATGGGGTAGTGCAGCTGGTTTTGAGGTGGAAGATGAAACATAATCTTGTTAAATGGCAGAGCAACCTCAAAGGGATGAATGGTCTAAAGCTCTTATCTTCTGCTTGGCATTCCCCTCCCCTGTTTTGATCAGTCAATCCAAAATAGGGCAAAGATGGGAACAGTGTTTCCTAGTCTGGGTGGATCAGTACTACTTCAGTAAGTTGCAACAGAGCAGGAGGCCGAGTTTATATCGAGACTATTGCTTTGGATGAAACTCTGCATGTGGGACCTTAATATTTTAGGAAATAAAAGGGTTAAATTCTGAGGACAAGTTGCATAAACTTGGCTTGTATTCCTTTGAATACTGATCAGATCACTCTTCAATCATCTACGTGTTTAAAAGTGTTAAGGATTCAATAGTGGGGTCAATTAGCAATTTGGAGACTGGGATCAATAGATCTTTCTTGGGGAAGGGTATGAAGGCTTATGGAGCAAAGGTGAGGAAGTGGAGTTGAGGTCCAGGTCAACCTTAGGCTTCATTATACGTTACTCCGCCTGCGACTTTGGGACGGAGGGCAGGTAAAATCCAGTGGGTGCTGTGCCCACCACCTAGCTGCATGACCTTGCCCCCACCACAATTAAACAGGGGAGCTGTCGGGCATCTTCAGGCTTATTGATGCCCAAGACCCAAGTCTGAAACATTAATGCTGTTTCTCTCTCCACAGGTGCTGCCAGAGCTGCAGAGCTTTTGCAGTATTTTCTATTTTTATTTCAGATTTCCAGTATCTGCAGCATTTTGATTTTGTATTTCAATCCACAAAAACCTGGGAAAATCTGTTAATGGGCAAAACAACAGATGATCAGTGGGAGGTGTTCAAAAAAAATTAATTTGTGATCCAGAACCAGTTTATTCCCCTAAGGGAGAAGAGCTTTACTTAGCAAAAAAAAAAAACAGCCTTGGACAACTAAAGCAGTAAGAGGAAATATAAAACTAAAAGAAAAAACATTCCCATATGCAAAAACAAAGAAGAGCACAGATACTGGGAATGGGATGTATACAAGAACAACAAAAGATGACTAAACATGTTGTAAGAGCTACAAAAAAGAAACTTGCAAGAAATATGAAAACCAACACAAAAGTTAGTTATAAAAACAAAAAAACTGCAGATGCTGGAAATCCAAAACAAAAACAGAATTACCTGGAAAAACTCAGCAGGTCTGGCAGCATCGGCGGAGAACAAAAGAGTTGACGTTTCGAGTCCTCATGGCCCTTCGACAGAACTTGAGTTCGAACAAAAGTTAGTTAGATTCACAAAAGGGGATAGTCAGGAGCAAGTGAACCCCTTAAAAATAATTTAGTGTTACTGTCAATGAAAATGTAGTAATTATGATTTTTGGTTGTAATGTACCTTTAAGAATAATAGTTGAGGAAGATCACATGACCTGAGTTAACCAATAGTAGAGTAGCGCAAGCCACCTCAGCAGTCAGTATAGAGGTAGAGTTGGAGTTGAAAGCACAAGTGTAGTTGTTGCTAAGTACATTGTAAATAAACTTAATGTTTCCACCCAAGAAGTATCTGCAGATCAACTCTATCATTAATAGCACAACTCAATCACCCTACAACAAACTGGCAATGAGGATAAAACAGGACTGAAAAGAAATCAAGTTAAAAAGAAATCGGCACTGTACCTTGCCCAGTGATTGTAAGTAGCAAGCGCCATTAGAATTGAAGAATTTATCCCCTCTCAAAACACCAGTTTGGGAGAATTGATCCCTTTGAACCTGTCACAGATGTTTGGTCTCATTGCTTGAAAAAAGAATATTAGGTATTCTATGTAAACAAGATTTTGAGGGAAGAGAAGAGGCAAGGGACCCTCTTAGTACTTGTGGGAACAAAACCTTTAGTTTGATTTCAAGTGCCCAGTGCCCCAGATTCAAAAAATTTTGAAGAATTTGTGGACATCCTAAAAGGTCATTTTCAACCCAAGCCCTCTGCCACAATGCGGAGGTTCAGGTTTAATTCACGAAACAGAGCCCTGGGTGAGACAATTGCATGTGACGTGGCAAATTTGAAGCAGCTAACAGAACATTGAGAGTTCGGTACACTCTGAATGACATACTCAGAGATCATTTCGTGTGTGATGTGAAACAGGACACTATTCAGAAAAGATTATTGTCCGAGGCAAATCTGATTTTCAAGGAATTAGAGATTGCACTGGCCATGGAAAGAATGGAGAGCAAGTGGGCTACCAGTGCTACTTCGAAAGTACACCACCATCTTCAAGAATGAACTTGGAAAAATCCAGGGCCTGCAGGCCAAGATTCACGTGGATCTGGAAGCAACCCCTCATTTCATGAGGGCGAGACCATTGCCTTATGCCCTGCGAGAAAAAGTCAACATTGAATTGAACATTCTAGAGAAACTGGGCATTACACAACCTGTTCAGTTCTCAGAATGGGCAGCACCCATAATCCCCATCCTTAAACCCGATCAAAGCATCCAAATTTGTGGAAACTACAAACTAACAGTTAACAAAAGCAACTAAGCCAGATAAGCACATCATTCCAAAAACCGAAGTCCTGTATGCCAAGCTGGCAGGAGGGACAGTGTACACAAAGCTTTACATAAGTCATGCTTATCGACAACTTGACTTGAATAATGCCTCCTAGGAATTTTCACAATTAATACCCACAAAGGGCTGTACCAATATATATGATTGCTTTTCAGTGTCGCCTCTGCTTGTGGCATCTTTCAGAGAACAATGGAAAGCCTACAGCAGGGACTGCCCCAGCTTATAGTCTATTTAGATAATGTATTGGTGACAGGATTCACTGAAAAAGAGCATGCGGCAAACTTAGAAGAAGTCTTAAAATGATTCTCGCAAGCTGGGGTGCATTAAAAAAAAAGTGCATGTTCCAAGTGAGGTAGGTAATCTATTTGGGTTACCGGGTAGATTCACAGGGCCACCACCTGGTTGAGGAGAAAGTGAGAGCCGTAAGAGGCACCTGCACCAAAGAATGCCTCACAGCTCAAATAATTCCTAGGAATGATCAACTATTATGGGCTCTTACCCAATTTGTCGACAGTGCTGTCGCCCTGCATTCTCCACTCAAAGGACCAATGTTGGTCTTGGGAGGCGCCCCAGAAAGAAGCTTTCATAAAGGTGGAACAATTGTTGCACTTGTCCAAACCATTAGTGCATTATGACCAGACGAAAGAATTGGTGCTGACATGTAATGCATCTCCCTATGGAGTGGGAGCAGTGCTTTCTCATCAGATGGATGACAGCATGGAACGGTCAATAGGTTATGTATCAAGAACGCTCACCACAGAGGAAAAGGGATACACATAGATAGAAAAAGGCAGCCTGTCCATCTCTGGTGTCAAGAAATTTCACAAGTACGTACATGGCCGCCATTTTACAAACGTTTCAGACCACAAACCATTGCTAGGATTGTTTAGTGAGGACAAGGCTATATCACCCATAGCCTCAGCAAGAATACAACAATGGGTCTTAATTCTGGCAGCATACGGATACACTTTCGTACATAGGCCTGGCAATCAAATCACAAACTCTGGTGCCCTTATTAGAAAATGATGAGCACATCTCAGTTCCATAGGAACATGTGTTACTGTTAAATTTCTTAGATTCCTCATTGGTATGTGCTTGACAGATCGGAGACTGGACAAGTCAGGACCCAATCCTATCTCAGGTACAAGAACAAATGCTGCATGCTTGGTCATAGGAGTCCGTATCTGACGAAATGAAACTACATTTCAACAGAAAACATGAAATAACCAGCCAGGATTGCATCGTATTGAGAGCATGAGTGAGATGTTCCTCCAAAGGGAAGGGAGTCACTTTTAATTGAACTACACAGTACCCATCCAGGGATTTCCTGAATGAAGATCATAGCATGCAACTATCTATAGTGGCCTGAGGTGGATGGTGAAATAGAGAGTTTAGTGAAGAACCGTGCGCAATGTCAGCAATTGCAAAAGTTGCCAGTGACAGCTCTGTTACACCCATGGGAGTGGCCAGGTAGACCCTGGGCGGGGTTACACATTGTTCCCAGGAACGGTCCAACGTAGTCAATGTTTCTGCTAACTGTCGATGCCCGTTCAAAATGGTTGGATGTATATGAGGTGAAGTCACCAACATCAGCTGCTACAATTCAGAAACTGTCAGAGTTTTGCCATTCATGGACTACCAGAAGTAGTCGTTTCCAATAATGGCACAGCATTTACGTGTGCTGAACTTCAACAGTTTATCAGCCTCAATGGAATCACTGATCTGGAAACTGCACCGTACCACCCTTCCTCAAATGGACTGGCCGAAAGGGAGGTTCAAACGTCCAAGGCAGGCGTTGAAAAACTAACT
The DNA here is from genome assembly GCA_026770705.1 of Isurus oxyrinchus. Taxonomy (NCBI): domain Eukaryota; kingdom Metazoa; phylum Chordata; class Chondrichthyes; order Lamniformes; family Lamnidae; genus Isurus; species Isurus oxyrinchus. The sequence continues at coordinate 93,337,429 of JANJGN010000009.1, forward strand.
GGCGATTCCTTGGCAACCAAGCTAACACACTTTCTTTTTCATTACAGGACTACCCCTCACACAACAACAGGCATCACACCTGCGGAGTTATTGTTGAAACGCCATCTCAGGATGAGATTGAGTTTAATAATGCTGAATTTAGAGGGGAAGGTGGAAAGGAGTCAGGGGAGCCAGAAAACTAGACACAGCTGTCATAGTTGAAGAGACGGAATTTACTGTGGGAGAGCTGGTATATGTGAAAAACTTCGGGGAAGGACCAAAGTGGTTACCGGGTGAAATGAGTGCACTGACTGGATCTCTATCTTACCACATTAAGGTGGAAGGTCAGATCATCTGTAAACACGTGGACCATTTAAGGAAGAGAGAGACAAATCACTAAGATTTGGCTCCACCAATGACCATGACCAGGTCTGTGTTTCCTGCTGGGAATACTCAGCCCAGGACTGACATGTCTAACGTTTCTGTTGAGTTGAGGATACAGAACTGCAAACGCGTATTGAAATACCTGATGTTCAGGCAACTCCAGAAAAGGAAGTTCCTGACAAAGCATCTGAAGTTGTGGAGCTGCGACACGTACCAGGAAACCACATGAAAAACTGAACTTGTAAATACCTTACTCAGTGTAAATATTATGTTGTTTGAAAAATATGTGCTTGTAAATATATGTATAGCCGCATTAAAGAGGGAGGAATGTAGTAATTATGTTTTTAATTAGTTGTAATGTTCCTTTAAGAATAAAAAGGAAGATCACATGATCTGTTGTAACCAATAGGAGAGTAGCGCAAGCTACCTCAGCAGTCAGTGTAGAGATGGAGTTGAAAGCACACGTGTCATTACTGTTGAGTCTATTGTAAATAAACTTAATGTTTCCACCCAAGAAGTGTCTGCAGATCAACTCTACCACTAATAGCACAACTTGGCGACCCTACAACTAGAAGGTAGGAAATGACAGGTAGATTGAATAACTTACAGTCGAAGAAGAGATCAGCGTGTGCAACATCCCAAGGAAACTATTATTGAATCAGGGTCAGGGGCTCACCAAAGTTAGCATAAACAAAGGGGAATTACGGATGAACAAATACATGCCTCACCAGCAACACTCATCCCATGGAAGTGGCAACTCCCCAGAGGCAGAGATGGTTTCCATCCCAGAGCTTTAAAGGAAGTAGCTGCAGATAATCCTAAATCTAATTTTCCAAAGTTCTCTCAATGTGAGAACCATTTCTTCTCTGTTGGAAAATTACACATCACCCCCTTCAATTAAGAGAGAGGGAAACAAGTGAATTATAGGCCAGTCATCTGTCAATACCTGTTGTTGGAAAATTGCTGGAGTCTATAGTTGAAGATAGGTGATTGAAGAGCGTTTGTACCTGATCAGAGAGAGCCAGCATGGACTGGTAAAGGCTAAATTATGACTGTTGAATCTGATTGATTTTTTTTGAAGAGGTGACTAAAGTACATGACAGTAGGGTGTCTATGAATGCTATTTACATAGATGTCCAGAAGGCACTTGATAAAGTGAACAACAACTTGTATTTATATGGCACCTTTAATATGTTCAAACATTCCATGGGACCTGGGGCATTATAAAATAGACAAGACACTGAGCTAATAAGCAGATGACCAAAGTTGTGGATTACATGGAGCCTGTGAAAAGGAGGAAAGCAGGGTAGAGTGGCAGGGTGGTTTAGAGAGGAAATTCCCATGCTTAGGGCCTTGGCAACTGAAGGCGCAGTTGCTAAAGGTGGAGTGATTAAAATTGGGAATATTAAAGACGTTGGAATTCACGAAGCGCTGAGATCTCAGATGGTTGCTGGGATGCCGGAGGTTATGTTAATAGGGAGGGGAGAGGTCATTGAGGGGTTTGAAAACATGGTTGTGAATTTTAAAATCAAGGTGTTGCTTTAACTAGGAGCCAATGTAGGTCAGTGAGCTAAGGGGTGATAAGCGAACAAGGTCTGGTACAAGTCATAACATGGGCAGTAGTTTTGTCTGACCTCAAGTTTACAGATGCTTGAATGTGGGAGGCCGAACAGTTCAACCTGATTTTTGAACCCATTCATACCCTGTCCATCATTGAGAACCCCTAGTTCCATCTCCACAACATCCCTGCCTCAAGTCATCTGCTGCTGAAACTTTGTGCCATTGTTACTTCCATTTCCAATGATAATATTCTCATGGTCATATTCCCACCTTCCACAACCTTCAGTTCATCCAAAATTCTACTGCCTGTGTCCTTACTCACACCAAGTGCTGAACACCCAGCACCCCTGTGCTTGCTGACCTGCATTGCCCCCCACCCCACCCCCAGAAATGATGTCAATATAAAATTCTTATCCTCATGTTCAAATCCATCCTTGGTTTCCCTAATCTCCTCCAGCTCGATATTAAACTCGAAGCCATGTGGCTGCTCAGTAACCAAAATTCTCTGCGAAAGCTGCGCACAAGTCAGGCCCTTTGAATTGCCATGTGTGCGCAAATTTAGAGAGGCCATACACTTAGCCAAATCGCCTGGCACTTGAAAAAAAATTGAGAGGGAACATTGCCTACAATCCTCTGGTCACTGCTCCCTTCTAATTCTGGGCTCTTGTCCATGTCTCATTCCCAAACTCTAGAATGTCCTCCCTAAAATTCTCTACCTCTCTTTCCCACTTTAAGAGATTTCTAAAACCTATCTTTCTGACCAAGTTTTTATTTAATCCTTCAAACATCTTCCTTTGATAACACTCACCATGAAACCCTTTGGGATATTTTACAGGCATTAAAAGACACAATAAAAGTTATTGTTAGTCTGCCAGGGATAAACGAGTGTTTTGAGTAAAACGATCCTCATATTCTGCTCAAAGGACACAAAAACCTTTTTGAACTCAACTGGCCAATTCAGCTAAGAAGAGTTAATCATTCATAAATTGTACTAAAGAGATTATACCAAAAGATGCTACCCCATATCACAGAATCTCAGTGTAGAAGAGGCCCTTCAGCCCATCGAGTCTGCACTGACATGTGGAAAACACCTGACCTACCTACCTAATCCGAGTTACCAGCACTTGGCCCATAGCCTTGAATGTTATTACGTGCCAAGTGCTCATCCAGGTACTTTTTAAAGGATATGAGGCAACCCACCTCTACCACCTTTCCAGGCAGTGCATTCCAGACTGTCACCACCCTCTGGGCAAAAATGTTTTTCCTCACATCACCCCTAAACCTCCTGCCCTTCATCTTGTACTTATGTCTCCTCATGACTGACCCTTCAACTAAGGGGAACAGCTGCTCCCTATTCACCGTGTTCATGCCCCTCATAATCTTGTACACCTCGATCAGGTCGCCCCTCATTCTTCTCTGTTCCAACGAAAACAACCCAAATCTATCCAACCTCTCTTCATAACTTAAACGTTTCATCCCAGGCATCATCCTGGTGAATCTCCTCTGCACCCCTTCCAGTGCAATCACATCCTTCCTATAATGTGGTGACCAGAACTGCGCACAGTACTCCAGCTGTGGCCTCACCAAGGTTCTATACAACTCCAAAAAGACCTCCCTACTTTTATAATCTATGCCTCGATTAATAAAGGCAAGTGTCCCATATGCCTTTTTCACCACCCCACTAACATGCCCCTTCACCTTCAGAGATCTATGGACACACACACCAAGGTCCCTTTGTTCCTCAGAACTTTCTAGTGCCATGCCATTCTTTGAATACTTCCTTGTCAAATTACTCCTTCCAAAGTGCATCACCTCACACTTTTCAGGGTTAAATTCCATCTGCCACTTATCTGCCCATTTGACCATCCCATCTATATCTTCTTGTAATCCAAGACACTCAACCTCACCGTTAACCACCGGGCCAATCTTTGTGTCATCTGCAAACTTATTAATCCTGCCTCCCACGTAGTCATCTGTTGTTTATACAAATGACAAATAATAGGGGACCAAGCACAGATCCCTGTGGTATGCCACTGGACACTGGCTTCCAGTCACTAAAGCAGCCTTATGTTATCACCCTCTGTCTCCTACAACTAAGCCAATTTTGAATCCACCTTATAAAATTACCCTGTATCCCATGTGCATTTGCCTTCTTTATAAGTCTCCCATGTGGGACCTTGTCAAAGGCTTTACTGAAATCCATATAAACTACATCAACTACACTACCCTCATCTACACAGGGTCACCTCCTCAAAAAATTCAATCAAATTTGTTAGGCATGACCTCCCTCTGACAAAGCCATGCTGACTTTCCCTGATCAAACCTTGCCTCTCCAAGTGGAGATAGATTCTCTCCTTCAGAATTTTCTCCAATAGTTTCCCTATCACTGACGTGAGACTCACTGGCCTGTAGTTCCCTGGCTTATCTCTACAACCCTTCTTAATTAACGGAACCACGTTAGCTGTTCCCCAGTCCTCTGGCACTTCCCCTGTGGCCAGAGAGGAATTAGACATTTGGATCAGAGCCCCTGCGACCTCCTCCCTTGCCTCCCTCAGCTGTCTGGGACACAAATCATCCAGACCTGGAGATTTGTCCACTTTTAAGCCTGCCAACATCTCCAATAACTTGTCACACCCTATATCAATTTGCTTAAGAACCTCGCAGTCTCTCTCCGGAGTTCCATACCTTCATCCTCATTCTCTTGGGTGAAGACAGATGTGAAGTATTCATTCAACACTCTAGTGACATCATCTGTCTCCATCCATAGATTGCCCCCTTGGTCCCTTATGGGCCCATGATTAAACAAACAAACAATCATCAAGACAGCAAAACTCCCTCAATTTGAGACAAAGGTGCAAGATAATCCTAATTCTGGCCAACAGTTCAAAACCAGAAATAAAAACAGAAAATACTGGAAAACTCAGCAGGTCTGGCAGCATCTATGGAGAGAGAAGCAGAGTTGACATTTTGAGTCCAATACGACTCTTCTTCAGAAGTTCAAAACCAGAACATTGTCAGCATGCTCGGAGCATAGCAAGAAGTTAGATTCCCTTGATCCTTCCTGGGGAGATGGTCTTGTGGTGCAGTGGGTAGTGTCCCTGCCTCTGAACCAGAAGCCCCAGGTTTGAGTCCCCACCCCCCACCCCCGCCTCCGCCCCGCCACCCCACCCCCAGGACTTGATGGCCAAGGAAGGTCCATTCACAATGTGGCCAAACAGGTTGAGTATCAACCTGTAAATCCTTCCAACAAATGCCATTGGCAGGCCCTAAGAGTGGGAGATATTCCTGATCAGCCATGTGATAGAAAGAAAGTTGGAGCCTCTACCATCACTATCCATAACTCCAGACTACAACATGCAAGTAAAAGTGTATGTTACCGTAGCAACTCAGGCTCCCTGAGTGATCTGTAAAACACCACCACCAACCCTCCTGGAATGCTCGTTTCAAAGATCCTGCTTGATAGATCATTTAAATGTACACCGGAACAAAATACATATGATTGCAAACTCACTATAATATAGGCAGCTCACAAACAAGCAGACAGAAAATGTGAAAATGTACAGCATCCAATTTCCTTCTTATCCTCCTATGCTCAGCATCTATGATGAGAGACAAACAATAAGAAACAAAGTGGGTTCAAATAGGGGATGGTAGCATTGAGGGAATATTACTGGACTAGCAATTCAAAGGCCTGGACAAATACTCTAGAGGCATGAGTTCAAATCCCACCAGGGCTGGGTGGGGGGGGGGGGGGGGGGGGGGGGTTAGTTTAAATTCAATTAAATATACCTGGAATATTATGCTAGTCTCAATAATGATCACAAAATTATCAAATTGTCAGTAAAAAAAAAAGTAATTTAATTCACTCAGACCCTCTAGGGAAGGAGATCTGCCATTGTTAACTAGTCTGGCCTAATTGTGACTCCAGACCTACAATGTGGTTGAGTCTCAACTGTCCTCTGAAATCACAAAGCAAGCCACTCAGTTGTAGTTGCCTCACCAGCGCCTGTTTAAGGGCAATTCGGAAAAGGCATTGCTAGAGATACTCACATTGCAAGAAATAAAATGACTCATGTTGATCTGAAAACACCCTTAAGGTACACACATCCTCCCTACCTCACCACTCTCCCCTCCCGGGCCTGGTCTCCAGGTCAGACTTGATCCCAGTATTCATTATACAAACAGAAGGTTCCTGTACCAAACAAACTGTAAACTTTGGAACAAAAATAGAATTACCTGGAAAAACTCAGCAGGTCTGGCAGCATCGGCGGAGAAGAAAAGAGTTGACGTTTCGAGTCCTCATGACCCTTCAATAGTTCTGTGGAAGGGTCATGAGGACTTGAAACGTCAACTCTTTTCTTCTCTGCCGATGCTGCCAGACCTGCTGAGTTTTTCCAGGTAATTCTGTTTTTGTTTTGGATTTCCAGCATCCGCAGTTTTTTGTTTTTATCTCTGTAAACTTTGAAATTTCATTGCCCAACACTGAAAGATGTTTGAAGTGGGATCTCCCAGTCAGATCCGGTCATGAAATGTGTGTGTTCTTGGGGGGGATGCTTCCAAGTTCATTATCCCTGGGATAAAAACAAAAAACTGCGGATGCAGGAAATCCAAAACAAAAACAGAAAAAACTCAGCAGGTCTGGCAGCATCGGCGGAGTAGAGCAAAGTTGAAGTTTTGAGTCCTCATGACCCTTCAACAGAACTTAGTAAAAATAGGAAAGGAGTGAAATATAAGCTGGTTTAAGGGGGGGTGATAGTGGTAGGAGGAGATAACCAAAAGATGTCACAGACAGAGGTCGTGAAGGTGGCGATATTATCTAAAAGAATGTGATAAGTAAGAGTGGAGAGCAGGACGAGCAAGGTAGCTCTAGTGGGGGTGGGGTGAAAGAAACGATGGGTGGAATACATTTAAAAATAATGGAAATAGGCGGGAAAAGAAAAATCTATATAAATTATTGAAAAAAAACAAAAAGGAGGGGGAAGAAACGGAAAGGGGGTGGGGCTGGAGGAGGGAGTTCAAAATCTAAAATTGTTGAACGCAATATTCAGTCTGGAAGGCTGACAAGTGCCTAGTCGGAAGATGAGGTGCTGTTCCTCCAGTTTGCGTTGAGCTTCACTGGAACAATGCAGCAAGCCAAGGACAGGCATGTGGGCAAGAGAGCAGGGTGGAGTGTTAAAATGGCAAGCGACAGGGAGGTTTGGGTAATGCTTGCAGACAGACCGAAGGCATTCTGCAAAGCGGTCGCCCAGTCTGCGTTTGGTCTCTCCAATGTAGAGGAGACCACATTGGGAGCAACGAATGCAGTAGACTAAGTTGGGGGAAATGCAAGTGAAATGCTGCTTCACTTGAAAGGAGTGTTTGGGTCCTTGGACAGTGAGGAGAGAGGAAGTAAAGGGGCAGGTGTTGCATATCCTGCATTCACATGGGGAGGTGCAGTAGGAGGGGTTGAGGAGTAAGGGGTGATGGAGGAGTGGACCAGGGTGTCACAGATGGAACAATCCCTTTGGAATGTTGCCAGGGGGTGTGAAGGGAAGATGTGTTTGGTGGTGGCATCGTGCTGAAGTTGGCGGAAATGACGGAGGATGATCCTTTGAATGCGGAGGCTGGTGGGGTGATAAGTGAGGACAAGGGGGACCCTATCATGTTTCTGGGAAGGAGGAGAAAGCATGAGGGCGGATGTGCGGGAGATGGGCCGGACACGGTTGAGGGCCCTGTCAACCACCGTGGGTGGAAAACCTCGGTTAAAGAAGAAGGAGGACATGTCAGAGGAACCGTTTTTGAAGGTAGCATCATCGGAACAGATGCGACGGAGGCGAAGGAACTGGGAGAATGGGATGGAGTCCTTTCAGGAAGCGGGGTGTGAGGACTGTAGTCGAGGTAGCTGTGGGAGTCGGTAGGTTTATAATGGATATTGGTGGACAGTCTATCACGAGAAATTGAGACAGAGAGGTCAAGGAAGGGAAGGGAAGTGTCAGAGATGGACCATGTGAAAATGATGGAGAGGTGGAGATTGGAAGCAAAATTAATAAATTTTTCCAGGTCCCGACGAGAGCATGGAGCAGCACCGAAGTCATCATCGATGTACCGGAGAAAGAGTTGCGGGAGGGGGCCGGAGTAGAACTGGAACAAGGAATGTTTCACATACCCCATAAAGAGACAGGCATAGCTGCGGCCCATGCGGGTACCCATAGTCACACCTTTTATTTGGAGGAAGTGAGAGGAGTTAAAGGAGAAATTGTTCAGTGTGAGAACAAGTTCAGCCAGACGGAGGAGAGTAGTGGTGGATGGGCATTGTTCGGGCCTCTGTTCGAGGAAGAAGCTAAGGGCCCTCAGACCATACTGGTGGGGGATGGAGGTTTAGAGGGATTGGATGTCCATGGTGAAGAGGAGACGGTTGGGGCCAGGGAACTGGAAATTGTTGATGTGACGTAAGGTGTCAGAGGAATCATGGATGTAGGTGGGAAGGGACTGGACAAGGGGAGAGAGAAGAGACTGGACAAGGGGAGAGAGAAGGGAGTCAAGATAAGGAGAAATGAGTTCTGTGGGGCAGGAGCAAGCTGACATGATCGGTCTGCCGGGACTGTCCTGTTTGTGGATTTTGGTTAAGAGGTAGAAGCGGGCCGTCCGAGGTTGGGCGACTATCAGGTTGGAAGCTGTGGGAGGAAGATCCCCAGAGGAGATGAGGTCAGTGACAGTGCTGGAAACAATGGCTTGATGTTCAGTGGTGGGGTCATGGTCCAGGGAGAGGTAGAAGGAAGTGTCTGCGAGTTGACGTTCAGCCTCCGCGAGGTAGAAGTCAGTGCACCAGACAACAACAGCACCGCCCTTGTCAGTGGGTTTGATGACAACGTTAGGGTTGGACCTGAGAGAACGGAGTGCAGAAAGTTCAGAGACAGGTTAGAATGGATGAGAGGAGCAGAGAAATTATCCCTGGGACCCACCCCCTCCCACCCCTCAATTCAGGAGGAGGAGGGTTAATACAATAGTAGAGACACTCTTACTATGAAGTCCATTGAACAACACAATTACTTTGTTCAGTTTGTTCAGTCAGAATCACTCTACGTCGTGGGAATAAAGAGAGAACAGAAGCTGGAAAACAAAAGGGGTAGTCTGAGTCCAAACACTACTGAGAGTCTGACAAGATCAGAACGAATCTGAAACAGGCTCCCAAATCGAGTTCGACAAATTTATTCTCACTGTTCTACATCACCGCTTAAAAGACAAATAATTCCAACTTAAATGCCACCAGCACAACACGCATTAAAACAACTCCACAGCTAAGAGTACCTGCTCTGAATCCAAGATACACACTAAACAGAATTAAAATGTTATAAGGATCAGTGCTGCATGGGGCCTGAGCTATTTACAATCTCCGTTACTGACTTAGATGAAGGGACCAAGGGTAATCTATCCAAGTTTACTGACAACATAAAACTGGGTATAAAAGGCACAAAGAGGCTTCAAAGGATATAGACAGGCAAAGTGACAGGGCAGGTTGCAGATGGAATACATTGTGGGGAAATGTGAAGTTGTTCACCTTGGTAGGAAACAAAGAAAAACAGAATAATTTTTATGTGGAGAGACAGACATTGGTCGATGTTCAAAGTGATCTGGGTGTCACAAAACACAAAGTTAACATCCAGGTACAACAAGCAATTTAAAATGAATGGCAAAAGAATCAAAGGCATCATGAGAAAATATATTCTTATGTAGTGAGCAGCTATGGTCTAGGGTGCACTGAATCTGTCTCCACTACACTCTCGGACAATCAGACATGATGGGCTGAGTAGCCTACTCCTGTGTGGTAACCATCCCGCAATTTTATGGTATGTTGGCCTTTATTGTAGGGGGTGGTGGGGTGGTTTGCCATGCATGAGTACAGAAATCCTCCTCCGAGCTTGGGAGCTGTGGCGAGACCACACCTGGGGAGCTATACACTGGTCCAGTCTCCATACCTAAGGAAAGATATAATGTCTTAGAGGGGGTTCACAAAGGTTCATTAGGTTGATTCCTGGGATGAGATGGACGTCCTATGATGAGAGGCTAAGTAAATTGGACCCATGGTCTCTGGAGTTTAGAAGAATGAGGGGAGACCTTGTTGAAAAACAATGCCCTGAGAAAACATTTGGGGGTGGATACTGAGAGGTTTTTCCCCCTGACTGGAGAGTCTTGAGCAAGGGATCTCTGTCTTAGTCTCAATCATTTAGGACTGAGAAGAGGAGAAATTTCTTCATTCAAAGGGTTGTGAATCTCTACCCCAGAGGGTTGTGGATGCTCCATTATTCAAGACTAAGGCCCATAGATGATTGGTCTCTCAGGCATTCAAGGGATGTGGAAATCTAGTGGGAAGGTGGAGATCAGCTAGGATCTTGCTGAATGGGGAAGTAGGCTCAAGACCAAATGGCCTTCTCCTGTTCCTACTTCTGATGTTAATCTAAAACTGATCTTAAATAATTGTGCTTTGTGGGGATGAGTTCTAAACTCATGGAGTCAGAACATAAAAATGAAAAGGTTGGTATGAGGGTTTGGAAATTCGGAGAAATTTTACTCAATCGAGATTTTGGAATAAGTTACACAGGAAGGAAATACAAGCGGATAGTGTCAATGGGGCCAAAAGGTAACTGGGTGTGATTCTGATAATGGGCAGAGGGGCTGGGGGATAGGGCCAGTTGGTGGGATGGGAGGGATGGGATGGGGGGGGTCAGCAGTATACGGTGGGTTGGAGGAATACAGTGCAGAGGTGGTCAGTGGCTCTGGGGTCCTCTACTTTTTGAGGGATTGAAGGTTCCTGCTGAACTCAAGATGTTGGCTTCTCAGGTATGGAAATGCATGTGAGGAGACAGAAGATTGGCCTGTCTGTTTTTAAAAAATCCCAGAATCAAAAGCCCAATTCCACGACCATTTGACAATGTGCAGGGAATGCTCGCCCAATCGAGGGGAACATCGTCCTCAACTACCATATGAACAAGAGAAACAGAAAGGTATACAAGCCAAAGAAAGCAAAGGAGTCAGTAAGGTTAAGATCAGATTCAGTGAATAGAAATATCATACTGAGACATAGGCGGGGGTGGGGAAAAGAGGGAGGAGAGGCGGCGGGGGGGGAAGAGGGAGGAGAGGCGGCGGGGGGGAAGAGGGAGGAGAGGCGGCGGGGGGGAAGAGGGAGGAGAGGCGGCGGGGGGGGAAGAGGGAGGAGAGGCGGCGGGGGGGAAGAGGGAGGAGAGGCGGCGGGGGGGAAGAGGGAGGAGAGGCGGCGGGGGGGAAGAGGGAGGAGAGGCGGCGGGGGGGAAGAGGGAGGAGAGGCGGCGGGGGGGAAGAGGGAGGAGAGGCGGCGGGGGGGAAGAGGGAGGAGAGGGCGGCGGGGGGGAAGAGGGAGGAGAGGCGGCGGGGGGGAAGAGGGAGGAGAGGCGGCGGGGGGGAAGAGGGAGGAGAGGCGGCGGGGGGGAAGAGGGAGGAGAGGCGGCGGGGGGGAAGAGGGAGGAGAGGCGGCGGGGGGGAAGAGGGAGGAGAGGCGGCGGGGGGGGAAGAGGGAGGAGAGGCGGCGGGGGGGAAGAGGGAGGAGAGGCGGCGGGGGGGAAGAGGGAGGAGAGGCGGCGGGGGGGAAGAGGGAGGAGAGGCGGCGGGGGGGAAGAGGGAGGAGAGGCGGCGGGGGGGAAGAGGGAGGAGAGGCGGCGGGGGGGAAGAGGGAGGAGAGGCGGCGGGGGGGAAGAGGGAGGAGAGGCGGCGGGGGGGAAGAGGGAGGAGAGGCGGCGGGGGGGAAGAGGGAGGAGAGGCGGCGGGGGGGAAGAGGGAGGAGAGGCGGCGGGGGGGAAGAGGGAGGAGAGGCGGCGGGGGGGAAGAGGGAGGAGAGGCGGCGGGGGGGAAGAGGGAGGAGAGGCGGCGGGGGGGAAGAGGGAGGAGAGGCGGCGGGGGGGAAGAGGGAGGAGAGGCGGCGGGGGGGAAGAGGGAGGAGAGGCGGCGGGGGGGAAGAGGGAGGAGAGGCGGCGGGGGGGAAGAGGGAGGAGAGGCGGCGGGGGGGAAGAGGGAGGAGAGGCGGCGGGGGGGAAGAGGGAGGAGAGGCGGCGGGGGGGAAGAGGGAGGAGAGGCGGCGGGGGGGAAGAGGGAGGAGAGGCGGCGGGGGGGAAGAGGGAGGAGAGGCGGCGGGGGGGAAGAGGGAGGAGAGGCGGCGGGGGGGAAGAGGGAGGAGAGGCGGCGGGGGGGAAGAGGGAGGAGAGGCGGCGGGGGGGAAGAGGGAGGAGAGGCGGCGGGGGGGAAGAGGGAGGAGAGGCGGCGGGGGGGAAGAGGGAGGAGAGGCGGCGGGGGGGAAGAGGGAGGAGAGGCGGCGGGGGGGAAGAGGGAGGAGAGGCGGCGGGGGGGAAGAGGGAGGAGAGGCGGCGGGGGGGAAGAGGGAGGAGAGGCGGCGGGGGGGAAGAGGGAGGAGAGGCGGCGGGGGGGAAGAGGGAGGAGAGGCGGCGGGGGGGGAAGAGGGAGGAGAGGCGGCGGGGGGGGAAGAGGGAGGAGAGGCGGCGGGGGGGAAGAGGGAGGAGAGGCGGCGGGGGGGAAGAGGGAGGAGAGGCGGCGGGGGGGAAGAGGGAGGAGAGGCGGCGGGGGGGAAGAGGGAGGAGAGGCGGCGGGGGGGAAGAGGGAGGAGAGGCGGCGGGGGGGAAGAGGGAGGAGAGGCGGCGGGGGGGAAGAGGGAGGAGAGGCGGCGGGGGGGAAGAGGGAGGAGAGGCGGCGGGGGGGAAGAGGGAGGAGAGGCGGCGGGGGGGGAAGAGGGAGGAGAGGCGGCGGGGGGGGAAGAGGGAGGAGAGGCGGCGGGGGGGAAGAGGGAGGAGAGGCGGCGGGGGGGAAGAGGGAGGAGAGGCGGCGGGGGGGGAAGAGGGAGGAGAGGCGGCGGGGGGGAAGAGGGAGGAGAGGCGGCGGGGGGGAAGAGGGAGGAGAGGCGGCGGGGGGGAAGAGGGAGGAGAGGCGGCGGGGGGGAAGAGGGAGGAGAGGCGGCGGGGGGGAAGAGGGAGGAGAGGCGGCGGGGGGGAAGAGGGAGGAGAGGCGGCGGGGGGGAAGAGGGAGGAGAGGCGGCGGGGGGGAAGAGGGAGGAGAGGCGGCGGGGGGGAAGAGGGAGGAGAGGCGGCGGGGGGGAAGAGGGAGGAGAGGCGGCGGGGGGGAAGAGGGAGGAGAGGCGGCGGGGGGGAAGAGGGAGGAGAGGCGGCGGGGGGGAAGAGGGAGGAGAGGCGGCGGGGGGGAAGAGGGAGGAGAGGCGGCGGGGGGGAAGAGGGAGGAGAGGCGGCGGGGGGGAAGAGGGAGGAGAGGCGGCGGGGGGGAAGAGGGAGGAGAGGCGGCGGGGGGGAAGAGGGAGGAGAGGCGGCGGGGGGGAAGAGGGAGGAGAGGCGGCGGGGGGGAAGAGGGAGGAGAGGCGGCGGGGGGGAAGAGGGAGGAGAGGCGGCGGGGGGGAAGAGGGAGGAGAGGCGGCGGGGGGGAAGAGGGAGGAGAGGCGGCGGGGGGGAAGAGGGAGGAGAGGCGGCGGGGGGGAAGAGGGAGGAGAGGCGGCGGGGGGGAAGAGGGAGGAGAGGCGGCGGGGGGGAAGAGGGAGGAGAGGCGGCGGGGGGGAAGAGGGAGGAGAGGCGGCGGGGGGGAAGAGGGAGGAGAGGCGGCGGGGGGGAAGAGGGAGGAGAGGCGGCGGGGGGGAAGAGGGAGGAGAGGCGGCGGGGGGGAAGAGGGAGGAGAGGCGGCGGGGGGGAAGAGGGAGGAGAGGCGGCGGGGGGGAAGAGGGAGGAGAGGCGGCGGGGGGGAAGAGGGAGGAGAGGCGGCGGGGGGGAAGAGGGAGGAGAGGCGGCGGGGGGGAAGAGGGAGGAGAGGCGGCGGGGGGGAAGAGGGAGGAGAGGCGGCGGGGGGGAAGAGGGAGGAGAGGCGGCGGGGGGGAAGAGGGAGGAGAGGCGGCGGGGGGGAAGAGGGAGGAGAGGCGGCGGGGGGGAAGAGGGAGGAGAGGCGGCGGGGGGGAAGAGGGAGGAGAGGCGGCGGGGGGGAAGAGGGAGGAGAGGCGGCGGGGGGGAAGAGGGAGGAGAGGCGGCGGGGGGGAAGAGGGAGGAGAGGCGGCGGGGGGGAAGAGGGAGGAGAGGCGGCGGGGGGGAAGAGGGAGGAGAGGCGGCGGGGGGGAAGAGGGAGGAGAGGCGGCGGGGGGGAAGAGGGAGGAGAGGCGGCGGGGGGGAAGAGGGAGGAGAGGCGGCGGGGGGGAAGAGGGAGGAGAGGCGGCGGGGGGGAAGAGGGAGGAGAGGCGGCGGGGGGGAAGAGGGAGGAGAGGCGGCGGGGGGGAAGAGGGAGGAGAGGCGGCGGGGGGGAAGAGGGAGGAGAGGCGGCGGGGGGGAAGAGGGAGGAGAGGCGGCGGGGGGGAAGAGGGAGGAGAGGCGGCGGGGGGGAAGAGGGAGGAGAGGCGGCGGGGGGGAAGAGGGAGGAGAGGCGGCGGGGGGGAAGAGGGAGGAGAGGCGGCGGGGGGGAAGAGGGAGGAGAGGCGGCGGGGGGGAAGAGGGAGGAGAGGCGGCGGGGGGGAAGAGGGAGGAGAGGCGGCGGGGGGGAAGAGGGAGGAGAGGCGGCGGGGGGGAAGAGGGAGGAGAGGCGGCGGGGGGGAAGAGGGAGGAGAGGCGGCGGGGGGGAAGAGGGAGGAGAGGCGGCGGGGGGGAAGAGGGAGGAGAGGCGGCGGGGGGGAAGAGGGAGGAGAGGCGGCGGGGGGGAAGAGGGAGGAGAGGCGGCGGGGGGGAAGAGGGAGGAGAGGCGGCGGGGGGGAAGAGGGAGGAGAGGCGGCGGGGGGGAAGAGGGAGGAGAGGCGGCGGGGGGGAAGAGGGAGGAGAGGCGGCGGGGGGGAAGAGGGAGGAGAGGCGGCGGGGGGGAAGAGGGAGGAGAGGCGGCGGGGGGGAAGAGGGAGGAGAGGCGGCGGGGGGGAAGAGGGAGGAGAGGCGGCGGGGGGGAAGAGGGAGGAGAGGCGGCGGGGGGGAAGAGGGAGGAGAGGCGGCGGGGGGGAAGAGGGAGGAGAGGCGGCGGGGGGGAAGAGGGAGGAGAGGCGGCGGGGGGGAAGAGGGAGGAGAGGCGGCGGGGGGGAAGAGGGAGGAGAGGCGGCGGGGGGGAAGAGGGAGGAGAGGCGGCGGGGGGGAAGAGGGAGGAGAGGCGGCGGGGGGGAAGAGGGAGGAGAGGCGGCGGGGGGGAAGAGGGAGGAGAGGCGGCGGGGGGGAAGAGGGAGGAGAGGCGGCGGGGGGGGAAGAGGGAGGAGAGGCGGCGGGGGGGAAGAGGGAGGAGAGGCGGCGGGGGGGAAGAGGGAGGAGAGGCGGCGGGGGGGAAGAGGGAGGAGAGGCGGCGGGGGGGAAGAGGGAGGAGAGGCGGCGGGGGGGAAGAGGGAGGAGAGGCGGCGGGGGGGAAGAGGGAGGAGAGGCGGCGGGGGGGAAGAGGGAGGAGAGGCGGCGGGGGGGAAGAGGGAGGAGAGGCGGCGGGGGGGAAGAGGGAGGAGAGGCGGCGGGGGGGAAGAGGGAGGAGAGGCGGCGGGGGGGAAGAGGGAGGAGAGGCGGCGGGGGGGAAGAGGGAGGAGAGGCGGCGGGGGGGAAGAGGGAGGAGAGGCGGCGGGGGGGAAGAGGGAGGAGAGGCGGCGGGGGGGAAGAGGGAGGAGAGGCGGCGGGGGGGAAGAGGGAGGAGAGGCGGCGGGGGGGAAGAGGGAGGAGAGGCGGCGGGGGGGAAGAGGGAGGAGAGGCGGCGGGGGGGAAGAGGGAGGAGAGGCGGCGGGGGGGAAGAGGGAGGAGAGGCGGCGGGGGGGAAGAGGGAGGAGAGGCGGCGGGGGGGAAGAGGGAGGAGAGGCGGCGGGGGGGAAGAGGGAGGAGAGGCGGCGGGGGGGAAGAGGGAGGAGAGGCGGCGGGGGGGAAGAGGGAGGAGAGGCGGCGGGGGGGAAGAGGGAGGAGAGGCGGCGGGGGGGAAGAGGGAGGAGAGGCGGCGGGGGGGAAGAGGGAGGAGAGGCGGCGGGGGGGAAGAGGGAGGAGAGGCGGCGGGGGGGGAAGAGGGAGGAGAGGCGGCGGGGGGGAAGAGGGAGGAGAGGCGGCGGGGGGGAAGAGGGAGGAGAGGCGGCGGGGGGGAAGAGGGAGGAGAGGCGGCGGGGGGGAAGAGGGAGGAGAGGCGGCGGGGGGGAAGAGGGAGGAGAGGCGGCGGGGGGGGAAGAGGGAGGAGAGGCGGCGGAGAGGGAGAAGCCGGGGAAGAGGGAGGAGAGGCGGCGGGGGGGGAAGAGGGAGGAGAGGCGGCGGGGGGGAAGAGGGAGGAGAGGCGGCGGGGGGGAAGAGGGAGGAGAGGCGGCGGGGGGGAAGAGGGAGGAGAGGCGGCGGGGGGGAAGAGGGAGGAGAGGCGGCGGGGGGGAAGAGGGAGGAGAGGCGGCGGGGGGGAAGAGGGAGGAGAGGCGGCGGGGGGGGAAGAGGGAGGAGAGGCGGCGGGGGGGAAGAGGGAGGAGAGGCGGCGGGGGGGAAGAGGGAGGAGAGGCGGCGGGGGGGAAGAGGGAGGAGAGGCGGCGGGGGGGAAGAGGGAGGAGAGGCGGCGGGGGGGAAGAGGGAGGAGAGGCGGCGGGGGGGGAAGAGGGAGGAGAGGCGGCGGGGGGGAAGAGGGAGGAGAGGCGGCGGGGGGGAAGAGGGAGGAGAGGCGGCGGGGGGGAAGAGGGAGGAGAGGCGGCGGGGGGGAAGAGGGAGGAGAGGCGGCGGGGGGGAAGAGGGAGGAGAGGCGGCGGGGGGGAAGAGGGAGGAGAGGCGGCGGGGGGGAAGAGGGAGGAGAGGCGGCGGGGGGGAAGAGGGAGGAGAGGCGGCGGGGGGGAAGAGGGAGGAGAGGCGGCGGGGGGAAGAGGGAGGAGAGGCGGCGGGGGGGAAGAGGGAG
Source organism: Isurus oxyrinchus (assembly GCA_026770705.1). Classification (NCBI taxonomy): domain Eukaryota; kingdom Metazoa; phylum Chordata; class Chondrichthyes; order Lamniformes; family Lamnidae; genus Isurus; species Isurus oxyrinchus. The sequence goes on from JANJGN010000009.1 coordinate 93,354,208, forward strand.
GAGAGGCGGCGGGGGGGAAGAGGGAGGAGAGGCGGCGGGGGGGAAGAGGGAGGAGAGGCGGCGGGGGGGAAGAGGGAGGAGAGGCGGCGGGGGGGAAGAGGGAGGAGAGGCGGCGGGGGGGGAAGAGGGAGGAGAGGCGGCGGGGGGGAAGAGGGAGGAGAGGCGGCGGGGGGGAAGAGGGAGGAGAGGCGGCGGGGGGGAAGAGGGAGGAGAGGCGGCGGGGGGGAAGAGGGAGGAGAGGCGGCGGGGGGGGAAGAGGGAGGAGAGGCGGCGGGGGGGGAAGAGGGGAGGAGAGGCGGCGGGGGGGAAGAGGGAGGAGAGGCGGCGGGGGGGAAGAGGGAGGAGAGGCGGCGGGGGGGAAGAGGGAGGAGAGGCGGCGGGGGGGAAGAGGGAGGAGAGGCGGCGGGGGGGAAGAGGGAGGAGAGGCGGCGGGGGGGGAAGAGGGAGGAGAGGCGGCGGGGGGGAAGAGGGGAGGAGAGGCGGCGGGGGGGAAGAGGGAGGAGAGGCGGCGGGGGGGAAGAGGGAGGAGAGGCGGCGGGGGGGAAGAGGGAGGAGAGGCGGCGGGGGGGAAGAGGGAGGAGAGGCGGCGGGGGGGAAGAGGGAGGAGAGGCGGCGGGGGGGAAGAGGGAGGAGAGGCGGCGGGGGGGAAGAGGGAGGAGAGGCGGCGGGGGGGAAGAGGGAGGAGAGGCGGCGGGGGGGAAGAGGGAGGAGAGGCGGCGGGGGGGAAGAGGGAGGAGAGGCGGCGGGGGGGAAGAGGGAGGAGAGGCGGCGGGGGGGAAGAGGGAGGAGAGGCGGCGGGGGGGAAGAGGGAGGAGAGGCGGCGGGGGGGAAGAGGGAGGAGAGGCGGCGGGGGGGAAGAGGGAGGAGAGGCGGCGGGGGGGAAGAGGGAGGAGAGGCGGCGGGGGGGAAGAGGGAGGAGAGGCGGCGGGGGGGAAGAGGGAGGAGAGGCGGCGGGGGGGAAGAGGGAGGAGAGGCGGCGGGGGGGAAGAGGGAGGAGAGGCGGCGGGGGGGAAGAGGGAGGAGAGGCGGCGGGGGGGAAGAGGGAGGAGAGGCGGCGGGGGGGAAGAGGGAGGAGAGGCGGCGGGGGGGAAGAGGGAGGAGAGGCGGCGGGGGGGAAGAGGGAGGAGAGGCGGCGGGGGGGGAAGAGGGAGGAGAGGGCGGCGGGGGGGAAGAGGGAGGAGAGGCGGCGGGGGGGAAGAGGGAGGAGAGGCGGCGGGGGGGAAGAGGGAGGAGAGGCGGCGGGGGGGGAAGAGGGAGGAGAGGCGGCGGGGGGGAAGAGGGAGGAGAGGCGGCGGGGGGGAAGAGGGAGGAGAGGCGGCGGGGGGGGAAGAGGGAGGAGAGGCGGCGGGGGGGAAGAGGGAGGAGAGGCGGCGGGGGGGAAGAGGGAGGAGAGGCGGCGGGGGGGGAAGAGGGAGGAGAGGCGGCGGGGGGAAGAGGGAGGAGAGGCGGCGGGGGGGAAGAGGGAGGAGAGGCGGCGGGGGGGAAGAGGGAGGAGAGGCGGCGGGGGGGAAGAGGGAGGAGAGGCGGCGGGGGGGAAGAGGGAGGAGAGGCGGCGGGGGGGAAGAGGGAGGAGAGGCGGCGGGGGGGAAGAGGGAGGAGAGGCGGCGGGGGGGGAAGAGGGAGGAGAGGCGGCGGGGGGGAAGAGGGAGGAGAGGCGGCGGGGGGGAAGAGGGAGGAGAGGCGGCGGGGGGGAAGAGGGAGGAGAGGCGGCGGGGGGGAAGAGGGAGGAGAGGCGGCGGGGGGGAAGAGGGAGGAGAGGCGGCGGGGGGGAAGAGGGAGGAGAGGCGGCGGGGGGGAAGAGGGAGGAGAGGCGGCGGGGGGGAAGAGGGGAGAGGCGGCGGGGGGGAAGAGGGAGGAGAGGCGGCGGGGGGGAAGAGGGAGGAGAGGCGGCGGGGGGGAAGAGGGAGGAGAGGCGGCGGGGGGGAGGGGAAGAGGGAGGAGAGGCAGGACTGGGGGGGAAGAGGGACAGGAGAGGCGGGCTGGGGGG